>OX451738.1:1555624434-1556824434 GCA_948472305.1 Vicia faba | reverse complement strand
TTTTGCCTGGACTGCCCTTTCGGGTTTTCAGTCCACCGGGATACCCTTTTTTGCCCAAGCCGCCTTTTCAGGTTTTCGACTTGCCGGGTGTACAGATTTTTCATTTTCATCCCTTATTTTTGCCCGAACCCTTTTGGTTCACCGGGAAGCCCTTATTTTTGCCTAGGCCAGTCAACCTAGCGGGTCTTTGATTATGCGTAGTATTTTTTCACTATGTCTGCATTGACGGGGTGAGGAAGGTCGTCACCATCCATGGTAGTTAGAATCATAGCTCCTCCTGAGAAAATGTTCTTAACCACAAATGGCCCTTAGTATGTAGGGGTCCATTTGCCCTTGGGATCACCTTGTGGCAGTATGATGCGTTTGATCACCAGATCCCCAACTTGATACTCTTGTCGTTTGACCTTCTTGTTAAATGCCTTGATCATCCGCTTTTGATACGTCTGACCATGACAAATAGCAGTAAGTCTTTTTTCATCGATTAAATTTAGCTGATCAAGTCGGGTCTGGATCTAGTCGTCCTTGCTCAAACCTGCATCCTTCATAATCCGAAGAGAGGGTATCTGGACCTCAATGGGTAAGACTGCTTCCATGTTGTATACCAAAGAGTAGGGTGTTTCCCCTGTTGAAGTCCGCGTTGAGGTTCGGTACCCATGAAGAGCAAATGGTAACATCTCGTGCCAGTCTTTGTATGTCACTGTCATCTTCTGCACAATCTTCTTGATGTTCTTATTAGCTGCTTCAACAGCCCCATTCATCTTCGTCTGATAAGGAGAAGAGTTGTGATGTTGTATCTTGAACTACTTGCAGAGCTTGGTGATCATCGTATTGTTGATATTTGTACCGTTATCCATAATGATCCTCTCTGGTACACCATATTGACAGATCAGATTATGCCGAATAAATCGCGCCACGACGTTCTTGGTCATTGTAGCAAAGGAAGCTGCCTCAACCCACTTTGTAAAGTAGTCAATCGCTACCAGGATGAAATGATGCCCATTGGAAGCAGTAGGTCTGATCTCGCCAATCATATCGATGCCCCACATTGCAAAAGGCCAAGGAGTTGTCAAGACATTTAGAGGAACTGGAGGTATATGCACCTTATCAGCATAGACTTGGCACTTATGACAGGTTCGAGAATGCTGATAACAATCGGCTTCCATGGTAGACCAGTAATATCCCGCCCGTAGTATTTTCTTTTCCATGGTATGTCCACTGGAATGAGTTCCGAAAGTAACTTCATGTAACTCTGTCGTGATTCTTTATGCCTCGTTCTTATCCACACATCGCAGCAAGGTTGAATCATAGTTACGCTTGTAAAGGACACTGTTGCTGATGAAGAACTTTGCAACAAATCTCCTCAGAAACTTCTTGTCGCTAATAGATGCGCCCTCGGGATACTCCTGAGCCTCAAGATACTTCTTTACCTCGTGAAACCAGGGTTTATCTGCTACCTCTTCAGTCTCAATGTCACAGCAATGTGCAGGTTCGTCCAACCTCTCAATGGTAATCTGGGGAGCTTCATTGTCCCACTTGACCTTAACATAGAAGACATAGTAGCTAGCGTGTCCGCCAACTGATTCTCTTCTCTGGGGAAATGTTCAAAGGTTATCTCCTCAAAATGTGGAAGCAACGTCAATACATACTCTTTGTAAGGAATAAGATTTGGGTGCTCCGTATCCCACTCGCCTTTGATCTGAATGATCACAAGAGCGGAATCTCCGAATACACTTAAGAACTTAATCCTTAGGTCAATAGCTGCTCGAAGGCCCATGATGCATGCTTCATACTCCGCCATATTGTTGGTGCAGTTAAAACATAATCGGACAGTGAACAGAGTATGACAGCCTTCAGGAGATATGATCACGACGCCAATGTCATTACCCAAAGCGTTTGAAGCTCCATCAAAATACATAGACCATCGGGATCCCTCCTCAGGTCCTTCATCCCGTCCAGGTTTTTCACAGTCAGTCACCAACATGATGCTCTCATCCGGAAACTCGAAATTCATAGAATGGTAATCATCCACTGCCTGATGTGCCAAATGATCTGCTAACACACTCCCCTTGATTGCCTTTTGGGTCGTGTATTGGATGTCGTACTCATTCAAGATCATCTGCCATCTTGCTATTCTTCTGGACAAGGCAGGCTTTTCGAAGATATACTTGATTGGGTCCAACTTTGATATCAATAAGGTAGTGTGAGTCAGCATATACTGTCTCATCCGGCGAGAAGCCCATGCCAAAGCGCAGCAAGTTTTCTCAAGTAGTGAGTATCGGGTCTCACAGTCGGTAAACTTTTTGCTAAGGTAGTAAATAGCATGCTCTTTTCGGCCAGACTCGTCATGTTGCCCCAGCACGCACCCCATTGAATTGTCGAGTACTGTCAAGTATAAGATCAATGGTCTCCCTTCAACTGGAGGCATCAGAATAGGGGGCTCTTGGAGATATTCCTTGATCCTTTCGAAAGCGGCCTGACATTCATCATTCCATCTTACCACTTAATCTTTCTTCAACAGCTTGAAGATTGGTTCACAAGTAGCAGTCAGGTGTGAAATGAATCGAGCAATGTAGTCCAGACGTCCCAAAAAGCCTCTGACTTCTTTTTCCGTTTGGGGAGCTGGCATTTCCTGTATAGCCTTTACCTTTGCAGGATCCACTTGAATACCTTTATCACTAACAACGAAACCCAGCAGCTTACCAGACCTTACCCCGAAGGTGCACTTGTTTAGGTTTAACCTCAGCTTGTACATCCTCAACCTGTCAAATAGCTTCTGGAGATGGTTAAGATGTTCTTCTTCAGTTTGGGATCTTGCAATCATGTCGTCAACGTATACCTTAATCTCTTGGTGAATCATGTCGCAGAACAAGGCAACCATGGTGCGCTAATATATTGCCCCGGCATTCTTCAATCCGAACAGCATGACTTTATAGCAAAAGGTACCCCATTGCGTAACGAATGTTGTCTTCTCCATGTCTTCGGGAGCCATCTTAATCTGATTGTAACCAGAAAACCCATCCATAAAGGAGAAGATCTTATGTTGTGCGGTGTTGTTGACCAGGACATCGATGTAAGGAAGTTGGAAATTATCCTTGGGGATTGCCCTATTCAGATCCCTATATTCCACACACATCCGCACCTTACCATCTTTCTTCGGCACCGGAACCACGTTGGCAACCCACTGCGGGTAAGAAGTAACTGCTAGAAAACCGGCATCAAACTGTTTCATGACCTCAGCTTTGATTTTCTCAGACATCTCTGGGCGCATTCGGTGAACTTTTTGCTTCACTGGAGGACATTCTTCTTTAGTTGGCAAGCGGTGAACCACAATATCGGTATCCAACCCAAGCATATCTTCATAAGACCAAGCAAAGATCTCAACATAGTCACGCAACATTTGTACCAACCGTTGCTTGACACTAAGCTCTAGGTTTGCACCGATCTTGACCTCTTTCTTGTCTTCTTCTGTACCCAGATTCACTGATTCTACTGGCTCTTCATGGGGTTGTATGGCCCTCTCTTCCTGTAGTAACAGTCTAGCAAGTTCACCAGGCACTTCACAATCATCCTCACCTTCGTCCTCGGCTTGTATGATCAGACTTTCGAAGTCATAACTGGCAGTAGCAGAGTCGTTATCAGTGGGATCCATAGTGGATATGGATCTGCATTATGATATGTGAGTGTGTGTAAGACAATAGTTGTTTTGATAAAGTGCAAGATAGAAAAGAAAAACAAGGAGCGCAAAATTTGTAATACAAAAAAATGTCTAATGCTTTATTGATGATATATGGAGATGACACATAATAAGCCCTCACAAACAAAGCCAAGGTGCCTCGGGCAAGGCACTGGGCCGTAAAAGTTTCAAATTGTCTGTTACAAAACTCAAAACAAAAGTTTATTACTGTGTAATAAAAGAAACTGGCACGAAGTCCTTCGCCGTCCAATTGTTCAATCCACCGTCGGTAGTCGGGTAAATCCAGCTGTCGAACTCTGACTCTTCTTCATCGTTTTTAATTGCATTCACGCCCGGATTACTGATACGCAGGGGAGGTCTTCCAATCCGCACACGCCGAACAACCCTTTGAGCTTCTGTAGTAAAACCCAAACCAAACTTGTCAGTCTTGTGTGCGAAGTCAGGGAGTTGGCCCCAATTTGCACACCCACCTTTTTCAATAACATCCCTGGCATCCTTGAGGGAATCCATCTTCATTGGAGGTTCTTCAACAGCAATTTCAGTCGACGCTAGAGTCTGGGGGACTTCTTCAAAGTTCTGACACAGGGTTTCGATGAACTCCCCATCCATCTCCACATACCGAAAAGAGTTAAGATGGCTCACCATGTACTCCTCTTCTCCTCGTATTGTAACAATCTTCCCCTTTACTGGATATTTCAACATCTGATGGAGCGTAGAAGTCACTGCCCCAGCCTTATGAATCCACGGGCGACCCAGCAAACAGGAATAGGATGGTCGGATGTCCATCACATAGAATGTAGATGCGAAAGTTTGAGAGCCAACTTTAACAGGGACATCCACCTCCCCGTGCACCATCCTTTTGGACCCGTCAAAGGCCCTAACCACAATATTACTCGGCTTCAGAACCAACCCTTCACAATCCAGCCGATCTAATGCTTTCTTGGGTAAAACATTGAATGAGGAACCAGTATCTACCAGTACATGGGCCAGAGTAGTGCCTCTGCACTCAATCGAAACATGCAGAGCGTCATTGTGGTTTCTTCCTTTGGAAGTCAGATCTGCGTCGGAGAAACCCAATCCATTGTCAGCGGTCAAACTAGCCACACAGTCTTTGAATTGATCAGCAGATGTTTCCTGTGGCACATGTGCAGTTTTAAGGAAAGCAATTAAAGCCTTTGCATGGGCTTCTGAGCACAACAATAAGGATAACATGGAGATCTTCAACAGGGTTTGCCCCAGCTGCTCGACTACGTTGTAGTCGCTTTTCTTGATAATATTCATAATTTCCTTTATCTCATGTCTAGAGGTTTCTACAACAATCTTCTTCGGTGCCTCCATCCGGGCAGGCTCACCTGTAACTTCCTTTCCCCGAGCGTCAGATGACTCGGCGACAAGGGTGATAACTGGAATATGAACTGGGACAGTAGCTGATGTACTGGCAGATGGAATAGCAACAGGCTTTCGAATAGTTGGTGGGGAAATATTAGGAGAGAAGAGTCTTCCGCTTCGGGTGACCTTGCTAGACCCGACAATATTGCTAACATCAGTATCAACTTCCTCAATCTTCAAGTCTTGTTTGATCCCATGATAATACACATCGGCCCCATAGCGCCACGAGACAACCTTATCCGAAGTGTAAGGGATAGGTCCAGGAATAGTAATGATCAATGGAGAAACTCTTGTAACGGGTGTAATCCTAACAGGCTTTCTCGAGGAAGCCTTGGAAGGATTGGAGGAAATGGTTATGATGGAAACGTCTTCAACAGGAGTCAATGAAACTAAAGTTTTCTCGAACAGGATCTCTTTGTTATCCATCAGGCGTTGAACACCTAATTTCAATAAATGGCAACCAGTAGGCAGGTTTGAACATAGGTGGCAACCTTCGCCACAACCCGGAAATAAACCGGCCGATAATAGGTTCTTCTTTACTGTCATAAACGGAGTAGAAATGTCTTCCACAGAGGTCACAAATGAATCATCGTCCATAGCATTTACTCCATGCTTGGGCATAGGAGCAGTCATAACATTAGGCTTTTCCGGTGCGTCAAACTCAATTTCCTTAGCTTCAATCAAATCTTGCACCTTATTCCTCAAGGCCCAGCAGTTGTTTCTACCATGCCCTGGGCTATCAGAGTGATAGGTACAGTGGGCATTTGGATTATACAGCGGTGATGTCGTGCTTGGATTCTTCGGGGCTTCCCTCAGAGTTATCAAGTTGGTTTTCAACAATTGCGGCAGAATTTGAGATAGGGTCATACTGAGCCGAGTGTACTATCTTTGCGGCCTCTCTACTCTTTGCTGATTGTTGCATTGTGGGGCAACAGTAGGTCTTGATATTACTACCGCATTTACTGCTTGGCAGCGTTCAGGTCGGTTTTGGCTCCTTGAGCTGTAAACTGCACTAGCTTCTTTCCTGAAAGTCTTCTTTTCTGTGCTTGATGAAGCACCTTTCTGTATCTTGCCACTTTTGATACCAGCTTCCACTCTCTCCCCAGTCAAAATCAATTCAGTGAATCCAGATGACGAACTACCGATCAAATGATTGAAAAATGGACCCGACAAAGTCCCAAGAAACATATCCACCAATTCCCTATCAAACAGAGGGGGTTGGACTCTTCCAGCCAGATCTCTCCATTTCTGAGCATAGTCCTTAAAGCCTTCGCCTGTACCCATAGACATACCCTGAAGCTGAGTATGCGTGGGAGCAAGGTCAGCGTTATACTAGTATTTCTTGTAAAAAGCAGCAGCAAGGTCCTCCCAGTTGTGGACGTTAGCTCCTTCCAATTGATAGAACCATTCAAGTTGAGTCCCTGATAGACTATCTTGAAAGAAATGAACCCACAATTTTCTATCAGTAGTATAGGGTTGAATTTTTCTGACGTAGGAGCGGAGATGAAGCTTTGGACAAGATACCCCATCATACTTAGCAAAGACAGGAGCTTTAAACTTATGAGGGATCACCACCCCAGATGCCAGTCCCAGATATCCGAAGTCCAACCCATGTATCTTCTGAATCTCCATTGCACTCAGCCGATCTTCAAGTTGCTTATACCTATCCTCAGCAGGAGGATACTGGTCTTCATCAAAATCAGTGTCATTATCAGAGACCACAGGACTAGGACCCTTTCCTTCCTCTTGATTCTCTCCTCCTCCGGATGAGTGAGACAGATCAGTTTCCTATCACAACCTATTCCCAAATTTGTGACCCATACTCAGGAGGACCACCTTCTTCTTCTTCTTCTCCTCCTTTAGGATGAGAGTCTTCAAATCCTGCTGCCCTTTAGCCAAGTTCAGGAACAGCTCTTGGAATTGAGCATTATGTGCTTAAAGAGCCTTGATGGCTTGATCGGTAGGTGTTTTAGAAGACATTTTATGCTGAAATAAACAGCGAAGAAGATAAGAAACCTGTAATGGTACCTGTGATGAGGTGCATGATAATGGAATGAGTATGAAATGATTTCAAAGACTTTGGGAGATTCAAATTTGTAAAACAAGAAATAAACAAACTTTTTAGATTCAAACTTGTAAAAATGTTTAACAATGCCTTTAAGGAGTTACAAAAGAAATAACTGAAAACAAATCTAAATTAGAAACAAGCATAAATCAGAAATCCCATGGTCTCTTTCCCTTCGTGCTGACATAATCATTGATTGTCCTTTCATTCTCAAGCTGCCTTGTGAGCTTCAAGATATTCCTCTCTTGCTCATGATACTTCTCCCGGTAGGTATCCCTTTCTTCCTTTAGATGGATCCAGTATCTCTTTAATGCCCCAATATCAGTAGGCATGTAGGGATAAAGCATGGTATTATTCATTAATATGCTCTACAATCACCGGCAAAACAGCTTCATAAGGCATCCCCAGCTTTTGAGCACGGGCTCGAACCCACTAGAGATAAGGTTGCATAGGGAGAGAACTCTTTAGTCCTAGCTCTTGAGGGTCAGACCTGTTCACCATGCTCCAGGCTCGTATAAACCTTCAGCGATGCTCATTCACGCCCCCCTTGTAGTCAAAGACAATGTCTGTAAGAAGCAGCTCATGGGGACCGTCTCTCCGAGCGCGACCAAACTGTCTCAAAGCCAAACAAGGATTATAGGTTATTCCCCCTCTAATTCCAAGCAACGGAACATTAGGGTATTCCCCACGTCGATCAATGATAGCTACTCTTTCCATATCCTTAGAACTCCAAAGAATGTCCGTATGAGCAAGGGACATGATTATGTAAGCCTAACCTACACCTTCCTCATTCTTCAATACAGACTTGGAGAGGTGCGAAATAAACCACCTCGCCAACAGCGGCGTGCAACACATGAGGGTCCCCCTTCTTCGCACAATACGAGTATAGAGAGCATGTAGAATATCACCCAGAAGAGTAGGCACTGGATTACGAGACAAGAAGATCTTGACCGCATTCACATCTATGAAGGAATCTGAATTCGGGAAAAGAACCAAGTCGTAGATGAGGAGAGCCAAAGTGTCTTCAAAAGCTTGAAAGTCCTAGTCATCCCAGAACTGTTGAGCTTGATCCATTAGAAACTTGGCCAAGAAACCTTTAACCCCGCTCCGTGTCTCCCAATTAGACACTACATCAGCCTTTTTCAAGTGTAAAGCCGAAGCAATGTCCTCTGGCCTAGGAACCTCCTCCAAACCTGTGAAGGGTGTCTGCTCGAGGATAGATATGCCTAATAAATAAGAAAACTCCTCCAAAGTGGGGACTAGCTAATAATCTGGGAAGGTGAAACAATGATGCAATGGATCAAAGAACTGGAAAAGGACGCTCATCATTTGCTCATCCAACTTTGAAGTGACTAGGCTAAGGAGATGACCATGTCTTCTAACAAATGATGAAGTATCAGGAACTTTTGAGACTAACTCTCTGAGCTGAGCAGGGATTTGCACGAAGTTGACTCGAATGGTATTTCTACGCATAGAAGTCATGATCTACAAAATAGAACAAAGATAATTCCCCTCGGTCTTTGAAATGGTTAGTCTAATGAAATATGCATGTGATGTTATGATGCATGATGTCATGATAAAACACACAACAGGTATCACAGATAGAAGACATGTGTGATCGGTGGATCTGGAACTGACTGTTTAACGCTGGTTCGCGAAATGTCGCGGAAGCAAGAGTCGCCACCGTCTTTTATTTTCTCCAACATGGAAAGGACAAAAGCACAGAAAAATTCCTTATTGAGATTAGTTCTCGGTTCGGGAGGTAGATTTATAGAAAGGGAAGGTGTTAGCACCCTTTCTATCCATGGTTATCCATGGGCTCTTATATACTTGCTCATTTGTGTTTTCAAAATTGTTTGTTTGCTTTTCAAGGTGAGTGGGTTTGAAAAAGTTCCGTTTAAAATTTCAGTTCGACTCTTGTATCAGTCGTCAAGAGTGTTTGAAAAGTTGTTTTTGAAAGCTTTTTGAAAAGTGTCGGTGTGAAAAAAAGTTTTTTTGGTTTGTTTTGAATTTAGAGCAAGTATCTATGAGTCATCTACCTACCCTAAGGAATTAGGCTGTGTAAATGTCCTTAAGGTAGTGCCATCCCACCATTGAGAGGTAGGTAGCACCACCGTTGGAGGTGTTCGGGTCAATTCGAGGATTAGGGACAGTGTGGTCACCGGAGCAATAGGAAGACACCTTAGAAGCTACCCCCATGCCATGTTCATGGACATGAGGACTTACTAAAACATCCTCTACTCAACGACCACGTTTCGAGGGGCAAGGCAACAGTGAGGCGTACCCTAAGAGTGGTGTGTGAATTGTGTGTCATTTTCAGTTATATTTGTCATGTCATGCATTGAGTGTTCTACGCTTTGATTTTATTTTTGGCCATTCATTCTTTCATGCAAATTATTAACAGTTAAAAGGTGCGGGAAGATAAAAGTCCTACGCTATTACAAAGGCGCGGGTCTACATCGCCAAATTAAACCAAGACCCGATTTGAAATAAATAAAATGCGGAAAGTAAATATCCTAATTATCTATTACAAAGCTTTGGGGCAATTACATGAAATTTAAAAAAGGAAATAAAAGTAAATGTGCGAAAAGAAATAAAAATCGAGAATGCGAGGACGTTGGACCCTTTTAAAGAAATTAAATCGAAATCATAAATTAATCAAATTAAATAAAAGAAAGAACTTTTTTTTTGAGTTTTTGTGTTTATGGAATTAAGGAGAATTAAATTGGAATTAAAAGTTAATTAAAACCCTAGTTCTAAATTGTTTTTAATTTATTAGAAAATATTTTAGTTTGACCTAATTTACATTAATTATTTAAATGGCATATTTATTTACAAAAATAATTAATAATTAATAAATGGTAAAAAAAAGGAAAAAAAGAATAGAAGTATTAAAACCCTAATTTCTACATTTTTTAGTTTATTAAAAAAAAGCATTAAAATTAAACCTAAAATTAAAACTAAGTTAATTATTAAATTTATTTACAAAATAAAACATTGAATTAAATAATAAACATATTTATTTTTTGACTTTCTGATTTTTTTGTATTTTTGTGTTATAAAAATTAATTTGTGGAATTAAATGAAACAAATAATATAATTAAAATAAATAAAAGAAGAGAAGAAAAATAGAGAAAGAAAGGCAAACGTGGGGGGTGTTGACCCAATTTTGGAGGTATGACTGAAGCAATTTGGCCCAAGAAGCATAGAACACGTTTGACTTTTCCAGATTGCGTGTGGGATTACTGACTAACATACATGGTGAACTGCGTTATCTGGCCGTTGGATTGGGGCCTCTGGCCACTTGGCAGGAAACTATGTATGCCTGCATGGTGGACTTCAAGTGGAGTACTGCAGGGAAATATGTTAAGCAAAATAATATTGAGGAAAGGAGGGGACCTGGGAATCGAACCCAGGTCCCAAGGCTTGCCAATCAGGTTCCCAACCACCACACCATTCAACGCGTTTGTATGTATCATGAAAAAACAAATATTATAAATAATAGGTCACGCTAATGATATTTAACACAAAAAACACGCTGAAAATTTAAATGATCCAACCAAGATAGGACACGCAGGCTTCTTCCTCGTTGTGCCTGTAAACAGAAAAGAGATAGTGGGGGTTTTAAACCCCCACTAAGTGAAGAACACAAAAATAGCGATTAGGCCCTGGTTCATCATAAATTGAGCGCGAGGCCTGGTTTCGAATCATCAGGAAGTCCTGATTCTAATGGCATAGGTCTTGTTGTCTGATTTTTCCAGAAGAGGAAAGCCCCAAATTCAAACCTCTGAAAACCTAGAAAACGTCAATGGCATCTTTTTATACAAGCACTATTAATCCAATTCAGTGGCACCATTAG
Organism: Vicia faba; assembly: GCA_948472305.1. Classification (NCBI taxonomy): domain Eukaryota; kingdom Viridiplantae; phylum Streptophyta; class Magnoliopsida; order Fabales; family Fabaceae; genus Vicia; species Vicia faba. The sequence continues at coordinate 1,556,813,427 of OX451738.1, read as the reverse complement.
CTTTAGTGAGTTCATGTTAGTGTAAAACAATCATTAGAATGCATTAATATGGCATGAAAATGTAAATACGAATATGTAAAATATCAAGAACAGGGCGACTTCATTCTACCGATTCTTGAGGTTAGAGGTTGTGGTTTTGATTCAGAAAGCTTCCTTGATGCGTCAGGAATGTAATGGAATCGTTCTTTGGCTTGGAAAAGTGCTCTATGTGTGTTTTCAGTCTACAAATTTTTGACAAAAAATGCAAAGTGATTCTTTGGTTTGAGGCGCAGCTTCTAGGTTCTTGTGATTAGGGTTAGGTTTCTGTATGTATATGGAATGATTTTGGTCAAAAATCCAAGCCCAACAACCATGTATTCAATGCTTTTGAGATTTGATTTCAATGGTATCTTTTTCAATCTTTTTCATGTGAAGAACATGCCAATCATTGGCAATCACCTTGATTCTTTCCTTATTGAATAGTGCACGAAATCTTGAGTGAATTCTATGCACAAAAAGATTTGAAAAGCATGGATTAGTATTTTTTATAATTAATTTTAATTAAATGAATTAAATAGATTAAATATTCAATTAATTAATTTAAAAATAGGAAAATAACTCCCCTTTGGGTCAATGGGTCGTGCATAGCTTTTGGGTGATGATTCTTGGAAGAAATTGAGGCCCATTAGCAATTTTGAGGTATTTGAAGTAAAGTTGACTTTTCAAAATTCCCAAAAATTTCCCAACTTCCACAAGGCATATATTGCTCAATTTTTAAGCTTTGATCATGTTCTTGGACATTTTGGAAAGGTCTTGAAGTCCTCTAACCAATGCCTTTGGTCCCATGTCATTTTGATTTACCAATCTCAAGTTATGGTCTTTTACTTAAAGTCCCTTTTTGTTGACTTTTGAAAATGACCTATAATGTTGAGATTGATAACTTTTTGTGAGAGCATTTCTTGGACTTGAAGTGTGAAGATGAGTTGTAGGAAATTTCATTCTCTTCAAAATGAGCTTTGGATGGAATTTTTATGATGAACCATGTGGAAGTTATGCCTTGGTCAAGTTACAGTTGACTTTTTTCAGCTGTCCAAATATAGAAACTTTTGCATCTTGAGACTTTTTGAGCCATACCTTGAAAGTCATGATCAAGCATTGATCAAATGATGTTTGTGGCTTCAAAATAAGATGTTGACCAAAAATTTGGACTATTGACTGTCAAATGACCATTTTGCCCCTACAGTTGACTGTTGAGCAATTAGGGTTTTTGACTGTGCAATTTTATGTTGTGAGTCTTGAAACTTGGCCTAAGGATGCTTGAAAATGTTTATAGGCATGTGGGACTTGATTGGACCCTTGGAAACTTCAATTTCTTTGCCAGAACAAAAACCCTAATTTTTGACTGTTAGGAGGCCATTGAACTGTGCAACCTTTGGGAGATTTTGAAGCATGCTCTTTGCAAATCTTGAAGAATATGGGAGGGAAAATTTTGGGGTACAACAGTTGCCCCTGTTCAATCTTCTTAGACCTGAGGATGTAGATTGGCTGGCGTGCCTTTCGTAATCCGAGGGTGGAAGATGATTGGACACTAGAGTGCCCAGAAATTTGCGCTCACATAGTAGTGTGATGGTGGGAATGGGCTTACAGATGCCATTTGGAGATTAGTGGATAGGAGGATGGGCTTATAGATGCCATGTTGAGAGGTGATGGAAGGTGGATGGGCATATAGATGCCATCTGGGTGTCGATCGCGTAAGAGATTCCTTAGCGAGAACCGGCGTACCTGAAAAAAGAAAGATGATTACCTGGCCTGTTACAGGAGCTGGTCTTCAAACTCTTTATGTAGATGCATTCTGGCTGGATACAGGTATCGAATTTTTTTGAACCTCCTCAGACGTGCCCTGGCGAGATACAGGAATCGAGTCTGGAGCTTCAAAAGGTGATGAATGGATCAGGGATGGTTACTACCTCAACGAGACGGTGAGAGAACCTTGGACGATTACTACCTCAACAGGAACGCTGAGAGAATCTTGGGGCGATTACTACCTCAATAGGAACGCTGAGAGAACCTTGGGCGATTACTACCTCAACAGGAATGCTGAGAGAATCTTGGGGCGATTACTACCTCAACAGGAACGCTGAGAGAACCTTGGGCGATTACTACCTCAACATGAACGCTGAGAAAATCTTGGATGTCTTCTACTGGGATAAGAATCAGGGAGATCTTAGGGTCGATCTGACTGAACCGGAGAAGGCCTTTGACTGGATAAGAATCAGGAAAATCTTAGGGTCGATTTAACTGAACCATACAAGGTCTTGGAATATCTTCAACTGGATAAGAATCAGGGAGATCTTAGGGTCGATCTGACTGAACCAGAGAAGGCCTTTGACTGGATAAGAATCAGGAAAATCTTAGGGTCGATTTAACTGAACCGGGCAAGGTCTTGGAATATCTTCAACTGGATAAGAATCAGGGAGATCTTAGGGTCGATCTGACTGAACCAGAGAAGGCCTTTGACTGGATAAGAATCAGGAAAATCTTAGGGTCGATTTAACTGAACCAGAGGAGGTCTTGGACATAGCTGAGAACTTAACTGGATCTTTCCTGAAAGGTAAAGGTCAGTCATATGCAATGCATGATATGGATCGAGCAATGATGTTCTCAACATAAATGAGATTGTAAGGTCATGATGCGTACGTGCATGCTATAATGTATAGAAATGTGATGTTTATGAATGTATGTTTTTGTCTAGGAAAGTAAATCCTTGACGGGTGCCGGGAAGTTGAATCCTAGGCTGATGTTGGAGAATAGTGCTTTGTTGTTTCCGCTGGGGATGATAGTTGCAAGAATACCGGTAGGAGAAGATAACTCCGTTGGGGAATAGTCTTGGCGAAGAGATTACTCTGCGGGGAATAATTACTCTAGCGATCTTGCTGGGGAACAGTACTCTGTGGGAAGAGAGGTACTTTGCTGGGATACCGTTGATGTTGGAAGTGTTAATAGACTTCGCTGGGGATAAGAAGACTTCGCCGAGAACGATCTTCTCGTGGCTTTTGGATGAGGATAACCCAGTTATATCCTGGCAGGAAATAACCTTTAAATAAAGCCGGGAGACGCGTTCGTGCTCTGCGGAGGAGAAGCTTCCAGAATCTACTGGGGATAAGCTTCCTGCTGGGGAGATGGATTCAAACTTTCCTGGGGAAAACTTGAACTATACTGGACTCTCCTGGGGAAATTTTGAGATGTATCGGAGAAGAGATTCCACTGAATGTCTGGTATACCGCCGGGGAACAATCTTTAGGTCAAGACTGCCGGGGATGCTTGTTTAAGAATATCTGTATATCGTGCTGGGGAATGTTGAGATCTGCGGGGGTACTCAACTTCCTTAAGGCTGACAATAGCTTTGCTTGGGGAGAGTGCACTGACTTGCCGGCTCACTCTCTGGGGAGTTAAGGTATATTGATTATGTTCTTCAGCTGAACTTACCTTGGTACCTTGGTGGACGGAACAATTAGATCGCTTAGACAACTCATTATTGCCCCTGTTTCTAATATTACCTGTAATTAATCCTTTGTTTCGTATGCAATTATTTATGAGTTAGCAATTAGTGTCAAATGCATATATCACAAATTGAACCTTGGACGTTCTTCGCAAAACAAAACAGAAAAGGAAAACAATTGGCAATTTTAACTGAAAAGTGAATTTATATTGATTTTTGAATTTGCCTGTAAATAGGCGTTTTATGTACAAGAGGCTGACGTCCTAATAAGAGAACGCCGCCGAATAAGAGTTTATACAAATTTGTACAAGGGAAAATAAAACAGCTGTGTGAAAAGAATCATCCCACTGGGTTCCAACTCTGCTATCGCCCTTATATCTTCGAGCATCTCATCACTTGATGACCTAGCTGAAGATGAAGCTGGTTGATCGATGCCGTTTGAACTTGATGTTGATACCGGATTCTGGATGCAAGGTGATCCAATGAGACATAGTATTACGCTTTATCCCTAACTTTTGCCTGGACCGCCCTTTCGGGTTTTCAGTCCACCGGGATACCCATTTTTGCCCAAGCCGCCTTTTCAGGTTTTCGACTTGCCGGGTGTACAGATTTTTTTTCATTTCATCCCTTCATTTTGCCCGAGCCCTTTTGGTTCGCCGGGAAGCCCTAATTTTTGCCTAGGTATGTCAACCTAGCGGGTCTTTTATTATGCGTAGTATCTTTTTACTATGTCTGCATTGGCGGGGTGAGGAAGGTCGTCACCATCCATGGTGGTCAGAATCATGGCTCCTCCTGTGAACACATATTTAACCACAAATGGCCCTTCGTACGTAGGGGTCCATTTGCCCCTTGGATCACTCTGAGGAAGGATGATACGTTTGATTACCAGATCCCCAACTTGATATTCTTGTGGTCTGACCTTTTTGTTAAATGCCCTGATCATCCGTTTTTGGTACGTTTGACCATGACAAATAGCAGTGAGTCTCTTTTCGTCAATTAGGTTTAGCTGATCAAGTCGTGTCTGGATCCAATCATCTTCACTCAGATCTGCCTCCTTCATTATTCAGAGAGAGGGTATCTGCACTTCGATCGGTAAAACTGCCTCCATACCGTAGACCAAGGAGAAAGGAGTTGCCCCGGTTGACGTCCTTGCTGAAGTACGGTATCCATGAAGAGCAAACGGTAACATCTCGTGCCAATCTTTATAGGTCACTGTCATCTTCTGCACAATTTTCTTGATATTCTTATTTGCTGCTTCTACAGCCCCATTCATCTTCGGCCGGTAAGGAGAAGAGTTGTGGTGCAGTATCTTAAACTGCTCGCAGAGCTCAGTGATCATCTTGTTATTAAGATTGGTACCGTTGTCTGTAATGATCCTTTCTGGGACGCCGTACCGACAGATCAGGTTATGCCGAATGAACCGTGCCACAACATTCTTGGTTACTGTAGCGTAGGAAGCTGCTTCAACCCACTTTGTGAAGTAATCAATCGCTACCAGGATGAAGCGATGCCCATTGGATGCCATAGGTTTAATCTCACCGATCATATCTATGCCCCACATTGCAAACGGCCAAGGTGCTGTCAAGACATTCAGAGGAACTGGAGGAACGTGCACCTTGTCTGCATATATCTGGCATTTATGACACGTCCGAGAATGTTGGTAACAGTCGGCTTCCATTGTGGACCAGAAATACCCTGCCCGAAGGATTTTCTTTGCCATAGTGTGTCCACTGGAATGTGTTCTGAAGGTTCCTTCATGTAGCTCTGCCATGATCCTTTCTGCTTCAGTCTTATCCACACAACGCAGTAAGGTCGAATCATGGTTTCGCTTGTACAGGATGCCGTTACTAAGGAAGAACTTCGCTGCGAACCTTCTCAGAAATTTCTTATCATTGACAGATGCACCTTCAGGGTATTCCTGAGCTTCCAAATATCTCTTCACCTCATGGTACCAAGGTTTTTCAGTCACCAATTCAGTCTCAAGATCACAACAGTATGCCGGTTCGTCCAGTTTCCAGATAATGATCCGGGGAGCCTCATTATCCCATTTAACCTTGAACATAGAAGACATCGTAGCTAACGCGTCTGCCAACTGATTCTCCTCTCTTGGGAAATGTTCAAAAGTTATCTCTGTGAAATGGGGGACCAAGGTCAACACACATTCTTTGTAAGGAATAAGATTCGGATGTTTCGTATCCCACTCTCCTTTGATCTGATTGATCACGAGAGCGGAATCTCCGAAGACACTCAGAAACTTGATCCTTAAGTCAATCGCAGCTTGGAGACCCATGATGCATGCCTCATACTCCGCCATGTTGTTGGTGCAGTTGAAACATAGCCGGGCAGTGAGTGGAGTATGAGTGCCTTGAGGGGATATGATCACAGTGCCGATACCGTTACCCAAAGCATTGGAGGCTCCGTCAAAGTGCATAGACCATCGGGATCCTTCCTCAGGTCCTTCATCCGGTCCAGGTACTTCACAATCAGTCACTATCATGATACTCTCGTCTGGAAACTCGAAGTTCATTGACTGATAGTCGTCTACTGCCTGATGTGCCAAGTGGTCTGCCAATACACTTCCTTTGATGGCTTTCTGAGTCGTGTACTGGATGTCGTATTCCGTCAAGATCATTTGCCACCTTGCTATTCTCCCAGACAGAGCAGGCTTTTCGAATATGTATTTTATTGGATCCATCTTTGAGATCAACAAGGTAGTGTGAGTCAGCATATACTGTCTCAGCCGGCGAGCAGCCCATACCAAAGCGCAACAAGTTTTCTCAAGAAGTGAGTATCGGGTCTCACAGTCGGTAAACTTTTTGCTAAGGTAATAAATGGCATGCTCTTTTCGGCCAGACTCGTCATGCTGCCCCAGCACATACCCCATTGAGTTGTCGAGTACTGTCAGGTATAGTATCAAAGGTCTCCCTTCAACCGGTGGCATAAGAATGGGTGGCTCTTGGAGATATTCTTTGATTCTGTCAAAGGCAGCCTGACATTCATCATTCCAACGTACTACCTGATCTTTCTTCAGCAGCTTGAAGATTGGTTCACAGGTAGCAGTTAGGTGTGAGATGAACCGAGCAATGTAATTTAGGCGTCCTAGAAAGCCTATGACCTCTTTCTCTGTCTTGGGAACTGGCATCTCTTGAATAGCTTTGACCTTGGCAGGGTCCACTTGAATACCCTTATCACTTACAACGAAGCCTAACAACTTCCCAGATCTTACCCCGAAAGTGCACTTGTTCGGGTTCAACCTCAGCTTGTACAACTTCAGACGGTCAAACAATTTCTGCAGATGATCAAGATGTTCCTCCTCGGTTTGGGACCTTGCAATCATGTCGTCGACATACACTTCTATCTCATGATGGATCATATCATGAAATAAAGCAACCATGGGACATTGGTAGGTTTCCCCAGCATTCTTCAGTCCGAATGGCATGACCTTGTAGCAGAAGGTGCCCCACTGAGTAACGAAGGTAGTCTTTTCCATGTCTTCAGGAGCCATCTTGATCTGATTATGACCTGAAAAGCCGTCCATGAAAGAGAACACCTTGTGCTGAGCAGTATTGTCAACAAGGACATCAATGTGAGGTAGAGGGAAGTCATCCTTGGGGCTGGCCCTGTTCAGATCCCTGTAGTCGACACACATTCTGACCTTACCATCCTTCTTAGGTACCGGCACCACATTAGCAACCCACTGAGGGTAAGAAGTCACTGCAAGAAACCCGGCATAAAACTGCTTCATAACCTCGGCTTTGATCTTTTCGGACATCTCTGGACGCATACGGCGGACCTTTTGCTTAACCGGAGGGCAGTCTGTTAGAACAAAGTTTGAATCTACTACCCTATATTTAAGTTTTGATGATAACAAAGTGAAAAGATATATTATTTATAAGATTCATGTATGAACTATCTGCTGCCTAAAATTATTATGTTCTGACTTGCAGATACTCTGATTGATATAAGCAAAATCACATCTATTCAGCATCAGAATTTGGTTTCAGACATCAGCATCAGAAGTTGTCATATCAGAATGTCAGAATCAGATGATCAACTCACGTATATGCTGAAGCCTGATGAACAAGACTGCGCTTAACACTCTGATAAAGAAACACAACAGTTCATCAGCAGCTAAGCAGAGTCAGAATGAGCCAAGCCAGAACTTGCATAAAGTAAGCAACGGTACTGTGCATTGAAAGCAAATTAATACCAACGGCCTCATTCCAGACAAGATCTGCTCAATAAGGAAAGTTTGTTATTAGCATTGAATCAAGAATATTGCATTCAACGTTCATCATCTCAGTGCTATATAAACAAGACTTTGAAGATTGAAATGGCTAATGCTCTCCAAATCTCTACACGCATAAAAGCTGATCAAAATCTTCTTTCTCTCAGTTTTGCTAAACACCACACATTCTGATATTCTATCATTGTTTAGCAATCTAGTTTCTAAGCTTTAATTTGTGTATACATCACAGTTGTGATACAGTTTTGTAGAAAACATTCACACACTTAGTTTTATCTCTTTGTAAGAAAGTGTTTCCTTGACAAACCGGGTTGTGGTTTGGATCAAGAAGGCTTTAGCAGTTGTTAAAGCAGTCTGTAATATTCAGTTGAATATAGTGGATTAAGACCTCGTTGGAGAGAGGCGAAATCACCTTGACGGGTGGACTGGAGTAGTTTGAGATCAAACGAACCAGGATAAAAATATCTTGTTCATTGCATTAGATTTCAGTTTTACAATTCAACCCCCCCTTCTTGTGTTTTTCACCACTTCAATTGGCATCAGAGCGCCTGGTTCTGAGCTAAAACACTTAACCGTGTCAGTACAAGATCCAGCGTCAGAAAAACACAATGGCAGGAAACAATTCTCACATCAGCAATGACAACAATGAGGACAGAGACAGATTCAGCGGCAAACCTCCAGTCTTTGATGGAGAAAACTTTGATTACTGGAAAGACAGAATTGAAAGCTTCTTTCTGGCACATGATGCTGATCTGTGGGATATGGTGACAGATGGATACACGCACCCTGTGAATGCAAGCGGTCAGAAGATTGATAGAAAAACAATGTCTGATCAACAAAAGCGTGACTTCAAGAATCACCACAAGGCCAGAACCATCCTCCTCAGCGCCATCTTCTATACTGAGTATGAAAAGATCTCCAACAGAGACACGGCAAAGAATATTTTTGACTCACTCAGAATGACGCATGAGGGTAACGTTCAGGTCAAAGAAACAAAAGCTCTGGCGCTCATTCAGAAGTATGAGGCGTTCATAATGGAAGAATTTGAATCCATTGAAACCATGTTCTCTAGATTCCAGATTCTGGTAGCTGGTCTCAAAGTTCTGGATAAAGGATACTCTACTGCTGACCATGTCAAGAAAATCATCAGAAGTTTACCCAAGCAGTGGAGACCTATGGTTACAGCTCTGAAGCTAGCTAAAGATCTCAACAAAATCACTCTGGAGGAACTTATCAGCTCCCTCAGAAGTCATGAGATAGAGCTAGAAGCTGATGAGCCTCAGAAGCAAGGTAAGCCTTTAGCATTAAAATCTAACAAAAAATTTGAGTCTAAAGTTTTGCAGGAAGTTGAAGAAACATCTGATGGATCCTCATCAGAAGAAGACGAACTCTCTCTCCTTTCCAGAAGAGTAAATCAACTGTGGAAGCAAAGACAAAGAAAGTTCAGGAACCCCAGAAGATCTGATCAAAACGAGTCTTCTTCCAGATACAGAAGGACAGATTCTTCCTCTGGATACAGAAGATCTGAAGGCTCCTCCAGTAGCAAAAAGCCAAACACCAAGGACATCATCTGCTATGAGTGCAATGAGCAAGGACACTATAAGAGTGACTGCCCAAAGCTTCAGAGGGAAAAGCCCAAAAGGAAGTTTGGAAGAGAGAAGAAGAAAAGTCTCATGGCCACATGGGATGACTCTGACTCGTCTGAAGCTGACTCAGAATCAGATGATGAGAGGGCAAACATAGCTCTCATGGCTAACATCTCAGAAGATAGTGAAGCTTCTGAATCAGACTCAGAATCAGATACTGAAGAGGTATTTCCTAACTTTGTTGTTAACTTTACAAAGGCTGAACTTGCTGAAAGCCTTAATGAGATTCTGGAACGTTATCAGCAAATTAGAGTTAAATTCAGAGACCTGAAAAGGAATCTTGAATCTGACTCTAATAAGACTGAGAGTCTCAAATTGGAGAATTCTGAGCTGAGAAATAAGATTTCAAAATTAGAAAACACTTTACAAAACTCTCAGAAGGAACCAATTTCTGAAACTCCCAGCAACGCTGATGAGATAATCAAGGAGTATGATCACAGTTTCCAGAAGTTCCTAGCTAAAAGCATAGATAGAAGCAGAATGGCTTCAATGATCTATGGAGTTAGCAGAAACGGCAGGAAAGGAATAGGATACCAAGGTAAGGTTCCTACACCAAAGAATGTCATGGACTTAACCATTAAACACACTCCTCTAAATTCACATTTTGTGTATGGTCACACACATGATATTAAATACACTAGCAGTAAGCACTCTGTGAAACCAAAATTCAACCAGAGTTTTGGTAAAACTAACAAATCAGGACCCAAGAAAATCTGGGTACCTAAGGATAAAATAATACATGTTGCAGATATCTTTAGCAGCAAGTCAGAAACACCAGTCATGGTACCTGGACTCTGGCTGCTCACGACACATGACGGGAAGAAGGCATATGTTCCAAAGCCTGGAACTTAAGCCTGGAGGCCACGTTGGCTTTGGAGGCAATCAGAGGGGAAAGATAATTGGCTCTGGAACTGTAGGTAATGGAAATCTTCCCTCTATTAATAATGTTCTGCTAGTAGATGGATTGATGCATAATCTGTTATCCATAAGTCAATTAAGTGATAACGGTTATGATATAATCTTTAATCAAAAATCATGTAAAGCTGTTAGTCAGAAAGATGGGACTATCCTGTTTAATGGTAAGAGGAAAAACAACATTTACAAAATCAAACTTTCTGAACTAAAGAGTCAGAATGTAAAATGCCTTTTGTCTGTTAACAACGAGCAGTGGATCTGGCACAGAAGATTGGGGCATGTTAGTATGAGAAGAATATCTCAGATTAATAAACTCAATCTGGTCAGAGGACTTCCTAATTTGAAGTTCAATTCAGATGCTCTGTGTGAAGCATGTCAGAAAGGCAAGTTTGCAAAACCTTCTTTTAAATCCAAAAATGTTGTTTCTACCTCTAAGCCATTAGAACTTCTGCACATTGACTTATTTGGACCAGTTAAAACTGCGTCAGTCAGTGGCAAGAAGTATGGGTTAGTAATCGTAGATGACTATAGCAGATGGACATGGGTAAAGTTCTTAAGACACAAGGACGAGTCACACTCTGTGTTTGTTACCTTCTGTAACCATGTTCAGAATGAAAAGGATCTTAGAATCGTTAAAGTCAGAAGTGATCATGGTGGAGAATTTGAAAACAAAGATTTTGAGTCATTCTTTAATGACAGAGGCATTCTGCATGATTTCTCTTGTCCTAGAACTCCCCAACAAAATGGAGTTGTAGAATGAAAGAACAGAACATTGCAAGAAATGGCCAGAACCATGATCAATGAGACAAACGTTGCTAAGACCTTCTGGGCAGAGGCAATAAACACAGCGTGCTACATTCAGAATAGAATCTCAATAAGACCTATTCTGGAAAAGACTCCATATGAATTGTGGAAGAACAGAAAGCCCAACATTTCATATTTTCATCCATTTGGATGTACTTGCTTTATATTAAATACAAAGAATTATTTGAACAAGTTTGACTCTAAAGCACAGAAGTGTATTATGTTAGGATACTCTGAACGCTCAAGAGGGTACAGAGTATACAATACAGAAACACAGATTGTGGAAGAATCAATCAGTGTTCGTTTTGATGATAAGCTTGACTCTGAAAAGTCAAAGCAAAATGAAGTTTTTGCAGGTATAGAAATTGAATTTACAGGTTCTGAAGACAAGTCATCAGAAGCTCTCAACACAGACATTCCTTCAACGTCTGAAAGGAGCACTGCTAGTAATCCTACAACAGCTGCTGATCAACCTCAGAAGAGATTACCCAGAAGCAGCTTGGATCACCCAGAAGAGACTATCTTAGGAAGAAAGGAAGATCCAATCAGAACAAGAGCAAGCTTCAGAAACTCTAAAGAAACTCTTATGGGACTTGTGTCTCTGATTGAACCTTCTTCTATTGATGAAGCACTTCTAGATAATGACTGGATTCTGGCAATGCAAGAAGAGCTGAATCAATTCACCAGAAACGACGTATGGGATCTCGTTCCCAGACCAAAAGGATTCAACGTCATTGGAACAAGATGGGTGTTCAGAAACAAGCTAAATGAACAAGGTGAAGTCATCAGAAACAAGGCACGACTGGTTAGAATCTATCAGACTTTTAATTTCATTTGCTGTTAATAGAGGCATCACTCTGTATCAGATGGATGTCAAAAGTGCATTCTTAAATGGTTATATAGAAGAAGAAGTTTATGTACACCAACCCCCTAGTTTTGAAAATACAAAACATCCAGAACATGTTTTCAAACTAAAGAAGTCATTGTATGGTCTGAAACAAGCTCCCAGAGCTTGGTATGAAAGGCTAAGTAACTTTCTGTTAGAAAATGAATTCACCAGAGGGAAAGTGGACACTACTCTATTCTGTAAATCAGTTAAGAATGACATCTTAGTCTGTCAAATTTATGTTGATGATATTATTTTTGGTTCTACTAATCCTTCTCTTGGAAGAAAATTTGCTAAGTGTATGCAGGCAGAATTTGAGATGAGCCTCATGGGGGAACTGAAATTCTTTCTAGGAATTCAGATCAATCAAACTCCAGAGGGAACTTACATTCATCAGAGCAAATACATCAGAGATCTTCTGAAGAAATTTGACCTCTCAGAATGTAAGCCATCAAAGATTCCAATGCATCCCACGTGCATTCTGGAAAGAGAAGAGGTAAGCAAAAATGTAGAACAGAAAGTCTACAGAGGTATGATTGGTTCTCTCCTCTATCTGACTGCTTCAAGACCTGACATATTATTCAGTGTTTGTATCTGTGCTAGATTCCAATCAGATCCTAGAGAATCTCACTTAACAGCTGTTAAGCGAATTTTCAAGTATCTGAAAGGTACTACTAATCTGGGTTTGTTTTATAGAAAATCTAGTGATTACAGCTTAGTAGGCTACTGCGATGCTGATTTTGCTGGAGACAGAGTGGAACGAAAAAGTACTTCTGGAAGCTGCCAGTTTCTGGGAGAAAATCTGATCTCTTGGTCCAGCAAAAGGCAATCAACAATTGCGCTATCAACAGCAGAAGCTGAGTACATAGCAGCAGCAGGATGTAGCCCACAAATGCTCTAGATGAAAAGTCAGCTTGAAGACTTCCAGATTTTTGAGAGTAACATTCCTATACTCTGTGATAATACTTCTGCTATTTGTTTAAGTAAGAATCCCATTTTACATTCTAGAGCTAAGCATATAGAAATAAAACATCATTTCATTAGGGACTATATTCAGAAAGGTATTTTGAACTTAAAATTTATAGATACAGACCATCAATGGGCTGATATCTTTACTAAACCCCTTTCAGAAGATAGGTTTAATTTCGTTCTGAAACATCTCAGCATGAAAGTCTGTCCAGAATGAAAATGTTTTAATTCCATATATTTACCTTCAGAATGTAATTGTTTTACTGTGAACTTCTGATCAATCTTCTTTCAGAAAGATAGAACATGCAGATTGTATCAGATGCAAGTCTAAAGATCTGAGAGTCTAAGCTCAAAGATAGACGTGTTGATCACTACATCAAACAAGTGTCATCCAATCATCAGCATATCTCTGAAGCAGAACGCGTGCACGCTTCTGAGAAGGCAAAGCGCTGATTGGGTGCATTGAGACACATGTCTGGTCCTCAGAAGAAAGCATCATCTGAACAATATCAAGTGCCATTCAGAACACTCCTCACTCCTGTGAAGAATCTTGAAGTGCTTTCTGAATTAATCATTGATTTTGGAAGCTTGAAGGAGAACGGTTTTGACCTAACTGAAGAAGTTAGGGCACAAAAGTGGGAAAGGTATTTTGACAGGTTGGTTGGACCAACATTCCCTATGCTAGTCAAGGAATTCTGGATTCACGCCAAGGCTTCAACACATCTAGTCACCTCCTTTGTTATGGGGAAGAAGATTGTGATCACAGAGGATCACATTGCAAGGCTAATCGGTTACAGTGGCGGTGGCGTCCGTTGTGTGGACATGGCTGAAAGATGTGCTGATGTGGGTGTGATAGCTGCAAGGATTTTCACCCATGGGGTGCCCAGCAGCAAGATCAAAGATCTGAAGGATCAGTACAGAGTTTGGGCTAAGACAATTCTGGGGTGCTTCAACCATAGGAAACCAACCAGTTCACCTGACTACATAAATGTGGATCAGCAGTTTCTGATCTACTTTATTGATCAGAAGGTAAAAATCAATCTGGCTCATTTTCTGTTCAACCACCTCAGAACAAGTGTGAAGGAAACCAGGGAAGAAGAACGAACCAAGAGGGATTGGATACCCTTTGGAAGGTTGATATCAGATATTCTGACAGAGAATAGGCTGATAGAGCATCTGATAGAAGCTCAAGAGCTAAGTACTATTGAACCAACAGTTGGGAAACCTCTGAATGCAAAGAACTTGAAGAAGATGAAGCTGATAGAAAATATCCAGAAGGAACCTAGAGCTACTCCTATTGCTGATATCTCCAGCAGAAGAGTTCCTCTGAGTGACTTTCCTTTATTTTCTGAGATAGAATCCAAACCAGAGGTGGTTCTCAGATACTTGGATGCGTGCAAGGCAGATGGCACAGATCCAAATCTGATTATCAAAGCTCTGCATCAACCTCAGCAAGAAGTGACTCTGAAGAAGACGAAGAAGAGGAAGGCACCTTCAGAAGGATCATCCCAGCAGACACCCAGGAAAAGAGGTAATTCATCTGCTGCTTCTGCTTTAAATTCTTCTACTATTCCAGCATCTATTCCTCCTCAAACCTCTCATAGAATCTCAATTCCTATCCCTACCATAGATGAAACTGTACCAGAAGAGGACCCTTCTGAGGCATTAAAACTCAGAAGACCCAGAACCAAACATCCCAAACAACCAACAATCTCAACAACATCAGCAATTGACCAAGTGCTGTCTGACATTGATCAACACACCTCTGATCAACCAAACTCTGAACCACAAATTGTCCCTCCTCCACAACCAGAACAACAGCAATCTGCTGAAGAACCAGAACAACAACAACAACCATTTTCACCCATTCCAGAAGAACCCCTTATCCCTGAACAATCAGAAATTCCAACAACTTCTCCTCAACCAGCAATTCCGTCTCCCTCTCCTCAACCAGAAATTAATCCACCATCACCTCAACCAGAGTTTCATCACTCTGAAACTCCTTCTCCTCAACCATCTGAACCTCATTCACCTCAACCATCACCTTTGGCAATCCAGCTTCCAGGTGGAACAACTATCACCTTAGCACAATTTCCATCCTCATCAGAATCTACACCACCAAATACTCCCAAAACACCACCCAGTCCAATCATAATCTCTGATTCTGAAACTCCCTCTCCAAAACAAACAGCTGCCAAGAAAACCTCCGAAAACCCCAGCAGGACCTTCATAGACTTAACCAGTCTTGACCGTCTTGCTGATCTGAAACATAAAATTGCCATCCCAAAACCAAAACAACCAGATGTTGGCTCTGGTATTATGAATTTTGAAACAGGTGTGCTGCAATGGATTGCTTCTTTGAAGCAAGTCTGTCCTGGAATGATTGACCCAACTGCTTCTGATCAGCTCTGGTCACAATTCAGACTTTGGGTACGTGCTGAAGCCCTCAAGTTGCAGGATATCAACTATGAGCAGGCACAACAGAATTTCAGCAAGCTTCTGAATGAAGTTGGAAGTCAGCTTCTGAAAGAAGACGTGCTCCCTCTGGATAGTGAACCTTGGTCTGAGAAACAGCAAGCTTCAAAGGTGCAATCAGAAGAAGACAAGACCATTCAAGCTGAAGAAAGTCAAGCAGAAGATGTTTCTGAAAGCTCTCAGAAGCTTCCTACTTCTGATGCTTCTCAAGCTGCCTTGGACAGGCAGACTCTGGAAGAACTAAGGCTGAATGACATGCGTCTGCAGCAGCGGATGGATGAAAGCGACCAGAAGATGAAAGAAAGAATGGATGTGCAGGATAGCAAGATTGACACTGTTGTCAGCATGGTGCACAAGCAGAATGAGACTGCTGAAAAGATCCAAGCCATGCTGGAGAACCTGTTCACACGCTTGCCTCCTCAACCTTAGTCTTTTTTCATTCATGTCCTTTTCATGTTTTCTTTGATTTTCTGATGAAATATGTTTTGTACTATTGTCATGTTTTGATTCTGAACTCTTTTAATATGATTAGTTTTTCTGATCTTAAATTGTTTTAGCACTCACCTACACTTTTTGATTGCTGACAAAAAGGGGGAGAACAAGAATGATATTTTAAACAATAACGGCTAACTAGACAGAAATTCTCAAACATTCTAACTCTATTACTTGAAAATGTTTTTCTGTTTTGCTTAAAGTCTACAGGTACAAGGAAGCTCCTGGACACTCTGAAGACTAGAAGCTCTGATCACTATGAAGCTCTGATCCGCTCTGATACTCTGATCCAAAGCAAAGCTCTGACAAGAAAAAGTTCTGAAGCTCTGCTCTGACATAAAGCTTCTGATAGTCAAAGACTCTGATACTCTGATGTTCAAAGAAAGGCAAAAAGATCTGATCCTGAAGAACACTTGTAATCAAAGGGAAGTAATAAACTCAGGGGGAGTATCTCTTAACTCTGATATCTTTTTACTCCTTATCCTCTTTACTTCTTACTATGATGCATATCTCAGATACCTTTTCACGTTATTTTCATTTAAAAATATCTAGTTTTTGTCATCATCAAAAAGGGGGAGATTGTTAGAACAAAGTTTGAATCTACTACCCTATATTTAAGTTTTGATGATAACAAAGTGAAAAGATATATTATTTATAAGATTCATGTATGAACTATCTGCTGCCTAAAATTATTATGTTCTGACTTGCAGATACTCTGATTGATATAAGCAAAATCACATCTATTCAGCATCAGAATTTGGTTTCAGACATCAGCATCAGAAGTTGTCATATCAGAATGTCAGAATCAGATGATCAACTCACGTATATGCTGAAGCCTGATGAACAAGATTGCGCTTAACACTCTGATAAAGAAACACAACAGTTCATCAGCAGCTAAGCAGAGTCAGAATGAGCCAAGCCAGAACTTGCATAAAGTAAGCAACGGTACTGTGCATTGAAAGCAAATTAATACCAACGGCCTCATTCCAGACAAGATCTGCTCAATAAGGAAAGTTTGTTATTAGCATTGAATCAAGAATATTGCATTCAATGTTCATCATCTCAGTGCTATATAAACAAGACTTTGAAGATTGAAATGGCTAATGCTCTCCAAATCTCTACACGCATAAAAGCTGATCAAAATCTTCTTTCTCTCAGTTTTGCTAAACACCACACATTCTGATATTCTATCATTGTTTAGCAATCTAGTTTCTAAGCTTTAATTTGTGTATACATCACAGTTGTGATACAGTTTTGTAGAAAACATTCACACACTTAGTTTTATCTCTTTGTAAGAAAGTGTTTCCTTGACAAACCGGGTTGTGGTTTGGATCAAGAAGGCTTTAGCAGTTGTTAAAGCAGTCTGTAATATTCAGTTGAATATAGTGGATTAAGACCTCGTTGGAGAGAGGCGAAATCACCTTGACGGGTGGACTGGAGTAGTTTGAGATCAAACGAACCAGGATAAAAATATCTTGTTCATTGCATTAGATTTCAGTTTTACAATTCAACCCCCCCTTCTTGTGTTTTTCACCACTTCACAGTCTTCCTTGGTAGGCAAGTGATGGACCACAATGTCGGTATCCAACCCGGGCATGTCTTCGTAGGACCAGGCAAAGATTTCCATGTAGTCATGTAACATCTGAGTCAACCGTTGCTTCACGCTGAGCTCTAGGTTGGCACCAATCTTGACCTCTTTTCTGTCTGCCTCAGTACCCAGATTTATCGTTTCTACCGGCTCTTCATGTGGTTGAATTACCCTCTCTTCCTGGAGTAACAGTCTTGCAAGCTCGCCAGGCACTTCGCAATCATCTTCACCTTCATCTTCGGCTAAGTTGATCGGATTTTCGAAGTCATAACTGGCAGTAGCAGAGTCGTTACCAGTGAGATCCAGGGTGGATTGAAACATGTATGAGTGAGTGTGTGTAAATACAGCTGTTTTGCAATATATAAAGAAAGGAAAGAAAGAAAAGGAGCATAAGATTTGAAGTGCGAGAAAACGTCCAAGGTCTTTATTCATGATATATGAAATGACAATTGATATGCCCTCACAAATGAAGCCACGGTGCCCCGGGTAAGACACCGGGCCATAGAGTTTTAATTCATTGTTTATTACAAATAACAAAAACAAAGGAGTTTATTACTGCGTAACAAAAGTAACAGGAGTATGATCTTTAGCAGTCCAATTGGTTAATCCACCATCAGTCGTCGGGTAGATCCAGCTATCAAACTCTGACTCTTCCACTTCATCTTCATCCCCAATGGCATTCACTCCTGGATTGGTGATGAGCACAGGAGGTCTTCTGGTTCTAGCTTTGCGTACAGCCTTCTGAGCCTCTGCAGTAAAACCCAGTCCAAACTTGTCAGTTTTAGGTGTAAAATCAGGGAGCCTACCCCAGTTAGCACATTCACCTTTCTTGATTACAGCCCGGGCGTCCTTCAAGGAAGCCATCTTCAATGGAAAGTCCTCTTCAACCACTGCTTCTGCTGCTGCCAATGTTGGAGGTACCTCTTCAAAATGCTGAAAGGGGGTTTCAATAAACTCCCCATCCATCTCAATATATCAGAAGGAATTCAAGTGACTAACCATATACTCCTCCTCTCCCTGCACAGTGACAATCTTCCCTCTGACGGGGTACTTGAGCTTCTGGTGTAGGGTAGAGGTCACTGCCCCAGCTTTGTGAATCCAAGGTCGACCCAGTAAACAAGAATAAGATGGACGGATATCCATCACATAGAAAGTTGAGTCGAATACTTGAGAACCCACACGAATAGGAATGTCTACCTCTCCATGAACCATCCTCTTAGAACCGTCAAAGGCTCTGACAATGATGTTGCTAGGTTTCAGCTCCAGGCCCTCACAATCCAACCGGTCTAAGGCCTTTTTGGGTAGCACATTCAGGGAAGAACCGGTGTCCACCAGCACATGCGCAAGAGTAGTGCCACTGCATTCTATAGAGACATGCAGGGCATCGTTGTGGTTCTTTCCTTTAGCAGTAAGGTCAGCATCCGAGAAACCCAAACCATTGTCGGCTGTCAAATTGGCTACGCAATCAGTAAACTGGACTGCAGATGTCTCATGTGGCACATGGGCCGTCTTTAGAAATGAAATCAGGGCCTTAGCATGGGCCTCTGAGCACAACAACAAGGAGAGCATAGAGATCTTGGAGGGGGTATGCCCCAGCTGTTAAACAACATTAAAGTCACTCTTCTTGATTATTTTAAGAATTTCCTCCATCTCTTGCTGGGAGGCTTCAACATTCACAGATTTTGGCGCCTCCATCCGGGCAGGCTCATCTTCAATCCCTTTGCCCCGAGCATTAGATGACTCGGCAGCAGGGGAAGCAACTTGATCAGAAATGGGAACAGGTGCACTTGCAGGTGTTATAATGAGAGGTCTTCGAATAGCTGGTGGTGCAATGTTAGGCGAGAAGAGCCTGCCACTGCGGGTAACTTTGGCTGGACCAGTGATATTGCTGATGCTGGTGCCAGTGTTGAACTCTTGCTTTATACCATGTACATATACATCTGCCCCATAGTGCCATGGGACAGCCTTATCAGATTCATAGGGGAGGGGCCCCGGAACAGTAATCACAATGGGTGCGACAGTCATGATTTTAACTGGCTTCCTCGGGGGAGCCTTGATTGGATTATTGAAAATTGTAACAACAGATACATCTTCCACATGAACAAACGGAACATCGGTCTTCTTAAACAGAATCTCTTTGCTGTCCATCAGGCTTTGGATGCCCAACTTCAGCAAAGGACAACCAGAAAGGGAAACAGCACAGAAAAGGCAACCTTCGCTACAACCCGGAAATAAACCGGCCAGTAGTAGGTTCCTCTTAACAGTCATCAGAGGAGTAGCTACATCATTCACAGAAACGGCATACACATCTTCATCAATGGCATTCACTCCATGCTGGGGCATAGGAGCAGTCACCACATTTGGCCTCTCAGGCGCCTCAAATTGTATCTCCTTTGCGTCAATAAGGTCTTGCACCTTATTCCTCAAGGCCCAACAGTCATCAATGGAATGCCCCGGGCTATCGGAGTGATAAGCACAGCGGGCATTTGGATTGTACTTGGGAGAGGCAGTATTCACAACCTTCGGGGCCTCTCTAACAGTCACCAAATTGGTGGATAGCAACTGTGGCAAGATTTGCGATAAGGTCATACTCAACCGGGTAAACTCTCTTCTAGGTCTTTCAGCCCTGGGTGGATTGGTTTGCCGAGGAGCGGCAGCAGGTTTAGCAATAACCACCGCGTTGACAGACTGGCGGCGCTCTGGTTTATCATGTCTTCTAGGCCCATATACAGCACTGGCCTCCTTCTTAAAGGGTTTCTTCTCAGAACTTGAAGATGCACCCTTCTGAATTTTTCCGGACTTCATTCCAGCCTCTATCCTCTCTCTAGTCAGAATAAGGTCAGTGAATCCTGCAGACGAGTTACCGATGAGATGATTGAAGAATGGCCCGGAGAGGGTCCCCAAGAGCATATCTACCAGCTCACGGTCAGTCAACGGAGGCTGCACCCTGCCAGCCAGATCCCTCCACTTCTGTGCATACTCTTTAAAACCTTCGCTTGATCCTAGCGACATACCCTGGAGTTGGGTACGTGTAGGAGCAAGGTCGGCATTATATTGATACTGCTTGTAAAAAGCAGTAGCCAACTCCTCCCAGTTACGAACTTTGGTCCCATCCAGCTGATAGAACCATTCGAGATGAGTCCCTAAAAGACTCTCCTAGAAGAAGTGGATCCACAAGTTCTTGTCCACTGTGTACGGTTGAATCTTCCGCACATAAGATCTGAGGTGTAGCTTGGGGCAAGACGCCCCGTCATACTTGGTGAAAGATGGTGCCTTAAACTTGTGAGGAATAATCACACCAGTAGATAAGCCCAAGTCTCCGAAATCCAGCCCAGGCACTTGTTGGATCTCCATGGCGTTCAGTCTGTCTTCCAACTGCTTGTATCTGTCTTCAGCCGGAGGATATTGTTCCTCATTGAAGTCAGTCTCGTTGTCAGAGACTACCGAACTAGGACCTTTTCCCTCTTGGGGACTGCTCTTGCCTACAGAAGAACCAGCTTCCTCATTCTGCAGAGTGTTACCAAACCTCCGGCCCGAGTTAAAAAGAACAGTTCTCTTCTTCTTCTTCTCCTTCTTCAGGAGTAAAGCCTTCAGCTCTTCTTGGCCTTGAGCCAAACCCATGATCAGCTCCTGAAATTGCGTGTTCTGCGCCTGAAGGGCCTTGATAGACATCTCGGTCGATGATGAGTCAGGGTTCATGACGCTGAAATAAACAGCGAAGAACAGTAAGCAACCTGAAAAGAAGAATACCTGCTATGCACATGATGAATGGAATGCGTATGATTTATGTTTTCAAAGACAATCGGGAATCAACTTTGTAAAAAAAAGGGAACACACTTCATTAGATTCAACTTCGAAACTTAAATTGTTCAACATGTTGCCCTTAGGCGTTACATAAAATGGAAATACTGAAAAGGGAAATAAAATTGTAGAAGAACATCCAGAGCTCCTCATTGATCCCAGGGTCTCCTCTTCTCAGTACGGATGTAGTCATTCAGATCTCGCTCATTCTCCAACTGCTTTGTCAGCTTCTGGATCTTCAATTCCTGCTCATTGAAATTTTCCCGATACGAATCCCGTTTTTCTCGCAGTTGCGACCAAGACCTCTTTAATGTCTCATAATCAGTGGGTATCTGAGGAGGGAGGACAGTTGGAGGAGCCCCATCTTTGTTAGGATACTCAAGAATGACGGGTCTGACAGCTTCGTATGGCATGCCTAACTTCTGAGCACGGATGCGAACCCATTTGCAGTAGGCTTCCATAGGTAGAGAAGTCTTTGGCCCCAACTCTTGTGGGTCAGCTTTATGAACTCTGTCCCAAGCCTTGATGAACCTACGACGCAGCTCGTCACTATCCACCTGAAACTCAAAACTGAT
Organism: Vicia faba; assembly: GCA_948472305.1. Taxonomy (NCBI): domain Eukaryota; kingdom Viridiplantae; phylum Streptophyta; class Magnoliopsida; order Fabales; family Fabaceae; genus Vicia; species Vicia faba. Next base: position 1,556,791,552 of record OX451738.1, on the reverse strand, counting down.
GTGAGGCACCAACATCTCATGAGGCCCTGCTCTTCTGGCCCTTCCAAACTGACGGAGAGCTAGACATGGATTATATGAGATTCCTCCCTGAGTACCAATCAAAGGAACATTAGGGTATTCTCCGCAACGATCAATAACAGCTACCTCATCCAAACCTCTGAGAGTCCAAATGATGTCCTTATCAGTGAGAGACATTAACCTATGAGCCCAACCTCTTCCTTCTTGGTTCTTCAGCACGGACTTAGGGAGGTGCGAAATAAACCACCTCACCAACAAAGGGATACAACACCACAAGGTTCCTCGTCTTCGGGAAGTACGAGCATAAAGTTGTTGCAGTATGTCACCCAAGAGAGTGGGCACAGGATTCTGAGACATGAAGATCCTTATGGCAGTGACATTGATGAAGTTGTCAGGATTAGGAAACAAGACTAGCCCATAGATTAAGAGAGCCAAGATGTCTTCATATGCCCTAAAGTCCAAGTCATTCCAAAAACTGTTAGCTTTACCAATCAGAAACTTGGCCAAGAAACCCTTAACTCCGCTTCTAGTCACCCAGTTGTCCATTACTTCTTGATGGGTCAAGGGAAGAGCTGCAGCAACCTCCTCAAGCCTGAGGGTCTTTTCCCAACCAGTAAAGGGAGTCTGATCCAAGATAGGGATACCAAGCAAATCAGAGAACTCTTCCAGGGTAGGGACCAGCTGGAAGTCTTGAAAGGTGAAGCACTGGTACAGAGGGTCATAGAACTGGGTCAGGACACTCATCAACTGTTGATCCCGCTTTGCAGTGACTAAACTGAGAAGAGAACCATGCCTCTGGATGAAGGAAGTAGTGTTTGGAATTCTGCTAACCAATTCTTCAAGTAACTCAGGTGGGTGAACAAAGTTGAACCGGATAGTATTCCTTCGCATAGGCATCATGATGTCCTACAAAACAGAGCAAAGGTGAAACCCTCTTGTCTTTGAAATGGTCAGTCCTTATGCAGGATGCATGTAATGCTCATGATGTTATGATGTTATGATAAAGCACACCACAAATATTTACAAAGGCAAACATGATAAGGCACACAAGTCGCACAAGACAAGCCCTTAGAGTTTAGACCAGCGTGAGGTCTAGGTATTACCCTCTTTCAGTTTGTTAGTTCATACCTGTCCTATCAAAAGTAATCGGGTTCTTAGAGGATCCCAATATCCTTGACTACCCTCAATCGGTCATAACTCCAGCATCGCAATCTTTTCTTGCAGCCAGAACCATCACGAGAGTTTAGCCTCAATGGGCGTAGCATACTGCTACTGTTCTAATGGCCAAGTTGTGTCATTTAAGGTTCTAAGGTCTGTTGGTGCTTAATGACTCCTCAGAAGACCCATATTCTCCTCGTTGCAACACAAGGGATATCGGTACAGACCAAGGTGCCACACCAACGTAGCCACTGCTTCACCCATGTCGGTCTACGCCGGACAGGTCCCTCACAGCTTATGCTACCTAACAGGGTATCCCCAGATCCGGGTTAGGATCTATGTAACTCCGAAACAGCCCACAATAATAAAGCAAACAAGCACAACAATTGAAAACACAAGTGATCTTAGTCCTAAGGTACACCTCACTTTATAAAGATATCCCCAGCAGAGTCGCCAGTTCTGTGATCGGTGGATCTGGAACTGACTGTTTAACGCTGGTTCGCGAAATGTCGCGGAAGCAAGAGTCGCCACCGTCTTTTATTTTCTCCAACATGGAAAGGACAAAAGCACAGAAAAATTCCTTATTGAGATTAGTTCTCGGTTCGGGAGGTAGATTTATAGAAAGGGAAGGTGTTAGCACCCTTTCTATCCATGGTTATCCATGGGCTCTTAGATACTTGCTCATTTGTGTTTTTAAAATTGTTTGTTTGCTTTTCAAGGTGAGTGGGTTTGAAAAAGTTCCGTTTAAAATTTCAGTTCGACTCTTGTATCAGTCCTCAAGAGTGTTTGAAAAGTTGTTTTTGAAAGCTTTTTGAAAAGTGTCGGTGTGAAAAAAAGTTTTTTGGTTTGTTTTGAATTTAGAGCAAGTATCTATGAGTCATCTACCTACCCTAAGGAATTAGGCTGTGTAAATGTCCTTAAGGCAGTGCGATCCCACCATTGAGAGGTAGGTAGCACCACCGTTGGAGGTGTTCGGGTCAATTCGAGGATTAGGGACAGTGTGGTCACCGGAGCAATAGGAAGACACCTTAGAAGCTACCCCCATGCCATGTTCATGGACATGAGGACTTACTAAAACATCCTCTACTCAACGACCACGTTTCGAGGGGCAAGGCAACAGTGAGGCGTACCCTAAGAGTGGTGTGTGAATTGTGTGTCATTTTCAGTTATATTTGTCATGTCATGCATTGAGTGTTCTACGCTTTGATTTTATTTTTGGCCATTCATTCTTTCATGCAAATTATTAACAGTTAAAAGGTGCGGGAAGATAAAAGTCCTACGTTATTACAAAGGCGCGGGTCTACATCGCCAAATTAAACCAAGACCCGATTTGAAATAAATAAAATGCGGAAAGTAAATATCCTAATTATCTATTACAAAGCTTTGGGGCAATTACATGAAATTTAAAAAAGGAAATAAAAGTAAATGTGCGAAAAGAAATAAAAATCGAGAATGCGAGGGCGTTGGACCCTTTTAAAGAAATTAAATCGAAATCATAAATTAATCAAATTAAATAAAAGAAAGAACTTTTTTTTTGAGTTTTTGTGTTTATGGAATTAAGGAGAATTAAATTAAAATTAAAAGTTAATTAAAACCCTAGTTCTAAATTGTTTTTAATTTATTAGAAAATATTTTAGTTTGACCTAATTTACATTAATTATTTAAATGGCATATTTATTTACAAAAATAATTAATAATTAATAAATGGTAAAAAAAGGAAAAAAAGAATAGAAGTATTAAAACCCTAATTTCTACATTTTTTAGTTTATTAAAAAAAAAGCATTAAAATTAAACCTAAAATTAAAACTAAGTTAATTATTAAATTTATTTACAAAATAAAACATTGAATTAAATAATAAACATATTTATTTTTTGACTTTCTGATTTTTTTGTATTTTTGTGTTATAAAAATTAATTTGTGGAATTAAATGAAACAAATAATATAATTAAAATAAATAAAAGAAGAGAAGAAAAATAGAGAAAGAAAGGCAAATGTGGGGGGTGTTGACCCAATTTTGGAGGTATGACTGAAGCAATTTGGCCCAAGAAGCATAGAACACGTTTGACTTTTCCAGATTGCGTGTGGGATTACTGACTAACATACATGGTGAACTGCGTTATCTGGCCGTTGGATTGGGGCCTCTGGCCACTTGGCAGGAAAGTACGTATACCTGCATGGTGGACTTCAAGTGGAGTGCTGCAGGGAAATATGTTAAGCAAAATAATATTGAAGAAAGGAGGGGACCTGGGGATCGAACCCAGGTCCCAAGGCTTGCCAATCAGGTTCCCAACCACCACACCATTCAACGCGTTTGTATGTATCATGAAAAAACAAATATTATAAATAATAGGTCACACTAATGATATTTAACACAAAAAACGCGCTGAAAATTTAAATGATCCAACCAAGATAGGACACGCAGGCTTCTTCCTCGTTGTGCCTGTAAACAGAAAAGAGATAGCGGGGGTTTTAAACCCCCACTAAGTGAAGAACACAAAAATAACGATTAGGCCCTGGTTCATCATAAATTGAGCGCGAGGCCTAGTTTCGAATCGTCAGGAAGTCCTGATTCTAATGGCATAGGTCTTGTTGTCTGACTTTTCCAGAAGAGGAAAGCCCCAAATTCAAACCTCTGAAAACCTAGAAAACGTCAATGGCATCTTTTTATACAAGCACTATTAATCCAATTCAGTGGCACCATTAGCTTTAGTGAGTTCATGTTAGTGTAAAACAATCATTAGAATGCATTAATATGGCATGAAAATGTAAATACGAATATGTAAAATATCAAGAACAGGGCGACTTCATTCTACCGATTCTTGAGGTTAGAGGCTGTGGTTTTGATTCAGAAAGCTTCCTTGATGCGTCAGGAATGTAATGGAATCGTTCTTTGGCTTGGAAAAGTGCTCTATGTGTGTTTTCAGTCTACAAATTTTTGACAAAAAATGCAAAGTGATTCTTTGGTTTGAGGCGCAGCTTCTAGGTTCTTGTGATTAGGGTTAGGTTTCTGTATGTATATGGAATGATTTTGGTCCAAAATCCAAGCCTAACAACCATGTATTCAATGCTTTTGAGATTTGATTTCAATGGTATCTTTTTCAATCTTTTTCATGTGAAGAACATACCAATCATTGCCAATCACCTTGATTCTTTCCTTATTGAATAGTGCACGAAATCTTGAGTGAATTCTATGCACAAAAAGATTTGAAAAGCATGGATTAGTATTTTTCTTATAATTAATTTTAATTAAATGAATTAAATAGATTAAATATTCAATTAATTAATTTAAAAATAGGAAAATAACTCCCCTTTGGGTCAATGGGTCGTGCATAGCTTTTGGGTGATGATTCTTGGAAGAAATTGAGGCCCATTAGCAATTTTGAGGTATTTGAAGTAAAGTTGACTTTTCAAAATTCCCAAAAATTTCCCAACTTCCACAAGGCATATCTTGCTCAATTTTTAAGCTTTGATCATGTTCTTGGACATTTTGGAAAGGTCTTGAAGTCCTCTAACCAATGCCTTTGTTCCCATGTCATTTTGATTTACCAATATCAAGTTATGGTCTTTGACTTAAAGTCCCTTTTTGTTGACTTTTGAAAATGACCTATAATGTTGAGATTGATAACTTTTTGTGAGAGCATTTCTTGGACTTGAAGTGTGAAGATGAGTTGTAGGAAATGTCATTATATTCAAAATGAGCTTTGGATGGAATTTTTATGATGAACCATGTGGAAGTTATTCCTTGGTCAAGTTACAGTTGACTTTTTTCGACTGTCCAAATATAGAAACTTTTGCATCTTGAGACTTTTTGAGCCATACCTTGAAAGTCATGATCAAGAATTGATCAAATGATGTTTGTGGCTTCAAAATAAGATGTTGACCAAAAATTTGGACTATTGACTGTCAAATGACCATTTTGCCCCTACAGTTGACTGTTGAGCAATTAGGGTTTTTGACTGTGCAATTTTGTGCTGTGAGTCTTGAAACTTGTCCTAAGGATGCTTGACAATGTTTATAGGCATGTGGGACTTGATTGGACCCTTGGAAACTTCAATTTCTTTGCCAGAACAAAAACCCTAATTTTTTACTGTTAGGAGACCATTGAACTGTGCAACCTTTGGGAGATTTTGAAGCATGCTCTTTGCAAGTCTTGAAGAATATGGGAGGGCAAATTTTGGGGTACAACAACATGGTAAAGGCAAACAAGTCACACAATAGCCCTTAAGTTTCAGGCTTGCATGGGGTCTAGGTATTACCCTCTTGAAGTTCAGTTGGTTCAACCTGTCCTAATAATAGTAACCGGGTTCTAGAGGTTCTCAATATCACTGACCATCCTCCATCGGTCATGGTTTCAGCTCACACAATCTTTTCTTGCAGTCGAAACTATCTCGAGAGTATGGTCTTAATGAGTGTAGTATCGAGTATCAACCAGTTCCCAGCTCTATGTCGAGGTCGGCTATCTCACTACTTCCTATGGCCAAGTTGGTCAATTATAGGTTCTAAGGTCAGTTGATGCTTAACGACCCACATAGCAGCCCCATATTCTCCTTGTTTCTCCACAAGGGATATCGGTACCAACTAATGTGCCACATCAACGTAGCTACTGCTTCAACCGTATCGGTCTACGTCGTACAGTTCCCTCACAGTTTATTGCTACTTACCTAAAAGGTGTCCCCCAGATCCGGGTTAGGATCTATAGTAACTCTGATACAAAGCCCACAAAGATAAAGCAATTAAGTCAAACAATAGAAGCAATATGATGAACTAATCCTAAGGTATATCCCACTTATTTACTACCCAGCAGAGTCACCAGTTCTGTGATACGGTGGCCAGATCCGGGACTATTTTAGGAATGCTAGTTTGCGTTTTGCATTTGTGTTTGCAAAATGTCGCGGTAAGCAAGAGTCGCCACCGACTTTTATTTTATCCAACAGGAAAGGAAAAAAGCACAGAAAAATTCCCTTTTTCGAGATTTTGAGTACGGGGGGGTAGATTATAGAAAGGGAAGGTATTAGCACCCTTTCTATCTGTGGTTTTCCACGGGCTCTTAGGTACTTGCTCATCATTTTCAAAATTGCTTTTGTGTTTGTGATTTGAAAAGTTTTTGTTTTACTTCGATTTAACTCTTGCTTTTGTCTTCAAGAGTGTTACGAAGTCGTTTTGAAACCTTTGCTGGAAAGGAGTGTATGTGTGAAAAATGAGTTTGTTTGGATTGAGCAAGTACTTCAGAACTAATCTACCTACTCGAAAAAAAGAATTGTTCTATGTTTGTTTCCTTTAGACAGTACTATCCCACTATTAGTGAGTAGGTAGCACCATCGTCGGAGTTTTGAGGGTCAATTCGAAAGGGACGTACGATCACTAAAGCAATGTTAGGACGTCTTAGCAGTAACCCTAATGTCTTAGATCAATTATTCGAGGCAACAATTCCGAGGCAACTTTTCCGAGGCAACCATTCTGAGACAACTTTTCCGAACGGGACTTTGATCTTTGTTTAGACAAGAGAGCGACCACTAAAGCATCCTATACTTAATGACCGTTTACCGAAGGCAACCGAAGTGGGCGTGTACCCTAGGAGTGCGCATGTGCGAGTGATTCAATTTCAAGTTTATTATCTTTTCACATTTAGGGTTTGCTAACTGTTTTAAAGTTTACATACATTCTTGTCAAGCATCCCTATTATTCATACATCTAACAGTTAATATTTGCGGAATTTAAAATGCGGAAAATAAGCTACACTATTACAAGGCTTCGGGTATTTACATAGCCAAAAACGAACCCGTAAAAAAAAGCGATAAATGAAAGTAAATGGTCCTAATTAATCTATTACAACTTGTGAGCAATTACATCAATATGGTAAAAATAAATAAAGCGCGATGAATCGAGAGCGAGAGAGAACTAGGGTTTTGACCCCGTCTAACCTAATCGAAAGAGAAACTATTTTTGTTGTTTTTTATTATTTTTAAGAAAAAAAAGAATAGGTTTTTTAAATTAAATACAAAATTAATTAGTAATTAAATTAAATTAAAGAAAATAATTTACATGGCCTATTTTTATGTATTTTTGGTTATTTTTAAGAAAATAAAATAAAAGTTAAATCAAATAAAACCTAATTTTCTAGTTTGTTTTAATTTATTTACAAAAAGAATTAAAATTACCTTAAAATTAAATTACACTAATTAAATTAAATTAATTTTTGATAAAAATAAAATCTAAACCTAGTTTGGTGAGAAGTTGATTTTATGAATTTTTGATTGGTTAAAAAGAAATTATTTTAGTATTGAAAAAGGATAATAAAAAGAGTAAAAGAAATAACCCAAGGGCCCACTGCCAGCGTCTCTGATCAGAGGATGATGATCCAGAGGATGAAGATCCAGAAGATGATGGTCCAGAAGATGATGGTCCAGAAGATGATGGTCCAGAGGATGATGGTCCAGAGGATGGTGGTACTGGGCCTACTCTTGGCTAGTGGATCCAGCAGATTGTGACTGTCAGAAGATGAGGTGCGCTGGATCTAACTGAGACTGATGGATCCAGAGGATAATGCCCAGGGGACGCTTGATCTGGTCCTGTTTGATGAAATCAGAAGATAATCCCTAGCAGATGTAAGCGCTGGATCTGGTGAAAACAAAGGGGAAAATGCCAAAGGGTCACGCCTGGGATCGAACCCAGAATCATGAATTTCTGACTTCCTTCTTCTGACCAACTGCGCTGGGTGTTAGTTTAACAATACAACAGAACAAACAAACAGATCAGAACTATAGGTTTCTGACCAGAACAAATGCGCCAGAATTTAAACCGACCAGTAAAGTTGTGACACGCTATCGTCTTATTCCCTGGATCCGCCGTTTAAAACTCAGAACCTTTACCTACGGATATGGCGCTGTAGCTGTAACCCTGTGCATCTCAGAAATTGCATACAAGCAATATAAATAAAACTTAAGACCATAGATCAACTGGGTTTGATCTACTGATCATAATGGTCTCCTCCGTTTGGGCCAATTTCACCTGCATGAGAAAACCCTAAAACGAACCAAGAAAATCTAACAATGGCATATCTCTATATTGTTAGCCAAAATGCAATTAATCATTATCAACAGCTTGCAAATGCTTCAATGAACAAGAATATATAAATAATTTATGCTACAAATGCCAGAATCATGATATTGAATTTCAAGAAAGTGTTGGTATCGTGAGACACTTACAGTGAGTTTTTGTACACGAAATTGCTTGCTAAGGATTGGGATGGATTCCTTGAATGTCCAGCAAGTGAAAGGAATGCTTGGAATGGCTTGACAGCGTCTGGAAGTATGAAAACAAATTGCTACTTTTCTTGAATTTTCCAAGTTTCTCTCAGCCTTTCACGCCTCTCTCACCTTGTGATTTTTGTCTGGAAATGTTCCCTATATACCACTGATGGAATTAGGGTTGCAAAAGTGTTTTCAATCTTCATCAATCATGGCTTTTGATCTAGATTTGATTCCTTTGAATATCTTTCCAAAAATAGGCCAAAACCAATCTTTTCATGCACACAAAGGCCTTGCACGATTTTATTTACTTGCCAGCTGCATATGGGACCTAAAACATGCACAAGATCTTGAGGTTTCAATGATTTGGATTTTCCATGATTTGTTTTGATTTAAATTTATTTAATTCAAATAAAAATCAAAATAAATAATAAAAATAAGATAAAGACAAGTGGGAAGAGATAGGACTCGTGGACCATGCTACCAACTCAAAACAATTGCAAAATATTGGGCCCAATTAGCAAAAATTGCAATTTGAGGCATAGTTAACTTTTGACACTTTTGCAAAAAAGGTCAACTTCACCAATGCATAACTTCCTCAATTTTGACTCTTTGAAGGTGTTATTGGACTTTTTAGAAAGCTTGAGATGTTCTATAATAAACCCTTTCGGTATCATCTCAATTTGGTATTCCATGTTCATGTATTAAGCTTCGACAAAAAAGGTGTTTTTGTTGACTTTTCAAAATGATCTATAATGTCCAAATTCATAACTTCTTGTGAGTTCATATTTTGAACTTGGGAGATGAAGATGAATTGTATATAATTGCATCCTCTTCAAAATGAGCTTTGTATGGGTCATTTCTCATAAGTTATGAGAAAGTTATGCTTGGTCAAAGTTTAGTTGACTTTTCCTACAAAACCCTAATTTAGCAACTTTTGGTTTTTGATGAATTATGAGCGATCCTTGATTTATCATGATCAAAACTTGATCAAATGATGAATGATACTTCAAAATGAGGATGTTGAGCAAAAATCTTGAAGTTTGGCTGTATGTGGGCCACAGTTGACTTTTGCCCTAGCACAGTCGATTTTGAGGCCTTTGAGCAATTGACTGGGAAAACTTCCTCTGCAAGGCTTGAAACTTGACATGGGTGATCTTGAGAACATATTAGGACAATGGTGAGCATTTGGGATCCCTTGGACTGAATTATCTTGATGCAACATGAAACCCTAATTTGAGGTAGACTGCCTTAGGAGAGAGTTTGTCTGGTCAACCCTTGGACTTCCTTGAGCAACTTGAGGATCTTTCTTGAAATATTTTGAGAAATATGGGAGGGAAAATTTTTGGGTACAACAATAAGCAAATACATTTAAAGGTTTATTGGATGCTAATTTCATTTTTGTACTAAAATAAATCTGGTGGTTGTCCAATGTGATGCTAGTTAAGAAAAGCTTAGGAAAATGGAGAATATGGGGATTATATCGATCTGAATAAAGCATGTCCCAAAGATTCTTATCCAATCCTAAGTTATACAAGTTGGTCGACAACTGATCCTGATACAAGCTCTTACATTTATGAATGCATACTCTGACTACAATTAGATACCAATGTATGAACTAGATAAAGAGAAAACCAGTTTCATGATTAAGTAAGCCAACTACTAGTATAACATGGTTCCCTTTGGTTTGAAAAATTCAAGAGCAACATATCAAAGGATTATGAATAAAATTTTTTAAAGAAGAGATAAGTGAAACACTGGAAGTTTATATGGATGATATGATCATTATGATACGGTGGGAGAACTGACTTGAGGTTTTGCGTTTTGTATTCGCACTTGTTCGGTTTAGCAAGAGTCGCCACCGACTTTTTATTTTATCCTAAAGGAAAGGTTAAAAAGCACAGGAAAAACCTTTTGAGATGTTTCGTGGGTTCGAGGGGTAGATTATGAAAAGGGAAGGTATTAGCACCCTTTTCATCCATGGTTATCCATGGGCTCTTAGTTACTTGGTTTAGATCACTTGCCTTTGATTTTCAATTGCTTGAAATGGTGGTGTGTGTGTGTGTTTTGAAAATGTTTTGAAAAAGAGGCCTTGTCTAGGCAACCATTGTAATGACTCGTGTTTGAGTATATACAAAGGTGTGTATCTTTTTGAAAAGATGTTTCAAATATTTTTGGAAGTTTGTTTTGAAAGTGTTTGTGAGTGGATTTTGAAAAAGTAGGCAAGTGTGTTTTTGCAAGTTGATCAAGTAACTAAGAGTTGTCTACCCCTAAATTTACTCAAAGATTTTTCCTATGTTTTAACCCTTTTAACAATTTTGTTCCACCATTGTATTTGGTGGACAATCTTGCGTTAGGATGTTAACGGGACGGGCGCGGGTCATCGTATGGACCATGAATACAATGGTGCCAAGTGTCTTTGGAAATTTTGCTTGAAGGGACTATGATCATTTTGATAGGCAACTTTCGAAAGCGTCATCGAGGGACTTATGATCATTTGAATGGTTTTGCCAAAGAAACTCAACGTGCAAGCATGGCCCATTTTGGAAGGCAACGAGTGGGATTACCCTAGGGGTGCAAGTGTGAATTGTGTATTGATTGTCATGCATTTATCTTTGTATTAGGTTATCTAGCGTTTGATTTTATGTACATACAAACCCTAGGTCTAACCATGGTATATTTGAAAGCGATAAATTGCGGGAATTTAAAGTCTACACTATTACAAATAAGTATCCGGGAGTGAGGGTACAAATATTTACAAATGGGGATGAGACTTAAATAGGAGAGTAGTGTCCAAATATTTACAACCAAATCGAATCAATCCCAAAGTAAATGTGTATCAATGTATAAGAATAAGCAAATGTATAAGAGCAATGTAAATGTATCAACGTATTTGTGTAAGTGTATGATTTATTTACAAGTGTGAAGATGTTTAACTTAATGTAAGTTTAAGTATTGATTTGTTTTTTTTTTGTTGGATATTTTCATGGTTTAGGGCAAAACCCTAATTTTGTAACTAAATAGTATTTATTATTTATATCATATACAATATTTATTAATTATGTACAAAAAATAAATAAAAGAGAAGTATATTGTAAAAAAGTAATTTTTGAGGTCAAATATTAATAAAAATAAAAATGTATTATTTTGATATTTTTATCCTAAATATTCTAATAAATATATAAGTATTTACATTATATATTAACTATACTAAATATGTACAAAAAATAAAATATTTATTATTTATCAAAAAAAGTGTATTTTAAGAAAATGTTTTCAAAAGATAAAATAAAATAAAATCAGAAAATGAAATGTATTTTGTGTTATTTTTTAGTATTTTAAATAAAAGTATATATGTTATTTTATATGTGTAAGTTCAAATAAAACAAATAAAATCCAAATAAAATGCAAAAATGGGTGGAAAAATGTTTTTAATATTTTTTATATTTTGACAAAAAATAATAAGTCAGAGGAAAAAATAAAAAGTCAAAAATGATTAAAAAATCACACAATGGGCCAAGGGGGTGTAAGTGGAAAATGAGGGTGGAAACAGAAAAACAAATCAGGCCCAGCCCAAAGGGGCTTGTCTTCAACCTCCAGCAACCTTGAACAACAAAACGCGCGTTTCTTTGCTTGATTCAAACATCCTGAGTCTTTGATTTTCAGCCAAAACTCACAACATGAACTATGTAGAGCATTAAATCACGAATTCATACATATAAAAAAATTGTTCTAACTCTCAGAAATGAGAGAGAATTTCTCCTCCCCCAATTCCTGACCTAGATATGCTTGGATAGAGAGATAGAAGTTCAAACTTTTACCTGTTCAGCTTGAGTCGTGTTCAACAATGGAGGTACTTTCAAGGAAGTTTGAGGATTTGTACAGCTTGCTTGAGATCCCAGGAACCTTCTCCTATGCTTGGTGTGCCTTGAATCTTACTGTATCAAGCTATGGAAGTCAACCTGCAAGAGAGAAAAGTGAAAATGGCACACTTGGCTATGGCTGTTACAGCTTGTATCTAAGGCTTGGTACAACTTCAATGGGTGGTAGGGAATGTATTTGAACAGGTTTGGATGAAAACGCACGATGGAATGATGCTGGCCAAGTTAAAATGCAGAATGCCCTGTTTCTTGCAGAAAAATGGTGATTTTCTGTATATGGAGGTTTGAGAGATGGTTTGGTCGTGTTTCAAACTTGGTTTGATGTTTGGGAAGTGCTCATGAAGTTTGTTTAGGCGTGTCTTGACAGGAACTCCATGTTGGATCTTTTTTGCAATGTTTCTTCCCCCTTAAGCAAAAGTTATCAAGTTGAGTTATAGGCTCATACAGGCCCCTCAAGCATGCTGCACCTTCTCTCCTTGATAAGTGGAATTTGTTCATGAACTTGTGCCTCAAAGATTTCCTTGTACTTCAAAGATATGGACTTTGACATAAAGTTGATCTTTTCAAAAATGGCTAAAATGCTTTTTCCAAATATGGCTTAATCTTGCAAGTAATGGTTAAACACACAAAATAAGGCTTGAACACAAAGGATTGGCATTAAATTATTGAGTGTTAATGGGATTAGAGGCCTGTAACCTAGCTTGGAACATGCTGACTTGAAAATGGCAATGTTATGAACATGTAATTGGCTTATGAACAAAGTGACTTTTGCCCATCTTCACAAATTCGATTCTCCCTAACCACAAGGGTGTTTGAGAAGTTCTTGGACAATTTGGAAAGCTTGGAATGTGTAATACAATCCATCTTTGTAATGCAAGTTTAAATTCCAATTGGAAGCATGTGAAAAGTGACCATGAAGTTGGGCAAAAATCCTGCCTAAAATAGGTCAAAAAATTTCTAAGTTAAAAATGTTTTGCAACCCTATTCCAAAAATCATAACTTGAGCTACAAGCTTCTTTTGAGAAAACTTTGTAAATAAAAGTTGTAGATTTTGCAATGGACTACAACTTTCATGTTTTGGGTTTTGTTTGAATCCAAATATATCTTGATGAAAAGATGGGACAAAGTTAGGAAAAAATAAGGGAATTTCATAACTTAGAAAATTTCTAAGTTATGAAATTTCTTCATTTTAAACCCTAATTTGTAATTTTTGGTTTCTTGATGAACAAGTTTCATGATTTGACATGTCTTGATGAAAAATGGATCTTGGCACTTGATTTTGACCAAAAAGTCAAAGTTTGACTTTTCAGTATACAGTCAAATTTGATCAGTTGATTGGAAAATTCATCTGTCAATCTTGTGCATTTGGGATCTTTTGAACTTGTTGAATGTGTCAGACCATGTCACTGAGTCCTTGAGTCCATATGTGAGCTTGGTTTTCCATTGGCTAGGTCAAACAGTCAAAAATTGCCTTTGTGCAGTCAAAACCCTAAAAAAGACCATTTTGCCATTTTGGTGATCTGATCAAATTTCTTGTGGAGTTGTGATCCAAACTTGATCAAATGGTCCATATGAGTTTAATATGTTGATGTGGGTCAATAATTATGAAGTTTGACTGTCAATTGGCCATAGTTGACTTTTTCCCCAATACAGTTGATTTCTAGGTCAACTGTCCAGTTGACTGGGCAAAGATTAGAATCAAGGCTTGAAACTTGGTATGGATAAACTTGTGAGTCCAACATGAAGCATGAAAGTCATTTTGGGCATTTTAGGTCAAAAAATATTTGTGCAAACTCAAACCCTAATTTGGGTCAACAGTGCAAGGAGTCTTGTGCAGAGCAAATCCTAACTTATTCTTGAACTCCAAGGGTCTAGTGATGAGGAAATGTTGAAGAAATGGGAGGGAAAATTTTGGGGTATAACGGTTGCCCCTGTTCAATCTTCTTGCACCTGAAGAGTTAGATTGGCAAGTTTGCCTTTCGCGTCTCGAAGGTAAAAGGAGATTGGACACTTAGAGTGCCCAAAAAATTTGCACTCGGTGATGTGATGGTATAGGGAATGGGCTTAAAGATGCCATTTGGTGATGGTCTTAAAGATGCCATCTGGGAATGTGACAGAATCTTGTCGGGGGATGGGCTTAGAGATGCCATTTGGAAATGGGCTTAAAGATGCCATTTGGAAGTTGCTGGTAGGAGGATGGGCTTAGAGATGCCATATAGAAATGATTGTTGAACTGTATGTGTGATACGGTGGGAGAACTGACTAGTGTTTTGCGTTCGTATTCGCACTTGTGCGGTTGAGCAAGAGTCGCCACCGACTTTTTACTTTATCCTAAAGGAAAGGTTAAAAAAGCACAGCAAAAAACCTTTTGAGATATTTCGTGGGTTCGGGGGGTAGATTATGAAAAAGGGAAGGTATTAGCACCCTTTTCATCCATGGTTATCCATGGGCTCTTAGTTACTTGGTTTTTTAGATCACTTGCCTTGTTTTCGATTGCTTGAAAATGGTGTGTGTGTGGGTGCTTTTTGAAAATATTTTGGAAAAAGATGCCTTGTCTTAGGCAACTAATGTATTTGACTCGTGATTGAGTGTTTTACAAAAGTGTGGATCTTTTCGAAAAGATGTTTCAAATGTTTTTGGGAGTTTGTTTGAAGGTGTTGTGGATTGTGATTTTTGAAAAGAAGGCAAGTGTTTTTGCAAATTGATCTCAAGTAACTAAGAGTTTTGTCTACCCTATTGTACTCAAAGGTTTTTATTATGTTTTAACCCCTTTTTACAATTTTGTTCCACCATTGAATTTGGTGGACAATCTTGCGTTTAGGAAGTTTATTCGGGACGGGCGCGGGTCGTCGTATGGACCATGAATGCAATGATGCCAAGTGTCTTTGGCAATTTGCTTTGAAGGGACTATGATCATTCCGTTTAGGCAACACTTTGAGACTTATGATCATTTGATTTGTTTTGCCAAAGAAACTCGACGTGCAAGCATGGCCCATTTTGGAAGGCAACATGTGGGATTACCCTAGAGGGTGCAAGTGTGATTGTGTATTGATTTCATGTATTTGTCTTGTATTAGGTTATCTAGCGTTCGATTTTATGTACATGCAAACCCTAGGTCTAACCATGGTATAATTGGAAAACTGTAAATTGCGGAAATGTAAAATCTACGCTATTACAAAATAGTATCCGGGAGTGGGGGTATAAATGTACAAAAGGGGATGAGACTTATAGTATCCAATAAGTTACAACCAAATCGAATTCGCAATCAAATGTAAATATCGAATATACAAATATAAGATAAAAAATGTGTATAGGGCAATGTGAATGTATTTGTGTAAGTGTACATGTATATGAGTATGTGTAATTATTTACAAGCGAAATGTGAATTTGAAGTGTATTAGGGTATTTGACTTAAATATGTGTTTTAAGGAATCTTTGCTTTGTATGCTTTTAATATGTACAAGAGAAAATGTTTTAAATTAAATGCTCAAGTTTTAATTAAATTGTGAAATGATGTATCATTGTTTACAAAAATGTTTTAATTAAGTGTTTTAAGAATTTTAATATTAGAAAAATATGTATTTTGTCTATTATGTACAAAGATATATTTTAATTAAAAAAATGTTTTCAATTTTAATTATATGATATATAAAAAAGTATTTTATTATTTTATACACAAATATACATGCTTAAAAGAAAAAGGATATTTAACTATATGATAAAAAAAAAAAGGTATGATATGTACAAATATAATTTAAATTAGGTATTTTAAATAAAAAAGTGTTTTTATATACTTTAGCATTAATGTGATTTTTTTTTGTAAAGAATAAATAAAAAGAAAAAAGAAAATATGGTTTTATAATAAAAGGAAAAGAAGTTAGTGTTATGTTTTATGAAAGAAGTGAAAATTTTAATGGGTTTTGGTCAATGCAGAACGGGCAAGGCCCGTTTGGGGGTCAGAATAATTTAGGGTTTCAGGTTTTCGTTCAGTTAGGACAAAGCGTTTAGGGTTGGCAGCGGCGCGTGCTTGTACTTTTCGTTCAACGTTCTCTTCTGATCATAGCTCCTCCGTCCAGCCACCGGCGTCGCTCTCCCTTTATCTCTCTTCCCTCCATGGCACGGGCTCAGTGTTCTCTTGATACAAGGTTTGTTTTCAATGTTTATGTTCTTATCTCTTTTACGGATTGCATGCGTTTTCGATTTGAATCTTAACCTTAATCTTTTATCAAGAGGTGAAGGAGAAGAAAAGAGGGAGAAGATTGTACTACCTGACTTTGGAGAAGGAGGAGAGACGGGGGATGTGGCGCTCAGGAGGCTGGAACGAGCGGAGGGAGATTTGCGTGATGAAGCTTTCTTGAGGTCCCAGGTATTTTTTATCTGGTTGCTATTTTCTAGGGTTTTGATGATGATAGACTTGTACTGAGAACCCCTTTAAAATTCACTTCTTTATCTCTTCTACTGCATGTTGCCTTGATTTGTTGCTTTGAATTGGATGCCTTTGGAATATGTTATTGCCCAGTGATGTATGTTTACTGAGGGCCTAGGTTGCCTTTGAACATATTGTTTTCTTCTATGCCCCTGTCTGATGCTTTGAGTTGTTGTTCTGAAACCGTTAGCCTTTTACCTGTGTTGCCCTGTGAGGAACTCAAAGTTCTGAGGGCCTAGGGTTTTGATTTGGGAATGCTTGTTGAAAACGTGTTTCTAGATGTTTGTTTATGGTGAAAGGGTTCTGAGTTCACTTCTTTCCTTTTCTCTATTGCTCACTTTGCCTTTGGATGTGCTTGCCTATGATGAAGAAATTCTGAGGCTTAGGAGTTGGACAGGTTTATGGTTATTGCTTCTGTAGGTTTGGGCATATGCTAGTTTACGTTTGTGACTGGTACATGGCTTGAGGTTCTGGTTTAATACTTGACAGTAGGCTTGGTGTTTGACAGGTAAATGGTTGTTATGCTGGTGCAGGTTTTGAACTGGCTTTTGGACTTGGTTTCAAGTTCAGCAGGTTTTTACTTGGGTTTAGGCTTAAACTTGCAGTAGGTTTTATGTTTGCTTGGCTTCAGGTTTTGACAGGTTTGAGCTGAGGTTTTAACTGGCTTTTGGTTTTAGTTGTTTAAGCTTTGGACAGGTTTGAATTTTTAGCAGGTTTTGCATATCAGGTTTGATGTTTGAAACTTGTTTGATGGTTTTGTTTGCTTCAATTTGATGACAGGCAGGTTTAGGGCATTTTGTTTCTGGTTTATGTGAAAATGCCTAGCAGGTTTTGAGTTTGCAGTAGGTTTATGGTTGTTTTACAGTATGGTGGTCTTGGCAAGTTATATTGATTTACTTTGTTCAAATTCTGGACTTATGCAGTAGGAGTTTGTGTAGTTTGTATATTTTTCTTCTCTCTTTTTAACTGTGTTGTACTTGTGTTATCTCTTTTCTTGTTATGCTGCCTAAGCCTAAAGCCTGAAAACCTGCTTCCATTCTCTCTTTTTCTTTCTCTATAGTATAGTTGAGTATTATTATATGATTTATTCTGTACTATTTTCTGAAAGGGTCACTTGATGGGAAATGATGAATTAGAGTTAGCTTGCTTGCATAACTTTCCTCTGCATACTTTATCCAGCTTTTGTGCTCTTTTGATATCTTTCAAACTCTTCTCTTGACAGCTTTTGAGTAGCTTTGTTGACATCTTTGACAGCAAATTGCACTTTTGGCTTTTGATAGAAAGTTGTAACTTGGACTTTTTCAGTTTGGTTTGAATTTGAAGTTTGAGATTTTAAAACTATGCAGTTTGATATTCTATGCATTTTGACATTTGCATTTTTTCAACTTTGCATAAAAATTCTTCCCTCTCTGTGAACCGGGAGAAATCCCATGATTTGCAGAGAGGGTTAACTGATCCCAGTTAGTGGCCCTTAATGATGAGTCTAATTTTAACTGTCTTTTCCAATTTAACTGCTTTCTGACTTTCTCTTTTCTTTTTCTTTTTTGATGAATAATGGAGCACCGGAACGAAGTGAAGAATGAAGAATTAGAAATAAATAGGATAATTTTCTTTTTTATGTAATATTTAAATTAATGTAAACTATTGTTTGTAATTTAAATTATAAACAACATTTGTACATATA
Source organism: Vicia faba (assembly GCA_948472305.1). Taxonomy (NCBI): domain Eukaryota; kingdom Viridiplantae; phylum Streptophyta; class Magnoliopsida; order Fabales; family Fabaceae; genus Vicia; species Vicia faba. The sequence goes on along the minus strand of OX451738.1, from coordinate 1,556,773,137 downwards.
ATTCAAATATCAATAAAATCTTCATTACCCAATTAATTCTAATCCTCTTTCTTTATTGTTTATTTATTTATTTAAAACTCTTTGAATTAAAACAATTGAAAAATAAATTTCAATCATTCAATTTAGAATAATAAATAACTTAAATAAAACAATGTCTTAGTAATATTGATCAATTAAACATGTCTCCTCCAATATCCAAAGCAAAGCAGCAGTTAACCAAAATAAACTGATCAAGCGCATTCCTTTTTTTTTTCACTGATTAAACCAAAACCACGCGAATTTAACCCGAATCCCGGAATAAACTGCAAAGTGCTGTGGAATTTAAATCCTTCTGAGAATATGCCCATAAAACCTTAATTCTTGATTAAATGCCAGATAACGCTCGCCTAATCAAAATTGAGCCAAAATCAACCAAAACCCTAAGCCAACTGTTTGAAATAATTCAGAGTCCAGAAAATCAATAAAACCCTAATTTTGCTTGACTGACAAGAAAAGTCCGTTTGTCTGATTCTTGAGTCAGTTTGAAAAATTAGGAAAGGTTTGAAGCTGAGATTTCTTGGGGAAAAATGCGAGGGCAAATTTTGGGGTACAACAGTTGCCCCTGTTCAATCTTCTTGGACCTGAAGAGTTAGATTGGCAAGTTTGCCTTTCGCGACTTGAAGGTGAAAGGAGATTGGACACTAGAGTGCCCGAAAATTTGCACTCGCATGTTGAAGTATCAGCAATGTGATGTCGGGAATGGGCTTATAGATGCCATTTGGAGAGATGGTGGATAGTGGGATGGGCTTATAGATGCCATCTGAAGACGCGACAGAACCTTGTCGGGAATGGGCTTATAGATGCCATTTGGAAGTGTTGATCGCATAAGAGATTCCTTAGCGAGAACTTGTGTATTTTGAGAAAGGAAGATGTTTTCCTGGATTGTTACAGGTATTTGATCTTCAATCTCCTGAGGTAGATATGCCCTGGCTAGATACAGGAATCGAATCCGGAAATGTGGTAGTTGATAGATATGCCCTGGCTAGATACAGGAATCGAATCCGGAAATGTGGTAGTTGATAGATATGCACTGGCTAGATACAGGAATCGAATCTTCAAACTCTTCAGACATGCCCTGGCTAGATACAGGAATCGAATCTGGAAATGTGATAGTTGATAGATATGCCCTGGCTAGATACAGGAATCGAATCCGGAAATGTGGTAGTTGATAGATATGCCCTGGCTAGATACAGGAATCGAATCTTCAAACTCTTCAGACATGCCCTGGCTAGATACAGGAATCGAATCTGGAAATGTGATAGTTGATAGATATGCCCTGGCTGGATACAGGAGTCGAATCTTCAAACTCTTCAGACATGCCCTGGCTAGATACAGGAATCGAATCTGGAAATGTGATAGTTGATAGATATGCCCTGGCTGGATACAGGAGTCGAATCTTCAAACTCTTCAGACATGCCCTGGCTAGATACAGGAATCGAATCTGGAAATGTGATAGTTGATAGATATGCCCTGGCTAGATACAGAAGTCGAATCTTCAAACTCTTCAGACATGCCCTGGCTAGATACAGGAATCGAATCTAGAAATGTGATAGTTGATAGATATGCCCTGGCTGGATACAGGAGTCGAATCTTCAAACTCTTCAGACATGCCCTAGCTAGATACAGGAATCGAATCTGGAAATGTGATAGTTGATAGATATGCCCTGGCTAGATACAGGAGTCGAATCTTCAAACTCTTCAGACATGCCCTGGCTAGATACAGGAATCGAATCTGGAAATGTGATAGTTGATAGATATGCCCTGGCTGGATACAGGAGTCGAATCTTCAAACTCTTCAGACATGCCCTGGCTAGATACAGGAATCGAATCTGGAAACTGATCACTCTCAGATGTGCCCTGGCTAGATACAGGTATCGAATCTGGAATTGTGACAGTTGAAGGTAGTTGTCTTTTGGATTGTCTTTTCCCTGAAAAGGCAACAACATAAGTTGTATGCAATGTCATGATGCATGATATGCATGATGTTCAACATGAGATAGTGTCGTATGCGCTTTATCATGTATGTAAGCAAGATGTATGAAAATGTGAAATGTTTATGAATGTAATTTTCGTCTTAGGAAAATAAATCCTTGATGACCGGCCGGGGAGTTGCTCTGTGGAAGAGATATTTGGCCGAAGTTTGATGAGAGGCCTGTTGAGGACTTTAATGATGGATTCCGTTGGGGATAACGATGATAAACTCCGCTGGGGATCGAAGGAACTTTGCCGAGGGCGATCTTCTGTGGTTTTTAGCTGAGGATAACCCAGTTATAGGTCCTTGAGAGGAAATAACTCTGAATAAAACTCGGGAGAGACGCCCGGAATCTGCAGGGGATAAGCTTCCAGAATCTACTGGGGATGAGCTTTAAGACCTGCCGGGGAATGTTGTGTCTTTTCAGGATTGATGGGGAGTCAACTCTGCTTGGGAAAGTAATGCTGACCTTGTTTTTCTCTGCGGGGAGTTGAGATGATTTGGCCACCTTCTTCAGTTGAACCTGTCTTGGTACCTTGGCGGACAAAGCAACCAGACTGCATTAGATAACTTCATATTGCCCCTGTTTCTGATGTCACCTGTAATTAATCTTTCGTTTCATGTGCAAATATTTATGAATCAGCAATTTAATGTCAAATACATATATCAAAAATGAACATTGGACGTTCTTCGCAAGACAAAACAGAAAAAGGAAAGAACAATGGCGATTTGCATGGACAAGTGAATTTGTATTGATTTGAATTTTGCCTGTGAATAGGCGTTTTTGTACAAGAGGCTGACATCCTAGTAAGAGAATGCCGCCAAATAACATAGAATTTACAAATTTTGAAAAGAAAACAAAACAGCTATGTGAACAATCCCACTGGGTTCCAACTCTGCTATCTCCTTTATGTCTTCGAATGTCTCATCGCTTTGCTACCTAGTTGAAGATGAAGCTGATTGGTCGATGCCGAAATCTGAGCCAGATAGTTGATGCCGAATTCCGGATGCGAAGTGATCCAATGAGACATAGTGTTACGCTTTTATCCCTAACTTTTTCCTGGACCGCCCTTTCGGGTTTTCAGTCCACCGGGATACCCATTTTTGCCCAAGCCGCCTTTTCAGGTTTTCGACTTGCCGGGTGTACAGATTTTTATTCATTTCATCCCTTATTTTTTCCCGAACCCTTTTGGTTCGCCGGGAAGCCATTATTTTTGCCTAGGTATATCAACCTAGCGGGTCTTTTATTTACGCGTAGTATTTTTTCACTATGTCTGCATTGGCGGGGTGAGGAAGGTCGTCACCATCCATGGTGGTTAGGATCATGGCTCCTCCTGAGAACACACGTTTAACCACAAATGGCCCTTCGTATGTAGGGGTCCATTTGCCCCGGGGATCACTTTGAGGAAGGATGATGCGTTTGATTACCAGGTCCCCAACTTGATACTCTTGCGGTCTGACTTTCTTGTTAAATGCCCTGATCATCCGTTTTTGATACGTTTGACCATGACAGATAGCAGTGAGCCTCTTTTCGTCAATCAGATTTAATTGATCAAGTCGAGTCTGGATCCAGTCATCTTCACTCAAGTCTGCATCCTTCATTATTCGGAGAGAGGGTATCTGGACTTCAATTGGCAAGACTGCCTCCATGCCATAGACCAAGGAGAAGGGAGTTGCCCCGGTTGACGTCCTTGCTGAGGTACGGTACCCATGAAGAGCGAACGGCAACATCTCGTGCCAATCTTTATAGGTCACTGTTATCTTCTGCACAATTTTCTTAATATTCTTATTGGCTGCCTCTACAGCCCCATTCATCTTCGGCCGATAGGGAGAAGAATTGTGGTGCTGTATCTTGAATTGTTCACAGAGTTCAGTGATCATCGAATTATTGAGATTGGTACCATTGTCCGTAATGATTCTTTCCGGGACGCCGTAACGACAGATCAGATTATGCCGGATGAAACGTGCCACGACGCTCTTGGTTACTGTGGCGTAGGAAGCTGCCTCAACCCACTTCGTGAAGTAATCGATCGCCACCAAGATGAAGCGATGCCCATTGGATGCCGTCGGTCGGATCTCACCGATCATATCGATGCCCCACATTGCAAAAGGCCAAGGTTCCGTCAGGACATTCAAAGGAACCGGAGGGATATGCACCTTGTCAGCATAGATCTAGCATTTATGACAAGTACGGGAGTGTTGGTAACAATCGGCTTCCATCGTGGACCAGAAATATCCTGCCCGAAGGATTTTCTTAGCCATGGTGTGTCCACTGGAATGTGTTCCAAATGTACCTTCATGCAGTTCTATCATGATTTTCTCTGCTTCTGCCTTATCCACACAACGTAGCAGAGTTGAATCATGATTCCGTTTGTAGAGAATGTCGTTGCTGAGGAAGAATTTTGCAGCAAACCTCCTCATGAACTTCTTATCATTGACAGACGCACCTTCAGGGTATTCCTGAGCTTCCAAGTACCTCTTCACCTCATGATACCAGGGTTTTTCAATCACATTCTCAGCTTCGAGCTCGCAGTAATATGCCGGTTCATCCAACTTCCAGATAATGATTTGGGGAGCCTCATTGTCCCATTTAACTTTGAACATTGAAGACATCGTAGCTAGGGCGTCCGCTATCTGATTCTCCTCTCTAGGGAAGTGTTCGAAAGTTATCTCTTCAAAGTGGGGAAGCAAGGTCGACACATACTCCTTGTAAGGAATAAGATTCGGGTGTTTCGTATCCCACTCGCCTTTGATCTGATTGATCACGAGAGCGGAATCTCCGAAGACACTTAGAAATTTGATCCTTAAGTCGATTGCAGCTTGTAAACCCATGATACATGCCTCATATTCTGCCATATTGTTGGTGCAGCTGAAACATAATCGGGCAGTGAGGGGAGTATGAGTTCCTTTGGGAGATATGATTACAGCGCCGACGCCGTTACCCAAAGCATTGGAGGCTCCATCAAAATTCATAGACCACCGGGATCCTTCCTCAGGTCCTTCATCCGGTCCAGGTACTTCACAGTCAGTTACCACTATGATGTCTTCGTCCGGAAAATCAAAGTTCAATGATTGGTAACCGTCCACAGGTTGGTGTGCCAAATGATCCGCCGGCACACTTCCTTTAATTGCTTTCTGAGTTGTATACTGGATATCATATTCTGTTAAGATCATTTGCCATCTCGCTATTCTTCCAGACAGAGCGGGCTTTTCAAATATGTACTTGATAGGATCCATTTTTGAAATCAATAAAGTAGTGTGAGTCAGCATATACTGTCTCAGCCGGCGAGCAGCCCATACAAGAGCGCAGCAAGTTTTCTCAAGCAGTGAGTAACGAGACTCACAGTCGGTAAACTTTTTGCTCAAGTAATAAATAGCGTGCTCTTTTCGGCCAGACTCGTCATGCTGCCCCAGCACACACCCCATTGAATTGTCAAGTACTGTCAAGTATAGTATCAGAGGTCTTCCTTCCACTGGTGGCATAAGAATGGGTGGCTCTTGGAGATATTCCTTTATCTTTTCAAAGGCGGCCTGACATTCATCATTCCAGCGTACTACTTGATCTTTCTTCAGTAATTTGAAGATTGGCTCACAAGTAGCAGTCAGATGTGAGATGAATCGGGCAATGTAATTCAGTCGTCCTAGGAAACCTCTGACTTCTTTCTCTGTTTTTGGAGTCGGCATCTCTTGTATGGCTTTTACCTTGGCAGGGTCCACCTGAATACCTTTATCACTTACAATGAAACCTAGCAATTTTCCGGATCTTACCCCAAAGGTGCATTTGTTGGGATTCAATCTCAGCTTGTACGACTTGAGTCGGTCAAATAACTTCCTCAGATGGTCAAGGTGCTCCTCCTCAGTTTGAGACCTTGCAATCATGTCATCAACGTATACCTCAATCTCATGATGGATCATATCATGAAATAAAGCAACCATGGCACGTTGATAGGTTGCCCCAGCATTTTTCAATCCGAATGGCATGACCTTATAACAGAAGGTGCCCCACTGAGTCACAAAGGTAGTCTTCTCCATATCTTCTGGAGCCATCTTGATTTGATTATACCCTGAAAAACCATCCATGAAGGAGAACACCTTGTGTTGAGCTGTATTGTCAACAATGACATCAATGTGAGGTAGGGGGAAGTCATCCTTGGGGCTGGCCCTGTTCAGATCCCTGTAGTCAACACACATTCTGACCTTACCGTCCTTCTTTGGTACCGGCACCACGTTGGCAACCCACTGAGGGTAAGAAGTCACTGCAAGGAACCCGGCATCAAACTGTTTCATAACCTCGGCCTTGATCTTTTCAGACATCTCTGGTCGCATCCGTCGGACTTTTTGCTTTACCGGAGGGCAGTCTTCCTTGGTTGGCAGGTGATGAACTACAATGTCGGCATCCAAACCAGGCATATCTTCATAGGACCAAGCAAAAATCTCCATGTAATCCTGTAGCATCTGGATCAATCGTTGCTTCACGCTGAGCTCTAGATTGGCACCAATCTTGACCTCTTTCCTATTTGTCTCAGTACCCAGATTAATTGTCTCCAACGGCTCTTCATGTGGTTGAATAGCTCTCTCTTCCTGGAGTAGCAGTCTTGCGAGTTCACCAGGCACTTCGCAGTCATCTTCACCTTCGTCTTCGGCCAAGTTGATCGGATTCTCAAAGTCATAACTGGCGGTAGCAGAGCTGTTACCAGTGAGATCCAGAGTGGATTGAAACCTGTATAAGTGAGTGTGTGTAAATATAGCTGTTTTGCAATATGTATAACACAGAAAGAAAAAGAGCGCAAGATTTGAAATGCAACAAACGTCCAATGTTTTGATTGATGATATATGAAAATGTCATACAAAAAGCCCTCACAAATGGAGCTACGATGCCCCGGGTAGGACACCGAGCCAACAAACTTTTAACATATTGTTTGTTACAAATTTGGAAATCAAAAGAAATCAATTACTGCGTGACAAATGTGATAGGTGTAAAATCCTTTGCCGTCCAGTTGCTTGGTCCGTTGCTGGTAGTCGGGTAGATCCAACTGTCAAACTCTGCTTCTTCTACATCCTCCTCGATAGCATTCACCCTTGGATTGGAGATGAACACCGGAGCCTTTCTGATCTTCTCCTTGCGCACAGCCCTCTGAGCCTCTGCAGTAAAGCCCAGCCCAAACTTGTCGTTCTTCTGAGTGAAGTCAGGAAGTTGACCCCAGTTTGCACAATTGCCTTTCTGAACTACAGCCCGGGCATCCTTTAAGGAAGCCATCTTCAAAGGAACATTCTTTTCGACAGTTATTTCTGCCGCTGCTGAAATTGGAAGCACCTCCTCGAAATGCTGAAAGGGGGTTTCAATAAACTCCCCGTCCATCTCAATGTATCTGAAGGAATTCAAATGGCTCACCATATACTCCTCTTCTCCTTGCACAGTGACGATCTTCCCCCTGACAGGATACTTCAGCTTCTGGTGCAAGGTAGAGGTCACTGCCCCAGCTTTATGGATCCAAGGTCGACCCAGTAGACAAGAGTACGATGGTCGTATATCTATCACATAAAAAGTAGAGTCAAACACCTGAGAGCCCACACGAATAGGGATGTCAACCTCTCCATGAACCATCCTTTTTGAACCGTCAAAGGCCCTGACGATGATATTGCTGGGCTTCAATTCCAGGCCTTCATAATCCAAACGGTCTAAAGCCTTTTTCGGTAGGACATTCAAGGAAGAACCAGTATCCACCAATACATGCGCCAGAGTAGTGCCCCTGCATTCAATAGAGACATGCAGGGCATCATTGTGGTCTCTTCCCTTCGCAGTCAGGTCAGCATCTGAAAAACCCAAGCCATTGTCTGCTGTCAGATTTGCTACGCAATCAGTGAACTGGACTGCAGACGTTTCCTGCGGCACATGGGCCGTCTTGAGAAATGAGATCAAGGCCTTAGCATGGGCCTCGGAGCATAGCAATAAGGAGAGCATGGAGATCTTGGAGGGCGTATGCCCCAGCTGTTCGACAACATTGAAATCACTCTTCTTTATTATTTTCAGGATTTCCTCCATTTCTTGTTGGGAGGCCTCAGCATTTATAGGTATTGGTGCCTCCATCCGGGCAGGCTCCTCTTCAATCCCTTTGCCCCGAGCATCAGATGACTCGGCAGCAGGGGAGACAACTTGATCAGTAGCAGGAACAGGTAAACTTGTAGGTGTTATAAGGAGGGGTCTTCGAATAGCGGGTGGTGCAATGTCAGGCGAGAAGAGCCTGCCACTGCGGGTGACCTTGGCTGGACCAGTGATATCGCAGATACTGGCGCCAGTGTCGAATTCTTGTTTGATTCCATTTACATATACGTCCGCCCCATAATGCCAGGGGACAGCTTTATCAGATACGTAGGGGAGAGGCCCCGGAACAGTAATAACCACAGGTGCAACAGTCATGATTTGAACAGGCTTCTTCGGGAGAGCCTTGATTGGATTATTGAAGATGGTAACCACAGAGACTTCTTTTACCGGAACCAACTGAACAGCAAACTTCTTAAACAGAATCTCCTTGCTATCCATTAGGCTTTGGACGCCTAACTTCAGCAAGGGACAACCAGATAGGGAAACAGCACAGAACAGGCAACCTTCACTGCAACCCGGAAACAAACCGGCCAGCAGTAGGTTCTTCTTGACGATCTTTAGAGGGGTGACAACTTCATTTATCGAAACAGCATATAATTCTTCCTCAATGGCATTTACTCTATGCTGGGGCATAGGAGCAGTTACAACATTTGGTCTCTCCGGCGCTTCAAACTGAATTTCCTTTGCATCAATCAGATCTTGCACTTTGTTTCTCAAGGCCCAGCAATCATCAGTAGTGTGCCCGGGACTATCAGAATGATAAGCGCACCGGGCATTTGGGTTATACTTAGGAGACGTAGTGTTGACGATCTTAGGAGCTTCTCTGAGGGTTACCAGGTTGGTGGATAACAGTTGGGGTAAAATTTGAGATAAGGTCATACTCAGTCGAGTATACTGCCTCTTAGGCCTTTCGCTTCTTTGTTGATTGTACTGCTGAGGAGCAGCAACAGGTTTTGAAATGACCAAAGCATTGACGGCTTGGCGACTTTCTGGTCTGACTTGTCTTTTAGGACCATAGACGGCACTTGCTTCTTTTTTGAAAGGTCTCTTCTCGGTACTTGCGGAAACGGCTTTCTGAATCTTTCCTGACTTGATGCCAGCCTCTATTCTTTCGCCTGTTAAGATCAAGTCAGTAAACCCTGCGGAAGAGTTACCAATCAGATGATTGAAAAATGGCCCAGATAGGGTCCCTAGAAACATATCAACCAGCTCACGATCAGTCAATGGAGGCTGCACCCTGCCAGCCAAATCCCTCCATTTTTGTGCGTACTCTTTGAATCCCTCGCTTGTTCCTAGCGACATACCCTGAAGTTGGGTACGAGTAGGGGCAAGGTCAGAATTGTATTGGTATTGTTTGTAAAAAGCGGTGGCCAAGTCTTCCCAATTGCGGACGCTGGTTCCCTCTAGCTGATAAAACCACTCCAATTAAGCTCCAGAAAGACTGTCTTGAAAGAAATGAATCCAAAGATTTTTATCTGCCGTATAGGGTTGAATCTTTCTCACGTAGGACCTGAGATGCATTTTTGGACAGGACAGCCCATCATACCTCACAAACACTGGCGCTTTGAACTTCGGAGGGATCACAATCCCGGCAACCAAACCCAAGTCTTCAAAATCCAAACCCGGTATTCTTTGTAGCTCCATGGCGGCCAATCTATCTTCTAAACCCTTGTATCTATCATCAGCTGAAGGGTATTGTTGATCGGAATAGTCTTCATCCTCTTCGACCTCCTCCTCTTCTTCTGCATCGGACTCGGAAGGTACCGCAGCCCCACCCTTTTTACTGGTTCCTTCATCAGAAGTAGGAGGAAATTCAAGCACTCTCCGAGCTTCTCCGTCAAATCTTCTCCCCAAGGTAGCCACCCCGAGTCTCTTTTTCTTCTTCTTCACTGGGTCTTTGTTTCCTAACTGGGTCTTGATATCCTCCTGACCCTTAGCCAAGGTCGTCAGGAGTTGCTGGAACTGTGCATTCTGAGCTTGTAGGTCTTTGATTGTTTGCTCGAGATCCATCCTACTGAAATAAACAGCAGACAGATAAGGAAACCTGGTGTGAGACTTGTTTATGCACATGATGAATGGTATGCTTATGTATGCAATGCATTCAAGGATTTAGAACATTCAAAATTTGTTGTAGACAAAAAGGAACGCACATCATATTAATAAGAAGAAATTCATTAGTACATAAATGCCCCATGGGTCAAATATTACAAAATAACTCCTCAAGGCAGAAAAACATTGCGCATCCTCTTTGGTGCGATGTAGGTGTTGAGATTCCTCTCCTCGTGCAGTAGGCGGGTGAGCTCCAGGACCTTCTTTTCACTAGCATGTAGACTGGTCTCAAGAGAATTCCGTTCTTCCTTAAGCTGGACCCAGCTCTTCTGCATTTCTTCCCAGGAGGTGGGCATGTCAGGATGTTGAATGGTGTAGGACACCTCTCCTTCCAATACTGGCTCTTTGATCACAGGGAGGACATGAGGATAAGGCATCTCTAACTTCTGGGAGCGGGCGCGTACCCACTTGAGGTAAGGTTCCAATGGGATGGAGTTCATGTGCCCCAGTGTCTTGCTGTTTATTTTACTGGGCATCCTCCAAGCTCTGATAAATCTCTGGCGAAGTCCTTGTGCATCGTTGTCGAAGTCAAAGACTATGTCAGGAATTAACATGTCATGAGGGCCGTCCCTCCGGGCATAACCAAACTGTCTCCAAGCCAGACACGGGTTGTAAGTAATACCTCCTCTGATTCCAAGTAAAGGAACATTAGGGTACTCCCCGCAAAGATCAAAGATAGTGACATCCTCTTTGGACCGAGAACACCAATGTATATCAGCATGTGTAAGAGTCATCAATCGTTGCGACCATCTCAAACCCTGCTCGTTCTTCAAAACTGATTGTGGGAGGTGCGAAATAAACCACTTTCCCAGGAGAGGAGTGCAGCATATAAGGACACCTCTTTTTCTCATGGTTCGAGTGTAACATGAGTGAAGGATGTCCCCCAGCAACGTAGGTATAGGATTCCTGGTCATGAAGATCCGGACAGCACTGATGTCAATAAGCTGATCTGGGTTAGGGAATAACACCAAACCATAGACAAGGAGGGCCACAACTTCTTCAAAAGCTCGTAGGTCAAGGGAGTTCCAACATTCTTGGGCCTTTTCAAACAGAAACCTGGCTAAGAACCCTTTGATACCACTTCTAACTTCCCAATGTCCCTTGAGGTCAGATGGTTGTAGGTGCAAGGCTTTAGCAATCTCTTCAAGCTTGGGTTCCTCTTCCGTACCGTTGTAGGGTAGTCGATCAAGGATGGGGACCTTCAGAAGTCGGGAGAACTCTTCCAATGTAGGCACCAATTGATAATCCGGGAAAGTGAAACAGTGATGCAGAGGGTCAAAGAACTGGAACAAGACTTTTATCATATCTTCCTCAATGTTGGTGTTAACCAAGCTGATGAGTCTTCCATGTCTCTCACTGAATGAAGAACCCTCGGGAATCCTGGATATAAGTTCCTTAAGCTGAGGAGGGATCTTTACAAGGCTAATCTGAATTGTCTTTATGCGGACAGTTTCCATGTCCTACAAAACAAGAACAAAGATGAAGATTCGAACCCTTGAAATGGTTAGCAAATGCACATGATGTTGTATGATGTTATGATGCTATGATTAAACACACTACAAATATTCACAAAGGCAAACATGGTAAGGCACACAAGTCACACAAGACAAGCCCTTAGAGTTTAGGCTTGCATGGGGTCTGGGTATTACCCTCTTGAAGTTTGGTGGGCTCAACCTGTCCTATTAGAAGTAACCGGGTTCTAAGGGTCCCAATATCACTGGATTGCTTTCATTGTTCATCGTTTCGATTTAGCCACTGAACTGGCGACCGAAATATTCCAGGAAAGCAACCCTCAATTGAGTGTAGTATCGAGTATCAACCAACCTCGGACTGCACCAAAGTCAGTTATCTCACTACCCTAAAAAAGGCCAAGATGGTTCGATTAAGGTTCCTAAGGTCAGTTGATGCTTCGCGACACCACGCGGCGGCCCCGTACTCTCCTTGACTGAACTCAAGGGTTACCGGTACACACCAAAGTGCCACATCAACGTAGCAGACTGTTTCAACCATGTCGGTATACCCCGCACAGTTCCCTCACAGCCTTGTTGCTACTTTCTAAGAAGGTATCCCCAGATCCGGGTTAGGATCTATAAAAACTCCGATACAAAGCCCACAAATGTAAAAGCAAACAAAGCAATCAATTGAAAACAAAGGTGATCTAAACCCTAAGGTAACCCCACTTTTAAGGAACTCCCCAGCAGAGTCGCCAGTTCTGTGATACGGTGGGAGAACTGACTAGTGTTTTGCGTTCGTATTCGCACTTGTGCGGTTGAGCAAGAGTCACCACCGACTTTTTACTTTATCCTAAAGGAAAGGTTAAAAAAGCACAGCAAAAAACCTTTTGAGATATTTCGTGGGTTCGGGGGGTAGATTATGAAAAGGGAAGGTATTAGCACCCTTTTCATCCATGGTTATCCATGGGCTCTTAGTTACTTGGTTTTTTAGATCACTTGCCTTGTTTTCGATTGCTTGAAAATGGTGTGTGTGTGGGTGCTTTTTGAAAATATTTTGGAAAAAGATGCCTTGTCTTAGGCAACTAATGTATTTGACTCGTGATTGAGTGTTTTACAAAAGTGTGGATCTTTTCGAAAAGATGTTTCAAATGTTTTTGGGAGTTTGTTTGAAGGTGTTGTGGATTGTGATTTTTGAAAAGAAGGCAAGTGTTTTTGCAAATTGATCTCAAGTAACTAAGAGTTTTGTCTACCCTATTGTACTCAAAGGTTTTTATTATGTTTTAACCCCTTTTTACAATTTTGTTCCACCATTGAATTTGGTGGACAATCTTGCGTTTAGGAAGTTTATACGGGACGGGCGCGGGTCGTCGTATGGACCATGAATGCAATGATGCCAAGTGTCTTTGGCAATTTGCTTTGAAGGGACTATGATCATTCCGTTTAGGCAACACTTTGAGACTTATGATCATTTGATTTGTTTTGCCAAAGAAACTCGACGTGCAAGCATGGCCCATTTTGGAAGGCAACATGTGGGATTACCCTAGAGGGTGCAAGTGTGATTGTGTATTGATTTCATGTATTTGTCTTGTATTAGGTTATCTAGCGTTCGATTTTATGTACATGCAAACCCTAGGTCTAACCATGGTATAATTGGAAAACTGTAAATTGCGGAAATGTAAAATCTACGCTATTACAAAATAGTATCCGGGAGTGGGGGTATAAATGTACAAAAGGGGATGAGACTTATAGTATCCAATAAGTTACAACCAAATCGAATTCGCAATCAAATGTAAATATCGAATATACAAATATAAGATAAAAAATGTGTATAGGGCAATGTGAATGTATTTGTGTAAGTGTACATGTATATGAGTATGTGTAATTATTTACAAGCGAAATGTGAATTTGAAGTGTATTAGGGTATTTGACCTAAATATGTGTTTTAAGGAATCTTTGCTTTGTATGCTTTTAATATGTACAAGAGAAAATGTTTTAAATTAAATGCTCAAGTTTTAATTAAATTGTGAAATGATGTATCATTGTTTACAAAAATGTTTTAATTAAGTGTTTTAAGAATTTTAATATTAGAAAAATATGTATTTTGTCTATTATGTACAAAGATATATTTTAATTAAAAAAATGTTTTCAATTTTAATTATATGATATATAAAAAAGTATTTTATTATTTTATACACAAATATACATGCTTAAAAGAAAAAGGATATTTAACTATATGATAAAAAAAAAAGGTATGATATGTACAAATATAATTTAAATTAGGTATTTTAAATAAAAAAGTGTTTTTATATACTTTAGCATTAATGTGATTTTTTTTGTAAAGAATAAATAAAAAGAAAAAAGAAAATATGGTTTTATAATAAAAGGAAAAGAAGTTAGTGTTATGTTTTATGAAAGAAGTGAAAATTTTAATGGGCTTTGGTCAATGCAGAACGGGCAAGGCCCGTTTGGGGGTCAGAATAATTTAGGGTTTCAGGTTTTCGTTCAGTTAGGACAAAGCGTTTAGGGTTGGCAGCGGCGCGTGCTTGTACTTTTCGTTTAACGTTCTCTTCTGATCATAGCTCCTCCGTCCAGCCACCGGCGTCGCTCTCCCTTTATCTCTCTTCCCTCCATGGCACGGGCTCAGTGTTCTCTTGATACAAGGTTTGTTTTCAATGTTTATGTTCTTATCTCTTTTACGGATTGCATGCGTTTTCGATTTGAATCTTAACCTTAATCTTTTATCAAGAGGTGAAGGAGAAGAAAAGAGGGAGAAGATTGTACTACCTGACTTTGGAGAAGGAGGAGAGACGGGGGATGTGGCGCTCAGGAGGCCGGAACGAGCGGAGGGAGATTTGCGTGATGAAGCTTTCTTGAGGTCCCTGGTATTTTTTATCTGGTTGTTATTTTCTAGGGTTTTGATGATGATAGACTTGTACTGAGAACCCCTTTAAAATTCACTTCTTTATCTCTTCTACTGCATGTTGCCTTGATTTGTTGCTTTGAATTGGATGCCTTTGGAATATGTTATTGCCCAGTGATGTATGTTTACTGAGGGCCTAGGTTGCCTTTGAACATATTGTTTTCTTCTATGCCCCTGATGCTTTGAGTTGTTGTTCTGAAACCGTTAGCCTTTTACCTGTGTTGCCCTGTGAGGAACTCAAAGTTCTGAGGGCCTAGGGTTTTGATTTGGGAATGCTTGTTGAAAACGTGTTTCTAGATGTTTGTTTATGGTGAAAGGGTTCTGAGTTCACTTCTTTCCTTTTCTCTATTGCTCACTTTGCCTTTGGATGTGCTTGCCTATGATGAAGAAATTCTGAGGCTTAGGAGTTGGACAGGTTTATGGTTATTGCTTCTGTAGGTTTGGGCATATGCTAGTTTACGTTTGTGACTGGTACATGGCTTGAGGTTCTGGTTTAATACTTGACAGTAGGCTTGGTGTTTGACAGGTAAATGGTTGTTATGCTGGTGCAGGTTTTGAACTGGCTTTTGGACTTGGTTTCAAGTTCAGCAGGTTTTTACTTGGGTTTAGGCTTGAACTTGCAGTAGGTTTTATGTTTGCTTGGCTTCAGGTTTTGACAGGTTTGAGCTGAGGTTTTAACTGGCTTTTGGTTTTAGTTGTTTAAGCTTTGGACAGGTTTGAATTTTTAGCAGGTTTTGCATATCAGGTTTGATGTTTGAAACTTGTTTGATGGTTTTGTTTGCTTCGATTTGATGACAGGAAGGTTTAGGGCATTTTGTTTCTGGTTTATGTGAAAATGCCTAGCAGGTTTTGAGTTTGCAGTAGGTTTATGGTTGTTTTACAGTATGGTGGTCTTGGCAAGTTATATTGATTTACTTTGTTCAAATTCTGGACTTATGCAGTAGGAGTTTGTGTAGTTTGTATATTTTTCTTCTCTCTTTTTAACTGTGTTGTACTTGTGTTATCTCTTTTCTTGTTATGCTGCCTAAGCCTAAAGCCTGAAAACCTGCTTCCATTCTCTCTTTTTCTTTCTCTATAGTACAGTTGAGTATTATTATATGATTTATTCTGTACTATTTTCTGAAAGGGTCACTTGATGGGAAATGATGAATTAGAGTTAGCTTGCTTTCATAACTTTCCTCTGCATACTTTATCCAGCTTTTGTGCTCTTTTGATATCTTTCAAACTCTTCTCTTGACAGCTTTTGAGTAGCTTTGTTGACATCTTTGACAGCAAATTGCACTTTTGGCTTTTGATAGAAAGTTGTAACTTGGACTTTTTCAGTTTGGTTTGAATTTGAAGTTTGAGATTTTGAAACTATGCAGTTTGATATTCTATGCATTTTGACATTTGCATTTTTTCAACTTTGCATAAAAATTCTTCCCTCTCTGTGAACCGGGAGAAATCCCGTGATTTGCAGAGAGGGTTAACTGATCCCAGTCAGTGGCCCTTAATGATGAGTCTAATTTTAACTGTCTTTTCCAATTTAACTGCTTTCTGACTTTCTCTTTTCTTTTTTTTTTTTTGATGAATAATGGAGCACCGGAACGAAGTGAAGAATGAAGAATTAGAAATAAATAGGATAATTTTCTTTTTTATGTAATATTTAAATTAATGTAAACTATTGTTTGTAATTTAAATTATAAACAACATTTGTACATATAATTCAAATATCAATAAAATCTTCATTACCCAATTAATTCTAATCCTCTTTCTTTATTGTTTATTTATTTATTTAAAACTCTTTGAATTAAAACAATTGAAAAATAAATTTCAATAATTCAATTTAGAATAATAAATAACTTAAATAAAACAATGTCTTAGTAATATTGATCAATTAAACCTGTCTCCTCCAATATCCAAAGCAAAGCAGCAGTTAACCAAAATAAACTGATCAAGCGCATTCCTTTTTTTTTTTCACTGATTAAACCAAAACCACGCGAATTTAACCCGAATCCCGGAATAAACTGCAAAGTGCTGTGGAATTTAAATCCTTCTGAGAATATGCCCATAAAACCTTAATTCTTGATTAAATGCCAGATAACGCTCGCCTGATCAAAATTGAGCCAAAATCAACCAAAACCCTAAGCCAACTGTTTGAAATAATTCAGAGTCCAGAAAATCAATAAAACCCTAATTTTGCTTGACTGACAAGAAAAGTCCGTTTGTCTGATTCTTGAGTCAGTTTGAAAAATTAGGAAAGGTTTGAAGCTGAGATTTCTTGGGGAAAAATGCGAGGGAAAATTTTGGGGTACAACAGTATGTCATTGGTGAGTGGACGAGTATCAGAAAGGTATCCATGTTTTAGAACGTCTCTGAACTATTGGTCTGAACAAGCAATAGATTGACATCCATGTTTGGAGAATCCGTAAACTGTTTTCAGAAGTTGAAGTTGAATAAGCAATAGAGCAGCATCCATGTTAGGAAGCGTCCGTAAACTATTTTCAGGAGTTGGAGTTGAATAAGCAATAGAGTAGCATCCGTTGTTGGGAAGCGTCCGTAAACTGTTTTCAGGAGTTGGAGTTGAATAAGCAATAGAGTAGCATCCGTTGTTGGGAAGCGTCCGTAAATTGTTTTCAAAAGTTGAGAAGAATCTGAACAAGCGATAGGTTAACATCCGTTACTGGAGAACTCGTGAACTGTTTTCAGAAGTCTTGAAGTGGAGGAGGAACCGGTGTAGGGTTTCCTGATGATGAGTCCGTGTAAAACTGCATCTGGATGAATCTAGAATAAGTATCAGAATGTCACCATGTCTGGGTCACATCTGAACTATCTCTGGGTGAATCTGGAATAAGTATCAAAATGTCGCCATGTCCGGGTCACATCTGAACTATTTCTAGAAAGAATCTTGGAAGACGATGATCTTTGTCTGTCGACTGATCTTTCCTGAAAAGGTGAAGGGTTAGTTGTATGCAATGTCATGATGCATGATGCAATGTATGTTATATCAATGTTTATGATATGAATGTGATGAACGCGCATGTAAGCTGATGAGCTGTCTTGCTGAGGATAGATGAATCCTGGATGGCTGGAGACAAAAGAATCTTAATTACTGTCGGGGAAAATAATTCCTTGACTGCTGCTGAGGAGGGCAAGAATCTTTTGATCATTGAAGATGAGAAGTCCTGGGACCACTGTTGGGGAATCAGGAGTTTGGGTTGTATGCCAATCTACTGGGGATTCCCTGTCTTGAGGAGATCTTCACTTGAGAATATTCGAATATCCTGTGAGGAACTGAGAATGAGAGTCTTCACTCTGCTTGGGGATTGATAGTTGGAAGTTTTAGCTTCGCTGGGGATTTTGAATCTTGACTCTGAGGGGAATTAGATTCTGGAAGGCTCTTTGGCTGGGGATTGCAAGAATCTTCTGATTGCTGCAGGTGTTGATCGGGAATAAGTTACGGAATGTCGCCATCTCTAGGTCACATCTTGAACTATCTATAGAAGAAAATCTGGAATGAGTATCGGAATGTCGTCAAATCTGGGTCACATCTTAAACTATTTCTGGAAGGAAATCTGGAATAAGTTACGGAATGTCGCCAAATCTTGGTCACATCTTGAACTATTTCTAGAAGCAAATCTGAATAAGTTATAGAATGTCGCCATCTCTGGGTCACATCTGAACTATATCTAGAAGGAAATTCTTGAATAAGTTACGGAATGTCGCCAAATCTTGGGTCACATCTTGAACTATATCTAGAAGGAAATCTTGAATAAGTTACTGAATGTCGCCAAACCTGGGTCACATCTGAACTATCTCTAGAATGAAATCTTGAATAAGTTACGGAATATCGCCAAGTCTGGGTCACATCTGAACTATTTCTAGAATGAAATCTTGAATAAGTATCGGAATGTCGCCAAATCTTGGGTCACATCTTGAACTATCTCTAGAATGAAATTTGGAATAAGTTACGGAATGTTGCCAAACCTGGGTCACATCTTGAACTATTTCTATATGGGAATCTTGAATAAGTATCGGAATGTCGCCAAATCTTGGGTCACATCTTGAACTATCTCTAGAATGAAATCTGGAATAAGTTACGGAATGTCGCCAAACCTGGGTCACATCTTGAACTATTTCTAGATGGGAATCTTGAATAAGTTACGGAATGTCGCCAAACCTGGGTCACATCTTGAACTATTTCTAGATGGAAATCTTGATTTTGTTAAGGGTGAGAAATTGGGAGTATACCAATCTTCTGAGGTGATAAGGATGAGAGTCTTCACTCTTGAGAGAAACAGATTTTAGGAGCTTCAATTGTCCGTTATTCTGTTGGTGGTTGTAACTTCCAGAAGGTGATGAAGGAATTTTGATGACCTTGGTTTTGACATTCGAATGCCCCAAGTGATGATGAAGGAGACTTGCCCCAGGTTACTCTGTAGATTGAGAGATTTCTTGAAATATTGACTGGACTGCCCCAGGTTAACTGAACTTTGAAAGATCTGTTGAAACCTTGACTGGACTGCCAATTGTTAATTGGATGGTGACATGTCATGCCCCCTTGTTGATAGGAGACTTGTCGTTGGAAGTGTCATCCTTTTTTGGAGTGATTTTGTTCACCGAGAGAGTTTTCGTTCCTCCGAACCTTCGCTGTATGAATTTCTTCGTTGTCAAACAAATAACCAAATGCAAACAGTGATATTCAAGCAATGCAAAGTTTATGTTTGTCTCAAAGTTTTGAAAAATGTGTTTTTTAGCAGAAAACTTTTTTTTTTTGTAAGACAAATTCAACACAAGATTTTAGAGCAAAGCCTTACAGGAGTCAGGATACCTTTTGTAACAGTATGCTTTCGAACTAACCCATGCTTCAATTAGGACTTTTGCAGGGTTGTAACGTGGCTTGGTTCACGGTTTAAGAAACAAAGGATAAAGGCTCAAAGTATATTTGTACCCACCCGCTCTTCGTGATGTTCTTCAACCCTAAGCTCAGTTAATTGTGCGTCGCACTCTATTCGAGTTTGGAACGACTTTTGGGTGATGGTTCACCAATTGAATTTAGGAGGCAGTCATCATCTCCCTTTTTTTTTGCAACATTTTTCATGTTGTTGAGGATTTGTAATGACTTCTTTATTTTGATTTTGATTTGTTATCCCTAACTTTTGCCTGACTGTCTCTGTTTTCGAGATCACAGTCAGCGGGATGCCCCAGCTTTCTTAAGCATCCTTTGTAGGTTTTGGCTCAGTGGGCCCTCTTTTTTTGTTGAGAGATTGACTGCCTATGTCATAGGGAACCATCACTGTCTTTTGATTCCAGAGGAATGCTTTTCTCTTCTTCTTTTTTGACATCGTTCGTTGTGTTACGAACTGAGAGTTTGCGACTTCAATGCGCATTTTCTTTTGAATTAACTGAAATACTACCCTGCCCCGGGTTTATATCAAAGGTTTTGATTGTTTAGAACAGAAAACTCCTACTTCTTTGGCTCGAAGGGGTTGACTAGGGATTATCTTCCTTATAACTCCAGTGTTTGGGAATTGAAAGAAATGCTTGTACATCATCAGCAAGGTCTGTTCAAAAGCATACGGTATGAGATTATGGTATTGTTTCGTCATCCTCCCTCTAAAGGCTTGCAGCTTTTTATCAAGAGTTAAATATCATAAAGAAAGCATAAGAGTAGTGAAAACGAATGTATGAATTCAAGACAAACATATGCAATGCATTAATGAAACAGAGTTTGACATTAAAAGATAATTGTTTGAATAACAAAAGATTACAACTTTGAAAATTCAAAATGAAACAAACACAATCTCAATGAGCTGGCATAGGAGCAGTGATCATGCTGGAGTCTCTGGAGGGTCAAACTCGATCTCCTTGGCATCAATCATGTCTTGGATCTTGTTCTTCAGATGCCAACAGTTGTTGGTGTTATGCCCCGGACTGTCAGAGTGATATGCACACCTTTCATTGGGATGATAGGTAGGAGCAGAAGTATTTGGATTCTGGAGGGGAGCCCTCAATGTAATCAGATCCCTCTTCAATTAGTGTTGCAGTGCCTGAGACAGTGACATGTTGATCTTGGTGAACTGTCTCTTAGGCGCGACCTCCTTATGCTGATGCCCCTGTCTTTGTTGAGTAGGCGTAGGATTAGAGATCAAGATTGACCCTACGTGTTGGTCATGACGACCCTTTTGACTGTTCGCAGCATTGGACTCTTTCTTTCTATTGTAGGGAATTATTTGAGTATCCGAGGATGTAGTTCCTTGGATCTTTCCACTCTTGATGCCAGCTTCGACCCTCTCGCCGGTCAGTATTAGCTCGGTGAACCCGGCTGAGGAGCTTCCAATTAAGTGATTGAAGAAAGGCCCGGTCAAAGTTCCCATGAAGATGTCAATCAGCTCCCTATCAGTTAAAGGAGGTTGCACCCTACCAGCCAAATCTCTCCACCTCTGAGCATACCCTTTGAAGTTCTCGTCAGAACCCATGGTCATGTTCTGCAATTGCACACGAGTTGGTGCGAGATCAGCATTGTATTGATACTGTTTGTAAAAGGCCCGGGCTAGGTCCTCCCAGGTGTGGATGCGGGAACTTTCCAATTGATAGAACCACTCGAGTTGAGCCCCTACCAGGCTTTCTTAGAAGAAATGGATCCAAAGCTTTGGATCAGTTGTGTATGGTTGAATCTTGCGGACATAAGACCTTAGATGCGTCTTAGGGCAAGAGACTCCATCGTACAGAGCAAAGGTAGGGACTTTGAACTTTGGCAGAATGACCAATCCGGGAACCAAACCCAAGTCTCCTAAGTCCAAGCCAGGTACTTGTTGAACCTCCATAGCATTGAGGCGATCCTCCAACTGTTTGTACTTGTCATCAGCGGGAGGATATTGTTCCTCGGAGTAGTCAGCTTCATCAATCCCCATATTGCGGTCTTCTTCAAGACTGACCCCCTTGTCTTTGAGAAGGAGAGCCTTCAGATCTTCTTGCCCTTTCCCCATAGCTAGAAGCATTTGCTGGAATTGAGCATTTTGAGCTTGGAGATCTTTCACCGTTTGTTCCATATCCATCTTACTGAAATAAACAGTAGGAAGATAAGGAGACCTGTATGGGAGAAACCTGTTATGCAATGATATGTACGATATATATGCAATGTTTTCAAGGATCTCTTGGGGTAAACATAAGAGAATGTTAGAGGTTGAACTTCGATCTTTGATTGGAGAACTTTGCACCTGTGGATGTCTTTCCACGAAAATCAAGCTCGCCATGTCAAGTGGGTCATAGCCCCTGATTCAAGTTGTTGCACTTGATCTTTGATTGGAGAACTTTACACCGGTGGATGTCTTTCCACGAGAATCAAGCTCACCATGTCAAGTGGGTCATAGCCCTTGACTCAAGTTGTTGCACTTGATCTTTGATGGCATTTGTTTAGAGGAGAAACCTCTGGCCCTTTGGTAGACGTCTAGTTCAACGTAACCCTGCATCAAAAGAACCCTTGAGATCCTTGAAATGGTTAGTGAAAATGCTATGGTATGATGTCATGATGTTATGTACATGTATGCAAAAGCAAGTAAGTGTATATACAGGTAATCATATTCACACAAAGCAAACAAGTCCTTAGGTTTAAGCTTGCATGGGGTTTTTAGGTAAGTACCCTCTTGAAGTTAGTTGGCTCATCCTGTCCTAAAATAGAAACTGGGTTCTAAGGAGCTCAATATCATTGGATTGTTTTCTGTGTTCATTGTTTTGGTTTAGCCACTTAACTGGCGACCAAAATATTCCAAGAAAACAACCCTCAATCAGTGTAGTATCGAGTATCTACCAACTTTGGACTGCACCAAAGTCGGTCATCTCACTACCCCTAAAAAGGCTAAGATGGTCAATTAAGGTTCTAAGAGTTCGTTAGTGCTTCACGACATTACTCAGCGGCCCCGTACTCTCCTTGATTGAACTCAAGGGTTACCGGTACTCACAAATATGTCACACTAACATAGCTTACTGCTTCAACCATGTCGGTATACCCCGCACAGTTCTCTCACAGTTTTATTGCTATTTACCTAAAAAGGTGCCCCTAAATCCGGGTGTAGGATTTACAGCAAACCCAAACAAGGACCCAAAAAGTAAAGCAATCAAGCAATCAAAGCAAGTATGTAAAGGTGATATAAACCCTAAGGTAACCCCACTTTTATATGCCATCCCCAGCAGAGTCACCAGTTCTGTGATACGGTGGGAGAACCGACTTGAGGTTTTGCGTTTTGTATTCGCACTTGTTCGGTTTAGCAAGAGTCACCACCGACTTTTTATTTTATCCTAAAGGAAAGGTTAAAAAGCACAGGAAAAACCTTTTGAGATGTTTCGTGGGTTCGGGGGGTAGATTATGAAAAGGGAAGGTATTAGCACCCTTTTCATCCATGGTTATCCATGGGCTCTTAGTTACTTGGTTTAGATCACTCACTACAAGAAAATTAGTGTTTAACGACACAAAAATTGCGACAGTTATGTGATAACTGTCGTAATTGACATATAGAGACAATGTTTACGACAGTTGACACCAACCGTCCCTAATATTTATTTTGCGACGGTATATTTAACCATCATAATATTATTATTACGACGGTAAAACAACCGTCGGCCCCCATTTAACACTTTTAACATTTATTTTTCACCAACAACTAGTCACGACGGTAAAATTAACCGTCCTAAAAGGCATATCACGACGGTAAAGCACCCGTCGCACCCTTAAACCTTTCACGACGGTAAAATTATCCGTCCTAAAATTCATTTCACGACGGTAAAACAACCGTCGCACCCAAAACCTTTAAAAATCTCTTGCTAACTTATATATTTTATCTAATTATAATTGTTATGTATATTTAAGTTCTCTCTTGTTAAGGTTAAGTTTATGCATTATTATATATTCTATGAATTTGATACGACAATGGTGTTATGTTCAATTTAATCAATCAAATAAATTTAATCTTTCATATTTTTCTCAATGCTTGTTATATTTGTATTATGCTTGAGGAGGATCTATGAGATGTCGAGACGGTCTGATAGGACTAGACCAAGGGTAACTTATGGTTATGCCTCGAAAGACATGACTTTTATAACATGATATGTGGATTTAATTGATGTTGAAAAATGATTTTAAGTTTATACCTAAATAATCATTTATCATGAGCTAAAGTATATACATAGATCTTGACATAATATTCACATATATAGTTGAAACACAATGTTATTGTTAAATTTATACCTAATCCTAACTAAACACGAATTGAGTTGCACATTTCCTCTGAAGTTAGAATTTTGATAAACCCATCTCGCAGCCATTACAAATCGTGTATTGAAGTGAAGAATGCTTCCTCAGCGAATGAAGAAAGCCGTTACTGATAACCCTAAAAAGCTCGCAAACTTGATCGATCTCGTTAACCTTCCTCCCACTCTCATAGACTTCGTCGGTCAATCTCAGACTTCTCGATTAACCTGTTTCATGCGTGTTTGGTCCTACGTCAAAACCAACAATCTTCAGGTTCTGCTTTGTTTTTTCAACTCATGAAAATTGAACCACATTCTAATGTCCTCCTGCATCACTATTCTTCGAACATCTCTCATCTTCCAACCGGTAAGTTTTCTATAACACTTTTTCTTTGTTCTCATCTTCACATATCTCTCTCATTCTTTAACATTGATTTCACCATTGGAGATTCACATGAATCTTAGGGTTGAGCTCTTTGTGATTCAAACATCACAACAAGCATTCATATCGACATTAAACCCAATCACCAACAATAAACCCTAAAACCCCAATTTATTCACGATTCAATGAGCAATACAAGTTATAGCGTTCATAATCACAAGGGGAAAGGGTATCGAGTAATAACACAAAGAAAATAGACAGAAGGGAATAACGATTTAAAACCCTACAACATACAACATCTTCAACATTTGTTGTATTCTTTCCCTCTGCACAATCGGTATTGTATTTATTTCGACTTATTTTAGGGTTTGTTATGTGAAACTTAAGTTCTATGTCTAAAACAATTTGTAACTTTTATTCTTCTTTTCTAATCCAAAGTCTAAACTGAGTTTTTGTAGGAAAATATGGATATTCTTATTGTGAAAGCACAGAAGATTGAGGTAGTTGAACTTAATTGTTGTTGAACTTGTTTCTGCTACTTTAAATCAACCCACTTTTTTATCTGCTCAAGGAATAAGTTTTGTAATCTTATTTTGAAATCTTTGGATGTCAGGTTTTGGATGAAGCGTACTGAAAAAAGCAAAAAAAATTGTAAACTTTTGTTTGACTTCTTCCTAATCTCTTGCAGGGGATAACTATTTCATATATTATTGAAAAAGAGTGGTTTTGAACAGGTTATATGCTTAGTTGCTTATATAAATTTGGTCATTGAACCTTGTATGTTTTTGGATAATTGGATATTGTCATTAGTTTACAACCATATTTTTGATTTTTGATTTTTGATTTTTGTCAAGAGTGACCCTTCATAATACCGAATCTGAAAGTAAGTGATGGAAATAGAGAGAAAGAGAGAGAGATTCTCAACTACTAGGCTGTGTTTGGCTGTTTCTATCTTACAGTGAAAGCTGTGAGATTGGGATTGATGGATTTGTGATAGAGTTTAGTGGCTAGAGCTCTGATTTGCCAAAATTGAGTTAGTTACCTTCATAATTAGTTTTAGCTCTTTTAGTGCTTTGAAATTGGAGTTTCTTACCAAGTCCATATATGGTTGACCAAACAGAACCTAAGATTTTTTTTTGTTATTTTATTCTTTATACTCTGTCAATCTTGCAAGATAAGTTAATATAGATTTTTTTCTATTACTTGTTTATATGTTTATAAGAAGCTACATGAATAATTTTCATTAAATTTTTCTGTTTGTGAATAAGCGATATCAATTGGAGCAAAGAAAAAAAATTTATATGCTTTGAGTTTCTGCTGATCTACTTTTTTTTACCGTGTAGTATATTGGAGACAGCTAGAAAGAGAACTATAATGGCTAGCGCTGGGCATGGAAATGGACTCATAAATGGTGTAGTATCGAATAAGCACACTGCTACAATATCTGAAGTAGATGAATTCTGCAATGCCCTTGGGGGAAATAGGCCGATTCATAGTATATTGATTGCGAACAATGGAATGGCGGCTGTCAAGTTTATACGCAATGTTAGGAGTTGGGCTTACGAGACGTTTGGCACGGAAAAGGCTATCTTGTTGGTTGCCATAGCTACTCCATAAGACATGAGAATCAATGCAGAACATATCAGAATAGCTGATCAGTTTGTGGAAGTACCTGGTGGGACCAATAACAATAACTACGCCAATGTGCAGCTTATTCTAGAGGTATGTGATGTTGACTTCATGAGATTACTGCAGCTTATTTATTCTTGTCATTTAAATGATTTCAGTGCTTATGTAATTGTGATTATTTTGATCTGCATAACTTGTTAATTTTGCTGACGGCAATGCAATGTGTTTTCCAGATTGCCGAGATAACTCATGTTGATGCGGTATGGCCTGGTTGGGGTCATGCATCAGAGAATCCTGAGCTACCAGATGCATTAAAAGCAAAAGGAATTGTATTTCTTGGGCCTCCTGCAGTATCTATGGGGGCATTGGGAGATAAAATTGGTTCATCGTTGATCGCTCAAGCAGCCAATGTGCCAACCCTTCCATGGAGTGGTTCACATGTAAAGTTTTTCTCCCATTGTAGTGTACTTCGTTTGTATGGGTTACCCGACTTATGACTTTGTAATTTTTCCACTGGTGAAAATTCCTCCTGAAAGCTCCTTGATTACTATTCCTGATGAAATCTACCGAGCAGCATGTGTTTATACAACAGAAGAAGCAATTGCAAGTTGTCAAGTTGTTGGGTACCCTGCAATGATCAAGGCGTCTTGGGGTGGTGGTGGTAAAGGCATAAGAAAGGTTTGCTTCCTTATGGTCAACTCTGTAACATGTAGAAAATTGTATAGTATCTACCTATGAAGCACTGACACAAACATACGACATTGACACTGACATGTTGACACCGGTAATAATTTGAGAACATGAAAGTGATCGGAAATCGGGCACACGTTAAATCTGAAGCATCGGTGCTTACATAGATCAATGCTGATAATCTTGTGCCAATCATATTTTTGTGTTTTGTTTGGTAAAAGTTAAGAAACTAACATGCATGTGGATATTTTAGGTTCATAATGATGATGAGGTAAGGGAATTGTTCAAGCAAGTTCAAGGTGAAGTTCCGGGATCACCTATATTTATAATGAAAGTTGCTTCCCAGGTTAGATAAACCACTGAACTTTGATCTGAGTGAGCTTGATTTTTGGAGTTTTGATCATACGCTGACGATCTCTCTTGCTTCTAAATAGAGCCGGCATCTTGAAGTCCAACTGATTTGTGATCGGTACGGAAATGTTGCAGCTTTACACAGCCGTGATTGCAGTGTTCAACGAAGGCATCAAAAGGTATGAAAATTTTCTGTTACTAGTTACTACACCAAATTGTCACGATGGAATGAATCTCGGTAATGACATAATCAATCATCTGGAACAGATTATTGAGGAGGGTCCGATTACTGTAGCACCCCCAGAAACGGTGAAAGAACTTGAATAAGCGGCTAGAAGATTAGCTATATCTGTAAATTATGTTGGGGCAGCTACAGTTTAGTATCTTTATAGCATGGAAACTGGCGAGTACTACTTTTTAGAGCTGAACCCCCGTCTACAGGTGTTGTACTATAACCTTGATTTTAGGCACACCATAATTAATTTGTTTTTCTCTTATGGCTTGATTGCTTCTCCTTCTGACCTTGACATAGGAACTTTATCTTAGTATTTTGTTGCCATGTTTCTAATATTTCCTGATGTTGTTTTGCATTTATTGATATATAGGTTGAGCATCCTGTTACTGAATGGATAGTTGAGATAAATCTGCCAGCAGCACAAGTTGCCGTTGGGATGGGTATCCCTCTCTGGCAAATTCCCGGTATAGCTTCAGATATAATATTTTTACTATTATTGCTTTCGCACATATATTTCACGAGTCTCACACTCATACTTAACAGAGATTAGGCGTTTCTATGGGATGGAACATGGTGGAGGGAATGATGCTTGGAGGAAAACATCAGTTTTAGCTACCCCTTTTGATTTTGACAAAGCACAGTCTACAAAGCCAAAGGGTCATTGTGTGGTTGTGCGAGTGACTAGTGAGGACCCCGATGATGGTTTTAAGCCTACAGGCGGGAAAGTGCAGGTTAACTGCTATATCCAACAGAAATTTCATCTTTAATTCATTCATCGCATAATATATACTGAATTAAAATATTTTTACAGGAGCTCAGCTTTAAAAGCAAACCAAATGTTTGGGCTTACTTCTCTGTTAAGGTAAATCTTCTATCTCTTTGTTAGTACTTTTAATTTGATTGGCGAGGCACTAAATTTTGGCAATTATATGTTTGCAGTCTGGAGGAGGAATCCATGAATTTTCAGATTCTCAATTTAGTATGCAGTAACTTTGATCGAGAAATTGCAGATTCTAGGCTATCATGTTGATATTTTAATGTATAGATATATATTTTTTCAGCAGCTAATATCATAAGTTTTAACACAGGACATGTTTTTGCCTTTGGAGAATCGAGGGATTTAGCAATTGCAAATATGGTTTTGGGGCTGAAGGAAATTCAAATTCGAGGAGAAATTCGTACTAACGTTGATTATACAATTGATCTTCTGAATGTAAATTTTTATCATTATGACAAGGTAATGAAGTTTTGTAAAACAGGTTGATGTAAATGGACCATTTACTGCTCCAGTATACCAGTTTCTGAAATCAAGTTCCGGGGGCTTTTTTGGTGATCTTGTCAAGTGGAATCTTAATTAAAATAGGAGAGAATCTTAATTTAGCAACTCGGTATGCTATGATATTACTGTATTTGTGATTTCAATAAGACAGGTATATTATTTTGACGCATTTAAAGTTAAATTTTATGAGTATTATTTTAAAGATTATTATTTTAATACCTTTTTTTAGGGATTGGAATCACCCGCTGATGGTAGACGTTCATCTGAGTCTAGCTACCGTATTGGAGATAATGGAACTTCAGGGGGGACAAATTAGACTTTGCTATGATCAAGATAATTAGATTGTGAACTTTCTCATGTATTTTTGGCATAATGATACTTATTATTATAAGATTAGGAATTGATATATTTTGGGTTTTTTGTACTACTTGACATGATTATGGAACTAGCATTTTACATGATTATGGAACACACATTTTTTTGGATAATATAATGCTTATTTGATGTTAAATATTTTTTATTGAAATTATTTTTACTATATTACAAAGTGATAGAAAATAAAACAAAAAATAATACTATAAATAAATATATTAAAGAAGAAATAATTTAAAGAAAAAAATAACACAAAAAAAAACTATATTTAAAATTTTTTACATAGATAATAATTTAAATAAAAAATATATATAATAGAAAAATAAAAAAAAATCAAGACATAAACAAAAGTCATGGCGACAGTACCGAACCGTCGTAATCAACAATTAAAAATAATCAACAAAAGTCATGACGGTATCGAACCGTCGCCATAAACAATTTAATCAATTTCAAAAGATATTCACGACAGTATCGAACCGTCGCCATCAATAATTATAAGAAACTCAAAAGATAGTCACGACGGTATCAACCCGTCGTAAACTTGAACGACAGTTTTTGTAACCGTCGCGAAATAGGTTGGGGACACACACTTCTGCGACGGTAAAGCAACCGTCGTGGAAAGCAAATTGCGACGGTTTTAACCGTCGTAATCTACAAAAATACCTGTCGCAATCTGCCAATTTTCTTGTAGTGACTTGCCTTTAATTTTCAATTGCTTGAAATGGTGGTGTGTGTGTGTGTTTTGAAAATGTTTTGAAAAAGAGGCCTTGTCTAGGCAACCATTGTAATGACTCGTGTTTGAGTATATACAAAAGTGTGTATCTTTTTGAAAAGATGTTTCAAATGTTTTTGGAAGTTTGTTTTGAAAGTGTTTGTGAGTGGATTTTGAAAAAGTAGGCAAGTGTGTTTTTGCAAGTTGATCAAGTAACTAAGAGTTGTCTACCCCTAAATTTACTCAAATATTTTTCCTATGTTTTAACCCTTTTAACAATTCTGTTCCACCATTGTATTTGGTGGACAATCTTGCGTTAGGATGTTAATGGGACGGGCGCGGGTCATCGTATGGACCATGAATGCAATGGTGCCAAATGTCTTTGGCAATTTTGCTTGAAGGGACTATGATCATTTTGATAGGCAACTTTCGAAAGCGTCATCGAGGGACTTATGATCATTTGAATGGTTTTGCCAAAGAAACTCAACGTGCAAGCATGGCCCATTTTGGAAGGCAACGAGTGGGATTACCCTAGGGGTGCAAGTGTGAATTGTGTATTGATTGTCATGCATTTATCTTTGTATTAGGTTATCTAGCGTTTGATTTTATGTACATACAAACCCTAGGTCTAACCATGGTATATTTGAAAGCGATAAATTGCGGGAATTTAAAGTCTACACTATTACAAATAAGTATCCGGGAGTGAGGGTACAAATATTTACAAATGGGGATGAGACTTAAATAGGAGAGTAGTGTCCAAATATTTACAACCAAATCGAATCAATCCCAAAGTAAATGTGTATCAATGTATAAGAATAAGCAAATGTATAAGAGCAATGTAAATGTATCAACGTATTTGTGTAAGTGTATGATTTATTTACAAGTGTGAAGATGTTTAACTTAATTTAAGTTTAAGTATTGATTTTTTTTTTTGTGTGGATATTTTCATGGTTTAGGGCAAAACCCTAATTTTGTAACTAAATAGTATTTATTATTTATATCATATACAATATTTATTAATTATGTACAAAAAATAAATAAAAGAGAAGTATATTGTAAAAAAGTAATTTTTGAGGTCAAATATTAATAAAAATAAAAATGTATTATTTTGATATTTTTATCCTAAATATTCTAATAAATGTATAAGTATTTACATTATATATTAACTATACTAAATATGTACAAAAAATAAAATATTTATTATTTATCAAAAAAAGTGTATTTTAAGAAAATGTTTTCAAAAGATAAAATAAAATAAAATCAGAAAATGAAATGTATTTTGTGTTATTTTTTAGTATTTTAAATAAAAGTATATATGTTATTTTATATGTGTAAGTTCAAATAAAACAAATAAAATCCAAATAAAATGCAAAAATGGGTGGAAAAATGTTTTTAATATTTTTTATATTTTGACAAAAAATAATAAGTCAGAGGAAAAAATAAAAAGTCAAAAATGATTAAAAAATCACACAATGGGTCAAGGGGGTGTAAGTGGAAAATGAGGGTGCAAACAGAAAAACAAATCAGGCCCAGCCCAAAGGGGCTTGTCTTCAACCTCCAGCAACCTTGAACAACAAAACGCGCGTTTCTTTGCTTGATTCAAACATCCTGAGTCTTTGATTTTCAGCCAAAACTCACAACATGAACTATGTAGAGCATTAAATCACGAATTTATACATATAAAAAAATTGTTCTAACTCTCAGAAATGAGAGAGAATTTCTCCTCCCCCAATTCCTGACCTAACTTTTTTTCAATGTTCAGGTTCAAAGTTCTCTCAGTACACACAACATAAATGAAAAGTAATGATATGGGTAGCTTCAGGGCCATGAATAGGACATACTTTCTTCACAAACCTAAGCCTAGATATGCTTGGATAGAGAGATAGAAGTTCAAACTTTTACCTATTCAGCTTGAGTCGTGTTCAACAATGGAGGTACTTTCAAGGAAGTTTGAGGATTTGTACAGCTTGCTTGAGATCCCAGGAACCTTCTCCTATGCTTGGTGTGCCTTGAATCTTACTGTATCAAGCTATGGAAGTCAACCTGCAAGAGAGAAAAGTGAAAATGGCACACTTGGCTATGGTTGTTACAGTTTGTATCTAAGGCTTGGTACAGCTTCAATGGGTGGTAGGGAATATATTTGAACTGGTTTGGATGAAAACGCACGATGGAATGATGCTGGCCAAGTCAAAATGCAGAATGCCCTGTTTCTTGCAGAAAATTGTGATTTTTTGTATATGGAGGTTTGAGAGATGGTTTGGTCGTGTTTTAAACTTGGTTTGATGTTTGGGAAGTGCTCATGAAGTTTGTTTAGGCTTGTCTTGACAGGAACTCCATGTTGGATCTTTTTTGCAATGTTTCTTCCCCCTTAAGCAAAAGTTGTCAAGTTGAGTTATAGGCTCATACAGGCCCTTCAAGCATGCTGCACCTTCTCTCCTTGATCAGTGGAATTTGTTCATGAACTTGTGCCTCAAAGATTTCCTTGTACTTCAAAGATATGGACTTTGACATAAAGTTGATCTTTTCAAAAATGGCTAAAATGTTTTTTCCAAATATGGCTTAATCTTGCAAGTAATGGTTAAACACACAAAATAAGGCTTGAACACAAAGGATTGGCATTAAATTATTGAGTGTTAATGGGATTAGAGGCCTGTAACCTAGCTTGGAACATGCTGACTTGAAAATGGCAATGTTATGAACATGTAATTGGCTTATGAACAAAGTGACTTTTGCCCATCTTCACAAATTCGATTCTCCCTAACCACAAGGGTGTTTGAGAAGTTCTTGGACAATTTGGAAAGCTTAGAATGTGTACTACAATCCATCTTTGTAATGCAAGTTGAAATTCCAAGTGGAAGCATGTGAAAAGTGACCATGAAGTTGGGCAAAAATCCTGCCTAAAATAGGTCAAAAAATTTCTAAGTTAAGAATGTTTTGCAACCCTATTCCAAAAATAATAACTTGAGCTACAAGCTTCTTTTGAGAAAACTTTGTGAATAAAAGTTGTAGATTTTGCAATGTACTACAACTTTCATGTTTTGAGTTTTGTTTGAATCCAAATATATCTTGATGAAAAGATGGGACAAAGTTAGGAAAAAATAAGGGAATTTCATAACTTAGAAAATTTCTAAGTTATGAAATTTCTTCATTTTAAACCCTAATTTGTAATTTTTGGTTTCTTGATGAAAAAGTTTCATAATTTGACATGTCTTGATGAAAAATGGATCTTGGCACTTGATTTTGACCAAAAAGTCAAAGTTTGACTTTTCAGTATACAGTCAAATTTGATCAGTTGATTGGAAAATTCATCTGTCAATCTTGTGCATTTGGGATCTTTTGAACTTGTTGAATGTGTCAAGACCATTTCATTGAGTCCTTGAGTCCATATGTGATCTTGGTTTGCCATTGGCTAGGTCAAACAGTAAAAAATTGCCTTTGTGCAGTCAAAACCCTAAAAATGACCATTTTGCCCTTTTGGTGATCTGATCAAATTTCTTGTGGAGTTGTGATCCAAACTTGATCAAATGGTCCATATGAGTTTAATATGTTTATGTGGGTCAATAATTATGAAGTTTGACTGTCAATTGGCCATAGTTGACTTTTTCCCCAATACAGCTGATTTTTAGGTCAACTGTCCAGTTGACTGGGCAAAGATTGGAATCAAGGCTTGAAACTTGGTATGGATAAACTTGTGAGTCCAAAATGAAGCATGAAAGTCATTTTGGGAATTTTAGGTCAAAACATCTTTGTGCAAACTCAAACCCTAATTTGGGTCAACAGTGCAAGGAGGAGTCTTGAGCAGAGCAAATCCTAACTTGTTCTTGAACTCCAAGGGTCTAGTGATGAGGAAATGTTGAAGAAATGAGAGGGCAAATTTTGGGGTACAACAATCATCAATTCCAGTGAAGAAGGGTTACACGACCACCATCACACCCTGATCTTTTGAAAAGTCTGACAGTATAATATGAAGTTCAATCCAAAAAGTGTACCTTCAGAGTTAGAGCCAGTAAGTTTCTAGTTTCTAACTTATATAGAGAGGCATATAAGTGAATACACACAAATAAGAGGCAAACATCTGAATAGAGGCACTTAAAACAAAGAAAGAAGTCATGAAGTTAAACTAGATGCTACCAACTTTGAACATATTCATTTCAAGTTTAGTGCAACATGTTCTCCCTTTTTACAAGTTGTTAAAGAAAAAAGTGCTTTTTGAGTGGACCCTAGAGTGCTAACAAGCATTCGTGTCCCTAAAGATGGCCCTATCAACTTTACATGTGCTATCTCGGTTGACAACAAGACTATACCTTTATCTAGTTATATCTAAGGAAACAATTAGTGTTTTCCCCGTAAGAGAACTAAATGGTCACCAAAGCTTGGCCTACTTCATCTCGAAGGCCTTGGTCATACCAGAGACACAACATCAAAAGATATAGAAGGCGAAACTATATTTAGTGATGACATATAGGAATATATGATGTTATTACTTGGCACATACCATAATTTTTAGAACTGACCTACCACTGAAGTAGGTGCTCCACTAACAGAGATCTAGTCAGGTGCCTGACAAAGTGGTTCATCGAATTATTTGAATTTAATGTTTCTTACGAGTCAAGGAAAGCCTTGAAGGCACAAATCTTTACATATTTCATAGTAAAAATTACCCTAGGCACACTAGAGTCGACTCAAACCTTGGTAGTATTTATAGATGGGTCCTATAACAATTGTAGAAGTGAAACCCGTCTTATTCTAAAAAGTGAAGCCAGTACGACAATCAAAGTATCTACATATTTTGAGTTTCCTACCACCAATAATCAGGAAGAGTATGGAGCAACTATCGCCGACCTCACCTTGGCTACCAAGGTGGGAGCAGAGAACATAAGGCTAAGGACACCTTCCTAACTCGTGGTTTCACAAATCAACGGATAATCCCAAACTAAAGTACCGTTGTTACAATAATATGTCATCTTGGCCAAAGAAAAGTTAGCAAAGTTCGAAATGTCAGAGATACTACACGTTCTAAGAGAGCAAAACACTTGAGATAATGTATTGTTTAAGTTGTCCAACACTACATCATCTAGGGTAACTCACTCATTCATCCAAGAAACTCTGAAAACCCCATAATAGAAAACACAAGAGTTGGAATAATGATGATAAGTGATGATCCTCAACCATCCTAGGTAAAACCCATTACAATATACATCAATAAAGGAATATCACCTAATGGCCCATCTGATGTCACTCTCGCAAAGAGAAGGTCTAATTCATACTCCTCGATTAAAGGGGAGTTGTACCAAAGGGTACTGTCAACCTTAATGCTAAAATGTTTAGAAAAAGAAGAAATTGCCTACGTTCTCGTTGAGATGCACGAAGGAATAGTCGGGAAACAAATGGGTGCTCGAGCATTGACTAAGAAAGTTCTCAAAGGTTGATAATATTGGTT
Organism: Vicia faba; assembly: GCA_948472305.1. NCBI lineage: Eukaryota > Viridiplantae > Streptophyta > Magnoliopsida > Fabales > Fabaceae > Vicia > Vicia faba. The sequence goes on along the minus strand of OX451738.1, from coordinate 1,556,738,225 downwards.
GACATGATTTAGGATGCTAAGGAGTACATAAGAAGATGATACCTATGCAAGTGACATGCAGGCATTCAGAGTGCTTTATCGTCTAAACTCCAAAATCACCCTAACTTTTCACATAATGAGGAATGGATATTCTTGGCCCCTTCCCTTAGTACCAGGATAACTAAAGTTTTTAATCATGGAAGTAGATTACTTCACAAAGTGGATTAAAGATGAAACACTAGCAAAGATCACAATGACCAGCATATCAAAATTCTTTAAGTGAAACTTCTTGGTCGTGTACAAAGTCCCTCAAGATATTGAGATAGACAATGAGACTAAATTCACACCAAGAATTTCATGAAGCTCATCAAAAACTTGAAGGTTGAGTAATGATTTATGTCAATGGAATACCCTTAGACCAACGGGCGGGCCGAAGCAACAAATTGAGTATTCCTTAGAGGGTTAAAGTGAATACTCAAAGAGGAAAAGGGAAAATGAATGGAGGAGCTCCCACGTATCCCTTGGGAGTACCAAACTATACCTCATTAAACTATTGACGAAACTTACTTTTGATTAACTTTCCAGAGTGAAGTTATCATCTGATTCAAGGTATAAGAGATAACTTTGAGGATAACACACCCCTTATTAAAAGAAGAGAATATTGAGGCAATCAGAGAACATGTTGATCTCCTTGAAGAGAAGAGGGTCGCAATCTCCCTTATGAATGTTATCATAAAACAAGCAATAATAGCTAAGTAAAATAAGCAAGTTCGAACATGAGAGTTTAAAGCAAACGATCTTGTGCTGAGACGAGTCGACATCAGAGGAAAGAACTCTAGAGATGGGAAACTCGTAGCCAACTGGGATATACCGTACAATATGAAGACAAGTATGGGAAATTATGCCTACACTCTATAAAATCTTACAGGTCAACCCATTCCGAGGTTGTGGAATGCTACAACACTTAAATGATATTACACTTAAGTATTCCAATGATTGTAGTTACTCACACTCTTACGTAATACTTTGAAATGAATAATATAATGCTCCTTGTTGTAATTGTATTGATTTTCATTAAAAGAAAGCAGGAAGTAAAAGCAAGTATGGCACACCAAGCCATAACGTTCACATACCCTCTTTGTATCCAACCACTCTAGAGTGTAGGTGGTGAAGTCCAAAATACGTCATTTCCGAACCAAGCTCAACCCTGGGAGCAGACACGAGGATCTAACCTTTGGTTAGACACGATCCTTTCCGAATTCAGGGGCTTTAAATGAAAAATGATCTCATTTCACATGATCAAGAAAAGATGAATACATTGCATGATACCAAAATAGTGTTCTAGCTAACTTACTCTAACGTAGTTGTAAACAATGAGACCATCGTCCAATGGTAGAAATTTATCATGGATATGATGACGTTTATAAAGGAGGAGATCGCCAAAATTGATGAGAAAATAGGGTCATTATAATCCAAATTCATGTCATTAATCAATAAGGTAAAAGTAATTGACATGCAGATAGTCGAATTATACAACAAGACAATAAAATTGTACGTCGAATCAAAGCCATTGTTGGTCCAAGAAAGTTTTTGACCTAGATCTTAGTGTAATTGAATTAGTTAAGAGTTATGGCACTGAGCATGAGAGAAATTGAAGGCTTCTTTAGGATCTAAAAAGACGAATCCTATGGCTTCCTCAACCTCTCGAGGGCGTGAAATTCATATTATTGATCGGCTAGAGAAGGACCTTTCATTGAGAAATTGCACCTTGAAGTGTCATGTTTGAATTAGACTCAAAAGTAGAGGTGGATGATTGTAATGTTTCAAATATTAACTTTATTTTACAATATTTCATTCTTATTAAGTCTTGATTATGTATTTTATGAAAATCTGAGTAAGCCATGAAATCTATTCAAACACATCTTTTATAAAATTTTGTTGTCACGCTTCTGCTTGTAAAACTCTGATTTGTAAAGAAAATGTTTTGAAATTAGTTTTAGGGGAAAGGTTTATTCACCCCTTCTCGACTATTCTCCACCCATATTCTCCTCCAACATATAGTTCAAAAATGTAACCAACAATTTCTCGAGGTGTTGTTGATCCCACCAAGGGTTTTAAAAGCACCTCATGTCGTGGAAAATATGTTATAAGTCATATTGTTGCACAACATTGACATAAGGATATGCTTGCAGCATACCAATTTTACATACTTTCTCAAGTGGTCTTCTTGCCTTACATACATTTCCAAATTTAAAATTATCCAAATTAAACATTTCATTTGTCATTGGGCTCCCTTTAGGACTTTCTCTGACAATAAAATACTAGTTTAGAAATAATAATGAGTAAAAGGGGTTGTATTTTAGGACTTAGTTGGGCTTGGGAGAGCTATAACATCGTGTAAGATTCCTAGACCTTTTTTATTTCTTTCTATACCTTTCTTTCTTGAACTCCTTGATTAGTTAACATGACAAATTGTCACCTAAACTGGCATCATTATTAACCATATGTCATACAATATTAGCAAGTTGTTGAGATACATGATACAATATGTCGTAGATCCCCAAGTTTAATCAATTCTTTAATGAAATACATAATCATTACCACTGGTTCTTTAGGTGAAATAATCGTCATAATCCCATAACTAGGGGGAAAAGGCACAAACTTTAGCAATTCCAAATGATTACGAAAGTTCATTAGATTGTTGTAGACATGACCACCTCGTTAATAATGGTATTGATGATCGTTGATCCATGTTGTCAAGGTCCTTTCTAAAATAGATGCATGCACAAAACGTGGTTGTGACCTGATAATTGAATAATTTCAGTTCTAATTGGTCGAAGTGTGCCAGCAAACGTTCCAACTTTATTGTCAGACTGTGAAAGCTTACTTGAAATTTGTTGATAGGTGTCAATAGTGGTTCTTTTTTCTTCAAACAGTTGCATTGAGGGAGAAACTCCGTCCCTCACTTATGGGTTCATTAAGTACTCCAAAGTATGGACTTGGGAAATTGAACTATTAACATTATAAATGTATAAAAATAAAGGAAAATAAAGAAGATAAAATGTGTAAAATATATATCATTGATGTTGTGAAAATATTACAAGGTGTGGTATTTAAAGAGAAAATTATTTTACCAGCCATAACATCATGACTTACAATTTTTTTTTGTCTTATTCAACTATTTACGTGAATAATGTGCGATTGTTCCCTCCATTTTTCAATATATGAAATTCGACATTTCACTTTTATCTTTTGCTTCTAGACGTGTTATGTCCATAAGTCCATAACTTTCTAAGCCCGTGATTCTGTAATTTTGATGTTCTTTGGTTCAATGACAATATAAACATGGAACATGACCAATAAAACCAAATTATCATGTCATACTATGCTTTTGACTAAATCTAAATCCTTGAAAACTTTAATTTGTATATATTCACTTTGATAGGCTTGAGAAATATTTAGTTGACTTATGTTTGATTTATGTTCGATTGTGTTTATATTCACTTGACCTTACTTCGGCTAGGAGACCATCATCTAACCTTAAGATTGTTTGTCTTCACAATAATTAATTTGTATGTTGTATCATCTCACAACTCAAGGCCAACCGATAATACAACGTAAATGAGTATTTTTTTTACACATAAAAATAAATATTTTGTTAGTTGAAGTTGAACGCAATGAAATTTAGGATAAATCGTTTTTCCTCATCTGAATAAAGGTTAGGCAGATACAAAGACAATCAAATATGAGATAATCAAATTTTCTGAGGATTTCTTTCTCCACCCTATAGTCTAAAGAAATATCCTATACATTTCCTAAAATTTCTCTTGGAACTGGAAATATATTTTCGGTGCGCATATTTTTTCTATTAAACCTTGACTATAAACCAAAAATACATTTGCAAAGCAAACCGAAATATATTTCTGGTTTCTGTGCAGACAGTACCAGAAAGATTTATGCTGACAGTGAATCTTTTTGTGTATTGTTTCGCATTGAATACAAATACGTATACAACAAAACATACTACAAAGACATATAAAACAAAGACATATATAAATAGATAGCAGTAAACAGTACAAAAGGGGCTCGTAGACAATATAAGGTATAACCCAAAATATTATTCAAATACAATCAAAAAATGATAACAAAAATACTTATGCAACAATAACGACTATTGGATATGGCAGACTCTGAGTCGGCCCGTCAACCTCCCGGTGTTCCTCTGCTGCCTCCTGTAAAGCAGAGCCCCCTGAGCCTCCGCCATGATGGCATCCATAACACCTCTAACATCAGATCCATCAGGAAACAAACCTTCATCAATACATGCATGCACAATCTCTGTGATACGACAACACCTAGACAACACATCAGTGGCATGATCGATCGTAGCCTGCTCCTTCTCTAGAATCTCTTGACGAGCTGGCCTCGGTGGATTTTCTGGAACATCTTGTACTAGATATGGATTGGACACCCTGAAGAACCATATAATATAACCATCCACGAAGCTCCAATCGTTTGGAGCAATGGTACTTTGGGCCTCATCTAAAACAAGATGATTCTCATAATCATCAAACAAGTCATCCATATTCTTACGTTTCACCAGGAGAGGAACAGATACAACAGGATCCTGGGGAATATACTGGGTGTACCCGAACTGACGCATGACACACTCAGGCATATAAGCAGTCGTCTTGCGCGACCCGCAAGCCAATCATCTTGTAAACAACACAACATCGTCAAATGGTATCGTGACACAATGGTCATAGTATAAATGGAAGTGTATGTCCTCAAACACCATCCGGTCAATATACACGTGGAACGACTCTGTTGCTTGGTTCCCTTGGAGCGAGTTGTATGCAGTGGCACGCGGCTTAGCTTAAGTATAATCCCTAGATATTGACCAACCCGAGATGTGGGGGAAGTGCGTTAGGATCCAGCTCTGAAATAACAATAAATATTAATTAGTAACGGAATCACAATAATTAACAAAATACCACAAAGACCAACACCTCCTCTTTGTCAATCCGATCATGGTCTAAAAATGTCTCTCTAATCGAAAGATGCAATAGAGATGTGACGTCGTCCAGTGTGATCGTCATCTCACCATGTGATAGATAGAATGACAACGTCTCATGGTGCCACCTCTCAACAAATGCGTTAATCATACCCCCAATTAACGACGCTATAACCACACTTGATCAAATCTTTCAACCCTGTAAGTAGCAACAACTCATCAAACCATGGCTTAAGAGAGGGTTCGAGTTTACTGATCTGCCACCCATGATTAATGATCTTCAGCGGATCACGTTCTTGCATACATGGTTTGACAAAATTCATTCAACAAAAATCTATAATAAAAATATAATAGAAGGAACAAGTCAAAATACAACCTCTATGTCCCATATATGTCTAGCAACATGGTCCGTGTACAGATGCAATAGAGATAAATCAGACGGTCCTTCTTCAAAACTCTGAGGCTCCGTAGGTGCCGGCTCAGGTGCCTGAGATGTCTGGGGTGCCGGCTCAGGTGCCTAGGATGCAGGTTGTGGCTGGGCCTGAGGTGTCGGATGGGAACCGAATGCCTCTCCCTCCTCAAATACCATCGGTGAGAAAGTGCGTCTACGGAAGGAAGGAGGCGGGGAGGGATGAACTGGAGAATTTCGCCTGTTGTGGGAGGACGATGAAGTCGGAGTAGAAACAGGAACACCGGAGGCAGAGGCTATAATATGCACATCTGACACAATCTGTCCAGAGGCAGAAGGAGATTGAGATGTCCGACTCATTTCCCTTTGCACAGAAGCATGTTGTGCAAGTATGTCGTGCCTCAATAGATGCTCTCTTAGCCATTACTCCTGTAAAAGTACAAAACAAATGTTACCACGAGGACTATTATTCAAAAACAAGGGAAAAATAGAAACAGACTAAAAACATAAATACATTTCCGATTTTCTTCAACGTTAAAATGGAAACCAAAAATACATTTCTGATACGACCTGCAATTTCAGAGCTTCGTCAATGGCGAAGTAGGACCACAAATGACCTCAAAATAATGGTCATTGATCATAAAAGATGTTTCAAACACGTTTCTTATGACTCACTAACATTAAAAACACTAAACAACTCACAATTTATACCCTAAATCACAATTTGTAGCTTAAATTACATAAACTCCAAAAAAAACAAAAAAACTTACAATTGATGATTTTTCTTGATTGAATGTGGTTGAACACTTAAGTTAACTGATGTTTGACAATTCCTAATGAGCTTTATGCGAAGTGGTTTGATTTTGTAACAATGGATTTGAGAGGGTTGGGTGTTTTGTGTGTTTTGGTTTTGTGTTTGTACAAAAAATGTTTCTGTAAAGAAAGGGGAAAAGGCCACGCGCCTTTATGTCTCAACACAAACCAGAACTATACATCATGTTGTAACTGAAAATTTAATTTCGATTTGCATCCAATTTATTTATACAATTTATGTCTGGCAAGGAGTGTTCCAGAAATATATTTCTGGTTTTAAAGAGCATTTTTAGAATTTTACATGGTCCACTAAAAAATTATAGGATGGAAAAAGAAATCCTCAACTTTTTTAAGTCTACTAAGTCCACACAAGTCAAGGTTCAATAGAAGTGGAGACTTTGACATTTTACTTGTGTTATTTATTTGTAGCACCATTAACTAAAAATAACTATTGGCACATAGTCAGTCACATTCAAAGTTCAAAGGAAAAGTCATTGACATGAATTAGAGAACAACATTCTTAAAAATAACTAATATTCTTAAACTATGTTCAAGACCAACATTTAACTAGCTTAATGAATGTTACAGTAGAAGACAATCACAAATTAACAATGATGATATGAACTAAAAAACAGCATAGATAATTAATGCATGCAGTCTATGATGATCTAGATTAAAAATGATACAGCTAATTGGAATTTGAATGGTAAGAGACAGTATGAAACAAACAAGTCTTTTGATACTTTCACCACAAGAAAAGTTAGCAGGTAGATGGAGCATCATTAGGTTTCACATTCCCATTTTGATGGTCAAGACCTTCCTTTCCGACACCCCGTACATGAACCTGCAAGACAAGATGAGAAACAAGCTCGAAAACGCACGTGTCACCAATATTTATGTGATTATCACGGACAAAGGCCATCCACCCCCCACACAAGGTGTGAGCTTTTCCCCCTTTAGCATCTGGGATGGAGTTCACAGTCCAACATTCGCCTCTTGAATTACGAAGTGTAAGTTCTGTTCTGCAGTCAGGGAGATGTACAGCAGCGAACTCTTGTGGGATTCTCTGCAGTTTAACAGGTACTCAATAAATAATTTAGCAATGATATCGATTTTAAACACACGTGACACGTGCCAACACTAGTTGGTTGTGAAATGTGTATTACTCACCAAAGTGCGTGATCCACTGACATTTAACTTCTTCATGATTGTCACAAAATTAGGAAATGGGGAATTAAGAGCTTCGGCTGTTTTTTGTTTTTCGAGTGAAGCCAACATTTTCAAATCAGCTTTAGCCTGGGAGCTTAGTTCATCTTCAACACGATGTCTCTTCGGTGTAGCTGTCTTAGTTTACAGTTCAAATAAGACTGAAGTCATAATTTGGAAGGTAGAAACTTAAGATATAGATCTACATTGCAATATAATTTGCGATCTAGTGAGCGAATAGAAAAAAAACCTTACCCAACTTTTTATGAGCAGTTTTCGACATGGAGCAAATCCCAATCTTCATAGTATTTGAAGCTCCATCAGTTTTCTTCAATTTGGTGGATAAAACAGCTTCTTGACCAATCTTGTTCAAAGTATTTGAAACTCCACTAGATTTCGTCAAGTCGGTGGATAAAACAGCTTCTTGGCCAATCTTCTTCAAAGTATTTGAAACTCCAACAATTTTTGTCAAGTCTGAGAATAAAACAGCTTCTTGACCAATCTTGTTCAAAGTATTTGAAGCTCCACCAGATTTCATCAAGTCGGGAGATAAAACAGCTTCTTGACCAATCTTCTTCAAAGTATTTGAAGCTCCACCAGATTTCATCAAGTCGGGGGATAAAACAGCTTTTTGACCAATCTTATTCAAAGTATTTGAAGCTCCGCCAGATTTCTTCAAGTCAGACAAAACAGCTTCTTGGCCAATCTTTGACAACTTTTTATCCGACAGATCAACTTTGTTTTTGCGTTTTGAGCTAACTTTAGGATTCATTGGCATACCTTTAGAAGTCTCATGGCAAGTGACACCATGTTTTGCACTAAGCATACTAAAAAAGTCAGTTTTCCAACCTGACATTATAGCCAACAAGTTTAGGTCGTTATTCGTTAGAGTAAAAAACATAATAATACATCATAGCGCATCAGAATTCAAGATGAGATACATGTCCATATAGAGGTACACACAATCAAGTTCTTTCTCACAAGAATTACCTGCTATTGGTGATGTTCCTTGCCGGTTATTCTGGACAGCTGAAGCCTCATTGTCAGGCCTCTTGGTCCGTTTACCGGTTGGTTGGGAGGGAAACGCTACTGATGCGGCAGTCTTAGTGACTGCATCGGCCATGACCTGCTCAGGTGAAGCAAATTGAACACGACCATTAAAAGTCTTTCCATTGGGAGTTTCAAAAGGTGCGGCTAATGGTGTTCCTATATTGTTAATATGCCGAAATTTCTCACGCAAACCACATTCAACACCACCATTAGAAACAGTATTGACTTCTTCAACATAATTGTCTGTTTCCTTTGCCTTGTCACCCCCTTGTTCAGTTTCGGCATGTTTGTATTTTCCAACAAAATAAGAAGTTGCTTTCTCACAAAAGCTTTCTCCATCAAAGATTAAAACCTCAAAGTGTGATTTTCCATTGTACTTAAAGACAAGGAAATCATTCTCTTTCAAAGAGTGGTCTTTCACGAATTGTTGCCAACCGTTGGTGAAGAACAAGGAATCGTCCCTAGTTGTCAGCCCTACATTATACACAACTCCACTAGGACCTTTGATCGTCACATTTTGTGGCAACTTCTTCTTTACATTGTTTGAAAATGTTTTAGGAAGTGCCTGCAATTAACACATTAGAAAGGTTTTGTTTTTCTTTAGTTTAGAACATGGAAGGAAAGAAAAAAATGAAAAGGGTTACTAACAAGTTGTTGTTCAAAATGGGTGCTCAGAAATCGGGTGAAACGGATGAACTGGAAATGAGTCCAGTAAATGTCTTCCTGCCATGATTTGAAGCCGCTGGTGTTCTGTCCTTGTCCTGTTGCAGTTTGAACACCTCCACATTTTCCGACAAAATAAGAAGCTGCTTTCTCACAAAAGCATTCTCCATCAAAGATTAAAACCTCAAAGTGTGATTTACCATTGTACTTAAAGACAAGGAAATCATTCTCCTTCAAAGAGTGATCTTTCACAAATTGTTGCCAACCGTTGGTGAAGTAAACAGAATCATCTCTAGTTCTGAGCCCTATATTCCACACCACTCCGCTATGACTTTTAAGGGACACATTTTCTGGCAACTTCTTCCTTACATTGTTTGAAAATGTTTTGGGAAGTTCCTGCAGTCAAAATACAAAATTTTCCATTTCAGTTTGAGCCACATTCATCTGAAAAGAATAATACACCAATAAAACGTGATTCCATTGCAATAAAAACGCAAAACCACAACAGATCTTGAGCTAATGCCACAGTTCCTAACCCATTATTCAAAAACAAGAATATCTATTTCTGTAGAATATTACTGTAATAGCAAAAAAAAAAAGGAAAACTTTAACATGTATCCTAAAATGAAAAGCTCAAAACTTTCTTTAAAAAAAAAGATGAAGTGCATGTTGTGAAAGACCCAAATATGAAAAGATAAGAAAGATTTGATTTTTATTTGATTAAGAGCATGGAAAGAAAGAAAAGATGAAAAGGGTTTGTTTACTTACAAGTTGTTGAAAATGGTTGTTGAGAAATTGTGTGAAGTGGATGAACTGGAAATGGGTCCAGTAAATCTCTTCCTGCCATGATCTGAAGCTGTTGCAGGTTTGTTCTTCTCCTCTTTCCATTTGAAACAGGGTGAGACAATGAAATGGTTCAAAAAACCTCAACACTTCACTCTGCTATGTTGGAGATAATAAAACTAAATTTATTTATTGGGAGCAAAAATATATTTAATCTTTTTAATTTAGTAATTTAGTAATTTATTGAGAGATAATAGAAGCTAGTTAGAAACAATGATAATTAATTAATTAATTAAAATATAAAGTAAGGCTGAGTAGAAGTATAATATGCTGGCACAATTGCATTTCTTCAGTCTTTGTGGTTTTGGCACCAGTTGGTAGGTCCGGTACATGTCAAAATCTTAGATGAAAAGTTAAATTGCTTGTCATGCTAAATTGTTACGTGCAAGATATAAGATATGCTCACAATTTCTCACTCTTTTCCATTCATCACCTAAGAATGAACAGCCCAAGTGCAACACAAATGCTGATACAATAAAATTCCTTTATTGTAAGGTTAAGATAAAGTTTTCTAACAATTGTGAAAATTAACAAGATCAAATTGAAATAGTCAAAGGCTTTGGTAGACTCATTTTATCCAACATCGTGACTTCGATCTTCATCTACTTTTTGATAAATCATATGGTAAACTATTTTAAAGTTGCTACTAATTTAAGCATTAAGAGACATGCCATATATATGAAATTTGGAAAATGTCCAAAATAATGAGAGAATTGTAAAATATGTCAGAAATTTGTGAGGGAATTAAAATCCTTCACTAATTAGTGACGGAATTTTTAAAATTTATATCATAGTTTTGATCAATTGTTAGTGACGTCTATATTTGATTTGTCATATTTTTATCACGTCGTAATTTGTGACGGATTACAAAATCTCTTATTAAATTTTGCGACATTGAAATTCGTTACAAATTTTGAGTCGTCACAAATTTCGTCACTAAAACAGTTTGTGATGGAATTTCAATACTTTTGTGGCGGATTTGTACTCTCTTTAAATTTAAATTTTTTTAGTAGTGTAGACATGCATCTCCATATCAAAATATGGACATACACTGATGTAATGAAAATGACATATATTATAATCAATCCTTAATCCATAATACTCTCAAAATAGCAAATTATAAACGATAATACTATCTATAATCCCTAATATAAATATTAACCTACTGGGTATATCGTCCCTTATGTTTCTTCGCTACCCCCTGTATTACAATGTCGTTCGTACCTCAAACCTCCGAGAAGTGTCTTCCAAAAAGTTTTCTCTCTTTATATCTGCTCACGCAAGATTGTGAATACGATAACATACAGGTAACACATCAACGACGTGATCTGCCATAACTTGCTCCTCCTCTAATATCTTCTTATGAGTTAGCCTAAGTGGATCTCCCTAAACATTCGGTGTCGTGTAAGGATGTAACATTATGAAATACCACTTAATGTAGTTGAATGTAGAGATTCATTCGCTAGGAGTTATGACACATTGTGTTTCACCCAATTCTAGATAATTAAAGAAATCGTCATACATGACATGTACATCTCTACGGGTCAAAGTGGGAGGAGAAAACATGAAGGGTTCTCTTGGAACAACCTACATATACGTGAATTGGCACATGACTTGCTCAGATAGATGTGGATATATCATATTTGACCCATGAGTCAATCATCTAGAGTATAAAGCTACGTCATTTAAGGGATGTGTCTAATGATGATCATCCTACGACTGAAAGCATATATCATCTTCTGTTTTTTAGTCAAGAAACACTTTAAAGTGCTCGATCGACTAATGCACAAGCACATGGCCAATCATCAATGTAGCCATCAATAAATGACTAGTCAGAGATGTGTGGAAAGTGTTGGAGGATCCATGTCTGAAAATAGTACATATGAATTATTAGTAATGATGTAGCACAAGGATTATAAAAATGGTACATAAAAAGTAAAGGATGCAAATATACTACTGTTAACATGGTGCAACTAGTTGTCATTTGTTTGGTTTTTCAAAGACAACCTTCAGCTAACTTGGAGTATAGGTAAACCAAAAAAGCGATCCCCCCGTTGTACTCATAAATCTGATGTATATTACATTTGTGATATGCCTATATATTGGTGTATATTACACAACCTAATGTTATTATTTTTTAATGCATGTCTAGAAATCAAATGTGAAAAAAATGGATTCAAAAACTTACCAAATGTGTAGTTGATGTTGAGGATTTCAATTGATTGTTGAGAGTAGAAATTGACAAACTACTTGGATTGGATTAAGTAGAAAGGAAAGTTGGATTGGCAATTTTTTTTTTAAAGTGAGAACAGTTTTAGAGTGCTTTTGCTGAAAATGAGGAAGGAGAATGGTCTGACGTGTATTTGATTAAAACTCCGTCCAAGTGTGCACTTCTGTAAGATACATGGAAACATATTTTTGTATTAATTTTTGTCAAAAATGAGATTCTGACTTACTTACGAATGGATTGAGTGTGGACTGACATGCTTCTGAAAGTACATTTTTGAATTTCAGGGATACTTTTGATTTTTTATAAGAGTGTGTGAACACCTCTTAAGGTGAGAGAAATAATTCTCAAATATTTTCATAAAAAGTGTGACAATGTCATATTAGGTTATAGGTGTACGAATGATGAAACATATGCAAAGTTTTGGAGAATTTAACCTGCCAACCTCCACGTTATGCCTGACACTCACATAATATGCGTAATTGTATCGTTATACTCTTACCTAAAGTTACTAGTTTTCATAAAGTATGAGGACGTACCAGAAATTTTAAAATTATACCATAAATTTAGTAAAAATTTGCAAAATACCAGAAATTTCACAAAGAATACCATTTTTTTGTTTTGTATGAAGAATTACCGAAATTTTAAAATTTTCGGTAATGTCATGCTAGAATTTTTAAAATTTTCGATATGTACCAAAAAGTTTCGGAAATTGTGAAAAATTCGGCAAACAGTTAAGTATCGATTGTTTTTGCATTAATTTTGTGAAATAAATAACCTGATAAAATATATATATAAAATGGAAAATATGTTACATATAGGAATACAAAATAAATTATGATGACTTATGTTCTTGCGTAAAAACAATAAACGAGTGGCTTCCTTGTAGGAACAAGGAGGGCCTCAATTGGATAGATTTTTGTATGATTTGGGGGGATTTGGGTGCTACAAAAGTAATGCGTATTGATCCAAGATGAATGTCTTGCTCATCCCTCTATTGGGAGCCCCTTTATATAGTCTTCTTGTTGCATCATTAAGAGCCTCATTCAAGAGGTGACTATTTAGCTTTTGAACACCATAATTGATGTTGTCGCCACGAATGAGTGGGTTCAAAATTGCATAACATTGGGTTTAATACGCCAACAACTGTTATCATCATTAACAGGCCGGACTGCTAGTCGTCTACAAGCATATGGACTTCAGTTACGTGCCATATTCGGGTTGGTAATGCAGATGGGCTGCTTTCCGGATACAATGACAGTCGTCCTTGACCTTTAGTCGAGTTACACTTCATCCCGGGAACTTTTCATCTTTACAGGCTATATACTCACTTTGTTCCCTTTCCAGGTGAATTTTGACCCGGTCAAAGCTAATATTTTCGGGAATCTTTGTCTTCCTAATGCCTAATGCATCCAGCATATATTGCTTCCCATTCTTTTGCATCTTCAGTATAATTTTGTATCCAAAGGTCAATGGCGGGAGGTAATGGATAATTAAGTTTCAACTTTACCTGAACCCAATGACTATTGTTGACAAAACCAACTACAATAATTTTATGCCTACTCGTATACCTGGATGGAGCTACGACAATAAAGAAAAATGTGATGTTAAGTCTCTTGAACAGGGAGACAAATACGACATTGTATCTACAAGTAATAGGGTAATGATCGTAAAAATAGCAAGTGTACTATTTTTCCTCTTGTAATAACAAGGAAAATTCCCCAAATATCGATCTCAAAGACTGCACAGAATTACCGAGTTTAATGCGAGGTTCAATTAAATAAAACTCAATGTGGGGTTTTAGTTTGATAATTATACTTAACAATAATTAAAAATATGCGAAGGTAAATTATGACTTTTTTTTACTAGTGTGAATACTATGTTAGGGATGAGTGTGTGGTTTTCCCTAAAATTACCTTCATTGTTGATCTCTTCTACGAGTTCATTGCCTTCAACTACCGGCCCTTTAGATTATTTTCCACTAAATCTAAAGGGTTAAACCTTTAACCATCCATCCTAAATCCTAAGTCCTTAGAAATGTTTGATGGAGTCAAGCCTTTATCTTATCAAGGGTTAAACCCAGTGACTATAGGGTATCCCTAGTCCTAGGTGATATCTACTATAGCCTAATCATACAAAAACATTAACAACTGCGGTCCAGCTAGTTGTTAATCGTAACTCAATCCTAATTAGTCTGATCAGGAAAGCATTAGAAACCTTGAACGATTAAATTGAAAGGAAACTATTGTATTAAAAATCAATAATTCATAGTCAATACGTTTACAAATCAGGGACACCCCTTAGCATTGGGGGATTTATCCGCATATAATATTCAAAGAAATTTCAATAAAAGTAAAGATAGACATTACACAAATTGATGGTGCACTCTGATCTGCAATTGCTTCCACTCATGAAAGGTCTTCGTTCTCCCAAAACTTGCATAGACTTCAATCTTCTATCGTGAAATTATTCTTCATTCCCAAAGTCCCTTTCTTCTTATCACAAACAAGTCTTTATAGCGTTAGGTCATCCTTCAGCAATACAAAATGTCCAAAGTACCCTTAATGATCCAAGAATACAGCAAAATCTCAAAATTGGAATGTTAAGCGCCTAGGCTGACACGGGTCGTGTCACCGGACACGGGCACCCGTGTCAGCGTCCGTGATCTACTCCTTTCAACCTTTTGGCCAAGCTGAATTGACACGGGTCGTGTCGTGTGACACGGGAACCCGTGTCAGCGCCTGTGATCCTTCCTCCAAAAACGCACGTTTCAGTTGACTTGACACGGGCCATGTCGTGTGACACAGGCGCCTATGTCGCCTTTTCCCTTGCTCCAATCTTCATTTTTCCCAAATTCTCCCCCTAACACGGTCTATGTCAGGCGACACGGCCACCCAAGTCAGGACTCCTGAAGCACTTCTTTCTGAACTTCTGAATTCTGCACTTTTCTGCCCCGATTTGTCCTGTTTTATTATTTTAAACCTGAAAACACTAAAATACAAAACCGAAGTATAAAATATGGTAAAATATAATAAAACACCAGTCAATTAAAAGAAACGATGACCGAAATAAATGCATAATTCATGTGTAAAAATCACTGATCAGGTAAAGGCTTGACTCCATCAATTTTAAAACCTCATTCTATTGGTTGCACATCTCTCCATAATGTAGGTTCTGATCTCTTCCAACATAGTTACTAATGGTTTAGCCCTTAAGTCAAGAATAACCCTATTAAAAGATTCTTACATGTTGTTGAGAACATCATCACATTTGTTGGTTGTACTAAAATATGATTTACTCTAATATCTTTGTGGGGTCTTCATCATATGAAAATATGCACCTTCACTGATCAATCTCATATGGTGTGTTGAATATAGATATCAACATTTAGATGCACTCTGTAAAGATCAACAATTTCTAAATCACCTTTGTCATCAACTAAAGCATTCATATCAAATGTAGGGTCCTTGTAATATATTGTCTCAAAATCCATATAGCTTAACTCCTTCAACACACCTATCAAATAAAATTAAAAAAACTCCACTTGTCAACATCTATTTTCAAATCATTTACTAGTCCTCCTTCATACACACTTATTTCAGGATCAAGAATTCACCACTGTGATGAATTCTGAGTTTCAAATATTCGTCCATTTTATCTATTCAAATAGATTTCATTACATTTTGCCCTAATACAGTTACAGAACAAAAGCACAAAGTCCTAAAACATGAAAAATATTAAATCTACACAAAACCCTAAATGTTTCCCTAATAAAATTAAAGAACAACAACTCAAAGCTCTAATACATGAAATACCCTAAATATACACAAAGTCCTAAATTTTGCCCTAATACAGTTACGAATACATGCAAACATTACTAACATGTATTAGAAATTTCATCTTCAATCCTTCACTTCCTTGATATCGTCGACCTCTGCGCCTTCAGTCGCCTGTTCAATCGTTGAGTTCGCCTTTGTTGCAATTTAGAATTTTTTTCATTTGAGATTGTGTTTTCTGAACATTACAATTCATTTTGGTTGCTATACTCAGTGTTATATCCATGTCATCACATTATATACTACTTGAAAGCTATTTTCTGACTTTGACTGACGACCACAAATGGAAGGATACACTATTTCAAAAGTTAAAGGACCAATATGACAACTTTTAAAATTAAGGGACCAAACAAAACCCAAAGAGAGCAAAAATAATATTTTGCCTAAATTATTTCTTAAACTATTTGAGGACTTTCAATTCAAATAGGTTTCAAAACTTAAACTAAAAGTGTTGTAATCAAAGCCTTAATTAAACTGTTTCAAAAAAAAAAACATTACTTAAACTTGAAACATTTCTAACTAGGTGTAACAAAAGGACTTGATAACAGAATGTATTAGTTCAGAGACCGACTAACAAACTTTTTTTATTTAGTGACTTGTTCAAAAATGTCTAAGTAGTTTAGAGACTTACACAATAACTTCATAACCTTAATCGATACTTATTTTGAGACAAAAAAAGCAAAATGTAGTTTTAACCTCTTCGAAACCAACATGTCAAGAGCTAACTGAATGTTACATGCATATCACAAATTCAGTGACAAACAAAAACGCAGTAGCACACTAGATAACTTATACATTTGATGTTCTTGATTAGTGATGATACATCTAATTGGAGCAGTAACTAGTTAGTAATAAGTTTCACATGCCCATTTTGATGGTTGAGACCTTCCTTTCCAACCCCAGATATATAAACCTGCATCACATAATGAGAAACCAGCTCAAAGATGCATGTGTCTCCAAAATTTATGTCATTATCACGAACAAAAGCCATCCATCCTCCACAAAAGGTGTGAATTGTTCTCCCATTAGCATCTGGAACGGAGTTCACAGTCCAACATTCGCCTCTTGAATTGCGAAGAGTAACTTCTGTTTTGTCGGCGGGAAGATGTGCAGCAGAGAACTGATATGGAATTTTCTACAGTGTAACAAGTATTCAATAATTTAACAGTGATATTAATTTTAAACAACACATGGCTAACACTAACAATAAGTTGTGAAATGTGTATTACTCACCAAAGTGTATGATCCGCTGACATTGAACATCTTCATGATTTTCACAAAATTAGGAAAGTCGGAAGTAAAAGCTTCAGCCACTCTTTGCTCGTCGAGTGCAAACAACATTCTCAAACCAGCTTTAGCCTGGGAGCTTAGTTCATCTTCAACACTATGTTTCCGCGGTACAGCTGTCTTTATTTACAGTTCAAATGTGACTGAAATCATAATTTGGAAGGTAGAAACTTTTTATAGAAAGGAAGTATTTAATATATATATCCTTTCATTAGCTAAGTAACAAAATCTTAATTGTCGAGGTATTGATTTATATTCTTCTCTTTTTATTTCTGAAAATAAAATACTCGATAGAAATTTGTTGCTGAAACTTAAGATATGGATCTACATTATTATATAATTTGAGTGGGGCAAATAGACGAAAAAAACTTACCCAACTTTTTCTTGGCAGCTTTCGACTTGGGGCAAACCCCCACCTTCTTCGAAGTATTTGAAGCTCTACCGGATAAAACAGCTTCTTGACCAATCTTTGACAACCTTTTATCTGATAGATCAACTTTGTTTCTAGACTTTGAGCTGACTTTAGGGCTTTTTGACATATATTTGGCAGTCTTTCGGCAAGCGACATCATGTCTTGCCCTGAGCATACTAAAAGCTAGTTTTCCAACTTGGCAGTCAAGCCCATCTTTTCCAACCTCAGCGATGCGAACACGTAATTCACACTCACGTATAAGTTCGAAAATGCAAACATCTCCAACCTTTATACTATTACCTCGAACAAAAGCCATCCATCCTCCACACATAGTGTGACTAGTATGCACTCTAGTTGTTGGAACAGAATTAACAGTCCAGTGTTCTCCCTTCAAATTATGAAGAATAATCTTTATCTTGCAGTTTGGAAGATGTGCCATCGAAAATTGATATGGTATATTCTGCATTATATTATAAATCAGTATCAACAAGAGGTTCGTTGTTAATGTCAAGCACAGTGAATAGGAAGGAAGAAAACTTTACAAACAAATAATATGACCCATAAACTTAAAATAGGAACTATTTGAGGAGAATGAAAATTAAAATTGCAATATCTTCAATCACACTTTTCAGGGAAGAAAACTATGATAACAATAACAATCAAATGGTACTTGGAGAAATACAACATTGTAATTGCACAGAAGTTAATTTGTAAATGTCATAGAAGTAGAAAAGGCATTAAACTTAGTATGTATTCTGATAACAATAACAGTCAATTGGTACTTGGAGAAATACAACATTGTAATTGCATAGAAGTTAATTTGTAAATGTCATAGAAGTAGAAAATGCATTAAACTTAGTGATGTACTCGGAAGCTTGCTTAAGGCAGAAGTTGAGAAGTCTGACAAGCAGCATCTTCGCTGAGTATTGAAATATCACTCCAACATCTATTGAGGTGCTAGTGCGAGAATAGTTAAAATCTACTAAGATTGTCTCATTAATTAGGATGTATCACTATTCACTAGTGTCACTACAGAATTATGGATGGAATTTTCATTCAGATCATCTTTTACTGGTAATGTGTACATGTGAAACTCTTTAATCCATGCTTACAATCCCCCATACATAAAAGGTGAAATATTATTTGGGTAAATATTAATATACTCCAACAAGAACAGTTTCTCAAGCAGATAACACACTACACAAGTTACTTAAAGACAAGGGTAAAGAGAGATAAAATAACATTATTTGGGAGGTAATTAAAGAATCACAGAAGGGAATAACTCACCAGAGTATATGAACCACTGACATTGAAGGTCTTAATTATTTTAACAAAATATGGAAAAGAGGAGGTAAATGACTGTGCTATCTTTTTCTCATCATGTGCTGATAGCTTTGACAATGAAGCTCCGCTGAGAATGGCTGCGGTGGTATGGAATTGAAAAATTCAATCATGAATATTTAATGAAAGGTTAAGCTCTAGCATAAAAATAAGCATTTGGATGCAGAATACTCTTTCCTAGACAAGTATCAGTTTGGTAGGGAAGATCAAATGAGTTTTAATTTATTTTTTTTGAGACCCTGAATGAAATCAAATTAGTTATACCTTCATCTTCATTACTACTTTTTGCATGAAAAGGAACAGCGCTAGCAGAACATTCTCCGTAGGTTTCTTCTGTTTCTCTGATCATTCGAATTGGTTTAGCTAACTCACACTGGGGTAGTTCTCTACCAACAATAGCCAGCTCAAGCTCCTGGTTCTCAACTGTGCCACGCCTCATTTTCTTCTGAACACCTCCAACAACATCCAAAGAAGAACTCTCCTCGGCATCCCTTTTTAGTCCTTCAATATTATCTAAATTGAATGAATTTAGATTGCATGCAGAATGAAACGCTGCTTCTTTCTCACATGCATTCTTACCGAACACTTGCACGGTGAAATGCAAGTCACCCTCGTATCTGAAAACCAAAAGGTCACCATATTCTAAATGATGATCTTCCGTAAATGTTGACCATCCATGATGGAAGAATAGATAATTGCCATGCTCAACTAATCGAACTTGCCAAGTATTTCCACTAGGACCAGTTAATGAAACTAATCCACATGTCCTGCCTTCCATTTGACAGACGAAACCATTTGGAATTTTCTGCAACAAACAAAATATACTTTCAAACAAAAACTCCAAAAGCATTTTATGATATCCAAAACAACAACAGGTATCGTGTATTCGTTTATATACAAGACACTTGAATTTGAAGAGCATAATCTTACTTTAAGACTACAAACAAACTACATAACTGCTTGTTATTCTTCACATTTTAAAGGGCCACTTGATTCCAAATCAAGATTTTTTGGAAGAGGTAGGACATGACTTCAGAGTATGTTTGGATCGAAAGTTTTGAAGGGCTAAGTCAAAATTTTGGTGAATATTTGAGATTTAGAAAAATCTAAAAGAATGAGATAATATATGATGAAGCATGGACACCGGAAACACGACATAGACGCTGACAAGTCGACGCCGGTAATAATTTGAAAAAAATGAATAAATTAAACGTAATCACAAGTGCCGGTGCTATATGATCATATCACATTTCAATCAGACTTAATTCATTTTCAGAAACATTTCATAGCTTCTAGCATTTCTATTCCATCATAAAACATCCAAACAATGCAATTTTGTTCTATTCCATCATAAAACATCCAAGCAATGCAATGGAATCTTTATCCTGCTCCGCTCCATTCCACTATGTTCCATTCCGACTTGCTTTAAAATATAGACTATGTTTAGGAGCAGTGTTGTCGATGGCGGAGAGCCAAAATCCCGCCATACAAGCCGCTTTGCAGCGCTATTAAAGCGGAAAAAAAACGCAATACCGGCCCATATTTACCATTGCGGCGAGCCCAAAAACCGCCATGTATATCTGCCGTGGCAGCCATTGCGCCATTATTTGATAAGACTGTTTAGGAGGGAAGAGAGAGTGAGGGTTTTCTTTCATCTTGCTTAAAAGAGAATACTTTTGGCAATAAAAACACACCACCTTCTTATTGTTGCATATACAAATACATTATCTCCTTTACTTTAGCTTTTGAAACATCTTTTAGTAAAAAAAAAACATTTTTTTCCCATTTGATTACGACCCTAAACTTTCCCACTTTTCAAATAGTGTCAAAGCATAGTATGAACAGTCATCACACACATGATTTCACATATTCAGAAAAATCATAATAATTATGCATAATTAACAATCATGCAAGCTACACAAACATGCAATTAGATCAAGAACAAAAAGACAGTAAAAAGAACAAGTTAAGAAAAAATTACCAGAGTTTCAAAGCTAGAAGAAGACGAATACACCTCATAGAACTGAGGCTTTCTCATGTTCAAGCTCCCCTTACACTTACAAGCCATGAATCAATCGCAAATTGAATTCAGATTTTCGAGTAATGTCAATGAGTTCTAACTCGGAATCTAAAAATGATTTTCCCCAATCTTGATTTTTCGCCTCATCGCAAAACCTAATCAGACAAAAATGAGAAACATTGATGAAAATTGGATATGAAAAATAGTAGTTAGAAGAATCGAAGGTGGAAGAGATGGAGGAACCTTAGGTTAGAGTAGTTTCGAGGAGAAACACGGAGCGCTAGTGTTGTTGATTTCTATATAATTTTTGTCATATGATAATGGTCATGAAGACCGTGTCTGTTCGTCAAATTTACCCTTGCTTAACGAAATTAATTTGCCAAAATGTTTATTTGGATCTTTTCATTAAATATTCATTAAAATAAAAAATAAAATAAATGTTGGAAATATAAAGGGCCAAAGTCTAACCATCAGGCATGGCAAAAATATCGATCCCATGAATGGAACCGAGTGGAGTGAGATGAAACAGAATAAAACAAAGTAGAATAGAGCGGAACAGAATAAATATATTATTATATTATTTAAAAATTTTAAGACGAAATAAAATAAATTGTTCATTCTATTTAAATCATAAAGAAAGGAAAATAGTGGTAAATGATGGAATAGAATGAAATTCATACCACTTCATTATACTATGTTTCATCTATATTTAAATTATCCAAATAATAGAATATTATTTTATTTCATCTCATTTCGTTCCGCTCCATCTGATTATATCGATCTAAATAAATCTTTAGTTTATTATGTATTTTATTAAATACGTAAGACATAACAATTTTGTTTATTATTATTATTATTATTATTATATTTATTATGTATTTGTCCTTTTTATTTTATTATTTATTTTACCTTTAATTATAAATCTAGTTAATTTTTTTTTCAATTTTAATTTTCATTTTAAAATTTGGTTTTTTATCCTTTATTTTAATTTTTTTGAAATTTTAATTTCCATTTTATTTTGGTATTATTTTTGATGACCTGATAGATGAAATGATCATGTGTCATAGTTTAATCGACAAAATTAAAATTCCATGTCTATAATGACCACTTCTTGCATTTGATTATCTTTAATATTATCTTTGATTATTTTTTATGAAGTCGTATCGAGGGTTATTGCTTGCCATCTAAGAATTGCTTCATAGATCTCATTGGAAATATTTGATGCTTCTTGGGGCTTTTTGGCGAGCATGAAGTCACCAAATGAATTGTTGAGTAGATAGATTAGATTCAGACTCGTTTGTTGCTCCGATGATACATACTCGATTGCTCATACCCCTTAGGGCACCATAGCATGTTGGGAAGAAGGGGGACATATTGGACGTAAGCACTCCTTTGGGGCTGTGTTGCCCTGCCTTTCGATTGGTACACAATTGAGTTGGCCGATCACGAACGCTATAGGTGTAGGGGTGATCCTGGCCAGGGAAAGCTAAGACGACACACAGTTCGACCACGTCCTTAGCCTCAGGGAATGACGAGCAGCACAACACTTTTATTAATCAAATGGCATAAAGAAAAGAGAGGCTTTCCTTTGTTAGAAATTCACATACAATATTTTGAAACTTCCAAGCCAAATAAATGCAACATGAGAAGTTTTACGTTGCACTTCAATAAAATTAATTAGGTGAGGGTAGAATACGCCTCATGCCAATCTAGGACAAGCTAAGATATATGTTATTTATGGTATTTGTTTTAGGGTTTTAAACCTGACTCTAACAAGTAAGTAAACTACATTGGTTGGGAATAAATTTATGGAAGAAAACCAACGGCAACTTCCACAGAGCCATCTCTATATGTGTCTATTAGTGAGCTGATTTCTCTTCACGGCCTTTATCGAAAAGCTTCATCGCTCGAATTTCTGTTTTTCTTGTAGCCCCGAAGTAGAGTAATAAGGAGGTTGAGATGACAAAAGAGAGACCTCTGTTTCAAACCAGGGGAACAAAATCTGGAGCAACGACCCCAACAGTTTGGAAGATATCTTTAAAAAATGTTTTAGCACCGGTGTATCCTATATGTACTCTAGTTTATTTGAAGTATCTCAATGGTGTAACTTCGTCGACTTATTGGGAAGTAGAAGGAAATCACTTTTATCTCTTATTTATGATTATTAATTTTTTATTATAATAATATGATTTTTTATATTAAAATAAAAATTTGAGACTTAAATGCACTTTTGGTCCTCCTATTTTGAGAATTTTAAATTAATGGTCCCGTTATTACAAAACTCATCATTCTGGTCCCTTAGTTTCAATTTCCTTGGGAGTTTTTTGGTCTCCCTCCGGTTTTGCTTAGGTTTCCTCTTCATTTTTTATGTGCCACTTTGGTTGTGGTGCCATGTCAGTAAGTCTGACTTAAAAAAATGAATATGTTACTTAAAAAAACATTTAAAAATATATTTATTTAACTTATCAATGTATATAATGTTTATAAACTCTAAAAAGCTAAAAATATTTCCTTGTTCACGTTTCCAATTTCCAATTTCTAGCTCAAAATTCATCATTTTCATTGAGAATCTTCATAGTGGGCATCTTCATCTTCGAAGCCCATTATCATCTTTGAAGACCATTATTGTCTCCTTCGAATCAAGAATTGAAATATGTCGCATTGGTCTATTTATATCCATGGAAGTAGATCTACAAATCGCTTATGGTATGAATGCAAGTGTGATCTGGATGCTCCATTGATGATGGCATGGACAAATGTGAACCTAGGTTACACCATTTCTATGGATGTGAGATGTATAAGCTATGTTTAAGTTTATGCAATTTATTGTTGCTACTATAATTTTCCATTTATTCATCTTCATTCACATTTCCAGATTCAAGGCTGCAAAAAATGGAGTCACTTTGTTTGGTTGGACGAGGAGATTAGTGTTAGGGCAAAAGAATTAATCTCTGCACTATTAAAGAACCTGGATGAAGAGAAGGAAATTGTTAATTCCTACAAAGCAAAAGAAGAAGAAATGAAGATGAAAGTGAAGATGTTAAAGAAGCAATTGAAGTTCAACTGGATGATGATTTTTGTTATATTGTTTGCTTAGTTGGTTCAACATTGATGAAATAGGTTTTAGGTGAATGGGTTTTAGGTTACATTGTTATGTTGTTTGCTTTATATTGTAACAAGTTATCCATGATGTTGTAATATGTTTCATGAATTAATGGAGTTGTAATAATTCAATTGGCTCAAGTTTTAGCAATTCAGTTATGTTGTCTATTGTATTAACATCGTGACTGCATTATACTTGAAAACATTGATTGGGTAATGCTTGAATTGAATGCATAATGCTTGTAACATTGAATGCGTAGTGCTTGTATTAAATGCATAATGCTTGTATTGACGGCAAAATGCTCGTAATATTATGACAACATGATTATTGTAAATATTGCATGCATAATGCTAACATTGTGTCTACATAATACTTGTAACATTTGGACAATACATGGCATGTAATTTAGCAGTCATAATGGACAACATAGGGTCTGTAATCAACATTTGTGCATAATGTTAACATATAACATTGGACATCATCCAGTTTCAACATTACCAAAATCACTTGACAAAAACATTAACATTAACCAAACCAAATACTTAATATTAACCTTGTTTGAAATACTTAAGATCCAAAATATATTAACATTAACCAAACCAAAATACTTAAGATCCATACATTCAAAATGAAATTCAAGTCACTACTTAAATCAAAATAAAACTACTTAAGATCCATACATTATAGCCAAAATATAACTCTAGTCACTACTTATGTCTAAATAAAGCTACATTTAAATTCATTATTCTTGAGTAGGTTGAATTGCTTGAGGTGCTTGTGAACCTTGAGCAATTTATGTTCGCTTTTCTTTGGCTTTCTTGGTTCTTGTTCCACCCTTCACATTCTTAGCCTTTAGCTTGTTACCACTCTTTGGAATTAACCTATCAGCTGCCTTTTTTTCCTTTACAACTCCTTTTATTATGTCTCGTAGCTCCACATTTTGCACATGTTACATTTGAAAGTCTCCTTGGCAGTATATGAGATTTTTTGGTTCATCATATGTCTTGTTTCTCTGCTTTTTTGGACGACATACGACTCTTCTCATCATGATGGTGCAACTTATCGTAACCGACAAAAAATAACGAGTCGCCACTATTAATTTTTGTCCTAAGGACATGGAAGTAACATATAACCTTAATTGTTTAGAGATTCTAAGTTCGCGAGTTGAATAGATAAAGGGAAGGTGTTAGGCACCCTTCATCTTCTTTGTTCTCAAGAGGCTCCG
Organism: Vicia faba; assembly: GCA_948472305.1. NCBI lineage: Eukaryota > Viridiplantae > Streptophyta > Magnoliopsida > Fabales > Fabaceae > Vicia > Vicia faba. Next base: position 1,556,712,797 of record OX451738.1, on the reverse strand, counting down.
CTTTTAGGTTTTGAGATAAATTGGGAATTTATATTTAAAAGTTATTGCTTCCGTGAGTTTGAGAAATTGTTTAGTTTTTTAATTATGGGACTCTCCTTAGTTTTAACTGTGTGCCTACGTATCCTCTTGCAAAGAAATCAGAGTCCATTTTGGAATTAACCTATCAGCTGCCTTTTTTTCCTTTACAACTCCTTTTATTATGTCTCGTAGCTCCACATTTTGCACATGTTACATTTGAAAGTCTCCTTGGCAGTATATGAGATTTTTTGGTTCATCATATGTCTTGTTTCTCTGCTTTTTTGGACGACATACGACTCTTCTCATCATGATGGTGCAACTTATCGTAACCGACAAAAAATAACGAGTCGCCACTATTAATTTTTGTCCTAAGGACATGGAAGTAACATATAACCTTAATTGTTTAGAGATTCTAAGTTCGCGAGTTGAATAGATAAAGGGAAGGTGTTAGGCACCCTTCATCTTCTTTGTTCTCAAGAGGCTCCGCTTTTAGGTTTTGAGATAAATTGGGAATTTATATTTAAAAGTTATTGCTTCCGTGAGTTTGAGAAATTGTTTAGTTTTTTAATTATGGGACTCTCCTTAGTTTTAACTGTGTGCCTACGTATCCTCTTGCAAAGAAATCAGAGTCCATTTTGTAGTTCGTAGTATGTTTGGTTGGTGTTTTTATATGATTGTATTAAGTTGCTTTCGAATGATTTAGAACTTGCTCGAGTTTGAAAATTGAGTGATGGTAGACGAAGTTTCAAATTTGATTTGAAAGTAACTTGACAATCCTTTATGGAAAAATATCTTGAGTTCGATTATGTCAGAGAAAAAATGTTTCGATGGTTGGTTAGTTGTTTTAATTAAGCTTTGATGGATTGAAGAAGAGTTGATCTTCCTTTAAATTAGATCGCGCTAGGCAAAAAAATTAATTTGATTTGTTTAGTGGGTTTTTAAATGTTTTGATTTGAATAATTAATTGGTAAATGTTAAGTCAATCAATCAACCAATCATTCGAGGATATGGTGGATGTAAAATCCACCAATCATATTATTTACATAAATATTGAAATTAATTTGATTTGGAAAAAAATAGATTTATGTACATGTGTTGAGAGATTAATCGAGAAAACCTAGTAATATATACAATCAAGAAAGTTGTCCTAATTGAATATGACTACTATAATATTTATAAAATATTTTTGTTATTTTTGTTAATGATAAAAAGTTAGACTAAAAGATCTAAACTAATCTAATCAAATCATCTACAAATTTTAACTAAAAAATAAATAAATAATTGATCAAATAAATTATAATTTCTAACTAATAATTTAATATTAATAAGTATAATTAAAATAACCAAAAGAAAGAATAATCTCAATCAAAGCAACAACAACAAAAACAATAATAATAATAATAATAATAATAATAATAATAATAATAATAATAATAATAATAATAATAATAATAATAATAATAATAATAATAATAATAATAATAATAATAATAATAATAATAGTATAACAAACGAAACATTAAGGTGGATGATTTGCTTTTGACTTTTCAAATATTTATAATTATAAGAACAAAATTGAAAACCAAAAATAAAACTCACCTTCAGACAGTCTTGTATTTCTCTCCACGCATATGATCTTATGAACAATAATGTTTCTTTTTTCAAAATTCAAAGCAGGTCCAATTGTATAGCAACATATGATATTTAATTATCATTATTATAATACCAAAATAAATCTAAAAGGAAATAAATAAATAAAAATTAAGAAACAGAAACAAAGAGAACTAGGGAGAAGTCGTGTATGCAAAAGTCGGTTGCATAAGGGTTAGAAAATTCGCCTCTAAATATAAAAAAAAACATCAGTATAAGAATATAATTTTTTATAATAACAACCATAAGAATATTCATCATTTGGTTGAGAAAACAAATAAATTAAAAGGAATTAAAAATAAAAAGGATGGCCTCATATTTTAATCATTGGCCAAGAATAAAATCACAAATAATACAAATAGTTTTGAAGAAAAAGTTGTAAAGAAATTACAAAAAAGTGAAGTGTATGAAGTGTGTGTAAGAAATTGCAAAATTGTGGATGCTGTTGATAGTATAATTTTTAAGTAAAAACAACCATCGTGAATCATATATGGTTTTACAAAAAAAAACAAACAAATTGAATTTAAAATATTAAAAATAAAATGGAAGGAGAGAGGTCTCATATTTAATTATTGGTCAAAATTGTTGATAAAAAGCATAGAAGTTTTCAAATGGTTTGAAAAAGGTGTGTGATAATAAATGAGTAGGAAATTGTGGATTGTTGATGTCTCTATTCTGAAAACTGAATGACTATTTATAAGTATGTTAGAAATTCAATGAAATTGATCTATTTTTGATAAGATTTATGTAAATTGAGACTTGATTGAAACTTGAAGGACAAAATTATGAAGATAGACACTTTTGTGACTTTTCTCAATATTGTGATTGATTTGATGATTAATAAAAATTGATTTTGAAAGATTTCAATTATTTTTTACATCTTGACTATTAAGTGCATAATATTGATGATTTAAAAATATAAAAAATTAAATTTAAAATGCCCATAAAATAGAAAACAAAACTAGTAATAAAATAATCGAAAAATAACATTTTTATACTTTTCATTGAAAAACACAAAAAAAAAAAAATATACCAAAAGTAGTAATGTGACTTGAACTCACAACCTTATACTTAAATCCTTATATATGTCTCTTTACCAACTATAATATATTATCTATTTGAAATTAAATCGTATTAAAAAATATATGAAGGTGAATATTTGCTATTTAAAAAATACAAACAATTTTAAAGTAAACTATTATATATATATTTTTAAAATAAGAAAAATAAACCAATGTTAAAATGTTAGTATGAATAAACCAATTTTTTTATAAAACTCAAGTTTAAAATAATTTGACTGTTAGAAATAAGACGGATAAATTTGGGGTATGACGACGCGGATAATTCCTACATATCGTAGGTAACCAAGAGAAGACGGTGCGGATAACTCGTCAACACCTGAAAAAAGTAATCGCGAATTTCGTGTATTTACCACAACCTAGAGGGTAAATAATGCGAGTTTGAAAATAGATAATATATTGCTGCTTCGGAACTAATGCAACAAGTTATATCATAGATTTTGCACATCCACCATAACCTAGGGGTAGATAACGCGAGCTTGATAATTCATTGTCGCTTCGAGACTAACATAATGAATTATATTGCAGATTTTCACACATCTACCACAACCTAGGAGGTAGATGATACGAGTTTTAAAAATTACTTACTAAAGCTTTGGGACTAACATAGTAAGCTATACTGTATATTTTATACTTACCACAATCTACGGGTTAGATAACACAAGTTTGATAACTCGTTGTCGCTTTGAGACTAACATAATCAATTATATTGCAGATTCTGCATATTTATCACAACCTAGGGGATAAATAAGGCAGAGTTTGAAAATAAATAACTTATTACTGCCTTGAACAAGTTATATCGCATATTTCACATACCACAACCTAGGGGGTAAATAACATAAGTTTTGAAAAATAACTTACTAAAGCTTCGAGACTAACATAGTAAGTTATACCATAGATTTTTATATTACCACAACCTAGGGGGTAAATAACACAAGCTTGATAATTCATTGTTGCTTCGATACTAACACAATGAATTATATCGCAAATTTTGCATATCTACCACAACCTAGAGGATAAATGATGTTGATTTGAAAAATAACTTACTAACGCTTCGAGACTAACATAGTAAGTCATATCACATATTTTTGCACATCTACCACAACCTAGGGGTAGATAATGTGAGTTTGATGTTTGAAATTTGAAAGTTTAAAATGTTGAAATTGAATAACTAGGTCATGGGTATGATTCGCAAATATACCGCCTAGTGTAATTATTGGTTAGTAATACCTCTAAATATTGTGTTTGTTCTTAACTGAGGTATTGGTAATAGTGTGAATAATGCTAAGATTTGAAATTTTAATTCGCACGGGTGACTTAGCCGATGATAGGCCCGAAGATATTTCGCACTAGTCTTGGCCTATGAAGTTTGAAACGCAATGTATAATTGATATGTATATGTTTGATGCCCAATGGAAATTATTGATATGCTTATGATGTCCAAAGTCTATGATATGTATTTGTATGTATATGCCCCAAGTGTTTATGAATATTTTTGATAATGTGCTCTTTTTAGACCATTGGGTTATTCAGGATTACTGACTTCCCAACATTGTATGTTACTCTGTTGCGGTATCTCCAAGTTGATTTGTATTTTTATATATTACGGTTAACAGTGTCAATGTGATGTTGATAATTGTATCGTAGGCGCGGGCGTAGACGTGGACATAGGCGTATGCGTGGATTTCTTTTGACATTTTTCTAACCAAAGTGCTTTTCAATATGATTTGTGTATGTTAGATGTAATTATGATAATGTTATGAATGAGATGCGTAAGACTGCTTATTCTTAAATATACTAAGATGAAATGCTGATGGAACTGCATGAGGCTGCTCATGCTCGTAGGGCTGCCTGCGAATGAAATGATGATGACATGCATGAGACTGCTCGTGCTCGTAGGGTTGCCTATGATGAAATGCTGGTGTGAATTCGTGAGGCTACTCACGTCTTTATGAAATATATGCGGTGCATGAGGCTGCTCATATTTCGTAAGGCTGCTTACGAATTAATTTATAGATGAAGTTGCATGAGGCTACTCACGTGTTGAATGGTTGAAAATCATGTAAGTCTATTGTTGTACCCCAAAATTTTCTCTCTCATTTGTCTAGAATTTGCTCACAAGATCTCCTTGGGCTCAAGACTGCACTAGGGTTTGATCAACTCAAGACACCTCCTTAGGCACTGATGACCAAAATTAGGGTTTGAGTTTGCACAAGGATTTTTGAACTATCAATGCTTCATATGACATGGACCATTATTGACCCCCAAGATTACTCATGTCAAGTTTCAAGCCTTGGGTCACACTTTTGATCAGTCAATTGAGCAGTTGACCTAAAAATTAATTGTATTGGGGAAAAAGTCAACTATGGTCAATTTACAGTCAAACTTCAAAAATTTTGATCCACTTTAACATTTTAAACTCATTTGTATCATTTGTTCAAGTTTGGACCATAATTCCTTAAGAAATTTGATCAAATCTCCAAAAGGGCAAAATGGTCAAAATTAGGGTTTTGACTGGGAAAGGGCAATTTCTGATTTTTGACCTAGCAAATGGTCAATTAGTTTAAGGCATGATCTCAAGAGTCCAATTGCATAATTTTGACCTAATGACGTGATTCAAAACATTGCAAATCCATTGGATTGACAGATGAATTTTGCAGTCAACTATATACTGAAAAGTCAAACTTTGACTTTTTGGTCAAATTTAAGTACCAAAGATCACAATTCATAAAAACATGTCAAAATATGAAAATTATTCATCAAGAAATCAAAAAGTCAAGATTTCATTTTGAAAAGTCAAAATTTCTAAACTTAGAAATTTTTCTAAGTGTTGAAAATTCATGTTTTTTCATAACTTTGAGCTAAATTTTCACCATGATACAAGATGATTCAAGAGAAACTCTCAACATGAAAGTTGTAGATATCCATGAAATATACAACTTTTATTCACACAACTTCTTCCAAAAGTGGTTGTATCTCAAGTTATAATTTTATGAACATAGGGTCATGAAACTAAACACTTAGCGAAATTTTGCCCTAATTTGACCAGGATTTTGACCTAACTTCATGACACTTTTTCATATAGTTCCAAGGGGAATCTTCAAAATAAATTCAAATATTGGTTTTAGAGCACATTTCAAGCTTTAAAAAATGTCCAAGAAATCCTTGAGATCATTCTTGAGTAGGGAGAATTGAAGAGATGAAATTAGGATTTTGTCACTTGAATTACAAGTCATTTTGGATGAACACATGAACCAAATCAATGTTAGGCTGCATAATCTGTACTTTGCAGGCCTCAAACTTGTTTGTCACTCCATAATTAATGGATTACACAAACTTTTGAGCTATAATCCAAGTGATTTAAGATTTATCCAATTCACATTGCCATTTTGGGAAGAAAGTTAACAATACCATTCTTGAAAAGCAAGCTTTATGCATAAAGTCCATTCTTGAGCCTCTAACTTGTTCCCTCTGATCACACTTCATCTACAAAGTCAGAAGCAAGTGTTTTTAAAGCTTAACCACTCTATCTTAGCAAGTACACAAGGCATTGAAACTTGTTTTCTCAAAAATCACATGTTATGCATAAACATGTATTTCAAATTCTGATCAACAACAAGTCTCCAAACTTGTTGCTTATAAATATAAGCACTATTTATGAGCTAGAACATGAGCTTGAAGACCCTTAAACTCACTCAAACTCCCTCTAAGCCAGAAACTGTCTCAAAACACCATTGTTGTGCAAATTATGACTTTACATGCCAAACTCCAAATCCCCTTGTGCGTTCTTTGGCCTTTCACTTCTAAAAGCTTCTAAACATCAAATACAAACCATCCAAAGTCCATTTGCTCAACTGTAACACCTCCATCATCAATTTCCATTTTCAAAAACAGGGGTCTGCAACTTGACTTCTCCAGAGCTCCTTAGCCACTTTCAGCTCAAGCTAATCATTGCATTAGCTTCCTGGGACCTCAAGGAAGCTAACCTGGTCCCTGCAGCACTTTGAATCAAGCTCATTTGCATTTCACGATTTCCAGTTTTGAGGTATTTCACTTGAACTTCTATCTCATTATTTAAGTATCATTAATGTTTATTTTGTGAAGGAAAAATATAGACCTCATTGCCACGAAGTTGTACATATCCATAATTTGCATTTACATGGCCTGAACTTAGAGAATTTTAGAGTTGAAGTTTCTGAAATTTTTAGGGTTCAAATTAGGGCCATAGAAATTCTCATTTATCTTTGACTTTTAGCTTTAGTTATTTACATGGTTAGATTCGTGAGGAAGAATGCAACAATTTTCATTTTGTCATCTTCCATTTTTGTTGAGAAATGAAGAAGTTGCAGGTACACTGGCTAGAGGTTGAAGATGAAGTCATCAGGACTTGATTTGCCTTACATATTTATTGTTTTGTTTATATGAGCAGATGTATAGCCACCCCAGTGGTAAAGTGCGCGCCTGTTAACCTATGAGACCTGGATTCGAGCCCCGGTGGTACTCTTTTGCCCATTTTTCATATTTTTTGACTTTCTAACATTTTTTGCAGGCGTTGGGCCCTTTGGGCCTGGTATTGTTTTTATTTTTGCTAACTGACCTCCCTGCCTGCTTATGCACCCTAGGCTCATTATTTTGTTATTCCTTTTTCTATTTTTCATTTTATTTTCATTTCACATTTTTCTTTTATTACTTTTATTATTTTTATTATTAATACTATTTTTATTATTATTAACAAAAAATCCAAAAATATTTTATTTATCATTTTTACACTTATTTATTTTATTTTCTTTATAAATAAAAAAGAACAAAAAAAAAGCATTTTCTCAATAAATTAATTTCCTTTTTAATAATTAATATTTAGATTTAGGTTTAATTATTATTTTTTATTTTATTTTCTTGTAAATTAAATTTAAACTTACGTTTATTTTAATTAGTTAATTTTTTCATATTATTTTAATTTAAAACCTTTTCTTAAAAAACCCTAAAAATGTTTCAAACTTAATTTCTTTTCTTAATTAATTTAGGTTTAGTTTTAATTTTAACTAATCATTTTCTTAACTAGGTCAAAAACCCTTTTTTTTCATAAAAAAGAAACCAAACAAAAAAAAATCATTTTCTTATTACATGTACATTCTTACATTTTATTTATTCAATTTTGTATAATATTCAATATGGTTGTAATAGATAAATAGGTTTATTTTCTTACAAACCCCCATTTGTAATTTGTACACCCCCCCTCTCAAATGTTGTAATAGCGTAGTAATTTTAATTCCCGCAATTTATCGTTTTATATACAAATGCTAGTAATTAGGGTTTTGTATGGAAAGATTAAAACCAACCAAATAGCAAACCCTAATCAAAGACAAATCAATGCATGTAAATCAACACATTTGCACACATACAGCCTTAGGGTAAACCCACTTTGTTGCCTTACAAAAATGGCCATATTACGCATGTAAGGTATCTTAGCCAAAAACAAGCAAAAATACAAGATCATAGACCCTCGATGACGCTATCTAAGTTGTCTTTCAAAATGATCTTAGCCCCTAAAGAAAAATGCTAAGACACCTTGAAATATTGCTAATCATAGTTACACAATGACCCACGCTTATCCCGTTTACATCCAAAGATAGGGTTGCTTACCAAATCAATGGTAAGACAACAATGTCAAAGGAAAAGAAAATGAACAAGAAAGACATTTAAGTAGGTAGATTGCTCATAATTACTTTCTCTATTTCAAAATAAACATCCTTGCTATTTTAAAAACAATCACATACACTTTCAAACATCTTACAAACATTGAAAACATTTTCAAAGGATCAACATCTTTGTATACATTCTTACAAATAAGAATCATTACAAAGATTGCCTAAACAATGGCCTCTTTACAAAATACTTTCAAAAAACTACACAAAGCATAATTTCAAACAAAAGCAAGTGATCTAGCAAGTAACTAAGAGCCCATGGAAAACCATGGATGAAAGGGGTGTTAATACATTCCCTTTTCATAATCTACCCCCCGAACTCAAGAAACAATCTCAAAGGTCTTTCCTGTGCTTTTTCACCCTTCCTTTTGGATAAAATAAAAGTCAGTGGTGACTCTTGCTAACCGCATCATTTGCGATCAAACGCAAAACCTTCAAGCCAGTTCTCCCACTGTATCACATCTATTAACATCGGTAAGGTTACCAGAAAGCAATCAAGACAATAAGGTTACTGATATCGGTAAGGTTACCAAAAAACATCAATCAGGTGATTGGAAAATTGAAATTCTGGTATGACAAAATTCAGTTGTCCTATGACATGTTGAGACATCTGATCCGACATAAACAAATAAGCAAGGTATAACAATATAAAAATAGTACTAAAAAGCATAAATAACACACTAGAATTGTTGACCCAGTTCGGAGTAACTCTCCTACTCTGAGGGCATACCAATCCAGGGACAATTCCACTATGATAGTTTCAATTCAAAGCTAAATTCCCCCATTTACAACTTCTCACTTAGTCACTACGTGTGCTATATTTCTATCTAAGACTCAACTAGATATGAGGCCCTCCTAAATTTCCCCATTTAAAACTTCCTTACACATAAACTGCAGATGATGCTTTCCTTCAATAAATGTTAGGACATGTAATATGACATCCTTTCTAACATGAGGATTCTCCTCAACATTCCAGACTTGATTAGAGACTGAACTTCATATTACATCATGGTCATTCATTCCAACTTAGGAATCCAATGGTGAACAACAATATTCACCCCCATGATCTTCAAACCAAGCCTCCTTCTGAAGCAACAACCACCCAAGATGATGTTCCAACAACTTATTCAGACATCATTCTCAGTCATATAGATTTCTTACTTAATTATGGTCCTGGAGACATCACCATAGTAAACCAATCACCTATATTTGAAGAAACACAAGAGGATCAACCATCAGTAGTTGATCAACCTTCAAGACCAGATCAAAACACATGCAAAGCATTCACATAACACACCTTAATAGCCTTCTTCTTAAGCACAAAATCTAGACCACTTGTCTGACTTTGAGGTGTTTGATCATAATTCTTCTGCATCCAAATAGGGGATTCCCCCTACCAGATATCTGGAGCAGATCACCCCAAGAACCGGGTATTGACTAATCATAATATCACATAAAATGTTAAGAAAAAAGTTTGCTTCTCCCAATTCTTCAACACACGAGGATGCATTGCAAGAACAAATGTTCCATTATGTGAGGATACCACATAACTGAACTTCAACAACTTCTCCTTACTCCAGACACAAATCTGAAATGCTCCTCCTAGGTGATTTAGATGACACTCCAAGATGCGGGCACCAATCAACCACTAAACTCAGGTTGATACACCTCCAATGCTCATACTCCCCTGAACAAAACAAGAGTTTCATGCTCTCATAGACTTGATGAGTGATGTCAAGTTAGAGTAGACAACCTATATCTTGTTTGTGAGAAACATTAGCCAAACATGTTGAGAAAAATCAATCCTTAACACAAAGATGTCCAGACATTATGTCTGACATTTCTTCAAGGTCTTCCAGCTCCATATTTGGAATTCCCCTTCAAAAGATGCTAGGAACCACTTAGAGAATTATGCATTCTCTCCCTAAATAACAACACAACATGTGGTTAGTACACACCCGCACAAAACTCTCTCAATACAAACAGAATCTGCTCTAAGGCCATAAACAAGATTCTGTAAATCTAGCTTCTTTGGTAAGAAGGATCCATCAGTTGTTAGAGAGAATATCCTTCACATGTGAACTTGACCTTCATATATACAAACAACTGGCTGAGATAATATATTTCTCCGGGGCACTATGCACTTCCTACTTTCTTGACTCTAGACCAAGAAGTAGACAAATGGTTGACCATTAATTAACCTACCAATCTACGATGTGTTTTTTGGATAAAACATCTTAGATACAAGCCCAGATGCCTCTTCTTCCAAATCATAAGTAGGTTTCAAACACATGTGATCAACCCACATTTGTTTAGCACCCAAAGCATATGCCATTCAATAGGAAGTTGCACACCTGCTGACATGATGTCCCAACATCTAGTAGGACATCAATTCCATTCTTTTGGAACACCAAAACTGAACTTGGTTCTGAAGCCATTACTGCTTCCAAAAACTCAAAACATCCCTTAATCACCTTCAAGGTATTCAAAAATAATCTAAGCTCCAACTATACCAACAATAACAAGAATCAGAGTCACTTTCCTATTTAGGTCAAGAATTAGGAAGACTCTTTTAGAACCCAAAATAAATGGCTCTATCTTTTCTTCAATAATCCATCAAATAAATGACAAGTTTCTTGAAAGATACATCAACCAAACACTAAAGTGCCTTTATGAGTGGACTTTAGAAATAAACTCAAGTATCATTGTCCACTTTAGACAGATGGTTGAAATAGTTTTTCACACACTGCAATATTACAAACCAAACCTACCGAGGAGACCAAACCCTAATGCCATGTTAACCAAGGTCACAACAGATACCATGAAGCGGAAAAAACAACATCTCCTCAACATCCTTCAGGAACAACAAACCCTTGTACACAAACTTCACACTTTGGGTGCACCGAGTCAACATATGTTTGAAAATAAATCAAATCAAAAACAACAACTCTCCATCACAACTACACGCCCGAACATAACAAACAGGTTTAATCCTTTCACGAATAGTCCATCCTACACTTCAAGGGACCATTCAAAAACTATATGAACTATCCAAGTTCAAACAGCTTTTTCAGTAGAAACCTTCAACCTTACACATAAGCCAGAAAGTATCCCCCATGGATCTCATCCAGAAACAGACGAGATGACTGCTCCTATACCAATTGAAATTTTGGTATAACAGAATTCAGATGTCCTATGACATGTTGAGACATCTGATCTGACATAAACAAATAGGCAAGGTATAATAATATAAAAATAGTACTGAAAAGCATAAATAACACACCAGAATTGTTAACCCAGTTTGAAGCAACTCTCCTACTCTAGGGGTATACCAAGCCAGGGACAAATCCAGTATGATAGTATCAATTCGAAGCTAAACTCCCTCATATACAACTTATCACTTAATCACTACCCATGCTATATTTCTATCTAATACTCACCTAGATATGAGGCCCTCCTCAATCTCTCTTCAATCACAGACAACGATTGGATCAACACAGTTATGAACAAGCAAGAAGACACACTTCCATGATAGTCGCTAGCCAAGACTCATGACTAAGACCATAACTTAGATTTGCTTCAAGGATTCCTTCAAGAACAATACTCACTATTGCTTCACAGTTTCGAGGAGAACACAATGACCATCTCACAACCTGAGTTGTTCACACACGCACCAACTCTCCTAGAGAGTGGCTAATAGACTCAACCCTAATGATTATATCTTTTAAATTCTCGACTGGTATAAATCCTAGGTTACAAAGCTTCTATTTATAACCTATACCCAACTAAATTTAGGCCTTCAAAACACAACTCTTTGGCTGTTACAAACATCAGAAAATTATGCTACAAAATAGGTCTTCAATCAAATCTTCCTAAATTATCTCCACATTTAGAAAGTCAATATTCTTCAATATTCTTCATGATTCTTCTTGACCTACGAAATAGCGCCACATAGATTAATATAATATCCTCAAAGTATATTTTTTCTTTGTGACTTAACAGAATATAACAATCTAGTTTAGCTCAGGCACGGTGTCATATGACTTGCATAGGACATCTTATCTGACATGTTTCTTTAGATTTTGAAACACTTCAACTTAACATGTCCCAACATAAAATATGACTTCTTGCTTCACTTGTTCTACTTAGCAAGTAATCACATCCTATTAATATATTGTTTCTATATTAGTTTTACCAAACATAACGCCAACCATAAAAATAGAGAATTAATAATCTTCCCCTTTAGCTTATTTTGGATAAAACTAATTTACATAAACTTTGCATAAATACAACCAGAACATAACTCAAGGGCTAAACAATAAAACAACAACAATTATAAACTAAAAACATCAGAAGCAGTCAGTCTTTAGTCTTCACACATTTGACAATCTTTATTGTCTTCTCATTACATGATGGCATCACATCAATACTAGGACTTCTTCATGATAGTCCAACATTTATTCTCTCCCTCTTTTTAGTCTGAATATGACAAAGGCAGCAACGTCAGAACATCATATCCAACATCTATTCACAACAACTCTAAACATTCACATTCTAGATTCAAAAGCTCAGCCACCACAGACTGCTCCTTTCATACTCAGCCATACTAATCCACTACAGCTAACACCGGATGATGTTAATTCCAGAAACATTCCTTCTAGGTTGAATTCACTTCCCTTCAATCCAGAAACATTCCTCACATGGGACAAATCTTCCTCTAAGGAAGCACAAGAAAAAACTTAAGAAGTACCCAACCACTTATTTGAGCAATCCATTTGACGACACAAGGGACCTCACTGTTTCCTCTTGAGTAACTCATAACCCAAGACATAAATGTGTTTATAACTCAGATCACCAGACACAAAAAAAGGCTTAAAGAGGACCAAATACAAAATAGGAAATCTTATTCTACATTTTTTCAAAAACAACTACAAAAACAAACCTCAAATTTATCAACATATGAACAATACCTTTCTCCCCAAGCTCATGACATACAAACCCTTCACAAAACCAGACCCAAACAGAACTTACCCATACCCGGACAAAGGACACGAGGGAAATGTTAAACACAAATAACCAGAAGATGAAGAACAAAAGAAATGACCTTTATCAAACGTAGTCAATGACATAGGAATCTCAGACTTAGTCAATGGTCTTGGTCAAAAGCGTTGTTTGAGAAACAAACCAAAAGCAAATGAAACTTCCATAACAGTTTTTGACTGCCTTTTTGACTGATTTCTTCTAGAAGAAGATATTTCCTATAACAACTCATGCAAAGTCTATCATCATATTTTACACTTCATTTTGACGAGTAGATATTTCACCGTCCATAAAACATCCTTGTTTGGCTCAAGGAGAAAACATTTCCTTAAAAATGTTTTGACATCTAGTTAGACATTGTCTGCTTTCAAAGAGAATGTGACCAACACTTCTTTTGAGCCTACTCCTTTCAAGGAAACACACACCAAAATATCAAGACTCAAAACACCACATGAGTGACATCTCCATTCATCAATAACCTTTAAAGAGTCCTTCCAAAATCTGCAGAGAAAAATAAATTCTCTCAGACATAATCAAGACCGTCCTTCAGACTCCTCCTAGGAAACATGTAGGCACATGATACAAACAACTGGATTCAAATATCTAGAACATCACACCAACAATAATATTCACTAGCCCAATGCCACAATATGTTGTCTGACATTATAACCTCATAAGATCCAGATAAACTCCATAAGCTTGAATATCAAGCAAGCTTCAAAATTTTGCATCATTGCAACAATATCCCATAGATAAGTACTACAATCTCCATGTCAAGGATAATCAGTTCTCCTTCTGAAGATGGACACTTGAGCACATGACAAGAACACATGAAAGTCTTCATACTTTCTAGTGGAGGGAAACCACTTCACACACCTCAGTATCTGATATTCATTCCTCTTCTCTTTCATTCACTAGCAATTGCTGATACTAGTGAAGACTTTAACATAGTAGTCATGCATTCTCCAAGCATGCTATTGTAGACATGATGAAAATCTGCACATTCTAATTCTCATAGTCAGAACTGCCACTTCCTGACAACAAAATTAATCCTCAATCCTCCATAATCATAATTCCAGACCTCCTTCGGGGATGACATAATGATGTTACAACATCATTTAGAACATCATATTTTCTTCACAAAACTCAATCATTTGGTTCTTGATTTATCATTCAAAGAGCTCATTATACTTGATAGTCCTTTCAAACATGAAGATATCAAAAGTATACACCTTCTGTAGCTTATTCAGATAATCATAGACACCTGAACACCAAATGAGAGAAATAAATTCTCATAAACTTGCATCCATATAACAGATAAGTACCCATCTACCAACAAGGTATTTATCATCAGTAACATGCATATCTTCATAAGATCACAATTATACCCATCTCTCGACAAGGTATTTGTCATCAGAGAAAAAACTTCCTCACACACAAACCGCAGATGATGCTTTCCTTCAATAAATGTTAGGACATGTAATCTGACATCCTTTCTAACATGAGGATTCTCCTCAACTTTCCAGACTTGATCAGAGACTGGAATTCATACTACATCATGGTCATTCATTCCAACTCAGGAATCCAATGGTGAACAATAATATTCACCCCCATGATCTTCAAACCAAGCTTCCTTCTAAAGCAACAACCACCTGATATGATGTTCCAACAAGTTATTCAGACATCATTCTCAGTCATATGGATTTCTTACTTAACTATGGTCTTGGAGACATCACCATAGTAAACCAAGCACCCATATTTGAAGAAACACAAGAGGATCAACCATCAGTAGTTGATCAACCTTCAAGACCAGATTAAAACACATGCAGAGCATTCACATAACACACCTTAAGAGCCTTCTTCTTAAGCACAAAATCCAAACCACTTGTCTGACTTTGAGGTGTTTTATCATAATTCTTCTGCATCCAAAGAGGGGATTCCCCCTACCAGATATCTGGAGTAGATCACCCCAAGAACCGGGTATTGACTAATTATAATATCACACAAAATGTTGCGAAAAGAGTCTGCTTCTCCCAATTCTTCAACACACGAGGATGCACTTCAATCCTTGCAAGAACAAATGTTCCATTATGTGAGGATACCACATAATTGAACTTCAGCAACTTCTTCTTACTCCAGACACAAATCTGAAATGCTCATCTTAGGTGATTTGGATGACACTCCAAGATGCAGGCACCAATCAACCATTGAACTCAGGTTGATACACCTCCAATGCTCATACTCCCCTGAATAAAACAAGAGTTTCATGCTCTCATAGACTTGATGAGTGATATCAAGTTAGAGTAGACAACCTATATCCTGTTTGTGAGAAACATCAGCCAAACATGTTGAGAAAAATCAATCCTTAACACAAATATGTCCAGACATTATGTCTGACATTTCTTCAAGGTCTTCCAACTCCATATTTGGAATTCTCCTTCAAAAGCTGCTAGGAACCACTTAGAGAATTATGCATTCTCCCCCTAAATAACAATACAACATGTGGTTAGTGAACACCCATGCAAAACTCTCTCAATACAAATAAAATATGCTCTAAGGCCATAAACAAGATTCTGTAAATCTAGCTTCTTTGGTCAGAAGGATCCATCAGCTGTCAGAGAGAATATCCTTCACATATGAACTTGACCTTCATATATACAAACAAATGGCTGAGATAATATATTTCTCCAGGGAACTTAAGCTTAACCTCTGCACTTCCTACTTGCTTGACTCTGAACCAAGAAGTAGACAAATGGTTGACCATTAATAAACCCACCAATCTAAGATGTGTTTTCTGGATAAAACATCTTGGATACAAGCCCAAATGCCTCCTCTTCCAAATCAGAAGTAGGTTCTAAACACATGTGATCAACCCACTTTTTTAGCACCCAAAGCATCTGCCATTCAATAGGAAGTTGCACACCTGCTGACATGATGTCCCAACATCTAGCAAGACATCAGTTCAATTCTTCTGGAATACCAAAACTGAGTTTGGTTCTGAAGCCATTACTGCTTTCAAAAACTCAAAACATCCCTTAATCACCTTCAAGGTCTTCAAAAATAATCCAAGCTCCAACTATACCAACAACAACAAGACTCAGAGTCACTTTCCTAATTAGGTCAAGAATTAGGAAGACTCTCTTAGAACCCAGAATAAATGGCTATATCTTTTCTTCAATAATCCATCAAATAAATGGCAGGTTTCTTGAAAGACACATCAACCGCACACTAAAGTTACTTTATGAGTGGACTTGAGAAATAAACTCAAGTATCATTGGCCACTTTAGACAGATGGTTGAAACAGTTTTTCACACACTACAATATTACACACCAAACCAACCGAGGAGACCAAACCCTAATGCCATGTCAACCAGGGTTACAACAGATACCATGAAGCGGAACAAACAACATCTCCTAAACATCCTTCAGGCACAAAAAACCCTTGCACACAAACTTCACACTTCAAGTGCACCGAGTCAACATAGGTTTGAAAATATATCAAATAAAAAACAACAACTCTCCATCACAGCTACATGCATGAACATAACAAACAGGTCTAATCATGTCACGAATAGTCCATCCTCCACTTTAAGGGACCATTAAAAAACAATATGAACTATCCAAGTTCAAACAACTTTTCAGTAGAAACCTTCTACCTTACACATAAACCAAAAAGTATCCCCCATGAATCTCATCTAGAAATAAATAGGATGACTGCTCTGATACCAATTGAAATTCTGGTATAACAGAATTCAGATGTCCTATGACATGTCCAGACATCTGATCTGACATAAACAAATAGGAAAGGTATAACAATATAAAAACAGTACTGAAAAGTATAAATAACACACTAGAATTGTTAAATCAGTTTGAAGCAACTCTCCTACTCTAGGGGTATACCAAGCCAGAGACAAATCTAGTATGATAGTATCAATTAGAAGCTAAACTCCCCCATTTAAAACTTATCACTTAATCACTAACCATGCTATATTTCTATCTAAGGTTCACCTAGATATGAGGCCTTCCTCAATCCCTCTACAATAACAGACAACGATTGGATTAACACAATTATGGACAAGCAGGAAGACACACTTCCATGATAATCACTAGCCAAGACTCTTGACTAAGACCACAACTTAGAGTTTCTTCAAGTATTCCTCCAAGAACAATACTCATTCTTGCTTTACAGCTTCAAGGCGAACATAATGACCATCTCACAACCCGAGTGGTTCACACATACCAACTCTCCTAGAGAGTGGCTAATAGACTCAACCCTAATGATTACATATTTTAAATTCTCAACTTGTATAAATCCTAGGTTACAAAGCTTATATTTATAACCTATACCCAACTGGATTTAGGCCTTGAAAACACAGTTCTTTGGATGTTACAAACATTAGAAAATTCTGCTACAAAATACGTCTTCAATCAAATCTTCCTAAATTATCTCCATATTTAGAAAGTCAATATTCTTCAATATTCTTCTTGATTCTTCTTGACCTATGAAACAACGACACATAGTATAATATAATATCCTCAAATTATATTTTGTCTTTGTGACTTAACAGAATATAATAGTCTAGTTTAGCTCAGGCGCAATGGCGTATGACTTGCATATGACATCTTATCTGACATGTTTCTCCAGATGTTGAAACACTTCAACTAAACATGTCCCAACATAAAATATGACTTCTTGCTTTACATGTTCTACTTCGCAAGTAATCACATCCTATTAATATATTGTTGCTATATTAGTTTTACCAAACAGAACACCAACCATAAAAATAGAGAATTAACAAAAATGAATAATCAGTAAGGTTATTGGCATTGGTAAGGTTACCGGAAAATATCAATCAGGTGATTGGAAAAATGAATATTAGTATGGTTACTGGCATCTGTAAGGTTACCGAAAGACTTCAATCAAGTGATTAGAAAAATGAACATCAGTAAGGTTACTGGCATCGGTAAGGTTGCTGGAAAATATCAATCAGGTGATTAGAAAAATGAACATTAGTAAGGTTACTGGCATCGGTAAGGTAGCTGAAAAACATCTATCAAATGATCAAAAAAAGAACAATCAGTAATGTTTGTAGCGCCTCGAAAAAAAATTATTTATTCGATTCAAAGAAGTCGCCATCTAACTTTATTTTTTCTTAAAGGGTAAAGGAAAATATAGATAAGACCTAAAAAATGAAATGAAATGGTCATCATAACCAATAGATGAATTCGAGAGTCGATTATGTAAAGGGAAGGTATTATCACCCCTCACATCCATCGTACTCGATGTGAACCATTTAATTCTAAGTGCATTCATGTGTTTAATGTTTAAATTTTCTATCTTTTACTTATTATGTGAGGAAAGAGAACAAAAAGGAAAAATGTTTTAGTTTTTTTGAAAGTGGGCTCGCCTTGGTTTCACAACCGTGTGCCTATGTATTCCCCAAGTGCGATGGGAAAGTCAGAGCTTACATAGTTTATGGTTACAAAAATGTTGTTGGTTTGTTGATTTTATTTATGAAAATAGGAGTTTAACCGTACGTGAACGATAAGACATCACTAGTGCAATTCGTATGTGAGCGATGGAA
This sequence comes from Vicia faba, assembly GCA_948472305.1. NCBI lineage: Eukaryota > Viridiplantae > Streptophyta > Magnoliopsida > Fabales > Fabaceae > Vicia > Vicia faba. Next base: position 1,556,693,720 of record OX451738.1, on the reverse strand, counting down.
GTCACATGTGAGCGAAGTTTTAGAAAATGAGGAACTCGCGCGTGGGCAAGTTTGATGAGTTAAGTTGTTTTTATTATGACACAAGCACTATGGAATGTCCAAGTATGTTCTTGGCCACCCGCACGCTTAGAGCCGAATAAGACACGCACCTTAAACCTCCCATTTAGTCCTTTTTGTAAAAAGTGTGATATTTTATTAAGGTATTTTTAGTCGGCTTATGATTAATCAAATACAAGCCACGTGACTTGTACTATTAATCTCGATTGAATAGGTACGTGCCTACCCTCTACCATGAGACCTTTATTTATTTGAGAAAAGTTACTCGACATTGGATCAAGATTTAGAGATTTAGATTATGAAATGTCTTAAAGAAGAGAATCACTTGGTGTTGGACCAAGGTTTATTGTGAAAAGGTTTGATTGGTTTTATTAAGTGTGGTGAAAAAGTGCGAATAATTATAAGCATGAAAATAAAACAAGTAAATGAATTACTAAAAGCCCATACAAGGTGGCTCACACAAATGAGAAGACAATTAAAAATTGTGTAAGTGCATGCACAAAATAAATTTAATCGATTAATTAAACCAAGGTTGAACTAAGTAATTAGCTTAAGAAAGATTAATTAGATAAATTAATCAATTTAACATAGCCTAATTAAATGATTCAAATGAAGTTTAATTAATCAAATAAAGTTCCATTTGTAAGTCCAAAGGGGAAGCATGGTGTGTGCACCAAGTGTGGCTGTTGCGACGCGTAAAAGCTTTGTCGACTCAAGATATGAAAAATGAGTCGTAATCGAGTATTACTTTGAAATATTTTGGCTTGTGTATATGATAAATAATTAAATAAAGCAATAAAGTGATTAACTAACTATTACATCACATGGGGAGTGGGGATACATATTTACAAATGGGGATTGAAATGATTAAAAGTCTATTATACCAAAAAAGCAAAATAAAGTCTAAGATAAAAATTAAAATAAAAAAAGAAATGAGGTTAAAAATTGAAACTGGTGGCATGGGAATATAATTGCATTTGGGCTTACCTGAAGTTGGAGCCCAATAGTCACTTTTGTTGTGATTTTTGAATGAAAAGAAAAATGGGTTAAGCCCAGATTACCTTGGCCCATCGGATCATGTTGCTTGAGGAACTAAAAACCCTAGAGCAGCAAAAAGTCAGTCGTACACTCCTTCGTATGTTCTCTCATCTTCCAATTAATCACATTAATTCCCATTATATTCCCTAAATAAAATATTAAACAAGAAATATAAAAACATATTCTCTCTATCACACGATATTCTCTCTGTAAAAATCAATTTTCGTCGCTCTCTTTCTCCTCTCTGAATCTCGCTTCTTCTACTCTTAGTGTTTCGATCATTGAATTATGGCCATGAAGACATTATGCACAATCGACCCTCAACTCCATCGAAACCCTAGCCCCCAATTTATTAGTATTTAGAAGTTTTAAAGATTACAAGTATGCACACAAAAAATCGTAAAGCTGCCACGATTAACGAATGAGAAGATAAAGAAAAAACAAAAGAAAAATAAAGGTATGTTACCTCTACTCTTATTCGAATATGAATTGTCTTCTTCTCCATGATCTTCGATTATTAGATTTCTATTTCAACCTGTTGATGCAAGGTAATGAAGTGGGAGAAGAATAATGAACAGAGAATGATAACAAGACTACTATTGAATATCAAAATAGAGGAGATAAGATTGGGTACAATATTGATAGACTAGTATAACATATTTATACTAAATATTGAAAATTCCAAAAGGCCCTATTAAAGAATAAGCATTGGTAATTGTAGACATTAACTAAAATATATTTCCAACCATCCCTTAATTTAGATATTCTATCATAAGCTAACAACACCAATTTCATCTCTCAAGCGAAGAAATTGATCTATTTTAACTACCTTCGTCAGAAGATCTACTAATTGTTTGAGTGCTGCAGTGCAGAACTTCTAACACTCCTTTCTGTACTCGACTTCTGAGAAAATGATACTTCGTCTCAATGTGCTTGCTTCTTCCATGTAGCACTGGATTCTTGGCAAGATCAATTGCAGATTTATTATCAATCATCAGCCATAGAGGTTCCTGAACTTCAACCTTCAAATCATGCAAGAGATTCATAAGCCAAACAACTTGATAAGCAGCTATAACACCTGCGATATACTCAGCTTCACATGTTGACAGAGCCACGATAGGCTGTTTCTTGGAACTCCAGGAAATGGGACTTCCCAGAAATTTAAACAAGTATCCAGAAGTACTTCTCCTTTCCACTCTATCTCCACACCAGTCAAAATTAGAATAACTTACTAATTCTGGTTCTGTCTTTCTTTCAGAAGGAAACAACACTCCATATTTCAGGATTCCCTTGATATATCTTAGAATTCTGACAGCAGCTTGGAAATGAGACCACTTTAGATTACTCATGAATCTGCTAACCAATCCAATTGTATAACAAATGTCAGGTCTAGTATTGCATAAGTACCTTAGAGAACCAACCAACTGTTTGAAGATCGTAGTATCAACAAAATCACCATCAGAGTTAGAATCCAATTTTTGATTGGTTTTTGATGGTGTCACAACAACTTTGCATTTCTGCAACTTAAATCTCTTCAGAAGTTCTAGTTCATACTTCAACTGATGTAGAATGATACCTTTCTTTGAGTACCTAATCTCCATCCCTATGAAATATGTCATATTTCCTAGATCTGTCATCTCGAATTCATTCATCAAAACTTCTTTAAACTTCTTTATATCTTCTGGACAGCTACCTGTTAGCAAAATGTCATCAACATAGAGACACATCAGAATTATATTGTTATCAGAGTGTTTCACATAAACTCCATATTCCATCTCACATTTCTGAAACTACTGCTTCTTGAAAAATGAATCAATTTTCAGATTCTAAGCTTTGGGCGCTTGCTTCAGTCCATACAAAGCTTTATTCAACCTGTATACCATCTGTGATCGGTGGATCTGGAACTGACTGTTTAACGCTGGTTCGCGAAATGTCGCGGAAGCAAGAGTCGCCACCGTCTTTTATTTTCTCCAATATGGAAAGGACAAAAGCACAGAAAAATTCCTTATTGAGATTAGCTCTCGGTTCGGGAGGTAGATTTATAGAAAGGGAAGGTGTTAGCACCCTTTCTATCCATGGTTATCCATGGGCTCTTAGATACTTGCTCATTGTGTTTTCAAAAGTGTTTGCTTTTCAGAGTGAGTGGGTTTGAAAAAGTTTCGTTTAAAATTTCAGTTCGACTCTTGTATCAGTCCTCAAGAGTGTTTGAAAAGTTGTTTTTGAAAGCTTTTTGAAAGTGTCAGTGTGAAAATAGTTTTTGATTTGTTTTGGAAGAGAGCAAGTATCCATGAGTCGTCTACCTACCCTAAGGAATTAGGCTGTGTAAATTTCCTTAAGGTAGTGCCATCCCACCATTGAGAGGTAGGTAGCACCACCGTTGGAGGTGTTCGGGTCAATTCGTTTGTAGGGACAGTGTGGTCACCAGAGCAACAGTAGGACACCTTAGAAGCTACCCTTATGCCATTGATCCTTTTTATTCCGAGGCAACCTTTTCGAGGCAACTTTTTCGAGGCAACCGTTTCGAGACAACCAGATCAATGGGACATAAGGACTTACTAAGACGTCCTATAGTCGACGACCACGTTTAGAGGGGCAAGGCAACAGTGTGGTCACCAGAGCAATAGTAGGGCACCTTAGAAGCTACCCTTATGCCATGTTCATGGACATAAGGACTTACTAAAATGTCCTATACTCGACGACCACGTTTCGAAGGGCAAGGCAACAGTGAGGCGTATCCTAAGAGTGGTGTGTGAATTGTGTGTCATTTTCAGTTAATATTTGTCTTATCATGCATTTGGTGGTCTACGCCTTGATTTTATTTGGGCATACATTCTTTCATGTGATTATTAGCAGTTAAGGGTGCGGGAATTAAAATGCGGAAAAATAAAGGTCCTACGCTATTACAAGGCGCGGGTCTACATCGCCAAATTAAACCAAGACCCGATTTGAATAAAAGTACGGAAAGTAAATGTCTTAATTATCTATTACAAGGCCTTAGGGCAAATACATTATATCCACAAAAGAAATAAAAATAAATGCGAAAAGAAATTAGAATCGAGTGCGAGGGTGTTGGGCCCTTTAAGGAAATTGAATTGAAATTACAAATTAATTAAATTATTCAATGAGGAAAAGAAGTTATTTTTGGAGTTTTTGTATTTATGAAAATAAAGCAAATTAAAAGGAGAAGAAACCCTAATTCTACATGTTTTAATTTATTAAGAAAGAAATTAAAGTTTTAACCTAATTTATGCTAATTATTTTAATTACATAAGTATTTACAAAATTAATTAATAATTACTAATAATAATAAGGAAAAAAGTTACTTATTACAAAGAGGATAAAAATGTACTGAAAACCTATTTTTATATTTTTTAGTTATTTAAGAAAAAAACATTAAAATTAAAACCCTAAATTAAAACTAAATTGCTTATTAAATTTATTTACAAAAAAACATTAATGCATTAAATAATAAATAAATATATTTTATTTTTGACTTTTCTGATTTTTTTGTATTTTTGTATTATAAAAAATTAATTTGGTGAATTAACATAATTAAAATAAATAAAAAGAGAAAAAAAAAATAAGAGAAAGGAAGTACAAACAAGGGGGGTATTCAGGCCCTTTTGGAGGTGTTTTGGGAAGCATTTTGGCCCAATAGGAGTTTGATCCATGCTGACTTTTCAGATCATATGCACACGCGTTGACTGGGGTACTCCATGGACTTTGGTTCTTGGCCGCTGGATGGGCGCTCATGGCCACTTGGCAAGCCACTTGTGAGAGTATATGGTGGACTTCTGGGCGTGTTGGGTACCTGAACATGTTATGAGAAAAAATATAGAGAAATATGGGGGACCTGGGAATCGAACCCAGGTCCCAATGCTTACAATCATTCCTTTCCACCAACTGAGCCAGCGCGTCCATTCGTATGTATAATGGAACGTGATAATTATAATCAGAAATAAACGCTAGTGGTGTTAAAACAAAATTCACGCGCGAATATTCAAACTCCCCAATCACGTATGGACACGCCAGCTTCATCTTCCTCATTTGGCCTGCAAATAACATCAAATAGCGGGGGGTTTAAACCCCCACTAACTGCACCGTACAAAAATAACGATTAGGGCATGGCTAAAAAGAAAAAGGGCGCGGGGTGTTGAACTGAATCGTCTGGATGTCCTGAATCCAATGGTATAGGTCTCGTTGCCTAATTTTTCCTCATGAAGAAGTCCCTAATTTCAAGCTCCTGAAACCCTAGAAAATTTCCATGGCAACTTTGGGTACAGGCGATATTAATTCAATTCAATGGCACTATTAGCTTCAGTATGATCATGTTAGTGTAAAACAATAATAAAAATTCATGAACAAGGGCTGGAAATCGAAACACGATTATTCAATATTTCAAGAAAAGTTTGATTTTGTTATACCGATTCTGGATGTATGGGGCTTGGAAAGGTGTTGAATCACGTTCAGGAAAGTCCCAGCAATTGTTTGGAATCATTTTTAGGCCTTGAAAGGAGCTCTATGTATGTTTTCAGTTTTGAGAATTTTGTGAAAAAATGCAAAGTTGTTCTTTGAGTTTGGGCGCAGCTTGCTTGTTCTCTAGCATTAGGTTATTGTTTGTGCATATATGAGGAATGAATTAGGTAAAAAACAAAGCCCAAAAATCCTTTCAATCAATGTTTCAATCTTTGATTTTTCAAGCATCTTTTTCAATCTTTTTTCCATAAAAACATTTCCAATCATGGGAGATTCTTTCCCTTTTGGATGTGCACGAAATCTTGAGTGAATAAAGAGTACATATGCTGCATAAAAAGATTTGAAAACATGTTTTAGTATTTTTCTTATATTTAATTTTAATTAAATGAATTAATAGGATTAAAAACTCAATTAATTAATTAAAAATAAGAAAATAACTCCCCTTTGGGTCAATGGGTCGTGCATAGCTTTTGGGTGATGATTCTTGGAAGAAATTGAGGCCCATTAGCAATTTTGAGGCATTTGAAGCAAAGTTGACTTTTCAAAATTCCCAAAAATTCCCCAACTTCCACAAGGCATATCTTGCTCAATTTTTAAGCTTTGATCATGTTCTTGGACATTTTGGAAAGGTCTTGAAGTCCTCTAACCAATGCCTTTGGTCCCATGTCATTTTGATTCACCAATCTCAAGTTATGGTCTTTGACTTAAAGTGCCTTTTTGTTGACTTTTGAAAATGACCTATAATGTTGAGATTGATAACTTTTTGTGAGAGCATTTCTTGGACTTGAAGTGTGAAGAGGAATTGTAGGAAATGTCATTCTCTTCAAAATGAGCTTTGGATGGAATTTTTCTGATAAACCATGTGGAAGTTATGCCCTGGTCAATTTGCAGTTGACTTTTTCAACTATCCAAAAATAGAAACTTTTGCATCTTGAGACTTTTTGAGCCATGCTTTGAGAATCATGATCAAGAATTGATCAAATGATGTTTGTGGCTTCAAAATAAGATGTTGACCAAAAATTTGGACTTTTGACTGTCAAATGACCATTTTGCCCCTGTAGTTGACTGTGAGGCAATTAGGGTTTTTGACTGTGCAATTTTGTGTTGTGAGTCTTGAAACTTGGCATATGGATGCTTGACCATGTTTATGGGCATGTGGGACTTGATTGGACCCTTGGAAACTTCAACTTCTTTGCCAGAACCAAAACCCTAATCTTTGACTGTTAGGAGGCCATTGGACTGTGCAACCTTTGGGAGATTTTGAAGCATGCTCTTAGCAAATCTTGAAGAAAATGGGAGGGCAAATTTTGGGGTACAACAGTTGCCCCTGTTCAATCTTCTTAGACCTGAGGATGTAGATTGGCTGGCGTGCCTTTCGTAATCCGAAGGTGGAAGATGATTGAACACTAGAGTGCCCAGAAATTTGTGCTCACATGTTAGCAGTGTGATGGTGGGAATGGGCTTACAGATGCCATTTGGAGATTAATGGATAGGAAGATGGGCTTATAGATGCCATGTTGAGAGGTGATGGATAGGTGGATGGGCTTATAGATGCCATCTGGGTGTCGATCGCGTAAGAGATTCCTTAGCGAGAATTTGCGTATCTCAACAGGGCGATGAGAGAACCTTGGACGATTACTACCTCAACAGTAACGATGAGAGAACCTTGGGCGATTACTACCTCAACAGTAACGATGAGAGAATCTGGGGCGATTACTACCTCAACAGTAACGATGAGAGAACCTGGGGACGATTACTACCTCAACAGTAACGATGAGAGAACCTGGGGTGATTACTACCTCAACAGTAACGATGAGAGAACCTTGGGCGATTACTACCTCAACAGTAACGGTGAGAGAACCTGGGATGTCTTCTACTGAGTCTTCATCAGGAAAATCTTTAGGAATCGATTTAACTGGACCAGAGAAGGCCTTTGACTGGATAAGAATCAGAAAAATCTTTAGGAGTCGATTTAACTGAACCAGGCAAGGTCTTGGAATAACTTCAACTGGATAAGAATCAGGGAGATCTTAGGGTCGATCTGACTGAACCAGAGAAGGCCTTTGACTGGATAAGAATCAGAAAAATCTTTAGGAGTCGATTTAACTGAACCAGGCAAGGTCTTGAAATAACTTCAACTGGATAAGAATCAGGGATATCTTAGGGTCGATCTGACTGAACCAGAGAAGGCCTTTGACTGGATAAGAATCAGAAAAATCTTTAGGAGTCGATTTAACTGAACCAGGCAAGGTCTTGGAATAACTTCAACTGGATAAGAATCAGGGAGATCTTAGGGTCGATCTGACTGAACCAGAGAAGGCCTTTGACTGGATAAGAATCATAAAAATCTTTAGGAGTCGATTTAACTGAACCAGACTAAAGTCTTGGATATAGCTGGGAATTTAACTGGATTTTTTCCTGAAAGGTAAAGGTCAGTCATATGCAATGCATGATATGGGTCAAGCAAGGATGTTCTCAACATAAATGAGATTGTGCGATGCGTTCATGCATGTATTATGATGTATTTTATGAATGTATGTTTTTGTCTAGGAAAGTAAATCCTTGACGGGTGCCGGGAAGTCACATCCTGGGCTGATGTTGGAGAATAGTGCTTTGTTGTTTCCGCTGGGGGGTGATAGTTGCAAGAATACCGGTAGGAGAGGATAACTCCGTTGGGGAATACACTTGGCGAATGGATTACTCTGCGGGGAAAAATTACTCTAGCTACCTTACTGGGGAATAGTACTCCGTGGGGAGAGAAGTACTCTGTTGAGATGTTGATGATAACTTCGCTGGGGATACCGTTGTTGTGATCGGTGGATCTGGAACCGACTGTTTAACGCTGGTTCGCGAAATGTCGCGGAAGCAAGAGTCGCCACCGTCTTTTATTTTCTCCAAATGGAAAGGACAAAAGCACAGAAAAATTCCTTAAAGAGATTGCTCTCGGTTCGGGAGGTAGGTTATAGAAAGGGAAGGTGTTAGCACCCTTTCTATCCATGGTTATCCATGGGCTCTTAGGTACTTGCTCAATGTATTTTCAAAAAGGTTTGTTTGCTTTTCAATGTGGGTTTTAAAAAGTTTCTTTGAAAAATTTCAGATTGACTCGTGCGTCAGAGTGTTTGAAAAATTTGCTTTGAAAGCTTTTTGAAAAGTGTTGGTGTGAAAAGATTTCAGTTTGTTTTGAAGAGAGCAAGTATCCTTGAGAACCTACCTACCCTAAGAAATTCGTCTGTGTAAATGTCCTTGAAAGTAGTGCCATCCCACCATTGAGAGGTAGGTAGCACCACCGTTGGAGGTGTTCGGGTCAATTCGAGTTTGGGGACATGGTGATCACCAGAGCAATGGGAAGACACCGTAGAAGCTACCCTCATGCCAGGTTCCCGGATCATGAGGACTTACTAAGACATCCTCTACTCAACGATCACCTTTCGAAAGGCAACAGTGAGGCGTACCCTAGGGGTGGTGTGTGCGAATTTGTGTGTCAGTTTCATTGATATTTGTCTTGTCATGTTCATTGTGATCTACGCTTGATTTTATTTTTAAGGCCATACATTATTTCATGCTTATTGTTAATAGTTTAAAAGACGCGGAAATTAAATCTACAACTATTACAAATGGCGCGGGTCCACATCGCCAAAATTAAACCGGACCCGATTTGACGGAAAGTAAAGAGGTAAAAGAAATAAAAGTGTGAGAAGTTGTTTACACGGCTTTGGGACAGATACATAATTATTTGAGCGAAATAAATAAATACGCGAAATAAAATAAATTAAAAACATGGGCGTTGGACCCTTTTGCAAAATATTAAATTACATGAATTAATTAATATTAAAATTAAAATTAAATGTTTTTTGGTGTTTTAATGTTTTTTTAAGATTTAATGGAAAAAAAGAGAATTAATTATAACTAAAATAAAATGTCAAACCCTAATTCTAATTATTTTTTAGTTATTAAGAAAATATTGAATTTTTGACCTAATTTAAACCTAAATTATTTATGTACAATTTAATTATGAAAATAAATAAATAATATTATGGTAAAAAAATGGAAAAAAAGATTAAAAGGAAAAATTATTGATTAAACCTAATTCTACGTTTTTTTTAGATTTTATTTATGAAAAGAATTCAAGTTAAACCTAATTTATACTAAATTTATTTACATGCAATTTATTTATGAAGATAATAAAATTAAATATTTATTATATTTGTCATCTTTTCTGATTTTTTGATATTTTATGTGTATGGTAAAAATAATTAATTAAATTAAAGCAATAAAATAAATAAAATAATGATTAACAATAAAATAAAAACAAGTTAAAAAAATTGAAAGAAATTGCAAACCAAAGGGGGTTCAGGCCCTAAAGTGGAGGTGTTGTTCAAGAAACTGGCCCACTAAGCTTGAAATCCATTTGACTTTTCCAGTTTGTGTGCTAGCGTGTTGACCTGGGCTTATAGTGGACCTTCAATCTCAGCCTTTGATCAGAATCTGTTAGCTACGTGGATGGTTAGATGAGGAAGGAATATGGTGAACCACTTTACTGAGCCTGCATATGAACATACGTGGAAAAATAATATTGAAACTAATCCAGACCTGGGAATCGAACCCAGGTCTTGTGCATTGCCCATACGTTCGCTTGCCATCTGTGCCACTTAACCAATTTGATATATAATATACAAACAAATATTAAAAAGAGAAAGTAACGCATTAGTGGAATTTTGGCGCGAGCTTTTGAATTAGCCAATCCTCGCTTGACATGGCATCGTCTTCTCCATTCCCTGAAACATGAAAAACGAAGGCAACGGTTTTCCAGGTGTGGTGTTAGGCTGGCTATGGAAAAATAGCGAATAGGTTTTAGGCGCTCATAAATTGAGCGCGATATGTTTTTCCTGTTCGTCCAGATGCGTTGAACTCAATGGCAATAGTCTTGAGTCCTAATTTTACTTGGTTTGGGAAACCCCAATTTTCAAGCTCTGTAAACCCTAAAACGCAGTTATGGCATAATCGCGTATGGCTTGCAAAAATTCAATCAAACACAATGGTTAGTTTCAGAAGCTCAAAACAAACATGATGCCATGAATAGAATGCTGTGAAAATGCTTAAAAGATGATATACGATTATGAATTTTTTGCTTTACAGTTTGAGTTTGTTTCACCAATTCTTGAGGCTTGAATCGTTGGTAGGGATTGGAATACGTTCAGGGGTTGCCAAGGAAGCTAATAGGATCAGAATGGAGGCTTGAATCGACCTAGAACCTGCTTTTCAGTTTTGAGTTCTTAAGTGAAATTTTCAAGTTTGGCAAGGGTCTTTGGGCGCAGCTTGGAGTGTTCTAGGATTAGGTTTGTATTCAGGCCTTTGTAGTGAGGCAATTAGGTCAAAAACATGAATCAAATCTCTTGGAATTTATTGTTTTGAATATTTGATTTCCTTAAGGATCTTCCATATCTTTTCCATGTGTATTTTGCTCAATCATGCTCAAATTGAACCAAATCTTTCCATGTTGGGATCTGCACGAATTATAGAGGCTAAAGCATGCATGAAAAGATTTATTAGGTCAAAGTAGATATTTTTCATATATTTAAATGATTTAAATGAATTAATATTAATATAAATTCAAATAAATAAATAAATAATGAGAAAATACTTCCCTTTGGGCCAAGTGGTCGTGCACATGCTTAGAATGATGAATCATGGAAGAAAAATGGGCCCATTAGCAATTTTAGGTCATTTGAAGTAAAGTTGACTTTTCAAAATTCCCAAATATTTCCCAACTTCTACAAGGCATAACTTGCTCAATTTTTAAGCTTTTCACATGTTCTTGGACATTTTGGAAAGGTCTTTGAGTCCTCTAACCAATGCCTTTGGTCCCATGTCATTTTGATTTACCAATCTCAAGTTATGGCCTTTGACTTAAAGTCCCTTTTTGTTGACTTTTGAAAATGACCTATAATGTTGAAATTGATAACTTTTTGTGAGAGCATTTCTTGGACTTGAAGTATGAAGATGAATTGTAGGAAATGTCTTTCTCTTCAAAATGAGCTTTGGATGGAATTTTTCTGATAATCCATGTGAAAGTTATGCCCTGGTCAATTTCAGTTGACTTTTTCAGCTGTCCAAATATAGTAACTTTTGCATCTTTGATGATTTCTGAGCCAAATTTTGAGAATCATGATCAAGCATTGATCAAATGATGTTTGTGGCTTCAAAATGATATATTGACCAAAAATTTGAACTTTTGACTGTCAAATGACCATTTTGCCCCTACAGTTGACTGTAGTGCAATCTAGGGTTTTGACTATGCAATTTTGAGCTGAATGTCTTGAAACTTTATATGAGGATACTTGACCACATTTGTAAGCATGTGAGACTTGATTGGATCCTTGAAAACTTCCTTTCTTTGATCAGAACACAAACCCTAGTTTTGGCTGTATGGGAGACTGTTGCACTGTGCACCCCTTGGGGAATTTTGTGACTTGGCTTGGCAATTTTTTTGAAGAATATGGGAGGGCAAATTTTGGGGTACAACAGTTGCCCCTGTTCAATCTTCTTAGACCTGAGGATGCAGATTGGCTGACGTGCCTTTCGTAATCCGAGGGTAGAAGATGATTGGACACTAGAGTGCCCAGAAATTTGCGCTCACATAATAAAAGTGATGGGGGAATGGGCTTATAGATGCCATTTAGAGGTTGCTGGATAGGGTGATGGGCTTATAGATGCCATCTGGCCGCTGATTGCGTAAGAGATTCCTTAGCGAGAACCTGCTTACCTGCAAAAGAAAAATGAGTACCTGACACGTTGCAGGAGCTGATTTTAAATGGTTGGTATAGACGTGTCCTGACTGGTTACAGGAGCTGAGTCTGGAGCTTCATAAGATGATGAATGAACCAGGTATGGTTACTGCCTTAGCATGAGTGGTAAGAGAACCTTGGGTGATTTTAACTTCAACAACGCTCGTTGAGAAAAATCTTGGCGGGAATTACCATCTTTGCAATATCGGAACGGGAACCATAGGCCATTATAATCTGAAAGAGAATCACCTCACTCGCTGTCGGAGAGGGAATCATAGGAAAAGGAATTGTCACCTCACTCACCGTCGGAGAGGGAAACATCTGAAGAAGGAATTACCACCTCACGCACTTGCCAGAGAGGGGACCATAAGAGACTATCACCTCACACTCACCGTCGGAGAGGGAAACATCTGAAGAAGGAATTACCACCTCACGCACTTGCCGGAGAGGGGACCATAAGAGACTACTGAGTCTTTATCAGAAAAATCTGTTGGGAGCCGATTTAGCTGGACTAGAGAAGGCTTTTTTTTTGTTTGATAAGGATGTGATGAAGGAATCTGAGACGATTGCTACTCCAAATATATGATGAAGGAATCTGGGACGATTACTACCTCAGCAGGATGATGAAGGAATCTGAGACGATTGCTACTCCAAATATATGATGAAGGAATCTGGGATGATTACTACCTCAGCAGGATGATGAAGGAATCTGAGACGATTGCTACTCCAAATATATGATGAAGGAATCTGGGACGATTACTACCTCAGCGGGATGATGAAGGAATCTGAGACGATTACTACCTCAGCAGGATGATGAAGGAATCTGGGACGATTACTACCTCAGCAGAATGATGAAGGAATCTGAGACGATTGCTACTCCAAATATATGATGAAGGAATCTGGGACGATTACTACCTCAACGGGTGATGAAGGAATCTGAGACGATTACTACTCCAAGTATATGATGAAGGAATCTGGGACGATTACTACCTCAGCAGGACGATGAAGGAACCTTGGGCGATTACTACCTCAACGGGTAAAGACTTTTATCTGTTGATCGTTCTTTCCTGAAAAAGTAACGAATTAGTTGTATGCAATGTCATAATGCATGAATTGCCTGATTTTAAGATGTTCTCAAAAATAAATGAGATTGGGGTGATATGATGCGTCTATGCATGCTATAATGATGTATGTGACGTTTTATGAATGTGTTTTTCGTTTAGGAAAGTAAATCCTTGACGGGTGCCGGGAATTCATATCCTGGGCTGATGTTGGAGAATAAGCTTTTACTTCCGCTGGGGATGGTAATTGCAAGAATACCGGTAGGAGAAGATGACTCCGTTGCGGAATGAACTTGGCAAATGGAAGATTTTGCGGGGAGAAAAGATACTCTAGCGACCATGCTGGGAAGCAATACTCTGTGGGCAGAGAGATGCCTTGCTGAGTGTTGACAATAATTTGCTGATGATACCTTGTCGTTGGAAGTGTGAATAGACTTCGCTGGGGTAAGAAGACTTCGTCGACGACGCTCTTTCCATGGCTTTTGGCTGAGGATAACCCAGTTATATCCTGTTAAGGAAATAACTCTTTAAATCAAGCCGGACGACGCGTTCGTGCTCTGCGAGGGGATAAGCTTACTGCTTGGGGATATGGACTCCATCTTTCCTGGGGAAGCTGGATTGGACTCTCCTGGGGAAGTATTGAACTGTATTGGTTATGTTCTTCAACGGACCCTACCTTGACACCTTAGAGGACAGAGCAATCAGATTGCTTAGACCATCCATTATTGCCCCTGTTTCTGATGTGGGAGCGGAAGATACCTGTGGAGGTGCTTGATAGTTGTTGATGAGCAAACCTTCTTCTGGTAGGCAGGTGACAAGATGACAGGACATAGTCGTACGCTTTGATCCCTAACTTTTGCCTGGACCGCCCTTTCGGGTTTTCAGTCCATCGGGATACCCATTTTTGCCCAAGCCGCCTTTTCAGGTTTTCGACTTGTCGGGTGTACAGATTTTTTCGTTTCATCCCTTATTTTGCCCGAACCCTTTTGGTTCGCCGGGAAGCCCTTATTTTTGCCTAGGTATGTCAACCTAGCGGGTCTTTGATTTTGCGTAGTATCTTTTCGACTATGTCCGTCCTCAGAAGGTAGGGAGTTGCCCCTGTTAGAAGTGTTTTGTCACCAGAAGATGTTTGATCAGGCAAGATTCGTTATTGAAATGCCCCAAGTGACTCAGGCGGAGATTTGCCCCAGGCCATTTGGCCTTTTGAGAGATTCTCCAAATCTTGATTGGATTGCCCCAGATGATGGACAATAGTCATGTCATGCCCCTTGATTGGAAGTGCTTTTGTTCATTAGGCATTCGTCGTGCGAACTTCTATGCTGTTCAAACAAAAAGTCATATGCAAACAAAGTTATGTTAAAAATGCAAAGCTTATGTCTGTCTTGAAGATTTTGAAAATGCATTTTTTCATAACACAAGTGAATGTTTGTAAAACGTGATGTCAACTCAATATTTTATAGCAAGCCTTAAGGAGTCAGGATACCTTTGGTAACAGTATGCTTTCGAACTAACCCATGCTTCAGCTAGGACTTTTAAGGGTTGTAGTGTGGCCTGGTTCACGGTTTAAGAAACAAAGGATAAAGGCTCAAATTTTATTTGTGCCCACCCGCTCTTCGTGATGTTCTCCAAACCTAAACTCAGTTGATCGTGCGTTAGACCTTGCTTGAGTCTTTGCTTTGATGTTCCAACAATGGTTCAGACGTTGATGATTTCTTTTGAATAGGCAGTCATTTTTGCTTTGGTTGAGGGTTTGTGAGACCTCTTTCTTGATTTTTGTTATCCCTTTCTTTTTTTTGCCTGAACTGTTTCCTTTTTTGGAATTACAGTCAGCGGGATGCCCCAGTTTCATAAGTCCCTTTTATAGGTTTTGACTTTTTGGGCTTTTCATTTATGATTTTGTTTTTGATAATGACTACCTGTCCTTATGATTGTTCTGAACCATCACTGTCTTTTGTTTTTGGAAAGACTCATTTGGTGCCATTCATTATGCACTTGGATCAACTGAGAAGCCTACCCTGCCCCAGGTTATGATTAAGGGTTTCAATTTTCGAAAATAAAACTCCTACTTCTTTGGCTCAGATGGGTTGACGAGGGATTATCTTCCTTATAACTCCAGTGTTTAGGATTTGAAACAATGCCTGTACCTCATCAGCGGGGTCTGTTCAAAAGCATACTGTAATGATCGCGGTATCGTTTTCGTCATCCTCCCTCAAGAGGCTTAGAATTATTAATTGAGAGTTGACATCAGAAAAAATATGAAAACAGTTTGCATATAGTGAATGCGAATATATTGATTCAACATAGACATAAGCGATGTATTAATGTGATAACAATGTTTAACATGAATAAATGTTTGAACAATCAAAGAAAAATACAACTTGAATATTTGAATGAACAAAAGACATTCCCGATGATTCGGTGTAGGATCAGTGTTCAAACTCGACCTCCTTGGCGTCAATCAAATCCTGGATCTTGTTCTTCAAGGTCCAACAGTCGTCGGTGTCATGTCCAGGACTGTCAGAATGGTAGGCACATCTTACACCCGGGTTGTACTTGGGAGAGGAAGTGTCAGGATTTTGAGGAGGATCCTTAAGTGTGATCATTTTCGCCTTCAGCAATTGCTGTAATGCCTGAGACAAAGACATGTTGATGTCAGTATACTTCCTATCTTGATGCTTTATCCTACGCCTATTGCTCTTTCTTGGTTGAACGGGCGTGGGATCAGAAATCTGGATTGCCCCTACATCATGACGACCCTTTTTACCATGTATAGCATTGGACTCTTTCTTTCCACTGTGGGGCTTTTTCTGAGTATCAGCAGGTGCGGTTTCTTGAATCTTCCCCGACTTGATACCAGCTTCGATTATCTCCCCAGTCAAGACAAGATTTGTAAACCCAGCAGCAGAATTCCCAATTAGGTGGTTGAAGAATGGACCAGACAGGGTCCCCAAGAACATGTCGACGAGCTCGCGGTCAGTCAGAGGTGGTTGTACCCTTCCAGCAAGGTCCCTCCATTTTTGAGCATACTCTTTGAAGCCTTCGCCTGTACCCATAGACATCCCCTGAAGCTGAGTACGCGTGGGAGCGAGGTCGGCATTATACTGGTAGTGTTTGTAAAATGCAGTGGCTAAGTCTTCCCAGGTACGGATGTTGGCTCCATTCAGTTGATAGAACCACTCGAGCTGAGTCCCTGAAAGACTCTCTTGGAAGAAATGGATCCATAAGTTTTTGTCAGCTGTATAGGGCTGGATCCTCCTTGTATAAGCCCTGAGATGCAACTTAGGACAGGATGCCCCGTCGTATTTAGTAAAGGCAGGTACCTTGAATTTGCGCGGGATCACTACCCCAGAAGACAGACCTAGATCCTCGAAGTCCAGGCCGGGCACCTTTTGTATCTCCATAGCACTGAGCCGGTCTTCCAACTGTTTGTACCTGTCCTCAGCCGGAGGGTACTGCTCGTCGTTGAAATCTGTCTCGTTGTCGGAGACCATTGGACTAGGCACCTCTCTCTCATGGTGACTGCTTTCCCTTACAGACGGAGTAGTCCTCTCAGTTTCAATCTGCGGTGTATTCCCAGATCTGCGTCTAGGGCTGAACAAAATAGTCCTCCTCTTCTTCTTTTCTTTCTTCAAGAGCAGCGCCTTCAGATCTTGCTGCCCCTGGGTCAGATTCATGATCAGCCCTTGGAAACAAGTAAAAAAAATTGAAAGAAATTGCAAACCAAAGGGGGTTCAGGCCCTAAAGTGGAGGTGTTGTTCAAGAAACTGGCCCACTAAGCTTGAAATCCATTTGACTTTTCCAGTTTGTGTGCTAGCGTGTTGACCTGGGCTTATAGTGGACCTTCAATCTCAGCCTTTGATCAGAATCTGTTAGCTACGTGGATGGTTAGATGAGGAAGGAATATGGTGAACCACTTTACTGAGCCTGCATATGAACATACGTGGAAAAATAATATTGAAACTAATCCAGACCTGGGAATCGAACCCAGGTCTTGTGCATTGCCCATACGTTCGCTTGCCATCTGTGCCACTTAACCAATTTGATATATAATATACAAACAAATATTAAAAAGAGAAAGTAACGCATTAGTGGAATTTTGGCGCGAGCTTTTGAATTAGCCAATCCTCGCTTGACATGGCATCGTCTTCTCCATTCCCTGAAACATGAAAAACGAAGGCAACGGTTTTCCAGGTGTGGTGTTAGGCTGGCTATGGAAAAATAGCGAATAGGTTTTAGGCGCTCATAAATTGAGCGCGATATGTTTTTCCTGTTCGTCCAGATGCGTTGAACTCAATGGCAATAGTCTTGAGTCCTAATTTTACTTGGTTTGGGAAACCCCAATTTTCAAGCTCTGTAAACCCTAAAACGCAGTTATGGCATAATCGCGTATGGCTTGCAAAAATTCAATCAAACACAATGGTTAGTTTCAGAAGCTCAAAACAAACATGATGCCATGAATAGAATGCTGTGAAAATGCTTAAAAGATGATATACGATTATGAATTTTTTGCTTTACAGTTTGAGTTTGTTTCACCAATTCTTGAGGCTTGAATCGTTGGTAGGGATTGGAATACGTTCAGGGGTTGCCAAGGAAGCTAATAGGATCAGAATGGAGGCTTGAATCGACCTAGAACCTGCTTTTCAGTTTTGAGTTCTTAAGTGAAATTTTCAAGTTTGGCAAGGGTCTTTGGGCGCAGCTTGGAGTGTTCTAGGATTAGGTTTGTATTCAGGCCTTTGTAGTGAGGCAATTAGGTCAAAAACATGAATCAAATCTCTTGGAATTTATTGTTTTGAATATTTGATTTCCTTAAGGATCTTCCATATCTTTTCCATGTGTATTTTGCTCAATCATGCTCAAATTGAACCAAATCTTTCCATGTTGGGATCTGCACGAATTATAGAGGCTAAAGCATGCATGAAAAGATTTATTAGGTCAAAGTAGATATTTTTCATATATTTAAATGATTTAAATGAATTAATATTAATATAAATTCAAATAAATAAATAAAAAATGAGAAAATACTTCCCTTTGGGCCAAGTGGTCGTGCACATGCTTAGAATGATGAATCATGGAAGAAAAATGGGCCCATTAGCAATTTTAGGTCATTTGAAGTAAAGTTGACTTTTCAAAATTCCCAAATATTTCCCAACTTCTACAAGGCATAACTTGCTCAATTTTTAAGCTTTTCACATGTTCTTGGACATTTTGGAAAGGTCTTTGAGTCCTATAACCAATGCCTTTGGTCCCATGTCATTTTGATTTACCAATCTCAAGTTATGGCCTTTGACTTAAAGTCCCTTTTTGTTGACTTTTGAAAATGACCTATAATGTTGAAATTGATAACTTTTTGTGAGAGCATTTCTTGGACTTGAAGTATGAAGATGAATTGTAGGAAATGTCTTTCTCTTCAAAATGAGCTTTGGATGGAATTTTTCTGATAATCCATGTGAAAGTTATGCCCTGGTCAATTTCAGTTGACTTTTTCAGCTGTCCAAATATAGTAACTTTTGCATCTTTGATGATTTCTGAGCCAAATTTTGAGAATCATGATCAAGCATTGATCAAATGATGTTTGTGGCTTCAAAATGATATATTGACCAAAAATTTGAACTTTTGACTGTCAAATGACCATTTTGCCCCTACAGTTGACTGTAGTGCAATCTAGGGTTTTGACTGTGCAATTTTGAGCTGAATGTCTTGAAACTTTATATGAGGATACTTGACCACATTTGTAAGCATGTGAGACTTGATTGGATCCTTGAAAACTTCCTTTCTTTGATCAGAACACAAACCCTAGTTTTGGCTGTATGGGAGACTGTTGCACTGTGCACCCCTTGGGGAATTTTGTGACTTGGCTTGGCAATTTTTTTGAAGAATATGGGAGGGCAAATTTTGGGGTACAACAGTTGTTATGTTGGAAGTTTTGATAGACTCCGCTGGGGATAAGAAGACTTCGCCGAGGACGATCTTCCTGTGGCTTTTGGCTGAGGATAACCTAGTTATACCCTGGTAGGGAAATAACCTTTGAATAAAGTCGGGGGACGCGTTCGTGCTCTGTAGGGGGTAAGCTTCCAGAATCTACTGGGGATAAGCTTACTGCTGGGGAGAAGATTCAAACTTTCCTGGGGAAATCTTCAGACTGGACTCTCCTGGGGAAATCTTTGAGATATATTGGGGGTGACTCCACTGAATATCTGGTATACCGCCGGGGAACAATCTTAGATCAAGATTGCCGGGGATGCTTGTTAGGAATGTCTGTATGATATGCTGGGGAATGTTGAGATCTGCTGGGGATAACCCAACTTCCTTAAGGCTGATAGTATAGCTTTGCTTGGGGAGAGTGCATTGACTTGCTGACTCATTCTCTGAGGAATTAAGATATACTGGTTATGTTCTTCAGCTGAACTTACCTTGATACCTTGGTGGACAGAACAATTAGATCGTTTAGACCACTCATTATTGCCCCTGTTTCTAATGTTACCTGTAATTAATCCTTTGTTTCGTATGCAAATATTTATGAGTTAGCAAACATTGTCAAATGCATATATCACAAATTGAACCTTGGACGTTCTTCGCAAAACAAAACAGGAAAAGGAAAAACAATTGGCAATTGATCTGAAAAGTGAATTTATATTGATTTTTGAATTTGCCTGTAAATAGGCGTTTATGTACAAGGGGCTGACGTCCTAGTAAGAGAACGCTGCCGAACAAAAGAGTTTATACAAATTTGTACAAAGGGAAAAAAAAACAGCTATGTGAAAAGAATAATCCCACTGGGTTCTAACTCTGCTATCGCCTTTATATCTTCGAGCGTCTCATCACTTGATGACCTAGTTGAAGATGAAGCTGATTGATTGATGCCTTTTGCGCTTGATGTAGATACCGGATTCTGGATGCAAAGTGATCCAATGGGACATAGTATTACGCTTTATCCCTAACTTTTGCCTGGACCGCCCTTTCGGGTTTTCAGTCCACCGGGATACCCATTTTTGCCCAAGCCGCCTTTTCAGGTTTTCGACTTGCCGGGTGTACAGATTTTTTTATTTCATCCCTTCATTTTGCCCGAACCCTTTTGGTTCGCCGGGAAGCCCTAATTTTTTCCTAGGTATGTCAACCTAGCGGGTCTTTTATCATGCGTAGTATCTTTTTACTATGTCTGCATTGGCGGGGTGAGGAAGGTCGTCACCATCCATGGTGGTTAGAATCATGGCTCCTCCTGAGAACACATGTTTAACCACAAATGGCCCTTCGTACGTAGGGGTCCATTTGCCCCTTGGATCACTCTGAGGAAGGATGATGCGCTTGATTACCAGATCACCAACTCGATATTCTTGTGGTCTGACCTTTTTGTTAAATGCCCTGATCATCCGCTTTTGATACGTCTGACCATGACATATAGCAGCAAGTCTCTTTTCGTCAATTAGATTTAGCTGATCAAGCCGTGTCTGGATCCAATCATCTTCGCTCAGATCTGCATCCTTCATTATCCGGAGAGAGGGTATCTGCACTTTGATCGGTAAGACTGCCTCCATGCCGTAGACCAGGGAAAAAGGAGTTGCCCCGGTTGACATCCTTGCTGAGGTACGGTACCCATGTAGAGCAAACAGTAACATCTCGTGCCAATCTTTATAGGTCACTGTCATCTTCTGCATAATTTTCTTGATATTTTTATTCGCTGCCTCTACAGCTCCATTCATCTTCGGCCGGTAAGGAGAAGAGTTGTGGTGCTGTATTTTAAACTGCTCGCAGAGCTCAGTGATCATCTTGTTATTGAGATTGGTACCGTTGTCTGTAATGATCCTTTCAGGGACGCCGTATCGACAGATCAAGTTGTGCCGAATGAACCGTGCCACGACACTCTTGGTTACAGTAGCGTAAGAAGCTGCTTCAATCCACTTTGTAAAGTAATCGATCGCTACCAGGATGAAGCGATGCCCGTTGGATGCCGTAGGTTTAATCTCGCCGATCATATCTATGCCCCACATTGCAAAAGGCCAAGGTGCAGTCAGGATATTCAGAGGAACTGGAGGAACGTGCACCTTATCTGCATAAATCTGACACTTGTGACATGTCCGAGAATGTTGGTAGCAGTCGGCTTCCATTGTGGACCAGAAATATCCTGCCCGAAGGATCTTCTTTGCCATGGTGTGTCCACTGGAATGTGTTCCGAAGGTACCTTCATGTAGCTCCGCAATGATCCTTTCTGCTTCAGTCTTATCCACACAACGCAGTAAAGTCGAATCATGGTTTCTCTTGTACAGGATACCGTTTCTAAGGAAGAACTTTGCTGCGAACCTTCTCAGAAACTTTTTATCGTTGACAGATGCACCTTCAGGGTATTCCTGAGCTTCCAAGTATCTCTTCACCTCATGGTACCAAGGTTTCTCAATTACTTCCCCAGCCTCAAGATCACAACAGTATGTCGGTTCGTCCAGTTTCCAAATGATGATTCGGGGAGCCTCATTGTCCCATTTGACTTTGAACATGGAAGACATCGTAGCTAACGCGTCGGCCAACTGATTCTCCTCTCTTGGGAAATGTTCAAAAGTTATCTCTGTGAAATGGGGGATCATTGTCAACACACATTCTCTGTAAGGAATAAGATTCAGATGTTTCGTATCCCACTCGCCTTTGATCTGATTGATCACGAGAGCGGAATCTCCAAAGACACTCAGAAACTTGATCCTTAAGTCAATCGCAACTTGAAGACCCATGATGCATGCCTCATACTCCGCCATGTTGTTGGTGTAGTTGAAACATAGTCGGGCAGTGAGTGGAGTATGAGTGCCTTGAGGAGATATGATCACAGCGCCAATGCCGTTACCCAAAGCGTTGGAGGCTCCGTCAAAGTGCATAGACCATCGGGATCCTTCCTCAGGTCCTTTATCCGGTCCAGGTACTTCACAATCAGTCACTACCATGATACTCTCGTCTGGAAACTCGAAGTTCATTGACTGATAGTCATCTACTGCCTGATGTGCCAAGTGGTCTGCCAATACACTTCCTTTGATAGCCTTCTGAGTCGTGTACTGGATGTCGTATTCTGTCAAGATCATTTGCCATCTTGCTATTCTCCCGAACAGAGCGGGCTTTTCAAATATGTACTTTATTGGATCCATCTTTGAGATCAACAAGGTAGTGTGAGTCAGCATATACTGTCTCTGCCGGCGAGCAACCCATACCAAAGCGCAGCAAGTTTTCTCGAGCAGTGAGTATCGGGTCTCACAGTCGGTAAACTTTTTGCTAAGGTAATAAATGGCATGCTTTTTTCGGCCAGACTCGTCATGCTGCCCCAGCACACACCCCATTGAGCTGTCAAGTACTGTTAGGTATAGTATCAGAGGTCTCCCTTCAACCGGTGGCATAAGAATGGGTGGTTCTTGGAGATACTCTTTGATTCTGTCAAAAGCGGCCTGACATTCATCATTCCAATGTACTACCTGATCTTTCTTCAGCAGCTTGAAGATTGGTTCACAAGTAGTAGTTAGGTGTGAGATGAATCGGGCAATGTAATTCAAGCGTCCTAAAAAGCCTCTGACCTCCTTCTCTGTCTTAGGAACTGACATCTCTTGAATGGCTTTAACCTTGGCAGGGTCCACTTGAATACCCTTATCACTTACAACGAAGCCTAGCAACTTTCCAGATCTAACCCCGAAGGTGCACTTGTTCGGGTTCAACCTCAGCTTATACAGTTTCAGACGGTCAAACAGTTTCTGCAGGTGGTCAAGGTGTTCTTCCTCAGTTTGGGACCTTGCAATCATGTCGTCGACATACACTTCTATTTCATGATGGATCATGTCATGAAATAAAGCAACCATGGCACGTTGGTAGGTTGCCCCAGCATTCTTCAGCCCGAAAGGCATGACCTTGTAGCAGAAGGTGCCCCACTGAGTAACAAAGGTAGTCTTTTCCATGTCTTCAGGGGCCATCTTGATCTAATTATACCCTGAAAAGCCATCCATGAAAGAGAACACTTTGTGCTGAGCCGTATTGTCAACCAGAACATCAATGTGAGGCAGGGGAAAGTCATCCTTGGGGCTGGCCCTGTTCAAATCCCTGTAATCGACACACATTCTGACCTTACCATCCTTCTTCGGTACTGGCACCACATTAGCAACCCACTGAGGGTAAGAAGTCACTGCAAGAAACCCGACATCAAACTGTTTCATAACCTCAGCTTTGATCTTCTCAGATATCTCTGGACGCATACGGCAGACCTTTTGCTTAACCGGAGGGCAGTCTTCCTTGGTGGGCAAATGATGGACCACAATATCGGTATCCAACCCAGGCATGTCTTCGTAGGACCAGGCAAAGATCTCCACATAATCATGTAACATCTGAGTCAACCGTTGCTTCACGCTGAGTTCTAGGTTGGCACCAATTTTAACCTCCTTTCTATCTGTCTTAGTACCCAGATTTATCGTTTCCACTGACTCTTCATGTGGTTGAATTTCCCTCTCTTCCTGGAGTAACAGTCTTGCAAGCTCGCCAGGCACTTCGCAATCATCTTCACCTTCGTCTTTGGCTAAGTTGATCGGATTTTCGAAGTCATAACTGGCAGTAGCAGAGTCGTTACCAGTGAGATCCAGAGTGGATTGAAACCTGTATGGGTGAGTGTGTGTAAATACAGCTGTTTTGCAATATATAAAGAAAGGAAAGAAAGAGAAGGAGCATAAGATTTGAAGTGCGAGAAAACTTCCAAGATCTTTATTCATGATATATGTAAATGACAGTTATAAGCCCTAACAAATGAAGCCACGGTGCCCCGGGTAAGACACCGGGCCATAGAGTTTCAATTCATTGTTTATTACAAATAACAAAAACAAAGGAATTCATTACTGCGTAACGAAATTAGCAGGCGTATGATCTTTAGCAGTCCAATTGGTCAATCCACCATCAGTCGTAGGGTAGATCCAGCTATCGAACTCCGATTCTTCCACTTCAGCCTCATCCCCAATAGCGTTCACTCCTGGAT
Source organism: Vicia faba (assembly GCA_948472305.1). Classification (NCBI taxonomy): domain Eukaryota; kingdom Viridiplantae; phylum Streptophyta; class Magnoliopsida; order Fabales; family Fabaceae; genus Vicia; species Vicia faba. Next base: position 1,556,669,328 of record OX451738.1, on the reverse strand, counting down.
TGGTGATGAGCACAGGAGGTCTTCTGGTCCTTGCCTCGCGCACAGCCCTCTGAGCCTCTGCAGTAAAACCCAGCCCAAACTTGTCAGTTTTAGGAGTGAAATCAGGGAGCCTGCCCCAGTTAGTACATTCACCTTTCTCGATTACAGCCCGGGCATCCTTCAGGGAAGCCATCTTTGAAGGAACGTCCTCTTCAACCACTGTTTCTGCTGCTGCCAATGTTGGGGGTACCTCTTCAAACTGCTGAAAGGGGGTTTCAATAAACTCCCCGTCCATCTCAATATACCGGAAGGAATTCAAATGGCTCACCATATATTCTTCCTCCCCCTGCACAGTGACAATCTTCCCTCTGACAGGGTACTTGAGTTTCTGGTGTAGGGTAGAGGTCACTGCCCCAGCTTTGTGAATCCAAGGTCGACCCAGTAAACAGGAATAAGACGGACGAATATCCATCACATAGAACGTTGAGTCGAATACTTGAGAACCCACACGAGTAGGAATGTTTACTTCTCCATGAACCATCCTCTTCGATCCGTCAAAGGCTCGGACAATGATGTTTCTAGGTTTCAATTCCAGGCCCTCACAATCCAACCGGTCTAAGGCCTTCTTGGGTAGCACATTCAGGGAAGAACCGGTGTCCACCAACACGTGCGCAAGAGTAGTGCCTCTGCATTCTATAGAGACATGCAGGGCATCATTGTGGTTCTTTCCCTTAGCAGTAAGGTCAGCATCCGAGAAACCCAAACCATTGTCAGCTGTCAAATTGGCTACGCAATCAGTAAACTGGTCTGCAGAGGTCTCTTGTGGCACATGGGCCGTCTTTAGAAATGAAATCAGGGCCTTAGCATGGGCCTCTGAGCACAGTAGTAATGAGAGCATAGAGATTTTGGAGGGTGTATGCCCCAGCTGTTCAACAACATTAAAATCACTCTTCTTGATTATTTTGAGAATTTCCTCCATCTCTTGCTGGGAGGCTTCAACATTCACAGACTTTGGTGCCTCCATCCGGGCAGGCTCGTCATCAATCCCTTTGCCCCGAGCATTAGATGACTCGGCAGCAGGGGAAGCAACTTGATCAGAAGTGGAAACGGGCGCACTTGCAGGTGTTATAATTAGAGGTCTTCGAATAGTTGGTGGCGCAATGTCAGGCGAGAAGAGCCTGCCACTGCGAGTAACTTTTGTTGGTCCAGTGATATTGCTGATGCTGGTACCAGTGTTGAATTCTTGCTTTATACCATGTACATATACATCTGCCCCATAGTGCCATGGGAAAGTCTTATCAGATTCATATGGGAGAGGCCCCGGAACAGTAATAACAATGGGTGCGACAGTCATGATTTTAACTGGCAACCTCGGGGGAGCCTTGATTGGATTGTTAAAAATTGTAACGACAGATACTTCTTCCACAGGAACACACGGAACATCGGTCTTCTTGAAGAGAATCTCCTTGCTATCCATCAGGCTTTGGATGCCTAACTTCAGCAACGGATAACCAGTAGGGGTAACAGCACACAAAAGGCAACCCTTGCTGCAACCCGGAAATAAACCGGCCAGCAGTAGGTTCCTCTTAACAGTCATCAAAGGGGTAGCTACATCATTCACAGAAACGACATACAAGTCTTCATCAATGGCATTTACTCCATGCTGGGGCATAGGAGCAGTCACCACATTTGGCCTCTTAGGCACCTCAAATTGTATCTCTTTCGCATCAATAAGGTCCTGCACCTTATTCCTTAGGGCCCAGCAGTCATTAGTAGAATGCCCCGGGCTATCGGAATGATAAGCGCAGCGGGCATTTGGATTGTATTTGGGAGAGGCAGTATTCACAACCTTCGGGGCCTCTCTAACAGTCACCAAGTTGGTCAATAGCAGCTGTGGCAAGATTTGTGACAAGGTCATACTCAGCCGGGTAAACTCTCTTCTGGGTCTTTCAGCCCTTTGTTAATTGGTTTGCCGAGGAGCGGCAGCAGGTTTAGCAATCACCACCGCGTTGACAGATTGGCGGCGCTCTGGTTTATCTTGCCTTCTAGGCCCATACACAACATTGGCCTCCTTTTTAAAGGGCTTCTTCTCAGAACTTGAAGATGCACCTTTCTGAATTTTACCGGACTTCATACCAGCCTCTATCCTTTCCCCAGTCAGAATGAGGTCAGTGAACCCTGCAGATGAATTACCGATAAGATAATTGAAAAACGGTCCGGAGAGGGTCCCCAAGAACATATCTACCAGCTCACGGTCAGTTAATGGTGGTTGCACCCTGCCAGCCAGGTCCCTCCACTTCTGCGCATACTCTTTAAAACCTTCGCCTGATCCTAGCGACATACCCTGGAGTTGGGTACGTGTATGAGCAAGGTCGGCATTATATTGATACTGCTTGTAAAAAGCAGTAGCCAACTCCTCCCAATTACGAACCTTGGTTCCATCCAGCTGATAGAACCATTCGAGATGAGTCCTTGAAAGACTCTCCTGGAAGAAGTGGATCCACAAGTTCTTGTCCACTGTGTACGGCTGAATCTTCCGCACATAGGATCTGAGGTGTAGCTTAGGGCAAGACGCCCCGTCATACTTGGTGAAAGATGGTGCCTTAAACTTGTGAGGGATGATCACACCAGTAGACAAACCCAAGTCTCCGAAACCCAAACCAGACACCTGTTGGATCTCCATGGTGTTCAGACGGTCTTCCAACTGCTTATACCGGTCTTCAGCGGGAGGATACTGTTCCTCATTAAAATCAGTCTCGTTGTCAGAGACCACCAGACTTGGAGCCCTTCCCCCCTGGGGACTGTCTTTACCTACAGAAGAACCAGCTTCCTCATTCTGCAGAGTGTTACCAAACCTCCTGCCCGAGTTGAACAGAACAGTTCTCTTCTTCTTCTTCTTCTCCTTCTTCAGGAGCAAAGCCTTCAGCTCTTCTTGACCTTGAGCCAAACCCATGATCAGCTCCTGAAATTGTGCATTCTGCGCCTGAAGGGCCTTGATAGACTGCTCGGTTGATGATTCAGGGTTCATGATGCTGCAATAAACATCGAAGAACAGTAAGCAACCTGAAAAGAAGAGTACCTGCTATGCACGTGATGAATGATATGTGTTTATACAATGCATTCAAGGGTTCGAAAGTTCAAATTTGTTGTAGACAAAAAAGGAACACACGTTATCATTAAGAAAATAATTGTTTGGTACATCAAAGCCTCATGGGCAAACATTACAAAACAAATCAATCCCAAAAGACACTACGCATCCTCTTTGGAGCTATGTAAGTGTTGAGATTCCTCTCCTCGTGCAGCAGGCGGGTGAGCTCCAAGACCTTCTTTTCACTAGCATGTAGACTGGTCTCAAGAGAATTCCGTTCTTCCTTAAGCTGGATCCAGCTTGTAAGTGCCCTGGCTGGAGAGTTGGCTTCATTTGTAAAACAAATAAGAAAGCAAGTTTACCCAGATTCCCTATGTTGTTTTAATATGTGGTGTTGAAGAAGTTCAACATCTGGACCAACATGTTATGTAAGATGTCACAACATCAGCATATGACATCGCGCCTGAAATTAAGTACTGATTAAGTAACTATGTTATATGTTGAATGTTTGTAACAGCTGTGACTTGTAACCTAACTATACTAAGTGATCTAAATTATGAAAGAGGTTATTTGTTGTGTTGAAAAAGTTCAACATCTAGGAAAACATGTTAGATGTAATGTCATGACATCTGACTTGACATCACGTCAACAGAATTGATAATTCAGTTACAGTTCTGGTACTTAAATACTCTGAGAATATATGTGATGTGGCAAATGGAGAATCTGAAGATCAATCAAGAATCAATCAGAATATTTGAAGAAAATACTGTTTCTAAATATGGAGATATTTTAGGAACTAGAAGATTGAAGACCTTGATTATAGGAGAAGTTTGCTGCTGAGTTGTAACAGCAAGGAGAAAAGCTTGCTGAGATTTTTGAAGGCCCAAATCCAGTTGGGTAATAGGTTATAAATAGCAGATTGTAACCTAGGGTTTGGAACGCTCAGAGAATGTAACATTGGGGTTGTTTTGTTAGGTAAACCTGTCGGTCTGTGGCAAGGTTACCATGTATGTAACTCGAAACCTATAGGTAAGAGTTTGAGTGTTCTTGGATGAAGCTGTGAAGCAAGTCTAAGTAGTTTTGCATTACTTCATATTCATTGTAATGTAGGAAACCAAGTGGGAGGGCACTGCTTCTTGAGTAGGAGTAAGACTTCTGTTGCTGCGACAATAGGAATGGAAACTGGTAGGTTTCTATCTAGGAGTTCCTAGGTATAGGTTGCACTGGGTAGATGATTAAGTGAAGGATGGGAACTTGTGTAGTTTAGTCCTGAATTAATATTGCTGATAGTGGATCTTCTTCCTGGCTTGGTATGCCCCCAGAGTAGGTGTGTTTCACCGAACTGGGTCAACAACTGATTTGTGTTTTTACCTTCAACACTTTATAATTCTGTCTGTTATATATCAAGGTGAAACTGTAATGTTGTAACAGATGATGTCTCAGAACATGTTAAGACATCATGCTGATATCTGTGTAGAAGAAACAGAACAGTGAAGGTTGTTCACTCTCTGCTGATCATGTGCAACAGATGAACAGAACTAGGTACATAGTTGTTCTATCCTCTGCACCTTCAAAGTATATCTGGCACAGCTTGGTTAAACTGTGCTTCTGTTTCTCTTCAGTACTGAATCACAAAAATTGGGTATCTACCTTGCAGTGTATGTATTATGTCATATCAGATGTCTAGACATTGAGTATAACATCTGAATTCTGGCATACACCAGAATTTCAATTGGTATCAGAGCAGGCATCCTGTTCTGTTTCTGGATGAGATCCATGGGTGATACTTTCTGGTATCTGCAAGGTCAATTTTAGTACTGAAGATTGTAACCTGGAATGGTTTGTTATTTCCCTGAATGGTCCCTTGAAGTGGGAGGATGGACTATTCTTGACAGGAACTGTGTGTACCTGTCTTTGGTGATTGGCTTTTGGCCTGGTTGTGTGGTAGCTGCTCTAGGTTTGATTTATTTTCAAACCTAGGATGTGTGTACGCCTGAAGTTGTGTGTAGTAGTCATGCTAGGTTTGAACCATAGTCAAACTTGGTCTATTTTTGAAGGCTAGTCTGGTGGAGTGTGTGTGCAAAGATTGGTTTGTATTAAGTTCTTCCGCTGTGTAATACCTGGCAAAACTCAAGCTCTGATGTGTTTCCCCTCTTGTGGACTGAAGGCTATTGTATTCAATAATTCAACATAAAATATTGAAGATGTCACAGATACTTGAGTCCTCTCAAGCCCACTCATGAAGACGGTCTTCGTTCAGGATGGTAAGAATCACATAATCACGGATTAGTGCTATACGAAGACCTTGAAGAATTTCAAGGAAGGCCTTGTTCCAAGGTGATGGAACTGATGTTCTATGTGATGGTGGAACAAGGATGCAGCTACTAGCTGAAGAGCATATGTTTTGGGTGTCAAACAAAGGGATACCTTTGTTTGGAACCTACTCCTGATCTGGAAGAGGAGACATCTGTGTGTGTAAAGTTGACAATGGTAAAGTCAACTATGTCTGTGTACTCCCGAAGGTTACTTTAGAAGTCAGAACTCTAGAAGTAAAGCTGGGCTGAGCAGTTGTTCCCTGGAGTACTATGGTGTGAAGAAAGATAAGCTCATTGGTTAATAAAAGCCAATGATGGTACAACATTATTGCTTCCTCATAGAAGTAGATTGGGATCATGAGTCTTGTCATTTAACCATCGTGATTAGAGGTGGAAGATCTTTCAAGAATATGAAGACTCAAAGTTTGGTTAAGGTATAGCTCTTGGAGTTACGTAAATCTGGTAGGAATGTCATATGTCATGTCAAGACATTTGTGCACAATGCATGGATATTCTGTGTGGAGCTTCCATGACTGATAGTTTGAGGGGGAGATTTGGTTAACCTCCTCACATTAGTTCAGCCTGGTGTTTAGCTGACTGTTGACCTATGTCACATGGGTTCTGGGTGTTATGTGACATATTTGCAAGGAAGGATTCATCTCTCTCAAGGATGAATCTGATCTGGTAGGAGTCTCAAATCGGTTGAAGTAAGTAGAGTTTGTTCAGAGAAAATTCTAGGGTGGCAACCTAGATATCTCAACTCTTTGGTCTCTCAAAGAAAGAGCTTGCAAGAAGAAGATATTAACACACGAAGAGTATGTCAAAGTATTCAAATGGTGAAAGTATCTTACTGGATAATGGGAAGGATTTATGATCAATTGCTATTTGTGACAAGTACAAGTATTTAGTTGATTATCCTTGGAGTTCAAGATAACTGATGTTCTTAAAAGATGTGGGAACATTCCTTCTTCTAGACCCTGTGAAGAATCACAGGAAGAGTGATACCTTAGAGCTATCTCCTTGGTGACAGCAAAATCATTTGATCCTTGAAAAGGTTTCCTGGAAACATGTTCAGACTTAAAGCCACAAGAAGAAGAAGACATCAACTTAAGATAGGATGATCTACGAAGTTAAAGATTAGATCCTTCAAAAAGATCGTCTCTTTGCAGCTCTTTGGAGTTGCTACATGTTCCTGTCTCAGTGTATCTAAGCCTTTTGTGATAACTTGTAGCTTGAAGTTCAAATTTCAATTGGAAGATCAGAATATCTTTGGGAAAAGTCTGATAAACATGGAGAAGTCAAAAGGTGGCATTTGATTTTTTTGAGGATTCATGGAGGAGATAATCAAACAGTGGCATTTGGTCTATCTCAGTAGTGGACTCTGAGAATCAAGATAATCAACATATGACAGCTGATTATTATCGAGAAAGTTTGAGTCACAGTATGAATGCGTTCAATCAATACTGTTGAACAGAGGGTGCGCTCTTGAAGACATGAAGATGCGTCTTATGTTTTCCATTCATCAAGGGGTCCTATTCACCTTAAATCAGAAACTGCCTTGAAGGTCCAACTGAGTATTGAATGTGTCCTACTTATTTCCATGAGGAGAAGTGATTGTCCCTAACAGGGGGAGTATTGGTTTGTACAAAAGGTCTTCATCAAACTCGTAGGATATAAAGTGTGGCACCTTATTAACTATTGGAATGATGTGTTCAAAACTGAAAAAGACTATGTCTGACCGAATGTCATCACATTGGTAATGACATTGTTCCTAATTTCCTCTAAAACTACAGACAGGAGGAAAATTGGATGAAGTGTGGATTATTATTAATAAATCCATGTGTGTACAGCTGTATGACTCAGAGGGAGTAACCATCCTCTTTGTGAAAATGGAATGGTTTCAAATTAGCTGAATGTATGACGACATAGGATTTGAGCATGTTTTCATCTGCTAAGAAAACAGGGCGGTTGTGTCTCATTATGGAGCTGTTTAGTGAGCTGGAATGTTTAGATGATAACTTGTCATCTAATAAAGGTATTATAACTGAGGCAGAGTATTTAAAAGGAGTAGTCGGTTCTAAAAGACAAATGTCTGACAATGGTCAAAGGGTCAAACCCAAGGGTAGGTACCTGCATTAAAACCAGTCCTAGGGTACTGAAACTGTCAGAGTAAAGTACCAAGATCGTTACTATCTATGCCAAAATTGCATTATTTATGAAGACTCTCTCTATTCTTTCTCTTCATCAGAGGGTTTCAGCAATATGAAGTTTGTTAGCATCTGGGAAAATTGTGCATGGATATGGATCTGTATGGGCAGTCTTTGTCAAATTCTGGCCAAAAAGGGGGAGAAAGATAGGGACCCAGTCTCAGGCGAGACTCAGGTGAAAGCAACACACGGCAATGTCCAGCGAGACTCAGGTGAAAGCAACATGATCCCTAAGTAAGTGACTTTGTTTGTGTCTTGTGCTCTGAGTTAAGAGGATAGTTGTGACTTGTGATCTGAGTTACATGATCACAAGTAATAAGTATCAAGATTATCAACAATAATCTTGAGAAAAGAAATCCTCTTGGGGCATCAATGGTTTGGAGTTGCTCACAGTTGAGGGATAGAGGTTTGTTGTTTGCTCAAAGGACATCAGCCTCTACAAAGAAGATGTTGGACAAGATGTTGTAACATCTCAACTGTGTTGTGGCCTGGTCCCAAAATACAACTTGCACTTATTTGTTTTAGCCAAAATTTGCCAAAGGGGGAGATTGTAAGTGCCCTGGCTGGAGAGTTGGCTTCATTTGTAAAACAAATAAGAAAGCAAGTTTACCCAGATTCCATCTGTTGTTTTAATATGTGGTGTTGAAGAAGTTCAACATCTGGACCAATATGTTATGTAAGATGTCACAACATCAGCATATGACATCGCGCCTGAAATTAAGTACTGATTAAGTAACTATGTTATATGTTGAATGTTTGTAACAGCTGTGACTTGTAACCTAACTATACTAAGTGATCTAAATTATGAAAGAGGTTATTTGTTGTGTTGAAAAAGTTCAACATCTAGGAAAACATGTTAGATGTAATGTCATGACATCTGACTTGACATCACGTCAACAGAATTGATAATTCAGTTACAGTTCTGGTACTTAAATACTCTGAGAATATATGTGATGTGGCAAATGGAGAATCTGAAGATCAATCAAGAATCAATCAGAATATTTGAAGAAAATACTGTTTCTAAATATGGAGATATTTTAGGAACTAGAAGATTGAAGACCTTGATTATAGGAGAAGTTTGCTGCTGAGTTGTAACAGCAAGGAGAAAAGCTTGCTGAGATTTTTGAAGGCCCAAATCCAGTTGGGTAATAGGTTATAAATAGCAGATTGTAACCTAGGGTTTGGAACGCTCAGAGAATGTAACATTGGGGGTGTTTTGTTAGGTAAACCTGTCGGTCTGTGGCAAGGTTACCATGTATGTAACTCGAAACCTATAGGTAAGAGTTTGAGTGTTCTTGGATGAAGCTGTGAAGCAAGTCTAAGTAGTTTTGCATTACTTCATATTCATTGTAATGTAGGAAACCAAGTGGGAGGGCACTGCTTCTTGAGTAGGAGTAAGACTTCTGTTGCTGCGGCAATAGGAATGGAAACTGGTAGGTTTCTATCTAGGAGTTCCTAGGTATAGGTTGCACTGGGTAGATGATTAAGTGAAGGATGGGAACTTGTGTAGTTTAGTCCTGAATTAATATTGCTGATAGTGGATCTTCTTCCTGGCTTGGTATGCCCCCAGAGTAGGTGTGTTTCACCGAACTGGGTCAACAACTGATTTGTGTTTTTACCTTCAACACTTTATAATTCTGTCTGTTATATATCAAGGTGAAACTGTAATGTTGTAACAGATGATGTCTCAGAACATGTTAAGACATCATGCTGATATCTGTGTAGAAGAAACAGAACAGTGAAGGTTGTTCACTCTCTGCTGATCATGTGCAACAGATGAACAGAACTAGGTACATAGTTGTTCTATCCTCTGCACCTTCAAAGTATATCTGGCACAACTTGGTTAAACTGTGCTTCTGTTTCTCTTCAGTACTGAATCACAAAAATTGGGTATCTACCTTGCAGTGTATGTATTATGTCATATCAGATGTCTAGACATTGAGTATAACATCTGAATTCTGGCATACACCAGAATTTCACAGCTCTTCTGCATCTCTTCCCAGGACGTGGGCATGTCAGGATGTTGAATGGTGTAGGACACTTCACCTTCCAAAACTGGCTCCTTGATCACAGGGAGAACATGAGGATATGGCATCACTAACTTCTGGGAGTGGGCTCGTACCCACTTGAGATAAGGCTCCAACGGGATGGAATTCCTGTGCCCCAGGGTTTTGCTGTCTATCCTATTTGGCATCCTCTAAGCTCTGATGAATCTCTGGCGAAGTCCTTGTGCATCGTTGTCGAAGTCGAACACTATGTCAGGAATTAACATGTCATGAGGGCCGTCCCTCCGAGCATAACCAAACTGTCTCCAAGCCAAGCATGGGTTGTAAGTAATACCTCCCCTGATTCCAAGTAAAGGAACATTAGGGTACTCCCCACAACGATCAATGACAGTGACATCCTCTCTGGACCGAGAGCACCAATGTATATCTGCATGTGTAAGAGTCATCAATCGTTGTGACCATCTCAAACACCGCTCATTCTTCAAGACTGATTGTGGAAGGTGCGAAATAAACCACCTTCCCAGGAGAGGAGTACAACACATAAGAACACCCCTTTTTCTCATGGTTCGAGTGTAACATGAGTGAAGGATGTCCCCGAGCAAAGTAGGTATAGGATTCCTGGACATGAAGATCTGGACAACACTGATATCTATAAGCTGATCTGGATTAGGGAACAACACCAAACCATAGACAAGGAGGGCTACAACTTCTTCAAAAGCTTGTAGGTCAAGGGAGTTCCAACATTCTTGGGCCTTCTCAAACAGAAACCTGGCTAAGAACCCTTTGATACCACTTCTAACTTCCCAATGTCCCTTGAGGTCAGATGACTGTAGGTGTAAGGCTTTAGCAATCTCTTCAAGCTTGGGTTCCTTTTCCGTACCGTTGTAGGGTAGTTGATCAAGGATAGGGATCTTCAGAAGCCGGGAGAACTCTTCCAATGTAGGCACCAGTTGATAATCCAGGAAAGTGAAACAGTGATGCAGAGGGTCAAAGAACTGGAATAGGACCTTTATCATATCTTCCTCAATGTTGGTGTTGACCAAGCTGATGAGTCTTCCATGTCTCTCACTGAATGAAGAGCTCTCGGGAATCCTGGAAATAAGCTCCTTAAGCTGAGGAGGGATCCTTACAAGGCTAATCTGAATTGTCTTTCTGCGACCAGTTTCCATGTCCTATAAAACAAGAACAAAGATGAAGATTCGAACCCCTGAAATGGTTAGCCAATGCATATGATGCTGGATGATGCTATGATTAAACACCACAAATATTTACAAAGGCAAACATGATAAGGCACACAAGTCACACCACATCCCTTAGAGTTTAGGCCTGCATGGGGTCTGGGTATTACCCTCTTGAAGTTGGTGGGCTCAACCTGTCCTATTAGAAGTAACTGGGTTCTAAGGATCCCAATATCACTGGATTGCTTTCATTGTTCATCGTTTTGATTTAGCCACTGAACTGGCGACCGAAATATTCCAGGAAAGCAACCCTCAATTGAGTGTAGTATCGAGTATCAACCAACCTCGGACTGCACCAAAGTCAGTTATCTCACTACCCTAAAGAGGCCAAGATTGTTCAATTAAGGTTCCTAAGGTCAGTTGATGCTTCACGACACCACGCGGAGGCCCCGTACTCTCCTTGACTGAACTCAAGGGTTACCGGTACACACCAAAGTGCCACATCAACGTAGCAGACTGTTTCAACCATGTCGGTATACCCCGCATAGTTCCCTCACAGCCTTGTTGCTACTTTCTAAGAAGGTATCCCCAGATCCGGGTTAGGATCTATAGAACTCCCAAGACAGTCCCACAATTTAAAGCAAACAAGTCAAAGCAATTGAAAACACAGTGATCTTAGTCCTAAGGTACACCTCACTTTAAAAGTTTCCCCAGCAGAGTCGCCAGTTCTGTGATCGGTGGATCTGGAACTGACTGTTTAACGCTGGTTCGCGAAAGCAAGAGTCGCCACCGTCTTTTATTTTCTCCAATATGGAAAGGACAAAAGCACAGAAAAATTCCTTATTGAGATTAGCTCTCGGTTCGGGAGGTAGATTTATAGAAAGGGAAGGTGTTAGCACCCTTTCTATCCATGGTTATCCATGGGCTCTTAGATACTTGCTCATTGTGTTTTCAAAAGTGTTTGCTTTTCAGAGTGAGTGGGTTTGAAAAAGTTTCATTTAAAATTTCAGTTCGACTCTTGTATCAGTCCTCAAGAGTGTTTGAAAAGTTGTTTTTGAAAGCTTTTTGAAAGTGTCAGTGTGAAAAGAGTTTTTGATTTGTTTTTGAAGAGAGCAAGTATCCATGAGTCGTCTACCTACCCTAAGGAATTAGGCTGTGTAAATGTCCTTAAGGTAGTGCCATCCCACCATTGAGAGGTAGGTAGCACCACCGTTGGAGGTGTTCGGGTCAATTCGTTTGTAGGGACAGTGTGGTCACCAGAGCAACAGTAGGACACCTTAGAAGCTACCCTTATGCCATTGATCCTTTTTATTCCGAGTCAACCTTTTCGAGGCAACTATTCCGAGGCAACCGTTTCGAGGCAACCATATCAATGGGACATAAGGACTTACTAAGACGTCCTATAGTCGACGACGACGTTTCGAGGGGCAAGGAAACAGTGTGGTCACCAGAGCAATAGTAGGGCACCTTAGAAGCTACCCTTATGCCATGTTCATGGACATAAGGACTTACTAAAACGTCCTATACTCGACGACCACGTTTCGAAGGGCAAGGCAACAGTGAGGCGTACCCTAAGAGTGGTGTGTGAATTGTGTGTCATTTTCAGTTAATATTTGTCTTATCATGCATTTGGTGGTCTACGCTTTGATTTTATTTGGGCATACATTCTTTCATGTGATTATTAGCAGTTAAGGGTGCGGGAATTAAAATGCGGAAAAATAAAGGTCCTACGCTATTACAAGGCGCAGGTCTACATCGCCAAATTAAACCAAGACCCGATTTGAATAAAAGTACGGAAAGTAAATGTCTTAATTATCTATTACAAGGTGTGATCGGTGGATCTGGAACTGACTGTTTAACACTGGTTCGCGAAATGTCGCGGAAGCAAGAGTCGCCACCGTCTTTTATTTTCTCCAAATGGAAAGGACAAAAGCACAGAAAAATTCCTTATAGAGATTGCTCTCGGTTCGGGAGGTAGATTTATAGAAAGGGAAGGTGTTAGCACCCTTTCTATCCATGGTTATCCATGGGCTCTTAGATACTTGCTCATTTGTGTTTTCAAAATGGTTTGTTTGCTTTTCAACTGTGGGTTTAAAAGAGTTTCTTTGAAAATTCCAGTTCGACTCTTGTATCAGTCCTCAAGAGTGTTTGAAAAGTTGCTTTCGAAAGCTTTTTGAAAAGTGTCGGTGTGAAAAGTAATTTTGATTTGTTTTGAAATTAGAGCAAGTATCTAGAGTCGTCTACCTACCCTAAGGAATTCGTCTGTGTAAATGTCCTTGAAGTAGTGCCATCCCACCATTGAGAGGTAGGTAGCACCACCGTTGGAGGTGTTCAGGTCAATTCGAGGGTTCGGGACATGGTAATCACCAGAGCAATAGGAAGACACCTTAGAAGCTACCCCCATGCCATGTTCATGGACATGAGGACTTACTAAAACATCCTCTACTCGACGATCACCTTTCGAGGGGCAAGGCAACAGTGAGACGTACCCTAGGGGTGGTGTGTGATTTGTGTGTCGTTTTCAGATATTTTTGTCTTGTCATGCGTTGGTATCTACGCGTTGCTTTTATTTTTGACATTCATTCTTTCATTCAAATTATTAACAGTTAAAAGATGCGAGAATTAAAAGTCCTACGCTATTACAAAGGCGCGGGTCTACATCGCCAAATTAATCCAAGACCCGATTTGAAATAAAACAAAATGCGGAAGATAAATACCCTAATTGATCTATTACATAGCTTTGGGAGAATTACATAAAAGGGAAATAAAATAAGCGCGCGAATTAGAATTATGATCGAATGCGAGGGCGTTGGACCCTTTTAAGGAAATTAAATTGGAATCATGAAATTGATTAAAAGAAAATAAAAGAAAGAATTTTTTGGAGTTTTTTGCATTTATGGAGTTTAATGAGAATTAATGGAATTAAAACCTAATTCTAAACTATTTTTAATTTATTAAAAAAATATTTAAGTTTGTATCCTAATTTTAACCTAATTATTTACATGGCAATTTATTTACAAAATAAATAATTAATTATTAATTAAGGTGAAAGAAAAGAAAAAGAGTAAAAATATTTAGAACTCTAATTCTACATTTTTTAGTTTATAAAAAAAAACGTTTAAAATTAAACCTAGAATTAAAACTAAATCAATTGATAAAATTTATTTACAAAAATGTTAGTGAATTAAACATAAAAACATATTTTTTATTTTATAGTTTCTGAATTTTTTTGGGTATTTTTATGTTATGAAAATATTAATTTATGAATTAAAAGTAAATAATTAAATTAAAACAAATAATAAAAAAAATAGGAAAAAGAAAAGAAATACAAACACTTGGGGGGTGTTGACCCCAATTTGGAGGTATTATTGTGGCAATCAGGCCCAATGAATTAAGGCCTTTGGTTGACTTTCAGCGCGCGTGTGGCCCTTGGACTAAGATGCACCATGGAACTCACATCTTGGCTTTTGGATAGATCTCAGTGGCCATGTGGCAAGCCTTGATAGTGGGCGCATGATGAACCCCTAGGCGTATACTGCAGGGAATCACATTAAAACAAAATTCATTGAGAAATATGGGGGACCTGGGAATCGAACCCAGGTCCCAAAGCTTGCCAATGATGCTTTCCACCAACTGAGCTGCGTGTTCATTCATAAATATAATGAGATAATATTATTATATGTGAAAAAAGTACGCTTATTGGTAGAAACGAAAAAACGCGCTAAAGCATTTGAATGATCCAACCAGGCTATGACAACTCATCTTCTTCCTCGTTTGTGTGTTTTGCCCTGAAAAAAAACAGTTAGATAGCGGGGGTTTTAAACCCCCACTAAGTGAAGAACAGGATAATAGCGATTAGCGTATGGTGGCTCATAAATTGAGCGTGACTAGTGTAATCAATTCGTGTGAAGGTCGTGAGTTCAGTGTCCAGGTCTTGTTGGCCAATTTTTCTGGACGAGAGAAACCCCAATTCTACAGCCTTGAAACCCTAGCGACCTCCAATGGTAACTTTGCATATAGGGCACGAAAACTCAATTGAAATACACCATTAGTTTCAGAATGATTAGATTAGTATAAAACGATCATTAAAATGTATGAATATGGCATATAATTCAAAGCACGAATATGAGAAAAGTTTGAGAAATTTGGACTTCTATATACCAATTCTTGATGCGTGAGGACTGGAAAAGAATGCAGTTAGGTTCAGTGAAGCCTTGGCAAGCTATTGAAATTGGTTAGAAGCTTTGAATCGTCCTCTAATGCAGTTTTCAGTTTTGACTTTTTTGGACAAAAATGCAAACTTGGTTTTTGATATGAGGCACAACTTCAAGGTTTATGGCATTAGGGTTAAGTTCTGTTTATGTATGGGAATGAATTAGGGTAAGAATCAAGTCCAAAAACCCTTTGCATTGATGAAAGAAATATTTGATTTCCATGGAATCTTTTTTAATATTTTCTTCATGAAGAACATGCCAATTTGCACCAAATCTTTCCCTTTTTGATTGTACACGAGATCTTGAGTGAATCATGAGTGATTATACTGCATAAAAAGATTCAAACACATTTGTTTAGTATTTTTTCATATTTTATTTTATTAAATGAATTAATGGTGATTAAAAATTCAAATAAATAATAAAAATGATGAAATAAATCCCTTTTGGGCCAAATGGTCGTGCATAGCCTTTGGATGATGAATCTTGGAAGAAAATGTGGCACATTAGCAATTTTGAGGCATTTGAAGTAAAGTTGACTTTTCAAAATTCCCAAAATTTTCCCAACTTCCACAAGGCATATCTTGCTCAATTTTTAAGCTTTGATCATGTTCTTGGACATTTTGGAAAGGTCTTGAAGTCCTCTAACCAATGCCTTTGGTCCCATGTCATTTTGATTTACCAATCTCAAGTTATGGTCTTTGACTTAAAGTGCCTTTTTGTTGACTTTTGAAAATGACCTATAATGTTGAAATTGATAACTTTTTGTGAGAGCATTTATTGGACTTTAAGTGTGAAGAGGAGTTGTAGGAAATGTCTTTCTCTTCAAAATGAGCTTTGGATGGAATTTTTCTGATGAACCATGTGGAAGTTATGCCTTGGTCAAGTTACAGTTGACTTTTTCAACTGTCCAAATATGGAAACTTTTGCATCTTGAGACTTTTTGAACCATGCCTTGAAAATCATGATCAAGAATTGATCAAATGATGTTTGTGGCTTCAAAATAAGATGTTGATCAAAAATTTGAACTTTTGACTGTCAAATGACCATTTTACCCCTACAGTTGACTACTGGGCAATTAGGGTTTCTGACTGTGCAATTTTGTGCTGTAAGTCTTGAAACTTGGTATGAGGATGCTTGACCATGTTTATAGGCATGTGGGACTTGATTGGACCCTTGGAAACTTCAATTACTTTGCCAGACCCAAAACCCTAGTTTTTGACTATTAGGAGGCCCTTGAACTGTGCAACCCTTGGGGAGATTTTGAAGCATGCTCTTTGCAAATCTTGAAGAATATGGGAGGGAAAATTTTGGGGTACAACAGTTGCCCCTGTTCAATCTTCTTAGACCTGAGGATGCAGATTGGCTGACGTGCCTTTCGTAATCCGAAGGTGGAAGATGATTGAACACTAGAGTGCCCAGAAATTTGCGCTCACATAATAGTGTGATGGTGGGAATGGGCTTGTAGATGCTATTTGGAGATTGATGGATAGGATGATGGGCTTATAGATGCCATGCTAAGAGATGATGGATAGGTGGATGGGCTTATAGATGCCATCTGGATGTTGATCGCGTAAGAGATTCCTTAGCGAGAACTTGCGTACCTGCAAAAGAAAATGATTACCTGACCTGTTACAGGAGCTGGTCTTCAAACTCTTTGTGTGGATGTGTCTTGACTGGTTACAGGAACTGAATTTGGAACTTCAAAAAGTGATGAATGAACCAGGGATGGTTACTATCTCAACAGGACGGTGAGAAAACCTTGGACGATTACTACCTCAACAGGAACGCTGAGAGAATCTTGGAGCGATTACTACCTCCACAGTAACGGGGAGAGAATCATAGGCGACTTCAACCTCAACAGTAACGCTGAGAGAATCTTGGGCGACTTTAACCTCAACAGCAACGCTGAGAGAATCTCGGGCGACTTCAACCTCAATAGTAACGCTGAGAGAATCTTGGATGTCTTCTACTGAGTCTTTATCAGGAAAATCTTTTAGGGATCGATTTAACTGGACTAGAGAAGGCCTTTGACTGGATAAGAATCAGGAAAATCTTAGGGTCGATTTAACTGAACCGGACAAGGTCTTGAAATCTTCAACTGGATAAGAAACAGGGAGATCTTAGGGTCGATCTGACTGAACCAGAGAAGGCCTTTGACTGGATAAGAATCAGGAAAATCTTAGGGTCGATTTAACTGAACCGGACAAGGTTTTGAAATCTTCAACTGGATAAGAAACAGGGAGATCTTAGGGTCGATCTGACTGAACCAGAGAAGGCCTTTGACTGGATAAGAATTAGGAAAATCTTAGGGTCGATTTAACTGAACCGGACAAGGTCTTAGAATCTTCAACTGGATAAGAATCAGGGAGATCTTAGGGTCGATCTGACTGAACCAGACAAGGCATTTGACTGGATAAGAATCAGGAAAATCTTAGGGTTGATTTAACTGAACCAGACTAAAGTCTTGAAATATAGCTGAGAACTTAACTGAATCTTTCCTGAAAGGTAAAGGTCAGTCATATGCAATGCATGATATGGATCAAGCAATGATGTTCTCAACGTAAATGAGATTGTATGTTTATGATGCTTATATGCATGCTATAATGTATGGAAATGCGATGTTTATGAATGTATGTTTTCGTCTTGGGAAAATAAATCCTTGACGGGTGCCGGGAAGTCACTCCTGGGCTGATGTTGAAGAACCATGCTTTGTTGTTTCCGCTGGGGATGATAGTTGCAAGAATACTGGTAGGAGAAGATAACTCTGTTGGGGAATAAACTTGGCGAATGGATTACTCTGCGGGGAGACAATTACTCTAACGATCTTGCTGGGAAACAATACTCTGTGGGGAGAGAGGTACTTTGTTGAAATGTTGATGGTAATTTCGCTGGGGATAAGAAGACTTTGCCGAGGACGATCTTTCCGTGGCTTTTGGCTGAGGATAACCCAGTTATACCCTGGTAGGGGAATAACCTTTGAATACAGTCGGGAGACGCGTTCGTGCTTTGCGGGGATAAGCTTCTAGAATCTACTGGGGATAAGCTTACTGCTTGGGGAGATGGATTCCAACTTTCCTGGGAAACTGGATTGGACTCTCCTGGGGAAGTTTTGAACTGTATCGGGGAAGTGACTCCATTGAATGTTTGATATACCGCCGGGGAACAATCTTTAGGCCAAGACTGCCGGGGATGCTTGTTAGGAATGTCTGTATATCGTGCTGGGGAATGTTGAGATCTGCGGGGGATACCCAACTTCCTTAAGGCTGATAATAGCTTTGCTTGGGGAGAGTGCACTGATCTGCTGACTCACTCTCTGGGGAATTAAGATATCTGGTTACGTTCTTTAGCTGAACCTACCTTGATACTTTGGAGGACAGAACAATTAGATTGCTTAGACAACTCCTTATTGCCCCTGTTTCTACTGTTACCTGTAATTAATCCTTTGTTTCATATGCAAATATTCATGAGTTAGCAAATTATTGTCAATGCATATATCACAAATTGAACCTTGGACGTTCTTCGCAAAACAAAACAGAAAAGAAAAACAAATGGCAATTTGAGCTGAAAAGTGATTTGTATTGATTTTTTTGAATTTGCCTGTAAATAGGCGTTTATGTACAGGAGGCTGACGTCCTAGTAAGAGAACGCCGCCGAACAAAAGAGTTTATACAAATTTGTACAAGATAAAATAAAACAGCTGTGTGAAATGAATGATCCACTGGGTTTCAACTCTGCTATTGCCTTTATATCTCCGAGCGTCTCATCACTTGATGACCTTAGTTGAAGATAAAGCTGACTGATCGATGCCGTCTGAACTTGGTGTAGATACCGGATTCTGGATGCAAAGTGATCCAATGAGACACAGTATTACGCTTTATCCCTAACTTTTGCCTAGAACGCCCTTTCAGGTTTTCAGTCCATCGGGATACCCATTTTTGCCCAAGCCGCCTTTTCAGGTTTTCGACTTGCCGGGTGTACAGATTTTTTTTCATTTCATCCCTTCATTTTGCCCGAACCCTTTTGGTTCGCCGGGAAGCCCTAATTTTTGCCTAGGTATGTCAACCTAGCGGGTCTTTTTCATGCGTAGTATCTTTTTACTATGTCTGCATTAGCGGGGTGAGGAAGGTCGTCACCATCCATGTTGGTTAGAATCATGGCTCCTCCTGAGAACACATGTTTAACCACAAATGGCCCTTCGTACGTAGGGGTCCATTTGCCCCTTGGATCACTCTGAGGAAGGATGATTCGCTTGATTACCAGATCCCCAACTTGATATTCTTGTGGTCTGTCCTTTTTGTTATATGCCCTGATCATCCGTTTTTGATACGTTTGACCATGACAAATAGCAGCAAGTCTCTTTTCGTCAATCAGGTTTAACTGATCAAGTCGTGTCTGGATCCAATCATCTTCACTCAGATCTGCATCCTTCATTATCCGGAGAGAGGGTATCTGCACTTCGATCGGTAAGACTGCCTCCATACCGTAGACCAAGGAGAAGGGAGTTGCCCCGGTTGATGTCCTGGCTGAGGTACGGTACCCATGTAGAGCGAACGGTAACATCTCGTGCCAATCTTTATAAGTCACTGTCATCTTCTGCACGATTTTCTTAATGTTCTTATTTGCTGCTTCTACAGCCCCATTCATCTTCGGTCTGTAAGGAGAAGAGTTGTGGTGCTGTATCTTAAACTGCTCGCAGAGCTCAGTGATCATCTTGTTATTGAGGTTGGTACCGTTGTCTGTAATGATCCTTTCTGGGACACCGTATCGACAGATCAGGTTATGCCGAATGAACCGTGCTACAACATTCTTGGTTACTGTAGCGTAGGAAGCTGCTTCAACCCACTTCATGAAGTAATCAATCGCTACCAGGATGAAGCGATGCCCATTGGACGCTGTAGGTTTAATCTCACCGATCATATCTATGCCCCACATTGCAAACGGCCAAGGCGCTGTCAGGACATTTAGAGGAACTGGAGGAACATGTACCTTGTCTGCGTATATCTGGCATTTGTGGCATGTCCGAGAGTGTTGGTAACAGTCGACTTCCATTGTGGACTAGAAATACCCTTCCCGAAGGATCTTCTTTTCCATAGTGTGCCCACTGGAATGTGTTCCGAAGGTCCCTTCATGTAGCTCTTCCATGATCCTTTCTGCTACCGTCTTATCCACACAACGCAGTAAGGTCGAATCATGGTTTCGCTTATACAGGATGCCGTTGCTAAGGAAGAACTTCGCTGCGAACCTTCTCAGAAACTTCTTATCATTGACAGATGCACCTTCAGGGTATTCCTGAGCTTCCAAGTATCTCTTCACCTCATGGTACCAAGGCTTCTCAGTCACCAATTCAGTCTCGAGATCACAACAGTATGCCGGTTCGTCCAATTTCCAGATAGTGACCTGGGGAGCCTCATTGTCCCATTTGACCTTGAACATAGAAGACATCGTAGCTAACGCGTCCGCCAACTGATTCTCCTCTCTCGGAAAATGTTCAAAGGTTATCTCTGTGAAATGGGGGATCAATGTCAACACACATTCTCTGTAAGGAATAAGATTCAGATGTTTCATATCCCACTCGCCTTTGATCTGATTGATCACGAGAGAGGAATCTCCGAAGACACTCAGAAACTTGATCCTTAAGTCGATCGCAGCTTGGAGACCCATGATGCATGCCTCATACTCCGCCATGTTGTTGGTGCAGTTGAAACATAGCCGGGCAGTGAGTGGAGTATGAGGGCCTTGGGGGGATATGATTACAGCGCCGATACCGTTACCCAAAGCGTTGGAGGCTCCGTCAAAGTGCATAGACCATCGGGATCCTTCCTCAGGTCCTTCATCAGGTCCAGGTACTTCACAATCAATCACTATCATGATGCTCTCGTCTGGAAACTCGAAGTTCATTGACTGATAGTCGTCGACTGCCTGATGTGCCAAGTGGTCTGCCAATACACTTCCTTTGATAGCTTTCTGAGTCGTGTACTAGATGTCGTATTCTGTCAAGATCATTTGCCATCTTACTATTCTCCCAGACAGAGCAGGCTTTTCAAATATGTACTTTATAGGATCCATCTTTGAGATCAACAAGGTAGTGTGAGTCAGCATATACTGTCTCAGCCGGCGAGCAGCCCATACCAAAGCGCAGCAAGTTTTCTCAAGCAGTGAGTATCGGGTCTCACAGTCGGTAAACTTTTTGCTAAGGTAATAAATGGCATGCTCTTTTCGGCCAGACTCGTCATGCTGCCCCAGCACACACCCCATTGAGTTGTCAAGCACTGTCAGGTATAGTATCAGAGGTCTCCCTTCAACTGGTGGCATAAGGATGGGTGGTTCTTGGAGATACTCTTTGATTTTGTCAAAAGCAGCCTGACATTCATCATTCCAACGTACTACCTGATCTTTCTTTAGCAGCTTGAAGATTGGTTCACAAGTAGCAGTTAGGTGTGAGATGAACCGGACGATGTAATCCATGCGTCCTAAAAAGCCTCTGACCTCTTTCTCTGTCTTAGGAACTGGCATCTCTTGAATGGCTTTAACCTTGGCAGGGTCCACTTGAATACCCTTATCACTTACAACGAAGCCTAGCAACTTTCCAGATCTTACCCCGAAGGTGCACTTGTTCGGGTTCAACCTCAGCTTGTACAACTTCAGACGGTCAAACAATTTCTGCAGATGATCAAGGTGTTCTTCCTCAGTTTGAGACCATGCAATCATGTCGTCAACATACAATTCAATCTCATGATGGATCATGTCATGAAATAAAGCAACCATGGCACGTTGGTAGGTTGCCCCAGCGTTTTTCAACCCAAATGGCATGACCTTGTAGCAGAAGGTGCCCCACTGAGTAACAAAGGTAGTCTTTTCCATGTCTTCAGGTGCCATCTTGATCTGATTATAACCTGAAAAGCCATCCATGAAAGAGAACACCTTGTGCTGAGCCGTATTGTCAACCAGGACATCAATGTGAGGTAGAGGGAAGTCATCCTTGGGGCTGGCCCTGTTCAGATCCCTGTAGTCGACACACATTCTGACCTTACCATCTTTCTTTGGTACCGGCACCACATTGGCAACCCACTGCGGGTAAGAAGTCACTGCAAGGAACCCGACATCAAATTGTTTCATAACCTCGGCTTTGATCTTCTCAGACATCTCTGGACGCATACGACGGACTTTTTGCTTAACCGGAGGGCAGTCTTCCTTGGTAGGCAAATGATGGACCACAATGTCGGTATCCAACCCGGGCATGTCTTCGTAGGACCAGGCAAAGATCTCCACATAATCATGTAACATCTGAGTCAACCGTTGCTTCACGCTGAGCTCTAGGTTGGCACCGATATTTACCTTCTTTCTGTCCATCTCAGTACCCAAATTTATTGTTTCCGCCGGCTCTTCATGTGGTTGAATTGCCCTCTCTTCCTGAAGTAACAGTCTTGAAAGCTCGCCAGGCACTTCGCAATCATCTTCACCTTCGTCTTCGGCTAAGTTGATCGGATTTTCGAAGTCATAACTGGCAGTAGCAGAGTCGTTACCAGTGAGATCCAGAGTGGATTGAAACCTGTATGAGTGAGTGTGTGTAAATACAGCTGTTTTGTAATATATAAAGAAAGGAAAGAAAGAAAAGGAGCATAAGATTTGAAATGCGAGAAAACGTCCAAGGTCTTTATTCATGATATATGAAATGACAATTAATATACCCTCACAAACGAAGCCACGGTGCCCCGGGTAAGACACCGGGCCATAGAGTTTTAATTCATTGTTTATTACAAATAACAAAATCAAAGGAGTTTATTACTGCGTAACAAAAGTAACAGGAGTATGATCTTTAGCAATCCAATTGGTCAGTCCACCATCAGTCGTCGGGTAAATCCAGCTATCGAACTCTGATTCTTCCACCTCATCTTCGTCCCCAACAGCATTCACTCCTGGATTTGTAATGAGCACAGGAGGTCTTCTGGTCTTTGCCTTGTGTACAGCCTTCTGACCCTCTGCAGTAAAACCCAGTCCAAACTTGTCAGTTTTAGGTGTAAAATCAGGGAGCCTGCCCCAATTAGCACATTCACCTTTCTTGATCACAGCCCGGGCATCCTTCAAGGAAGCCATCTTCAAAGGAACATCCTCTTCGACCACTGTTTCCGCTGCCGCCAATGTTGGAGGTACCTCTTCGAAATGCTGAAAAGGGGTTTCAATAAACTCCCCGTCTATCTCAATATACCTGAAGGAATTCAAATGGCTCACCATATACTCCTCCTCTCCCTGCACAGTGACAATCTTCCCTCTGACGGGATACTTGAGTTTCTGGTGTAGGGTAGAGGTCACTGCCCCAGCTTTGTGGATCCAAGGTCGACCCAGTAGACAAGAATACGATGGACGGATATCCATCACATAGAAAGTAGAGTCGAATACCTGAGAACCCACACGAATAGGAATGTCTACCTCTCCGTAGACCATCCTTTTAGAACCGTCGAAGGCTCTGACAATGATGTTGCTAGGTTTCAGCTCCAGGCCCTCACAATCCAGCCGGTCTAAGGCCTTCTTGGGTACCACATTTAGGGAAGAACCAGTGTCCACCAACACGTGCGCAAGAGTAGTGCCCCTGCATTCAATAGAGACATGCAGGGCGTCATTGTGGTCATTTCCCTTAGCAGTAAGGTCAGCGTCCGAGAAACCCAACCCATTGTCCGCTGTCAGATTGGCTATACAATCAGTAAATTGGACTGCAAATGTCACCTGTGGCACATGGGCCGTCTTGAGAAATGAAATCAGGGCCTTAGCATGAAGGGGTGAAAAACACAAGAAGGGGGGGGGGGGGGGGTTGAATTGTAAAACTGAAATCTAAAGCAATTGACAAGATATTTTTATCCTGGTTCGTTTGATCTCAAACTACTCCAGTCCACCCGTCAAGGTGATTTCGCCTCTCTCCAACGAGGTCTTAATTCACTATATTCAACTGAATATTACAGACTGCTTTAACAACTGCTAAAGCCTTCTTGATTCAAACCACAATCCGGTTTGTCAAGGCAACACTTTCTTACAAAGGTATAAAACAATGTGTGTGAATGTTTTCTACAAAACTTTATCACAACTGTGATGTATACACAAATGAAGCTTAGAAACTAGATTGCTAAACACTAATGGAGTATCAGAGTTTGTGGTTTAGCAAAACTGGTAGATGAAGATTATTGTTCAGCTTTGTGCGTGTAGAGATTTTGAGAGCATTAGCCATTATAATCTTCGAAGCCTTGTTTATATAGCACTTGAGAAGATGAACGTTGAATGCAATATTCTTGATTCAATGCTAATAACAAGCTTTCCTTTTTGAGCAGATCTTGTCTGGAATGAGGCCGTTGGAATTGATTAGCTTTCAATGCACAGTACCGTTGCTTCTTTAACGCAAGTTCTGGCTTGGCTCATTCTGATTCTGCTTCGCTGCTGATGAACTATTGTGTTTCTGTATCAGAGTGTTTACGCGCAGTTCTGTTCATCAAGCTTCAGCATGTACGTGAGTTGATCATCTGATCTTGACGTTCTGATTCAGCAACTTCTGATGCTGGTGTATGAAATCAAATTCTGATGCTGAATAAGTGATCTTGCTTATTTTAATCAGCGTATCTGCAAGTCAGAGCATAGTAATTTTAGGCAGCATATAGTTCAAACATGAAACATATAAATACTATATCTTTTCACTTTGTTATCATCAAAACTCAAATATAGGGTAGTAAATTCAAACATTGTTCTAACATAGCATGGGCCTCTGAGCACAGCAGCAAGGAGAGCATAGAGATTTTGGAGGGTGTATGCCCCAGCTGCTCGACAACATTAAAGTCACTCTTCTTGATTATTTTCAGGATTTCCTCCATCTCTTGTTAGGAGGCCTTGGCATTCACAGATTTTGGTGCCTCCATCCGGGCAGGCTCATCTTCAATCCATTTGCCCCGAGCATTAGATGACTCGGCAGCAGGGGAAGCAACTGGATCAGAAACGGGAACAGGTACACTTGCAGGTGTTATAGTGAGGGGTCTTTGAGTAGCTGGTGGTGCAATGTCAGGCGAGAAGAGCCTGCCACTGCGGGTAACTTTTGCTGGACCAGTGATATTGCTGATACTAGTGCCAGTGTTGAACTCTTGCTTGATTCCATCTACACACACGTCTGCCCCATAGTGCCAGGGGACAGCCCTATCAGATTCATAGGGGAGAGGCCCCGGAACAGTAATCACAACGGGTGCGACAGTCATGATCTTAACCGGCTTCCTTGGGAGAGCTTTGATCAGATTATTAAAGATTGTAACAACAGATACTTCTTCCACCGGAACAAACTGAACAACAGTCTTCTTGAACAGAATCTCTTTGCTGTCCATCAGGCTTTGGATGCCCAACTTCAGCAAAGGACAACCAGAAAGGGAAACAGCACAGAAAAGGCAACCTTCACTACAAACCGGAAATAAACCGGCCAGCAGTAGGTTCCTCTTAACAGACATCAAGGGAGTAGCTACATCATTCACGGAAACGGCGTACACATCTTCATCAACGGCATTCACTCCATGCTGGGGCATAGGAGCAGTCACTACATTTGGCCTCTCAGGCGCTTCAAATTGTATCTCCTTTGCGTCAATAAGGTCTTGTACCTTATTCCTTAAGGCCCAACAGTCATCAGTGGAATGCCCCGGGCTATCGGAGTAATAAGCACAGCGAGCATTTGGATTGTACTTCGGAGAGGCAGTATTCACAACTTTCGGGGCCTCTCTAACAGTCACCAAATTGGTGGATAGCAACTGCGGCAAGATTTGTGATAGAGTCATACTTAGCCGGGTAAACTCTCTTCTGGGTCTTTCACCCCTTTGCGGATTGGTTTGCCGAGGAGCGGCAACAGGCTTAGCAATCATCACCGTGTTGACAGATTGGCGGCGCTCAGGTTTATCATGTCTTTTAGGCCCATACACAACACTGGCCTCCTTCTTAAAGGGCTTCTTCTCTGAATTTGACGATGCACCCTTCTGAATTTTACCAGACTTCATTCCAGCCTCTATTCTCTCTCCAGTCAGAATAAGATCAGTAAACCCTGCAGATGAGTTACCGATAAGATGATTGAAAAATGGCCCAGATAGGGTCCCCAAGAACATGTCTACCAACTCCCGGTCAGTTAACGGAGGCTGCACCCTGCCATCCAGATCCCTCCACTTCTGTGCATACTCTTTAAAACCTTCGCTTGACCCTAGCAACATACCCTGGAGTTGGGTATGTGTAGGGGCAAGGTCGGCATTATATTGATACTGCTTGTAAAAAGCAGTAGCCAACTCCTCCCAGTTACGAACTTTGGTCCCATCCAGCTGATAGAACCATTCGAGATGAGTCCCTGAAAGACTCTCCTGGAAGAAGTGGATCCACAAATTCTTATCCACTGAGTACGGTTGAATCTTCCGCACATAAGATCTGAGGTGCAGCTTGGGACAAGACGCCCCGTCATACTTGGTAAAAGATGGTGCTTTGAACTTGTGAGGAATAATCACACCAGTAGATAAGCCCAAGTCTCCTAAATCCAGCCCAGGCACTTGTTGGATCTCCATTGCATTCAGTCTGTCTTCCAACTGCTTATACCGGTCTCCAGCAGGAGGATACTGTTCCTCATTAAAGTCAATCTCGTTGTCAGAGACTACCGGACTAGGACCTTTTCCCCCTTGGGGACTGCTCTTGCCTATAGAAGAGCCAGCCTCTTCATTCTGCAGAGTATTGCCAAACCTTCGGCCCGAGTTGAAAAGAACAGTTCTCTTCTTCTTCTTCTTCTTCTCCTTCTTCAGGAGCAAAGCCTTCAGCTCTTCTTGGCCCTGAGCCAAACCCATGATCAGCTCCTGAAATTGCGCGTTCTGCGCCTGAAGAGCCTTGATAGACATCTCGGTTGATGATGAGTCAGGATTCATGATGCTGAAATAAACAGTGAAGAACGGTAAGCAACCTGAAAAGAAGAAAACCTGCTATGCACATGATGAATGGAATGCGTTACGATTTATGTTTTCAAAGACAATCGGGAATCAACTTTGTAAACAAAAAGGAACACACTTCATTAGATTCAACTTTGAAATTTAAATTGTTCAACAGATTGCCCTTAGGCGTTACATAAAAGGGAAATACTGAAAAGGGAGATAAAACTGTAAAAGAACATCCAAAGCTCCTTATTGATCCCATGGTCTCCTCTTCTCAGTACGGATGTAGTCATTCAGAGCTCGCTCGTTCTCCAACTGCTTTGTCAGCTTCTGGATCTTCAACTCCTGCTCGTTGAACTTGTCCCGATAAGAATCCCGCTCTTCTCGCAGTTGCGACCAAGACCTCTTTAATGTCTCATAATCAGTAGGTATCTGAGGAGGGAGGACAGTTGGAGAAGCCCCATCCTTGTCAGGATGCTCAAGAATGATGGGTCTGACAGCTTCGTATGGCATACCTAACTTCTGAGCACGGATGCGAACCCATTTGTAGTAGGCTTCCATAGGTAGAGAAGTCTTTGGCCCCAGCTCTTGTGGGTCAGCTTTATGAACCCTGTCCCAAGCCTTGATGAACCTACGACGTAGCTCGTCACTATCCACCTGAAACTCAAAACTGATGTGAGGCACCAACATCTCATGAGGCCCTGCTCTTCTGGCTCTTCCAAACTGACGGAGCGCTAGACATGGATTGTAAGAGATCCCTCCTTGAGTACCAATCAACGGAACATTAGGGTATTCCCCGCAACGATCAATAACAGCTATCTCATCCAAACCTCTGAAAGTCCAAATGATGTCCTTATCGGTGAGAGACATTAACCTATGAGCCCAACGTCTTCCTTCTTGGTTCTTCAGCACGAACTTAGGGAGGTGCAAAATAAACCACCTCACCAACAAAGGGATACAACACCATAGGGTTCCTCGTCTTCGGGCAGTACGAGCATAAAGTTGTTGCAGGATGTCACCCAAGAGAGTGGGCACAGGGTTCTGAGACATAAAGATCCTTATGGCAGTGACATTGATGAAGTTGTCAGGATTAGGAAACAAGACTAGCCCATATATTAAGAGAGCCAAGATGTCTTCATATGCCCTAAAGTCCAAGTCATTCCAGAAACTGTTAGCTTTACCAATCAAAAACTTGGCCAAGAAACCCTTAACTCCGCTTCTAGTCACCCAGTTGTTCATTACTTCTTGGTGGGTCAAGGGGAGAGCTACAGCAACCTCCTCAAGCCTGAGGGTCTTTTCCCAACCAATGAAGGGAGTCTGATCCAAGATAGGGATGCCAAGCAAATTAGAGAACTCTTCCAGGGTAGGGACCAGCTGGAAATCTTGAAAGGTGAAGCACTGGTACAGAGGGTCATAGAACTGGGTCAGGATACTCATCAACTGTTGATCCCGCTTTGTAGTGACTAAACTGAGAAGAGAACCATGCCTCTGGATGAAGGAAGTGGTATTTGGAATTCTGCTAACCAACTCTTCAAGCAACTCAGGTGGGTGAACAAAGTTGAACCGGATAGTATTCCTTCGCACAAGCATCATAGTGTCCTACAAAACAGAGCAAAGGTGAAACCCTCTTATCTTTGAAATGGTCAGTCCTTATGCAGGATGCATGCAATGCTCATGATGTTATGATGTTATGATAAAACACACCACAAATATTTACAAAGGCAAACATGGTAAGGCACACAAGTCACACAAGACAAGCCCCTAAAGTTTAGGCCAGCATGAGGTCTAGGTATTACCCTCTTTTAGTTTGTTGGTTCATACCTGTCCTATCAAAAGTAACCGGGTTCTTAGAGGATCCCAATATCATTGACTACCCTCAATCGGTCATAACTCCAGCATCACAATCTTTTCTTGTGGCCAGAACCATCACGAGAGTTTAGCCTCAATGGGCGTAGCATACTGCTACTGTTCTAATGGCCAAGTTGTGTCATTTAAGGTTCTAAGGTCTGTTGGTGCTTAATGACTCCTTAGAAGACCCATATTCTCCTCGTTGCAACACAAGGGATATCGGTACAGACCAAGGCGCCACACCAACGTAGCCACTGCTTCACCCATGTCGGTCTACGCCGGACAGGTCCCTCACAGCTTATGCTACCTAAACAGGGTATCCTCAGATCCAGGTTAGGATCTATGTAACTCCTATGCAACCCACAATTTAAAGCAAGCAAATCAATACAATTGAAAACACAGTTATGAACTAATCCTAAGGTACACCTCACTTTATAAAGATCCCCAGCAGAGTCGCCAGTTCTATGATCGGTGGATCTGGAACTGACTGTTTAACGCTGGTTCGCGAAATGTCGCGGAAGCAAGAGTCGCCACCGTCTTTTATTTTCTCCAAATGGAAAGGACAAAAGCACAAAAAAATTCCTTATAGAGATTGCTCTCGGTTCGGGAGGTAGATTTATAGAAAGGGAAGGTGTTAGAACCCTTTCTATCCATGGTTATCCATGGGCTCTTAGATACTTGCTCATTTGTGTTTTCAAAATGGTTTGTTTGCTTTTCAACTGTGGGTTTAAAAGAGTTTCTTTGAAAATTCCAGTTCGACTCTTGTATCAGTCCTCAAGAGTGTTTGAAAAGTTGCTTTCGAAAGCTTTTTGAAAAGTGTCGGTGTGAAAAGTAATTTTGATTTGTTTTGAAATTAGAGCAAGTATCTAGAGTCGTCTACCTACCCTAAGGAATTCGTCTGTGTAAATGTCCTTGAAGTAGTGCCATCCCACCATTGAGAGGTAAGTAGCACCACCGTTGGAGGTGTTCGGGTCAATTCGAGGGTTCGGGACATGGTGATCACTAGAGCAATAGGAAGACACCTTAGAAGCTACCCCCATGCCATGTTCATGGACATGAGGACTTACTAAAACATCCTCTACTCGACGATCACCTTTCGAGGGGCAAGGCAACAGTGAGACGTACCCTAGGGGTGGTGTGTGATTTGTGTGTCGTTTTCAGATATTTTTGTCTTGTCATGCGTTGGTATCTACGCGTTGCTTTTATTTTTGACATTCATTCTTTCATGCAAATTATTAACAGTTAAAAGATGCGAGAATTAAAAGTCCTACGCTATTACAAAGGCGCGGGTCTACATCGCCAAATTAATCCAAGACCCGATTTGAAATAAAACAAAATGCGGAAGATAAATACCCTAATTGATCTATTACATAGCTTTGGGAGAATTACATAAAAAGGGAAATAAAATAAGCGCGCGAATTAGAATTATGATCGAATGCGAGGGCGTTGGACCCTTTTAAGGAAATTAAATTGGAATCATGAAATTGATTAAAAGAAAATAAAAGAAAGAATTTTTTGGAGTTTTTTGCATTTATGGAGTTTAATGAGAATTAATGGAATTAAAACCTAATTCTAAACTATTTTTAATTTATTAAAAAAATATTTAAGTTTGTATCCTAATTTTAACCTAATTATTTACATGGCAATTTATTTATAAAATAAATAATTAATTATTAATTATGGTGAAAGAAAAGAAAAAGAGTAAAAATATTTAGAACTCTAATTCTATATTTTTTAGTTTATAAAAAAAAACGTTTAAAATTAAACCTAGAATTAAAACTAAATCAATTGATAAAATTTATTTACAAAAATGTTAGTGAATTAAACATAAAAACATATTTTTTATTTTATAGTTTCTGAATTTTTTTGGGTATTTTTATGTTATGAAAATATTAATTTATGAAAAAAGGAAATAATTAAATTAAAACAAATAATAAAAAAAATAGGAAAAAGAAAAGAAATACAAACACTTGGGGGGTGTTGACCCCAATTTGGAGGTATTATTGTGGCAATCAGGCCCAATGAATTAAGGCCTTTGGTTGACTTTCAGCGCGCGTGTGGCCCTTGGACTAAGGTGCACCATGGAACTCACATCTTGGCTTTTGGATAGATCTCAGTGGCCATGTGGCAAGCCTTGATAGTGGGCGCATGATGAACCCCTGGGCGTATACTGCAGGGAATCACATTAAAACAAAATTCATTGAGAAATATGGGGGACCTGGGAATCGAACCCAGGTCCCAAAGCTTACCAACGATGCTTTCCACCAACTGAGCTGCGTGTTCATTCATAAATATAATGAGATAATATTATTATATGTGAAAAAAGTACGCTTATTGGTAGAAACGAAAAAACGCGCAAAAGCATTTGAATGATCCAACCAGGCTATGACAACTCATCTTCTTCCTCGTTTGTGTGTTTTGCCCTGAAAAAAAACAGTTAGATAGCGGGGGTTTTAAACCCCCACTAAGTGAAGAACAGGATAATAGCGATTAGCGTATGGTGGCTCATAAATTGAGCGCGACTAGTGTAATCAATTCGTGTGAAGGTCGTGAGTTCAGTGGTCCAGGTCTTGTTGGCCAATTTTTCTGGACGAGAGAAACCCCAATTCTACAGCCTTGAAACCCTAGCGACCTCCAATGGCAACTTTGCATATAGGGCACGAAAACTCAATTGAAATACACCATTAGTTTCAGAATGATTAGATTAGTATAAAACGATCATTAAAATGTATGAATATGGCATATAATTCAAAGCACGAATATGAGAAAAGTTTGAGAAATTTGGACTTCTATATACCAATTCTTGATGCGTGAGGACTGGAAAAGAATGCAGTTAGGTTCAGTGAAGCCTTGGCAAGCTATTGAAATTGGTTAGAAGCTTTGAATCATCCTCTAATGCAGTTTTCAGTTTTGACTTTTTTGGACAAAAATGCAAACTTGGTTTTTGATATGAGGCGCAGCTTCAAGGTTTATGGCATTAGGGTTAAGTTCTGTTTATGTATGGGAATGAATTAGGGTAAGAATCAAGTCCAAAAACCCTTTGCATTGATGAAAGAAATATTTGATTTCCATGGAATCTTTTTCAATATTTTCTTCATGAAGAACATGCCAATTTTCACCAAATCTTTCCCTTTTTGATGTACACGAGATCTTGAGTGAATCATGAGTGATTATACTGCATAGAAAGATTCAAACACATTTGTTTAGTATTTTTTCATATTTTATTTTATTAAATGAATTAATGGTGATTAAAAATTCAAATAAATAATAAAAATGATGAAATAAATCCCTTTTGGGCCAAATGGTCGTGCATAGCCTTTGGATGATGAATCTTGGAAGAAAATGTGGCCCATTAGCAATTTTGAGGCATTTGAAGTAAAGTTGACTTTTCAAAATTCCCAAAATTTTCCCAACTTCCACAAGGCATATCTTGCTAAATGTTTAAGCTTTGATCATGTTCTTGGACATTTTGGAAAGGTCTTGAAGTCCTCTAACCAATGCCTTTGGTACCATGTCATTTTGATTTACCAATCTCATGTTATGGTCTTTGACTTAAAGTGCCTTTTTGTTGACTTTTGAAAATGACCTATAATGTTGAAATTGATAACTTTTTGTGAGAGCATTTCTTGGACTTGAAGTGTGAAGAGGAGTTGTAGAAAATGTCTTTATCTTCAAAATGAGCTTTTGTATGGAATTTTTATGATGAACCATGTGGAAGTTATGCCTTGGTCAAGTTACAGTTGACTTTTTCAACTGTCCAAATATGGAAACTTTTGCATCTTGAGACTTTTTGAGCCATGCCTTGAAAATCATGATCAAGAATTGATCAAATGATGTTTGTGGCTTCAAAATAAGATGTTGACAAAAAATTTGAACTTTTGACTGTCAAATGACCATTTTACCCCTACAGTTGACTGTTGAGCAATTAGGGTTTCTGACTGTGCAATTTTGTGCTGTAAGTCTTGAAACTTGGTATGAGGATGCTTGACCATGTTTATAGGCATGTGGGACTTGATTGGACCCTTGGAAACTTCAATTACTTTTCCAGACCCAAAACCCTAGTTTTTGACTATTAGGAGGCCCTTGAACTGTGCAACCCTTGGGGAGATTTTGAAGCATGCTCTTTGCAAATCTTGAAGAATATGGGAGGGAAAATTTTGGGCTACAACACAAGGCCTTGGGGCAAATACATTATATCCACAAAAGAAATAAAAATAAATGCGAAAAGAAATTAGAATCGAGTGCGAGGGCGTTGGGCCCTTTAAGGAAATTGAATTGAAATTACAAATTAATTAAATTATTCAATGAGGAAAAGAAGTTATTTTTGGAGTTTTTGTATTTATGAAAATAAAGCAAATTAAAAGGAGAAGAAACCCTAATTCTACATGTTTTAATTTATTAAGAAAGAAATTAAAGTTTTAACCTAATTTATGCTAATTATTTTAATTACATAAGTATTTACAAAATTAATTAATAATTACTAATAATAATAAGGAAAAAAGTTACTTATTACAAAGAGGATAAAAATGTACTGAAAACCTATTTTTATATTTTTTAGTTATTTAAGAAAAAAAAATTAAAATTAAAACCCTAAATTAAAACTAAATTGCTTATTAAATTTATTTACAAAAAAACATTAATGCATTAAATAATAAATAAATATATTTTATTTTTGACTTTTCTGATTTTTTTGTATTTTTGTATTATAAAAAATTAATTTGGTGAATTAACATAATTAAAATAAATAAAAAGAGAAAAAAAAATAAGAGAAAGGAAGTACAAACAAGGGGGGTATTCAGGCCCTTTTGGAGGTGTTTTGGGAAGCATTTTGGCCCAATAGGAGTTTGATCCATGCTGACTTTTCAGATCATATGCACACGCGTTGACTGGGGTACTCCATGGACTTTGGTTCTTGGCCACTGGATGGGCGCTCATGGCCACTTGGCAAGCCACTTGTGAGAGTATATGGTGGACTTCTTGGCGTGTTGGGTACCTGAACATGTTATGAGAAAAAATATAGAGAAATATGGGGGACCTGGGAAACGAACCCAGGTCCCAATGCTTGCAATCATTCCTTTCCACCAACTGAGCCAGCGCGTCCATTCGTATGTATAATGGAACGTGATAATTATAATCAGAAATAAACGCTAGTGGTGTTAAAACAAAATTCACGCGCGAATATTCAAACTCCCCAATCACGTATGGACACGCCAACTTCATCTTCCTCATTAGGCCTGCAAATAACATCAAATAGCGGGGGTTTTAAACCCCCACTAACTGCACCGTACAAAAATAACGATTAGGGCATGGCTAAAAAGAAAAAGGGCGCGAGGTGTTGAACTGAATCGTCTGGATGTCCTGAATCCAATGGTATAGGTCTCGTTGCCTAATTTTTCCTCATGAAGAAGTCCCTAATTTCAAGCTCCTGAAACCCTAGAAAATTTCCATGGCAACTTTGGGTACAGGCGATATTAATTCAATTCAATGGCACTATTAGCTTCAATATGATCATGTTAGTGTAAAACAATAATAAAAATGCATGAACAAGGGCTGGAAATCGAAACACGATTATTCAATATTTCAAGAAAAGTTTGATTTTGTTATACCGATTCTGGATGTATGGGGCTTGGAAAGGTGTTGAATCACGTTCAGGAAAGTCCCAGCAATTGTTTGGAATCCTTTTTAGGCCTTGAAAGGAGCTCTATGTATGTTTTCAGTTTTGAGAATTTTGTGAAAAAATGCAAAGTTGTTCTTTGAGTTTGGGCGCAGCTTGCTTGTTCTCTAGCATTAGGTTATTGTTTGTGCATATATGAGGAATGAATTAGGTCAAAAACAAAGCCCAAAAATCCTTTCAATCAATGTTTCAATCTTTGATTTTTCAAGCATCTTTTTCAATATTTTTTCCATCAAAACATTGCCAATCATGGGAGATTCTTTCCCTTTTGGATGTGCACGAAATCTTGAGTGAATAAAGAGTACATATGCTGCATAAAAAGATTTGAAAACATGTTTTAGTATTTTTCTTATATTTAATTTTAATTAAATGAATTAATAGGATTAAAAACTCAATTAATTAATTAAAAATAAGAAAATAACTCCCCTTTGGGTCAATGGGTCGTGCATAGATTTTGGGTGATGATTCTTGGAAGAAATTGAGGCCCATTAGCAATTTTGAGGCATTTGAAGCAAAGTTGACTTTTCAAAATTCCCAAAAATTTCCCAACTTCCACAAGGCATATCTTGCTCAATTTTTAAGCTTTGATCATGTTCTTGGACATTTTGGAAAGGTATTGAAGTCCTCTAACCAATGCCTTTGGTCCCATGTCATTTTGATTCACCAATCTCAAGTTATGGTCTTTGACTTAAAGTGCCTTTTTGTTGACTTTTGAAAATGATCTATAATGTTGAGATTGATAACTTTTTGTGAGAGCATTTCTTGGACTTGAAGTGTGAAGAGGAATTGTAGGAAATGTCATTCTCTTCAAAATGAGCTTTGGATGGAATTTTTCTGATAAACCATGTGGAAGTTATGCCTTGGCCAATTTGCAGTTGACTTTTTCAACTGTCCAAAAATAGAAACTTTTGCATCTTGAGACTTTTTGAGCCATGCTTTGAGAATCATGATCAAGAATTGATCAAATGATGTTTGTGGCTTCAAAATAAGATGTTGACCAAAAATTTGGACTTTTGACTGTCAAATGACCATTTTGCCCCTGTAGTTGACTGTGAGGCAATTAGGGTTTTTGACTGTGCAATTTTGTGCTGTGAGTCTTGAAACTTGGCATATGGATGCTTGACCATGTTTATGGGCATGTGGGACTTGATTGGACCCTTGGAAACTTCAACTTCTTTGCCAGAACCAAAACCCTAATCTTTGACTGTTAGGAGGCCATTGGACTGTGCAACCTTTGGGAGATTTTGAAGCATGCTCTTAGCAAATCTTGAAGAAAATGGGAGGGAAAATTTTGGGGTATAACACCATCCCTTCCTGATTATTTTTCACAAATCCAGGAGGTTGTGACACATAAACTTCTTCCTGTAATGGAGCGTTCAGAAATGCAGACTTCACATCCAGATGCATTAAAGGCCAATTTCTATTTGCAGCTAAAGCAATCACCAGTCTGATTGTTTCATGCCTAGATACAAGCACCTCAATTGAACCATATGTCTTAAGTTTCAACTTAAAAACCCATCTGACGTTGATGGCTTTTTTCTTATCTGGAAGTTTAGTCAATTTCCATGTTTTATTCCTTTTTATTGCCTCAAGTTCTTCTTTCATGGCATTCAACCATTCTTTCTTCTTGAGAGCTTCTTCAATGCCCACTATTTCATAATCTACTAACATGGCGCACTTAATGACTTCCCCTTCAGAGTTAACTTCGTTATCTTGCAACATGTCGAAATCTACAAACTTGCTTGGTTTTTGTCTGATTCTATGTGGTCTTTGAGTTTGTTCTAAAGCTGCACCAGAACTACTACCTTCAAAGTTACCACCTTCAGAGTTTTCCCTTCCAGAACTATGACCACTACCAGATTCTGGATCATCATCAACATCTGGATCAGAATCAAATCCATTGTCAGAATCTTCTTCTGACTCATCTTCAGAATCTTCAAAATTAGACTCATCTTCTGAACTTTCTAAAACATCTTCAGAGGCTAACTCTGGTGTTAGCACTACACCAGAATCTGATTGAGACTTGTTCCATTCCCACGTTTTAGACTCTTTCACCATAACGTTTTTGCTGACTTCAACTTTATTAATTTTTGGACAATAAAGCTTATATGTGCCTGTATTGTGATACCCTACCAGCAACATTACTTTGCTTCTATCATCCAGTTTTTGTCTTCTAGCTTCTGGAACGTGTTTGTAACAGACATAGCCAAACACCTTCAGATGACTGACACTCTACTTATCTCAAGTCCATTTTTCTAAAGGAACAACTTCCTTCAGCTTCTTCGTTGGACACCTGTTCATAATATATGTTGATGTGACAATAGCTTCTCCCCATAGCATGTGAGGTAGTTTTTTCTTTCAGCATGCTTCTGGTCATGTCAAGCAAAGTTCAGTTTCTTCTTTCAGCAAGACCATTGTGTTGAGGAGTATATGGAGCAGTAACCTCATGTTCTATTCTACTCTCCTCACAGAACTTCTGGAACTCTGTAGATTTATACTCACCTCCACCATCCGTTCTCAGAATCTTCAACTTCTGACCACTTTGCTTCTCAGCCTTCACTTTGAACTTCTGGAACTCAGTAAACACTTCATGCTTGAACTTGATGAGTGTCACCCATGTCATTCTTGTGAACGCATCCACAAAAGACACAAAATATTTGTTTCCTCCAAGTGAAGGTATTGGAAATGGTCCACACACATCAGAATGTACTACTCACAGAGCATGCTTCGCTTTGGGGGTTA
This sequence comes from Vicia faba, assembly GCA_948472305.1. NCBI lineage: Eukaryota > Viridiplantae > Streptophyta > Magnoliopsida > Fabales > Fabaceae > Vicia > Vicia faba. The sequence goes on along the minus strand of OX451738.1, from coordinate 1,556,632,168 downwards.
CTTCTGATGCAAACAACAATCTGGGTTGCTTTCCTTTCATGCATATCTCACATGACTTCTCAGGCTTCACAATCTTCGAAATACCATGTACAAGCTTCTTAGAACATAGACGCCCTAGGCTTATATAGTTCAAATGCCCTAATCTCTTGTGCCACAACTTACTGTCACCTTCAGCGCCTTCTGCACTAAGACACGTTGCTTCAGCTGTTTCTACATTCACTTTGAAAGTTCTGTTGCTTCCTTGTTCAGACTTCATAATCAACTTCTGAGTGGAATCATACAACGTTAAGAGATTGTTTTTCATAACAACTAAGAAACCTTTCTCAATCAGTTGACCCACACTCATCAAATTGGTTTTAATACCAGGAACATACCAAATGTGTTTGATCAAAATGTCTTTCCCATTCTTCACTCTAACTCTGACATCTCCCATACCTTATGCATTAAGATACTTATCGTCAGCATATCTGATCTTTGTTCTCCTTCTGGAGTCAAAGTCTGTCAGCCATTGTTTGTTTCCAGTTAAGTGATTTGAACAACCATTGTTCATATACCACCAATCTTCTGAGCATTTTCCATCAGAATCAGAAGCGCCATTAGTAGCACAGGTTCATCATCATAGTTTCTTTTAGCCGTATACTCTTCTTCTGATTTCCTTTCCTTATTTGACCTACAATATCTGGAAAAATGGCCAAATTGTTTACAAGAGTAACATTGAACCTTCATTTTTTCATACCTCTCCTTTCCTTTATGATATCTCTGATCATCAGAAGTTGAGGTTTCTGACTTCTGGAATCTATCACCACGTCTATTCTGCTTCTGGTCTTTCTTGACAAAAGAAGCCTTCAGAGCTTTCTCAGCTTCCCTCTCAGAAGTTATCTCAGACAGACGTAACTCATATGCTTCTAAGCTGCTTTGCAATTCTTCTATTCTCATGGTTTCCAGATCTTTATAATGTTCAATAGAAACAACAATGCAACCAAACTGAGGAGTAAGTGACCTCATAATCTTCTCTATGATTACCTGTTCAGACATAGTTTCTCCACATGCCTTCATCTCGTTAGTGACCAGAATCACTCTGGAGATATATTCAGAAACTTTCTCATTGCTATTCATGTTCAAGTTCTCATATTGCTTTCGCAGGGATTGAAGCTTCACCTTCTTTACTGATGCGTCACCATCGTAACATCTCACCAGTAAATCCCACGCCCCTTTTGACGTTGTTGAATCAACAATCTTCTTGAACACACTTTCATCTACACACTGATGGATATAGAATAGAGCTTTTTGGTCCCTCTTCCTCATAACCCTCTCAGCAGTTCTCTGTTCTTCAGTTGTATCTGCTGCAGCTGGTACATAACCATCTGTAACCAGATCCAAAACATCTTATGCACCAAACAACACACGCATTTGTATCATCCATCTGTTCCAGTTTTTGCCATGAAAAACTGGGAGTTTGGTATTCAAACTATTGCCTCCACTCATTTTAAACCTTGCACAGATTTTCAGATCTTCAAACACACTATTTCCCAACCCACAGAATCAGATTCTGTTCAGATTTTCTTCAATATTTCAATAGAAAAACAATGAACCAAAATCAAACACACAACTCACAAACACCTGTGTTTCCCAAGAAAAACATAACCAAGTGCTCTAGATACCAATTTGTTGGTGCAAGGTAATGAAGTGGTAGAAGAAGAATGAACAAAGAATGATAACAAGACTATTGTTGAATATCAAAATAGAGGAGATAAGATTGAGTACAATATTGATAGACTAGTATAACATATTTATACTAAATATTGAAAATGCCAAAAGGCCCTATTAAAGAATAAGCATTGGGAATTGTAGATATTAACTAAATTATATTTCCAATACAACCTGCTTCTATTATATATTTCTTCTTCTGGTGTCTCAGAGTTGCTGCTGTTGATTGTGAGTATGAGGATTGCGGCTTGTTGTAGTTGTTATTTGTCCGCCGCGCCAGTATTGTGAGCGCGTGGTTAGGGATTGAGAGGTTTGAATTGCTCTATGTGATTGTTGGTTCAGAAGTTTATGAGGGATTTGAGAGGTTGAGCGGTTTGGGATGATAGTTGTTGGTGCATTTTAAGTTTAGTTTATGTGGGATTTTGTGTAGAAAATTGTTGATGGATTTTTTTGTGAATCTTGTGTAGAGTTTTCATAGAATTTTTATGAGGGAGTATGAGAACGTGTGTATTGAAACATAGGTTTAGCATGTTGAGAGTGAATTGTTGGTTTTTTGTTCTCTGGGATTTCTAAGTGAATGATGCAAAGGTTTAGAGTATATTTGTTGATTTTCAGTGTGTATACTCTGCCTCCCATTTAGTGTCAATGATTAGGTGTTATATAGAACAATTGAGGTGAGGGTACAAGAGGGAAAATGTGAGAATTGGATAAGAATAAAAAGGAATTTTAGGACTGAGTTGTGTAGAGAGTGGAGAGAAAATTCCATAGTAGTGGAGTAGTGGGATAGCTGTAAAATTGTACTGATTTTGTTTTCTAGCATTTTTGTAGGTAGTACAAGATGGTGGTGGGAGAACGTGATGGGGATGAAAAGAAGAAAGACCTCACTTTTTTTGTTTGTCAATCTATACAGTACAAGTTAAATAATGTATTTTATACCTTTTTTTGATTTTTTTCAGTAATAACACACTACTACTTAAAATGTAATAAAATACTATTGTTACTAAACTCTTATTATTATTACTATTATTTTATTCAATAAAAAAATGCAAAAAGAAATGTTATGAGACTCAAATTTTTACACAACCATTAATAACATAATGTAAATTCAATTGAAACAAAAAGTGATCAATAATCAAATGCCAACTCAATTAACAACCAATTTAACCATTAAAGAATTACAAAATTCAAATAATGCCAAAATTAGTTATTAATGAAAGATGTAAATTCAATTAACGGTTAAACATCTCAAAACCATGCAAACTGAATTGTGATTAAGAATACAAAGATAAAATAGAAGAAAAAAATACAAATATGCCAAAATTGATTTCTTTACTAAAAGAGTGTGAAAAACGATATGCAATGGAATGAGATCAACAAAAATGTCGAAATTTATTATGGATGCAAAAGATGCAAATGAATTTATGTAAAAATAAAAATGAATAAGATAAAAAAAATCAGGGCAAAATTTAGGGTGTGACAATTGTCCCTATTTAATCATATTTTAGTCTGATAGGCGGAAAGTAATTAAATACAAACAAACCTGAATTTCGTCTCTGATGCGATGAAATGATAGTGTTGTACCCCAAAATTTGCCCTCCCATATTCTTCAAGGTTTATCAAGAATCATCTTCAAATGGTTCAAAATTGTTCAAGGGTTGCACAGTCCAAATGCCTCCTAAGCCAGTCAAAATTAGGGTTTTGGTTCTTGCAAAGAATTTGAGGTTTTCAAGGGCTCAATCAAGTCCCATAAGCCTATACACATTGTCAAGTCTCAAGACTCACAGAGGCAAGTTGCACAGTCAAAAACCCTATTTGGTTCACAATCAACTGTAGGGGCAAAATGGTCATTTTACAGTCAAAAGTCAGAGTTTTTGGTCAACATCTTATTTTGAGGTCCCAATCATCATTTGATCAAGTCTTGATCATGATTCCACAAGAATGGCTCAAAAATCATCAAAGATGCAAAAGTTGCTATTTTTGGACAGTTGAAAAGTCAACTGTAACTTGACCAAGGCATAACTTTTTCATGGTTCATCAAAAAAATACCATCCAATGCTCATTTTGAAGGGGATGACATTTCCTACAACTCATATTCACATTCCAAGTCCAAGAAATGCTCCCACAAAAAGTTATCAATTTCTACATTATAGGTCAATTTCAAAAGTCAACAAAAAGGCATTTTAAGTCAAAGACCATAACTAGATATTGGTAAATCCAAATGACATGGGACCAAAGGCATTGGTTAGAGGACTTCAAGACCTTTCCAAAATGTCCAAGAACATGTTCATATGATCAAAATTGAGCAAGATATGCATTGGAGAAGTTGGGAAATGTTCATGAATTTGCAAAAGTCAACTATCCTTAAAACTTCAATTTTTGACAAAAGGGCCCGCTTTCTTCCACTTGATTCAGCCTTGTCATGCCACACACGTGTCCCATGATTAATTTCAAGATCAAACATTTATTTTTCTATTTTATTTAATTATTATTGATTTAATTCATTTTAAATCTTTAATAATTCAAATAAAATCTAAAAATCAATGAAATAGTATCTTTTTGATTTATACAGCTTTCATATATCATGTGCTGACCAAACAATTCGTGCTAGGGCTTATGTGTACACAAAATCTTAATATTTGATTCAAATATGGAAAGGTTGACAATGGGGGAAAGTGTAAACCTAATTCTCTCCTATAGATGGATTAAGGCCCAGCTGCTGACCTAATTCTATTCCCATATATGCAAGCAAGCTAACCCTAATGTGATACACGTGCAAAACTGCTACAAAGAGCCATTACCATATTGAAAAAAATTCAAAGAAAGCTTGAAACTGATCTTCATACTCCAGGCCAATTCAAGGCAATTTAAGGATTCAAATACCTTGCCGGGACACTCAGAAACCTTTTGCAATCAAAATCAAGGGCTGAAGCTTGAGAAATCGCACCAAACAGAATCACGGTTTGCTTATTCTTTTTCAGAATCGAAACTCACATTTTATGCATCATTAACATGTTATAATCATTACTTTGCATTGTTCTAACCTTTCTGAAGCTAATGGTATAGGTGAATCGTGTTATGGTGTCCTGAAACAGAAATCACCATTGTTGAATTTTAGGGTTCTTCAGTTTCAAAATTGGGGCTTTTCCATACAAGAAAAATTAAGCCTCATGATGCCCATGGTTAAACTCGTTGAGACCAGACGAATGCATTGGATGTGTCGCGCCTTATTTATATAGCATAGAATCCTAATCGCTATTTTTCCTTTTTCAGTTTGTGGGGGTTAAAAACCCCCGCTATCTCTTTATTCTTTTACAGGAAAACGAAGAAGATGAAGGACGTGTTCCATCCTGATTAGTCCATTCAAAAATAACGCGCGTTTTTATTGATTTCCAGCATATGCGTTATTTTCATATAATATATTTGTTTCCCACTATACTAACAAAGGCGTGTAGTTGGCTTGGTGGATAGTGAGGTGTGTGGCAATCAATAGGACCTGGGTTCGATTCCCAGGTCCACCCAAACATTATTTCATATTTTTCCTAATGTGATTGTATGCAGGCTTCAAACAATGTTCCACCATACGCTTCCAACATCCATGTGCCATGTGTCTCCTAACACTAATCCAATGGCTACAAGGGAAGGAACACCATGTTCCCAGTCAACGCTTGCACACTTGATCCAGAAAGTCCAACAAGGCTTGATTGTTTTTGGGCCTGAAATCTACAAATTCACCTCCACATGGGTCCATCACCCCCCCTGGTTAAATATTTTCTCTTTTATTTTTCTTTTACTAATTTCTAACTATTATTATTATTATTTATTTAACTAACATAATTAATATTATTTTCATAATAAATCCAGTAAGCATTTATATTATTATTATTATTATTAACTTTCACCTTAATAATTATTTTCGTAAATAAAATGTAAATTAATTAATCTAGCTTTTTAAAATTATGTCAACTTAAATTTTTTCTTAATAAATAAAATAAATTAGACTTAGGTTTTTTCTAACTTTTGACTTTTAATTTCTTTTTATTTTATTTCATTAAAATATAAAAACATAAAAAACACAAAAATTTTTTTTTAATTAATTAATTAATTAGTAATTAGGTTTAATATTTAATTTAATTGCAAAAAAGGACCAATCTCAATTCTTTTCTCAAAAAAGGGTCAAAACCCTAAGGACGTCCCGATTCAATCTTTCGCGCGCATGTTTATTTTAATTCATTATATTTATGTATCTGCTCCGGAAATGTAATAGTTAATTAGGCTTTTATTGCTTTATTTACTTTCTCGTATTTATTTTCCAAACGGGTTTTGTTTTTGGCGATGTATAGACTCGCGCCTTGTAATAGCGTAGATTTACCTTTCCGCCATTTATTTTCCGCACTCTTAACTGTTAATATGCATGACAAGACTTGTATAAAAAATAAAATCAATCCGTAGCTCACAAATGCATGTACAAGATAATGTAACATGAAAATAACACACATGCACATGCCACTCTTAGGGTACGCCTCACTGGTTGCCTCAACGTGGTCATCAAGTATAGGGTGTCTTAGAGGTCGCCCTCCTGTCTAAAGATCCAGTTGCCTCGAAACGGTTGCCTCAGATAAAAAGGATCTAGGACATTAGGGTTACCGCTAAGGCGTCCTACTATTGCTTTGGTGACCACACATGTCCCTTATCATCGAATTGACCCGAATAACTCCGACGACGGTGCTACCTACTTCTCAATAGTGGGATAGCACTGTCTAAAGGACTCTTACACAGCCTAATTCCTTAGAGTAGGTAGATTTCTCATGGGTACTTGCTCTTTCAAAAACAAAACAAACTTTTTTGCACCTACACTTTCAAAAAGTTTTCAAACAAACACTTCATACACTCTTGAGGAATGATACAAGAGTTACCTAGAAGTTTTCAAACTAAACTTTTTCAAAACCCACAAACACAAGAAAAGCAAAACATTTTTTGAAAACATAGTGAGCAAGTACCTAAGAGCCCGTGGATAACCACAGATACAAAGGGTTCTAATACCTTCCCTTTCTATAATCTACCTCCCGAACCGAGAAATATCTCGAAAAGGAATTTTGCTGTGCTTTTGTCCTTTCCTTGTTGGAGAAAATAAAAGACGGTGGCGACTCTTGCTTACCGTGACATTTCGCGAACCAGCATTTCAAAACAGTCAGTTCTATTTCCACCTATCACAGAACTGGCGACTCTGCTGGGGATACTTAATAAGTGAGGTGTACCTTAGGATTAAACCACTCTTATGTTTTCAATTGCATGTCTTGATTGCTTTTATATTTGTGGGCTTTGCATCGGAGTTTCATAGATCCTAACCCGGATCTGGGGAATACCCTTTAGGTAGCATAAGCTGTGAGGGACCTGTCCGACGTAGACCGACACAAGTGAAGCAGTGGCTACATTGGTGTGACACCTTGGTCTGTACCAATATCCCTTGTGTTGCAACAAGGAGAATATGGGTCTTCTGAGGAGTCATTAAGCACCAACTGACCTTAGAACCCTAAATTGACCCAACTTGGCCATAGGACAGTAGCAGTATGCTACACTCATTGAGGCTAAACTCTCGCGATGGTTCTTGCCGCAAGAAAAGATTGCGATGCTGGAGTTATGACCGATTGAGGGTAGTCAGTGATATTGAGATCCTCTAGAACCCAGTTACTATTTTCTAGGACAGGTCTTAACCAACGAAACTGAAAGAGGGTAGTACTTGAACTTCATGCTGGCGTAAACTCTAAGGGCTGTGTTGCGTGACTTGTGTGCCTTATCATGTTTGCCTTTGTGAATACTTGTGGCGTGCTTTATCATAACATCATACCATCATGACACTGCATGCATTCTGCATAAGAACTAACCCATTTCAAAGACAAGAGGGTTTCATCTTTGCTCTGTTTTGTAGGACATCATGATGCCTGTACGAAGGAACACTATCCAGCTCAATTTTGTTCACCCACCTGATTTGCTCAAAGAATTGGTTGACATAATTCCAAACACTACTTCCTTCATCCAGAGGCATGGTTCTCTTCTCGGCTTAGTCACTGCAAAGTGGGACCAACAACTGATGAGTGTCCTGACCCAGTTTTATGATCCCTTGTACCATTGCTTCACCTTTCAAGACTTCCAGCTGGTCCCTACCCTGGAAGAATTCTCTGATTCGCTTGGTATCCCTGTTTTGAAGCATACTCCCTTCACTGGTTGGGAAAAGACCCTTAGGCTTGAGGAGATTGCTGCAGCCCTTCCCTTGACCAACAAAGAGGTAATGGATAACTGGGTGACTAGAAGCGGAGTTAAGGGCTTTTTGGCTAAGTTCCTGATTGGTAAAGCTAACAGTTTCTGGAATGACCTAGACTTCAGGGCGTACGAAGACATCCTGGCTCTCCTAATCTATGGTCTAGTACTGTTTCCAAATCCTGATAACTTTGTTAATGTCAATGCCATAAGGATCTTCATGTCTCGGAATCCTGTGCCCACTCTCTTGGGTGATATCCTGCAACAACTCTATGCTCGTACTACTCGAAGACGGGGAACTCTATGGTGTTGTGCTCCTTTGTTAGTGAGGTGGTTTATTTCGCACCTCCCTAAGTTCGTGCTGAAGAACAAAGAAGGAAGGGGTTGGGCTCATAGGTTAATGTCTCTCACTGATAATGACATCATTTGGACTCTCAGAGGTTTGGATGAGGTAGTTGTTATTGATCGTTGCGGAGAATATCCTAATGTTCCATTGATTGGTACCCAGGGAGGAGTCTCTTATAATCCATGTTTAGCTCTCCGTCAGTTTGGAAGAGCCAGAAGAGAAGGGCCTCATGAGATGTTGGTACCTCACATCAGTTTTGAGTTTCAGGTAGATAGTGACGAGCTGCACCGTAGATTCATCAAGGCTTGGGACAGAATTCACAAAGCTGACCCACATGAGTTGGGACCAAAGACTTCTCTGCCTATAGAACCCTACTACAAATGGGTCCGCATCCGTGCTCAGAAGTTAGGTATGCCATACGAAGCTGTCAGGCCTATCATCCTTGAATTTCCTGATAGAGACGGGGTTACTCCAACTGTACTCCCTCCTCAGATACCCACTGATGTTGATACACTAAAGAGGTCTTGGGCGCAGCTACAGGAAGAACGGGATTCTTATCGGGAAAGGTTCAATGAACAGGAACAAAAGATCCAGAAGTTGACTAAGCAATTGGAGAATGAGCGGATCCTGAATGACTATATCCGTACTGAGAAGAGGAGGCCATGGGAGCACTGATGGGCTTTGGATGTTTCTTTTACAGCTTTTATTTCCTTTTCAGTATTTTCATTCTTGTAATGCCTAAGGACAAATTGTTGAACAATTTAAAGTTTGAATCTAATAAAGTGTGTTTCCTTTTTGTCTACAAAGTTGAATCCCGATTGTCTTTAAAAACATAAATCATACGCATCTCATTCATCATATGCATAACAGGTACTCTTTTTCTACAGGTTGCTTAATCTTCTTCGCTGTTTATTTCAGCAATCATCATGAATCCTAAATCTACTACTGAACAAGCTATCAAGGCCCTCCAGGCCCAGAACGCCCAGTTCCAGGATTTGGTCATGAGCTTAGCCCAGGGTCAACAAGAATTGAAGACTCTGCTGTTGAAGAAGAAGAAGAAGAGGACTGTATTGTTCAACACCGGACGGAGGCACCAAAGACAACCACTATCGAAGCTTCTAAGCAAGATATGGAAGAGATTCTTAAAATTATCAAGAAGAGTGATTTCAATGTAGTTGAGCAGCTGGGGCACACCCCATCAAAGATTTCTATGCTATCACTGTTGTTGTGTTTAGAGGCCCATGCCAAGGCCCTGATTTCCTTCCTGAAGACGGCCCATGTGCCACAAGAAACGTCTGCTGATCAATTTACCGATTGTGTGGCCAACTTGACTGCTGATAATGGGTTGGGTTTCTCTGACACCGATCTGACTGCCAAAGGGAAGAACCACAACGATGCCCTGCATGTCTCCATTGAATGCAGGGGCACTACTCTTGCCCATGTGTTAGTAGACACCGATTCTTCGTTGAACGTATTACCCAAAAAGGCCCTAGACAGGTTGGATTGTGAGGGTTTGGAGCTGAAGCCAAGTAACATTGTGGTCCGGGCCTTTGACGGGTCGAAAAGGATGGTACATGGGGAAGTTGACATTCCAATCAGGGTTGGTTCTCAAGTTTTTGATTCTACTTTCCATGTGATGGACATTCAACCATCCTATTCTTGTTTGCTGGGTCGTCCATGGATCCACAAGGCCGGAGCTGTGACCTCCACATTACATCAGAAGCTTAAGTACCCGGTCAGAGGGAAGATCGTAACAGTTCAAGGGGAAGAAGAATACATGGTCAGCCACCTTAACTCGTTCCGGTACATAGAGATGGATGGGGAGTTCATTGAGACCCCCTTTCAACACTTTGAAGAGGTGCCTCAGACATTGGCGTCAGCAGAGACTGTGACTGAAGAAGACTCTCCTTTGAAGATGGCTTCCTTAAAGGATGCCCGGACTGTTATTGAGAAGGGTGAGTGTGCAAACTGGGGACGACTTCCTGATTTTACTCCAAAGACTGACAAGTTTGGTTTGGGTTTCACTGCAGAAGCTCAGAGGGCTGTTCGCAAAGCAAGGATTGGAAGACCTCCTGTGTTCATCACCAACCCGAGAGTGAATGCTATTGAAGATGGCGTGGAGGAATCTGAATTCGACAGCTGGATCTACCCAACGACCAACGGTGGACCAAGCAACTGGACTGCGAAAGACTTCGTACCTATTACTTTTGTCACTCAGTAATGAACTCCTTTGTTTTAAATTTGTAACAAACAATAATTTGTGGAACTTTATGGCCCGGTGTCTTACCCGGGGCACCGTGGCTTCATTTGTGAGGGCTTTTGTGTGTCATTTTCATATATCATTAATAAAAGCATTGGACGTTTTTTGCATTTCAAATCTTGCGCTCCTTTTCTTTCTTTATTATATATTGCAAAACAGCTATATTTACACACACTCACCTATACAGGTTCCAATCCACTCCGGATCTCACTAGTAACGACTCTGCTACTGCCAGTTATGACTTCGAAAATCCGATTAACTTAGCCGAAGACGAAGGTGAAGATGATTGTGAAGTGCCTGGTGAGCTTGCAAGACTGTTACTCCAGGAAGAGAGGGCCATTCAGCCACATGAAGAGCCAGTGGAAACGGTAAATCTGGGTACTGAGACAGACAGAAAGGAAGTCAAGATTGGTGCAAATCTGGAGTTCAGTGTGAAACAACGGTTGATTCAGATGCTGCATGACTATGTGGAAATCTTTGCTTGGTCTTACGAAGACATGCCTGGGTTGGATACTGACGTTGTGGTTCATCACTTACCTACCAAAGAAGACTGTCCTCCGGTAAAACAGAAGGTCCGCCGTATGCGTCCAGAGATGTCCGAGAAAATCAAAGCTGAGGTTATGAAACAATTTGATGCCGGGTTTCTAGCAGTGACCTCTTACCCTCAGTGGGTTGCCAACGTGGTTCCAGTGCCGAAGAAGGATGGTAAGGTCCGAATGTGTGTTGATTACAGGGATTTGAACAGGGCAAGTCCTAAGGATGATTTCCCTCTGCCTCACATCGACGTTCTGGTTGACAACACTGCTCAGCATAAGGTATTCTCCTTCATGGACGGGTTCTCCGGTTATAATCAGATCAAGATGGCTCCTGAAGACATGGAGAAGACCAATTTTGTTACTCAGTGGGGCACCTTTTGCTACAAGGTCATGCCTTTTGGGTTGAAAAATGCTGGGGCAACCTACCAACGTGCCATGGTTGCTCTGTTTCATGACATGATCCATCACGAGATTGAAGTGTATGTCGACGATATGATTGCAAGGTCCTAAACTGAGGAGGAACACCTGGACCATCTACAGAAGCTGTTTGACTGTCTGAAGTTGTACAAGCTGAGGTTGAATCCAAACAAGTGCACCTTTGGGGTAAGATCTGGAAAATTGCTAGGCTTCGTCGTAAGCGACAAAGGTATTCAAGTGGACCCTGCCAAAGTGAAATCCATACAAGAGATGCCAGTTCCCAAGACAGAGAAAGAAGTCAGAGGCTTTCTAGGACGTCTGAACTATATTACCCGATTCATCTCACACCTAACTGCTACCTGTGAACCAATCTTCAAGCTGCTGAAGAAAGATCAAGTAGTACGTTGGAACGATGAATGTCAGGCCGCTTTCAAAAGAATCAAAGAGTATCTCCAAGAGCCACCCATTCTTATGCCACCGGTTGAAGGGAGACCTCTAATCTTATACTTGACAGTACTGGACAGCTCAATAGGGTGTGTGCTGGGGCAGCATGACGAGTCTGGCCGAAAAGAGCACGCCATTTATTACCTTAGCAAAAAGTTTACCGACTGTGAGACCCGATACTCACTGCTCGAGAAAACTTGCTGCGCTTTGGTATGGGCTGCTCGCCGACTGAGACAGTATATGTTGACTCACACTACTCTGTTGATTTCAAAAATGGATCTAATCAAGTATATCTTCGAAAAGCCCGCCTTGTCCGGAAGAATAGCAAGATGGTAGATGATCTTGACCGAATATGACATCCAGTACACGACTCAAAAAGCAATCAAGGGAAGTGTATTGGCCGACCATTTGGCACACTAGGCAGTGGATGACTACCAATCTATGAACTTTGAATTTCCAGACGAGGACATCATGGTAGTGACTGATTGTGAAGTACCTGGACCGGATGAAGGACCTGAGGAAGGATCCCGATGGTATATGCACTTTGACGGAGCCTCAAACGCTTTGGGTAACGGTATTGGCGCCGTGATCATATCCCCAATAGGCTCTCATACTCCACTTACTGCCCGGCTATGTTTTAACTGCACCAACAACATGGCGGAGTATGAAGCATGCATCATGGGTCTCCGAGCTGCAATTTACCTAAGGATCAAGTTTCTGAGTGTCTTCGGAGATTCCGCTCTCGTGATCAGTCAGATCAAAGGCGAGTGGGATACGAAACACCCAAACCTTATTCCTTACAAGGAGTATGTATTGACATTGATCCCCCATTTTGAAGAGATAACTTTTGAACACTTCCCAAGAGAGGAGAATCAGTTGGCGGACGCGCTGGCTGCGATGTCTTCTATGTTCAAAGTCAAATGGGACAACGAAGCTCCCCAGATCATCATTTGGAAATTGGATGAACCTGCACATTGCTGTGGTCTTGAGGCTGAAGAGGTAACTGAAAAACCTTGGTATCATGAAGTGAAGAGGTACTTGGAAGCTCAAGAATACCCCGAGGGTGCATCCGTTAACAACAAGAAGTTTCTGAGAAGGTTCGCGGCAAAGTTCTTCCTCAGCAACGACATTCTGTACAAGAGAAACCATGATTCGACCTTACTGCGTTGTGTGGATAAGACTGAAGCAGAAAGGATCATGGCAGAGCTACATGAAGGTACCTTTGGAACACATTCCAGTGGACATACCATGGCAAAGAAAATCCTTCGGGCAGGATATTTCTGGTCCACAATGGAAGCTGATTGTTACCAACATTCTCGGACATGTCATAAATGCCAGATCTACGCTGATAAGGTGCACGTTCCTCCAGTTCCTCTGAACATCTTGACAACACCTTGGCCTTTTGCAATGTGGGGCATTGATATGATCGGCGAGATCAGACCTACGACATCCAACGGGCACCGCTTCATCCTGGTAGCAATTGATTACTTCACAAAGTGGGTTGAAGCAGCCTCCTATGCTACCGTAACCAAGAAAGTCGTGGCACGATTCATTCGGAACAACCTGATCTGTCGATACGTCATACCTGAGAGGATCATTACGGATAATGGTACCAATCTTAACAATAAGATGACCACTGAGCTCTGCGAGCAATTCAAGATACAACACCATAACTCTTCTCCTTACCGGCCGAAGATGAATGGGGCTGTCGAAGCAGCGAATAAGAATATCAAGAAGATTGTGCAGAAGATGACAGTGACCTACAAAGATTGGCACGAGATGTTACCGTTTGCTCTTCATGGGTACCGTACCTCAACACGGACGTCAACAGGGGCAACTCCCTTTTCCTTGGTCTATGGCATGGAGGCAGTCTTGCCTATTGAAGTTCAGATACCCTCTCTCTGGATAATGAAGGATGCAGGTTTGAGCGAAGATGACTGGATCCAGACTCGACTTGATCAATTAAACCTAATTGACGAAAAGAGACTCACCGCTATTTGTCATGGTCAAACGTACCAAAAACGGATGATCAAGGCATTTAACAAGAAAGTCAAACGACAAGAGTATCAAGTCGGAGACCTGGTAATCAAGCGCATCATTCTTCCTCAAGGTGATCCCAGGGGTAAATGGACCCCTAAGTACGAAGGGCCATTTGTGGTGAAGAACATCTTCTCAGGAGGAGCAATGATTCTAACCACCATGGATAGTGATGACCTTCCTCACCCCGCCAATGCAGACATAGTAAAAAGATACTACGCATGAATTAAAGACCCGCTAGGTTGACACACCTAGGCAAAAATAAGGGCTTCCCGGCGAACCAAAAGGGTTCGGGCAAAAATAAGGGATGAAATGAAAAAAATTTGTACACCCGGCAAGTCGAAAACCTGAAAAGGCGACTTGGGCAAAAATGGGTATCCCGGTGGACTGAAAACCCGAAAGGGCGGTCCAGGCAAAAATTAGGGATAAGCGTAATACTATGTCTCATTGGATCACCTTGCATCCAGAATTCGGCATCAACTATCAGGCTCCAACAACACCAACCAATCAGCTTCATCTCCAACTAAACAGCAAAGTGATGAGACGCTTGAAGACATAAAGGCGATAGCAGAGTTGGAACCCAGTGGGATTTTTCACATAGCTGTTTTGTTTTCCTTTTCACAAATTGTATAAACTCTATTGTTTGGCAGCGTTCTCTTACTAGGACGTCAGCCTCTTGTACAAAAAACGCCTATTTACAGGCAAATTTCAAAATCAATACAAATCCACTTTTCAGACCAATTGCCAATTGTTTTTCTTTTATCTGTTTTGTCTTGCAAAGAACGTCCAATGTTCATTTTTGATATATGCATTTGACACTAATTGATAACTCATAAATACTTGCATACGAAACAAAGGGCTAATTACAGTTGACATCAGAAACAGGGGCAATAATGAGTTGTCTAAGCGACCTAGTTGCTTTGTCCACCACCAAGGTAGGTTCGGCTGAAGAACGTAACCAAGACACCTTCACTCTCCGCGGAGTAAGACTAGAGTCATCCATGCTCTCTCCTCAAGCAGAGTTGGTCTCCAATCAGCCCTAAAAAGGCACTATATCTCCAGTAAGTCAGCAACACTCTCCCCAAGCAGAGTTAGTCTACTGTCAGCCTTAAGGAAGTTGGGTATCCCCAGAAGATCTCAACATTCCCCAGCAGGGTATACAAATATTCCTCAACAAGCATCCCCGGCAGTCTTAATATAAGATTGTTCCCCGACGGAATACCAGACACCCCAGTGGAGCCACTTCCCCAGTATAGTCCAAAAGTTTCCCCAGGAGAGTTGAATCATCCTCCCCAGTAGATTCTAGAAGCTTATCCCCAGTAGATTCTGGAAGCTTATCACCTGCAGAGTACACGTATCTCTCCCCGACCATATTCAAAGGTTATTCCCCACCAGAGCCTATAACTGGGTTATCCTCAGCTAATTTCCATGGAAAGATCGTCCTCGGCGAAGTTCTTCCTATCCCCCAGCGGAGTTCATCAAATCTTCCAACAAAACTTATCAACGGAATCTCCAGCGGAGTTATCATCCAATTCTCAAACGAAGTATCTCTTCCCACAAAGTAATTCCCCGCAGAGTAATCTCTTCAACAAGTTTATTCCCCAACGGAGTCATCTTCTCCTACCGGTTTATTCTTGCGAACATCCATGTTCATCATCCCCAGCGGAAATGAAGAACTCTACTCTTCAGCGTCAGCCCAGGATTTAACTTCCCGGCATTCGTCAAGGATTTATTTCCCTAGACGAAAATACATTCATAAACATTTCACATTTCATACATCCCGCTTACATACATGATAAATACGCATCACATCACACAATCTCATTTATTCTTGAGAACATCAGGACATCATGAATTTCATACATCAGGACATTGCATACAACTAATGTTTTGCCTTTTCAGGAAAAGGTCAATCAAAAGACGATTATCATCAACTTTCGCAATTCCAGATTCGATACCTGTATCTAGCCAGGGCACATCTGTGAGTAATTGATTATAGATTCGATACCTGTATCCAGCCAGGGCATATCTGCATGAAGAGTTTAGATATTCGATACCTGTATCCAGCCAGGGCATATCTGTAGACGACTAATTCCATATTCGATACCTGTATCTAGCCAGGGCACATATGTGAGTAATTGATTGTAGATTCGTTACCTGTATCCAGCCAGGGCATATCTGCATGAAGAGTTTAGAGATTTGATACCTGTATCCAGCCAGGGCATATCTGTAGACGACTAATTCCAGATTCGATACCTGTATCTAGCCAGGGCATATCTGTGAGTGACTGATTGTAGATTCGATACCTGTATCCAGCCAGGGCATGTCTGCATGAAGAGTTTAGAGATTCGATACCTGTATCCAGCCAGGGCATATCTGTAGATGACCAGTTCTAGATTCGACACCTGTATCTAGCCAGGGCATATCTGTGAGTGACTGATTGTGGATTCGATACCTGTATCCAGCCAGGTCATATCTGCATGAAGAGTTTAGAGATTCGATACCTGTATCCAGCCAGGGCATATCTGTAGACGACTAATTCCAGATTCGATACCTGTATCTAGCCAGGGCATATCTGCATGAAGAGTTTGAAGATCAACCCCTATAATAGGCCGGGAAATTATCTTTCTTTCTCTAATATACAAGTTCTCTCTAAGGAATCTCTTACGCGATCGACACCCCCGAATGGCATCTTTAAGCCCATCTCCACAACTATCCATTACACTTCCAAATGGCATCTATAAGCCCATTCTCGACAAGGTTCTGTCACACCTCCAGATGGAATCTATAAGCCCATCCTCCTATCCACCATCTCTCCAAATGGCATCTGTAAGCCCATTCCCTACATCACATTGCTGATATTCTACTATGCGAGTGCAAATTTCTGGGCACTCTAGTGTTCAATCATCTTCCACCTTCGGATCACGAAAGGCACGCAAGCCAATCTATATCCTCAGGTCTAAGAAGATTGAACAGGGTCAACTGTTGTACCCCAAAATTTGCCCTCCCATATTCTTCAAGGTTTATCAAGAATCATCTTCAAATGGTTCAAAATTGTTCAAGGGTTGCACAATTCAAATGCCTCCTAAGCCAGTCAAAATTAGGGTTTTGGTTCTTGCAAAGAATTTGAGGTTTTCAAGGGCTCAATCAAGTCCCATAGGCCTATACACATTGTCAAGCATCTACATGTCAAGTCTCAAGACTCACAGAGGCAAGTTGCAGAGTCAAAAGCCCTATTTGGTTCACAATCAACTGTAGGGGCAAAATGGTCATTTTACAGTCAAAAGTCAGAATTTTTGGTCAACATCTTATTTTGAGGTCCCAATCATCATTTGATCAAGTCTTGATCATGATTCCACAAGAATGGCTCAAAAATCATCAAAGATGCAAAAGTTGCTATTTTTGGACAGTTGAAAAGTCAACTGTAACTTGACCAAGGCATAACTTTTTCATGGTTCATCAGAAAAATCCCATCCAATGCTCATTTTGAAGGGGATGACATTTCCTAAAACTCATCTTCACATTCCAAGTCCAAGTAATGCTCTCACAAAAAGTTATCAATTTCTACATTATAGGTCAATTTCAAAAGTCAACAAAAAGGCATTTTAAGTCAAAGACCATAACTTGAGATTGGTAAATCCAAATGAAATGGGACCAAAGGCATTGGTTAGAGGACTTCAAGACCTTTCCAAAATGTCCAAGAACATGTTCATATGATCAAAATTGAGCAAGATATGCATTGGAGAAGTTGGGAAATTTTCATGAATTTGCAAAAGTCAACTATCCTTAAAACTTCAATTTTTGACAAAAGGGCCCACTTTCTTCCACTTGATTCAGCCTTGTCATGCCACACACGTGTCCCATGATTAATTTCAAGATCAAACATTTATTTTTCTATTTTATTTAATTTTTATTGATTTAATTCATTTTAAATCTTTAATAATTCAAATAAAATCTAAAAATCAATGAAATAGTATCTTTTTGATTTATACAGCTTTCATATATCATGTGCTGACCAAACAATTCGTGCTAGGGCTTATGTGTACACAAAATCTTAAGATTTGATTCAAATATGGAAAGGTTGACAATGGAGGAAAGTGTAAACCTAATTCTCTCCTATAGATGGATTAAGGCCCAGCTGCTGACCTAATTATATTCCCATATATGCAAGCAAGCTAACCCTAATGTGATACACGTGAAAAACTGCTGCAAAGAGCCATTACCATATTGAAAAAAATTCAAAGAAAGCTTGAAACTGATCTTCATACTCCAGGCCAATTCAAGGCAATTTAAGGATTCAAACACCTTGCTGGGACACTCAGAAACCTTTTGCAATCAAAATCAAGGGCTGAAGCTTGAGAAATCGCACCAAACAGAATCACGGTTTGCTTATTCTTTTTCAGAATCGAAACTCACATTTTATGCATCATTAACATGTTATAATCATTGCTTTGCATTGCTCTAACCTTTCTGAAGCTAATGGTATAAGTGAATCGCGTTATGGTGTCCTGAAACAGAAATCACCATTGTTGAATTTTAGGGTTCTTCAGTTTCAAAATTGGGGCTTTTCCATATAAGAAAAATTAAGCCTCATGATGCCCATGGTTAAACTCGTTGAGACCAGACGAATGCATTGGATGTGTCGCGCCATATTTATATAGCATATAATCCTAATCGCTATTTTTCCTTTTTCAGTTTGTGGGGGTTAAAAACCCCCGCTATCTCTTTATTCTTTTACAGGAAAACGAAGAAGATGAAGGACGTGTTCCATCCTGATTAGTCCATTCAAAAATAACGCGCGTTTTTATTGATTTCCAGCATATGCGTTGTTTTCATATAATATATTTGTTTCCCACTATACTAACAAAGGCGTGCAGTTGGCTTGGTGGATAGTGAGGTGTCTGGCAATCAATGGGACCTGGGTTCGATTCCCAGGTCCACCCAAACATTGTTTCATATTTTTCCTAATGTGATTGTATGCAGGCTTCAAACAATGTTCTACCATACGCTTCCAACATCCATGTGCCATGTGTCTCCTAACACTAATCCAATGGCTACAAGGGAAGGAAGACCATGTTCCCAGTCAACGCTTGCACACTTGATCCAGAAAGTCCAACAAGGCTTGATTGTTATTGGGCCTGAAATCTGCAAATTCACCTCCACATGGGTCCATCACCCCCCCTGGTTAAATATTTTCTCTTTTATTTTTCTTTTACTAATTTCTAACTATTATTATTATTATTATTTATTTAACTAACATAATTAATATTATTTTCATAATAAATCCAGTAAATATTTATATTATTATTATTATTATTATTATTAACTTTCACCTTAATAATTATTTTCGTAAATAAAATGTAAATTAATTAATCTAGCTTTTTAAAATTAGGTCAACTTTAATTTTTTCTTAATAAATAAAATAAATTAGACTTAGGTTTTTTCTAACTTTTGACTTTTAATTTCTTTTTATTTTATTTCATTAAAATATAAAAACATAAAAAACACAAAAACATTTTTTTAATTAATTAATTAATTAGTAATTAGGTTTAATATTTAATTTAATTGCAAAAAAGGACCAATCTCAATTCTTTTCTCAAAAAAGGGTCAAAACCCTAAGGACGTCCCGATTCAATCTTTCGCGCGCATGTTTATTTTAATTCATTATATTTATGTATCTGCTCCGGAAATGTAATAGTTAATTAGGCTTTTATTGCTTTATTTACTTTCTCATATTTATTTTCCAAACGGGTTTTGTTTTTGGCGATGTATAGACCCGCGCCTTGTAATAGCGTAGATTTACCTTTCCGCCATTTATTTTCCGCACTCTTAACTGTTAATATGCATGACAAGACTTGTATGAAAAATAAAATCAATCCGTAGCTCACAAATGCATGTACAAGATAATATAACATGAAAACAACACACATGCACATGCCACTCTTAGGGTACGCTTCACTGGTTGCCTCAACATGGTCATCAAGTATAGGGTGTCTTAGAAGTCGCCCTCCTGTCTAAAGATCCAGTTGCCTCGAAACGGTTGCCTCGGATAAAAAGGATCTAGGACATTAGGGTTACCGCTAAGGCGTCCTACTATTGCTTTGGTGACCACACATGTCCCTTATCATCGAATTGACCCGAATAACTCCGACGACGGTGCTACCTACTTCTCAATAGTGGGATAGCACTGTCTAAAGGACTCTTACACAGCCTAATTCCTTAGAGTAGGTAGATTTCTCATGGGTACTTGCTCTTTCAAAAACAAAACAAACTTTTTCGCACCTACACTTTCAAAAAGTTTTCAAACAAACACTTCATACACTCTTGAGGACTGATACAAGAGTTACCTAGAAGTTTTCAAACTAAACTTTTTCAAAACCCACAAACACAAGAAAAGCAAAACATTTTTTGAAAACATAGTGAGCAAGTACCTAAGAGCCCGTGGATAACCACAGATAGAAAGGGTGCTAATACCTTCCCTTTCTATAATCTACCTCCCGAACCGAGAAACATCTCGAAAAGGAATTTTGCTGTGCTTTTGTCCTTTCCTTGTTGGAGAAAATAAAAGATGGTGGCGACTCTTGCTTACTGCGACATTTCGCGAACCAACATTTCAAAACAGTCAGTTCTATTTCCACCGATCACAGATAACATATTTTATGAATGAATGCGTGAACTCTTTTTCGACATATATTTTTTTTAATGATGAATGCTATGAGAGACAAACTCTATGGGAAATATTAAAAAGACTCGAAATTGAAAATTTATTGTAGTTGAATGATATGACATGGGAGGATACACTGTGGAATACAAGATATTCTAGATATCGGTCAAGGTAACAAGAGGTAACTAAAAATACTTGCGAAGAGAAGGATAAACCCTCGGAAAGACAAAAGTGACATCCAATTACTTGCTTTGGATGAAGGGAGAGACTCTCTGGAAAATACACCAGAAACATTTAGAAAAAGCATTAGATGCGGAATGAGACGAAATCTGAAGACATATCAGAGTCATCCAAGAATGACACTGGACAGAAAGGTTTTAGGAGCTTGTATCATAGCGACAACACTAATACAAGTAGGAGGGATAACTTGCAACGTAGCATATGATGCTAATACAAGAACAAAGGTAACAAAATGTAACGTAGCAACGATGCTAATACAAAGCAAAAGGTTAACTCATAACATAGCGGTGATGCTAATACAAGACGAAATATGGTAACTAGTAACATAACAATGATGCTAATACAAGAAAGAAGGTGATAACTTGTAACGTAGCATACAATGCTAATACAAGATGAAAGGTGTTAACTCGTAACGTGGCGGTGATGCCAATACAATAAAGAAAGTGATAACTTGTAAGATAGCGATGATGCTAATACAAGGAGGAAGTGGTAACTTGCAATATATCGATGATGCTAATACAAGAAAGAAGGATAGCTTGCAACGTAGCAGTAATGCCAATACAAGAAAGAAGGTAAACTTGTACCATGGCAGCGATGCCAATACAAGGAAGAAGGTAAAATCATAAAGTGGCGGTGATGCCAATATAATGAAGATTAACTTGTAAGGTAGCGATGATGCTAATACAAGGACGATGGGGTAACTTATAACATGGTGATGATGTCAATACAATGAAAGAGTGTGATAACTTGTAACGTAGTGATGATGTTATACAAGACGAAAGGTGATAACTCGTAACGTGGCAGTGATGCCAATACAAGACAAAGATTAACTTGTAACGTGGCTTCGATGCCAATACAAAACCTTAAAGAAAATGTTTGAATAAAATGGGAAAGAGGCTATCAGGAATGTCACTGAAAGCAAAGGTAAATCACTACATCCAGGAATAACACTGAATGAATGTGAATAAAGACATCCAAAAATGGAACTGGAGTACATAGAAAGAAAAAACATGTATTTTTTTTGGTAGTTGTCAAGTAAGTTGGACTTTGACCACAAGGTAAGATATTTGTATCAACAAGACCTCGGGAAATGCAAAGGAGCATGAAACACTCTTCAAGCTATGCATGATATATGAATTTTTCTATGCAATGATATATGAATGATCTATGCATGTAATGCAGACATTTATGACAATGGAGCTTGACTAATTTGTAGAGGTAAGATCGGAAGTATGATTCCTCAACACAAAGAACTTTGCCAACTCTACTTGGAAAGAAAAATTCTTGAGAAACACTTTTGCCATACTTGTAAAATGTATTGACTGGTGATCCTTTGAGGAAGGACAAGGAGAGGTGCTTGGGGATTTCCCAAGATTAGGTGATTGTTGAGTGAAAATTCTGGCTGCAGATACTCAATGTCACGTCCAATGTTATGACACCGTATCTGACTTACTATATGACAGTAAATACAAAAGCAGTAAATAACACAGTCAATTGTTTACCCAGTTCAGTGTGCAACAACACCTACTCTGGGGGCTACCAAGCCAGGGAGAGAATCCACTATAAGAGATGTTAATTCAGGAATAAACCAACCAGTTTATCTCCTTCACTTAAGACCTACC
The DNA here is from genome assembly GCA_948472305.1 of Vicia faba. Classification (NCBI taxonomy): domain Eukaryota; kingdom Viridiplantae; phylum Streptophyta; class Magnoliopsida; order Fabales; family Fabaceae; genus Vicia; species Vicia faba. The sequence continues at coordinate 1,556,609,640 of OX451738.1, read as the reverse complement.
CAATGCAATTCTAATCTAAGTACAACTTAAACCTGAGTTCCTACTCACTCCCCCTCAATCACAGCAGTGATACATAAACCAATTTGACTTAAGAATTGATGAAGACACTCTTCAAAACACACACTTGATTAAGCTTCACAGCTTTTTAATCAAGTAACACAATCACTCGTGCTTCACAGCTTTGAGTGATGTACACAACTAACTTGACTCTGCTTCACAGCTTTAGTCAAGTAACATTCAAGCACTCTTGCTTCAAAGCTTTGAGTGCTACACAACCCTTACAATTGAAACCTATTCCAAGGCACTTATCACAAAGATAATTGCTTGGAGTACAATGAACAAATCTATACAGATTACAAAATTGATCTTCTAATCAATCAGCAGGGATGATCTCTTGAAAAACCCCAGCTCTGTTGAATATATAGCAGCTGCAACTTCAGTTAGGGTTTCCAAAAACCTAGGGTTGATTCCGTTTGACCTAAAGACCAGGTCACAGTACTTTATTGATCAGGTTAGGATTGAGCTAGGTTACTCCTCAGAAAACGCAGGATTCTGTTTAGAAAGGACTGAGTTATTTCCTGAAAAAACTCAGACTTATCCAATCCTGCAATCCTGTTAGTTCAGAACAGGATGTCATAACATCTGTTATGACATCTGAGAAAACCTGTCTACTGATTTAGCAAAATGTGATCATTTTGCAAACATGCTCAGATACACACTTATAAACATCAGTATTTGAATTACAATATTTTTCTGCACATGTACCTAATGAGTTAGTACAACCTGAACTAGAATGTTATGACATCAGTCATGACATTCACACATACACTTGGGATTTACCAAAAATGCAAGCCAATACCTAAACACCTACAAACTCCCCCTTTGGCAGATTTTTGGCTAAAGTCCCTAAACAATCAGAGATAGATAGATAGCAGCAGAAATAAGTGACAGCAGAAAAATATAGAACACAGAATGTCAAGTACTAATTAAGCAAGTACCAGAATATTCTCCCCCTCTTTAGCCACAAATGGGCCAAAGATACATGTTCATAAAGTTATACAGTTATCCAAAAATAATGAGATCAGCAGCTGACAACAGCAGAACACACTTCCAAACTCCACCAGCAACACCACCAAGCAGCAATCAACCTTCAAGCACTGTCATCAGATCCAGAGGATTCAGGCTTCTTTCTTTTCTTGTGAGCAATATCAGCATTCTTCTCTTTGTTTGATGTCTCAACATTCTTAGAGACATCTGGATTTGTTTCAGCATTTGATCTATCTTGGTTCAGAGGAACAGAAATGCCAGGAACTGAGTGGTTTTCGTTCAGAATTCTTGAAACAATTTTTGCTATTGCTTGATTAACATAGGCTGTCCCTTCCCTATTTGCAATTTCAGGGGGAACTGAAGAGGAAGGATGAGATGGATTACCTGCATGTCTTGTTCTCAACTCTTTTTCCTTGGTGGGGTTAGTTTTATGAGAACAGATCTCCAGAACGTCAGAGTCCAGACAGGAAGAGATTGTCCCAGAATTTTGATCAGAGGAAGAGGTTGAGATGGTCGTCTTGGATGATGATGGCGTTTGAGACATTTTGTCAGTTTTGAAGGACCAACAGCAAATGATAAGAGATTTCTGATTGAGGGACTGAGTTTTGATGAGGAGACGAGAGAGGAAGGAAGCAAAGGAGTGCCTATTCAACTTCTTAAAAGAATTGTAGGAAATGAGAAAATACAATTTTAAACCAATCAGAACAGGCATCAGTCCTTTGGTCTTTGTTTTAAGCAAAATTAATTGCTACAATTCCTCATGTTGGCAAATACCCAGCTTACCCCTTAAGTTTTCAAATTGGTTTGCATCCAAAGCCTTGGTAAAAATGTCAGCCAGCTGTAGCTCAGTGGCAACATGTTCCAATTTGATTGTCTTCTCTTCTACAAGGTCTCTAATAAAGTGATGTCGTATGTCAATATGTTTGGTCCTGCTATGCTGAATGGGATTCTTGGATATGTTGATTGTACTCAGATTGTCACAGTACAATGTCATAACATCTTGTGTGACATTATACTCAGTGAGCATCTGTTTCATCCATATCATTTGAGAGCAGCTACTACCAGCTGCAATATATTCAGCTTCAGCAGTGGAAAGAGACACACAATTCTGTTTCTTGCTGAACCAGGAAACCAGATTACTTCCCAAAAAGAAACATCCTCCAGAGGTGCTTTTTCTATCATCAGCACTACCAGCCCAATCAGCATCACAGTAACCAGTCAGAGTCGGTTCACAGCCATGAGTATACAACAATCCATAGTTGTAAGTACCACTTACATACTTCAAAATTCTCTTCACTTGATTGATATGGCTGACTTTGGGATCAGCTTGGTATCTAGCACAAACTCCAACTGCAAAGGCAATATCAGGTCTGCTGGCAGTTAAGTACAACAAGCTTCCTATCATGCTTCTGTAGAGACTTTGATCCACCTTAACCCCACTTGAATCTTTGGAGAGCTTCAGATGAGTAGGAGCAGGAGTCCTTTTGTGACTTGCATTCTCCATACCAAACTTCTTTACAATATTCTTAGCATACTTGCTTTGAGATAAGAAGATTGAGTCCTCCATCTGTGAGACTTGTAGTCCAAGAAAATAAGTTAGTTCTCCCATGAGACTCATTTCAAATTCAGCCTGCATCTGGTCAGCAAAGTGTTTAACCATATGTTCTGACATTCCGCCAAACACTATGTCATCAACGTATATTTGGGCAACCATCAACTTCCCTTCTTCAGTTTTGACAAATAGAGTTTTGTCCAAGCCTCCTTTTCTGTAGCCTTTGTCTGAGAGAAACTTTGTTAACCTGTCATACCATGCTCTAGGAGCTTGTTTCAGCCCATATAGAGCTTTTCTCAATTTGTAGACATGATCAGGATGGGTTGGATCCACAAAACCTTTAGGTTGTTCCACATAAGCTTCCTCATTTAAGTACCCATTTAGAAAGGCACTTTTCACATCCATCTGAAATAACTTGAACTTCAGAAGACAAGCAATTGACAACAAGAGTCTGATTGACTCCAACCTGGCTACAGGTGCAAAGGTTTCATCAAAGTCAACCCCTTCAACCTGGGTGTATCCTTGAGCAACAAGTCTTGCCTTATTTCTGGTGACAACTCCTTCAGCATCTGACTTGTTCTTGAATATCCATTTTGTCCCAATGATGTTAGTTCCTTCAGGTCTAGGAACCAGTTCCCAAACTTCATGTTGCTTGAATTGGTTCAGTTCATCTTGCATTGCACCAATCCAATATTCATCAGTTAAGGCTTCCTTGACATTTCTTGGTTCCATTTTGGACACAAAACAAGAATTTGAGATGATTTCTCTAGATCTTGTGATGACTCCACTATTGGGATCTCCTATGATGAGCTCTTTTGGATGATCCTTCTGAATTCTGATGGAAGGAGTCTTGCTAGCTTCCTTTGATTCAGATTCTGTTGTGGTGGAGTTGGGTAGATCATCCTGTTGGGTTGAAGTCTCAAAGAATGTCTCAACAGTACAAGGAACATCTATTTCTTCATGATAGTCATCAATTATAACATTTATTGATTCCATCATGGTTTTGGTTCTGGAGTTGAATACTCTGTAAGCTCTGCTGTTTGAGGAGTATCCTAGAAATATGCCTTCATCACTTTTGGAGTCCAGTTTTCTTCTCTGTTCACGATCAGATATGATATAGCATTTGCTGCCAAACACATGGAAGTACTTCACAGTTGGTTTTCTTCCTTTCCAGAGTTCATATATGGTGGATGAGGTTCCCTTTCTCAAGGTGACCCTGTTATGAACATAGCAAGCTGTATTAATAGCTTCAGCCCAAAAATACATAGGAAGTCTTTTGGCATGTAACATTGCTCTGGCAGATTCTTGTATGGTCCTGTTTTTTCTTTCCACAACTCCATTTTGCTGAGGTGTTATGGGAGAAGAAAACTCATGACTGATTCCTTCTGAAGCACAGAAGTCATCAAACTTGCTGTTTTCAAATTCCTTGCCATGATCACTTCTGATTCTGACAATACATCCTTCCTTCTCTCTTTGAATTCTCTTGCACAGTTCTCTAAAAACTTCAAATGCATCTGATTTTTCCCTAATGAAATTAATCCAGGTGAATCTGGAAAAATCATCCACAACCACATAGGCATATCTTTTACCACCAAGACTCTCTACTTGCATTGGTCCCATCAGATCCATATGGAGGAGTTCTAGAACCTTAGAGGTGGTCAGATGTCTTGACTTTGGATGTGACATCCTAGTCTGCTTACCCACCTGACATTCACCACAAACTCTTCCTTCATCAATTAGCAGTTTTGGAATCCCTCTGACTGCCTCCAAGGAGATAATCCTCTTCATACCCCTTAGGTGAAGATGGCCAAGTTTTTGGTGCCACAGTTTCACCTCTTTTTCTTCTTTTGCAATGGAACACACAGATGAGAAATTGGTGTTCTCAGCCTCCCATAAGTAGCAGTTGTCTTTGGATCTGACTCCTTTCATTACTATCTCTTGTTTGTCATTGATTACAAGGCATTCAGATTTTGAGAAATTGACCTTGAATCCTAGATCACACAGTTGACTGATACTAATGAGATTAGCGGTCAGTCCTTTAACCAGCAGTACTTCATTTAGACTTGGAACTCCAGGGCAGTCCAAATCACCAACTCCTTTGATTTCACCTTTAGCCCCATCTCCAAAGGTCACAAAACTGGTGGTGTGAGGCTTAACATTATTGAGGAGGTTCTTGATTCCAATCATATGTCTGGAACATCCACTGTCAAAGTACCAGTCTTATTTTGCAGAGACCCTCAGGGAAGTGTGAGCTATCAGTGCAGTAGCCTTTTTCTTCCATTGAGGAGCATGTGGTACCTTTTTAGACTTAGGTTTGACACCTGAGTTCTGATTAGGGTATCCATGTAATCTGAAGCTGAAGCGCTTTATGTGGCCATATCTACCACAATGATGACATTTCCATCTTTGGTACCTTTTCCTCATATGTTTCTGTTCCTGATGTCGAGAGTTGTGTTGAGACATCTGTTTTTACATTTGCCTACCAGAACCAGATTTCGTTGCTTTCATAAATCCTAGACCAGATTTATTTCCCACATTTTGTCCAATCTGTAGGATCTCTTCTAATTTGTCAGTTCCATTTGTCAACATCTTGACAGATTTGGTCATTTGATTCAATTGTGAGTTCAGCAATTGAACTTCTCCTTCTAGATGACTTATAGTTTCAAGGTTTGCCCGTTTTTCAGCCTCCATCTTTATGATGAGTTTTGATTGTTTCTCATTCTGCACACAGACTTCAGTACTTCTGATACACAATTCCTTGTACGTTTCAGCCAGTTCTTCAAAAGTCACCTCTTCATCACTGATGTCACTTTCAGAGGTACAAACACCAGTTAAAGCAGTAACTCGTTTGGCAGTCTCTTCTTCAGAATTACTTTCTGAATCACAGTCAGACCAAGTAACTGTCATTCCTTTTTGTTTCTTAAGAAAGGTAGGACATTCAGCTCGAATATGCCCATATCCTTCACAACCATGGCATTGAATTCCTCTGCCTTGAACTCCCTTCTCATCTGACCTTGGTCTTCTGCTGGAACTGTCAATGTTAGAGGAAATGTTATGAACATTAGACCTTGACTTTGGATCTATTCTTTTGATGAGTTTGTTGAACTGTCTTCCGAGCATGGCTATAGCTTCTGAAATGTTTTCTTCAACATCAGTGTTGGACATAAGTGCTATGCTCTTGTTCTTTTTGACATCATCATTCGTGATTCCCATCTCAAAAGTCTGAAGAGACCCAATAAATTCATCCACTTTCAACTTGCTAATGTCCTGGGCTTCCTCTATGGCAGTCACCTTCATTGCAAATCTTTTAGGAAAGGATCTGAGAATCTTCCTCACCAGTTTTTCTTCTGACATTTTTTCTCCCAGTGCTCCTGAGGTGTTGGCAATCTCCAAGATGTTCATGTGAAACTCATGAATGGTTTCATCTTCCATCATTTTTAGATTCTCAAACTTAGTGGTCAACATCTGAAGCCTTGACATTTTTACTTTGGAAGTTCCCTCATGAGTAGTTTTGAGAGTGTCCCAAACTTCCTTGGCCAGTTCATATTGATGAACTAATCTGAAAATGTTTCTATCAATTCCATTGAACAAGGCATTTAGAGCTTTGGAATTTCCCAGGGCTAGCTCATCTTCTTCTTTACTCCAATCTTCCTCAGGCTTCAGACTGATTGTCCCATCTTTCTCAGTTATGGTGGGATGAATCCATCCTTTGTCAGCAGCTCTCCAAGCCTTTTTGTCCAGAGATTTTAGGAAGGCAATCATACGAGGTTTCCAGTAGTCATAATTAGTTCCATCCAGAATGGGTGGTCTATTTCCAAAAACTCCTTCTTTGTCCATAGTGCCAGAAAGTGATATCCCTAGATCTCACCCAGTAATACAGGCAGGGTGCCTGCTCTGATGCCAATTGAAAATTCTGGCTGCAGATACTCAATGTCACGTCCAATGTTATGACACCGTATCTGACTTACTATATGACAGTAAATACAAAAGCAGTAAATAACACAGTCAATTGTTTACCCAGTTCAGTGTGCAACAACACCTACTCTGGGGGCTACCAAGCCAGGGAGAGAATCCACTATAAGAGATGTTAATTCAGGAATAAACCAACCAGTTTATCTCCTTCACTTAAGACCTACCCAATGCAATTCTAATCTAAGTACAACTTAAACCTGAGTTCCTACTCACTCCCCCTCAATCACAACAGTGATACATAAACCAATTTGACTTAAGAATTGATGAAGACACTCTTCAAAACACACACTTGATTAAGCTTCACAGCTTTTTAGTCAAGTAACACAATCACTCGTGCTTCACAGCTTTGAGTGATGTACACAACTAACTTGACTCTGCTTCACAGCTTTAGTCAAGTAACATTCAAGCACTCTTGCTTCAAAGCTTTGAGTGCTACACAACCCTTACAATTGAAACCTATTCCAAGGCACTTATCACAAAGATAATTGCTTGGAGTACAATGAACAAATCTATACAGATTACAAAATTGATCTTCTAATCAATCAGCAGGGATGATCTCTTGAAAAACCGCATCTCTGTTGAATATATAGCAGCTGCAACTTCAGTTAGGGTTTCCAAAAACCTAGGGTTGATTCCGTTTGACCTAAAGACCAGGTCACAATACTTTATTGATCAGGTTAGGATTGAGCTAGGTTACTCCTCAGAAAACGCAGGATTCTGTTTAGAAAGGACTGAGTTATTTCCTGAAAAAACTCAGACTTATCCAATCCTGCAATCCTGTTAGTTCAGAACAGGATGTCATAACATCTGTTATGACATCTGAGAAAACCTGTCTACTGATTTAGCAAAATGTGATCATTTTGCAAACATGCTCAGATACACACTTATAAACATCAGTATTTGAATTACAATATTTTTCTGCACATGTACCTAATGAGTTAGTACAACCTGAACTAGAATGTTATGACATCAGTCATGACATTCACACATACACTTGGGATTTACCAAAAATGCAAGCCAATACCTAAACCCCTACATTGAGGATAAACCATTCATGGCTTCAATCAACTATTGCCGGTGATAATTGATCATGGCTTCAGTTGACTATTATTGGTGATAATTGATCATGGCTTCAGTTCTTAAAATGATTGTTGGGAAAGAATTACCCCAGTATGAGTCTTGAAAATGATTTTATAATTAACCAATTCTGAGAATAACTTATGCTGAGCAACAAATCTTGATCTGATTCACAACAGGATCTGAAAGTAACTGTCCCCTGATAGGATCACCGACCAAGTTTCTCAACTGTTTGAAATTTCCTGATGGGAAAAGCTTGTTTGCAAGAAAAAATTGCTAATTCAAACACGGTAATCTTAATGCAAAGGTTATGCAGAAGTTTTGAAATTAGAATCATTTTTAAAATGGTATTATTAATGTATAAAAAATGAATCACTAGTCAAAACATGGTGATTTAGACATTTAAAGTGAAAGAGAAAGCAAGGGTATGAATATACCAAGATAAAAGATTTGCAAAAGTTCTTAGGAGTCAGTTTACACAACCTTGTTGTAGTATGCTTTCAAAAGAAACCTGGATTCAATTAGGTCTTTTGAGGATTGTAACATGGTACTATTCAAGTTTATAAAACAAAGGATAAAGGCTCAAATATTATTTGTACCCAACCCAATCTTTGTGATAATCTTCAGTCTCACGCTCAGTTAAATTAGACTATGCATTCAGGTTCCAAGAGATTTTGGACTTTCTTTGATAATAGTAATGATGATGGCTCGGAAACCAAGAGATTCTTGATAATGTAATCACTTCTTCTTACAATATTTTATTGTTTTTGTTGAGGACTTTTGTCAACTTCAGGTGGAGAATTTTTTTTATCCCTAAGTATTGTCTGAACTATTTCATTTGAGATTACAGTCAGTGAGATGTCCCAAATTTTCCTAAGTCTCCTTCAGATGTTTTGACTTAGTGAGTTTTTTCTTTTGATTTTTCATTCTTTTCCTTTTTTAGAAAGGTAGTGACTGCCTTGCTTAATGATTATGGGAAACCATCATCTCAACTTTGATTTGGAAGACATCTTCGACACTTCTTTGTTGTGTACGAAGGAAAGCTTGACTGAAACCTTCATTAGTAGGTGTCTTAATGGTTGCTCTTGTAATTGAATACACAATTAAATCAACTGAGAAACTACCCATCCCAGGTTAAGTTTGCGGGTTTTTTTTGTATATAAAGAAAATCCAACTTCTAGGCTCAAAGGGGTTGACAAGGGATTAACTTCCTTATTTCTCTAGTGTTTGGGAATTGAAACAATGCCTTATATCATCAGCAAAGTTTTATTCGAAAGCATACCAACAATAACTATGGGTATTTAATTTTCATAAACAAAAATTTGATATAGAAAATAAACAAGAGATGTTTTTTAAAGCAATAAATGAAAATGATTTGAATTAAAATATTGCAATGCTTATTTCATTAAAATTGACACGAAAGTACAAATAAAGTTTGAAAGAAACAATTTTACATAAACAAGGGAGAATGCAAACATAAAGAAACATGGCCTAGTGACTAATCAACAACAAGGATGAGTTGTCCTATTTGAAACAATGGATTTTGAAGGTAAGCTGACTATGACTGAAGCTTCACTTGTCATGCTTCGAAAATGAATTATCGATAACATTTGGAGCAAAACCTTCAAAATTTATCAGCTGTCCTCTAACCAACTCTTTCACCCTAGCCTTCAGTGCATAACAACATTCCAAATCATGACTCGTAACTCCCTGATGGAACTTACAGTGGAGATCATACCTGAATCTGGCTGGAAGAGAATTTGGGGGATTTATAGCCTTTGTTGTGATCAAACCTAGCTGAAGTAAACTAGGTAACATTCAGTGTAAGTAATTGGAATAGGGTTAAACTGAGTCCCTATCCTTGGATTGTGGTTCTAGTTTTGTTCAACAGCCTGACATTGTGGAATCTGAACTAGTTAAACATTAACCACAAGAGTAACAACATTTACTTGTGGTTGATCATAATATTAAGGCCTACGACGAGGTCATCCTCTCTCCATCGAGATAACATTGGCTTCAACCTCTTTCTTCTTTTGGAAATTCCCAAAATACTTCCTTGCACCATTAGAGGATTCACCAACAATAGACACTTTAACTTTCTTGATTCCTTCTTCCAACCCCTGGCCAATAGTCACCAAATCAGTAAAATTCGAAGACACACATCCAATCATCTTTTCCCAAAAGAAAGGAGTAAGAGTATCCATGAATAAACCAGTCATCTCTTTCTCTGCCAAAGGTGGTTCTACAATAGAAGCTAACTCTCTCCAATGATAAGCATATTATTTGAAAGACTCCTTTTCATTTTGAGACATGTTCTGCAATTGACGGTGATCAGGTGCCATGTCTAGATTGTACCTGTATTATTTCATAAAAGCATCAGTCAAATCTTGAAAGCACTGGATGTGACCTTTCTCAAGTCTCATATTCCACTTCAAAGAAGCTACACTCGGGCTATCTTGGAAATAATGGATAAGTAACTTGTCATTATTTATGTAAGCACGCATCTTTCAATAATACATCACCAAATGGCTTCTTGGACATGTATGCCCCTTGTAATTTTCAAATTCAGGAGTCTTGAACTTGACAGGTATTATAACCCAAAATTTGCCCTCTCATTTCTCAAGGAATCACCCTGGATCCTCAAGTTTTCTCTCATCCAATTCCAAGCCTTGAGTTATCAATTTTTCCAAGCAAACCATTCATAAGGGCAAAATGGTCATTTGCACACTGAGAAGTCTAACTTTGACTTTTGGATCAAAATCAAACCTCAAAAAATCATATTTCATCAAGACATGTTGGAATATGAAATTTGTTTCATCAAGAATTTCAAAAGTCAAATTTTACTTTGGAAAAGTGAAATTCTAAATATTTAGAAATTTTTCTAAGCGTTTAAGAAATATGACAATTTCAGAACTTCTGGGCCAGTGTTCACACTCAGCAAATTCTGGTTATTCTCAAGACAGAGTTTGGTCAGAACTTCTGGACCAGTTTTCACAAAGGTTCAGTCAGAGTTTGACAGGTTAATTCAAAGAAGGTTAAGAAGCATGCTGCAAGCTTTCTAGAAAGTTTGAAAGATCCTTCAGAACATGATGAAGCCAGAAGATAAGAGGATCAGAAGATTAAATGCTATGCTGAAGTAGAACTTCTAATCCAGAGTCAAGCGAGGATGCAGAGTTTCACATGGCAGGATTTCTGATTTGATAAATTTCATCATCATTTAATGCTCACAACCACTTGTGAGTTGTTATCCAAAGGATTTCCCCCACTTGTACCGCTACTGCCTTGGGAAGACAATTTTTTTGTGCAAAAGTATGCTAAGCCCATGCGCTGCTTCTATTTTTCCTTAATTCACGCTACCAAATCCAGCTTAGGCGCTGTTAACCATCCCACTTGATGCATTGAACCACACTTGTTTAAGCTTACTTCAAGAGTAAGTCAACATCTAGCATATGATGTTGGCGCCACTTGACATCTCAAAACTGCAAAATCTTCGCCTATAAGTAGAACACCATTAGCCATTGAGAAGAGGTCGGAAAAATTTGAGAGAAAGGTGTGGAATTTGAGAAAGAAAAGTCTTGAACCTCTACAAAAATTCCAAGAATCCACAAAATTATAAACACAAAAATACAAAACCTTAGCAGTTGATTCTTGCATTCAAACTCCATTTTTTTCTCAAATGTTTCTTGACTAAAGCCATCCAAGCAGTTGCTGATTCACATATTAGAAGTTACCCTAACTTCTGTATTCCTACTGCCATATACTCTCCATCCACCTCCACCTCAAAGAAGTCAGAATATCACCCCTGGCTGTTCCAGAAGTTGCAAACTTCCATCCTGCTGAGTACATGAAGAAGTTGCTCAGGACATCACCAGAGTTCAGGATCAACCTCCAGTTCACAAAATCTTTTCCAGTTGCAAGGTAAGTTTTCTGCTGACTCTCATCATACTAATTAAGCATTGTCAGATTTTGCATATTTAGCACAATGTAGATACTCTGATCCTGATGATGTACATATTCTGAAATTTCATGCATCTGCCTGTTTAAATAGAGGGAATTCCAGTTCAGAGTTTCATAAAGAAATTAGGACTCAGAATTAGGATTAGCAAATCCATGTTGCTTCTGATTTGTGTTTCTGATATTTCATGAAACTTGTCATAACTGTTATATGTGCAACTTCTGTTATGTTAAGAAATGACTAAGTTGCAGATATTCTGACTAGCATGGAGAGAGGAAAAGTTCTGACAGTTGCATCAGAACTTCTAAAAACTTCTGAATTCTCAGAAGATCCAGAACTTCTGAACTTACATATTTTTACTAACATGTTTCTGTTTGTGCAGCACGTCAGAATCATAACTTCTGACCTCTTCTGTTTCAGCATTTACGCTGATTTTGTCTTCTTTCTTTTATTATTTTTGCCATCATCTTTATTTTTCATTAATAAAAAAATACCAAAAATATTTCATATTCACATATTATATTTTCTTTTAACATAAAAAGACAAAAAAAATATTTTCTTAAACAAAATTTATTTATTTTCTTAAATAAATAAGCATTTTACATTTCCTGTACATTCTTATCCCTTCAATATGGTTGTAATAGTAACTTAGGGTTTAATTAGCAATCCCCATTCATCAATATGCACCCTCATCCCCAAAATATTGTAATAGCGTAGAATCTTTACATTTCTGCACTGTTATTTCTTTCATATATTGTTAATAACTAGGGTGTGTATGGCAAGATTAAAACCAATGTTAGAAAACCCTAATTCAAGACCAAAATTACGCATGCAATCAAATACACTTGCACACTTACACCCTTAGGGTAATTCCACTTGTTTCCTTACAAAATGGCCATGTTATGCATGTGGGATGTCTTAGCACAAACAAATCGAAAAATACAAGATCATAGTCCCTCGATGACGCTATCAAAGTTTCCTTTCAAAATGATCTTAGTCCCTAAAGAAAAAGTGCTAAGTCATCTCACAACATTTCTATCATGGTAATACGATGACCCAACGCCCGTCCCTTCACATCTAAAGATGGGGCTTCTTACCAAAACAATAGTAAGATAACAACATCTAAAGGAGGAGGAAAAGAACATCTAAGGCCTTTTGAGTAAGTAGATTACTTTTAGTTGCTTGCTCAAATTTCAAAACAAACATCCTTGCTATTTTCAAAAACAATCACATACGCTTTCCAAACATCTTTACAAACTTGAAATATTTTCAAAAGCTCAACACTTTGTATACGTTCTTACGAACGAGAACTATTACAAAGTTTGCCTAAATGATGGCACCTTTTTAAAATACTTTCAAAAACCACATCACAAAGCACATTTCAAAACAAAAGCAAGTGACCTAGTAAGAAACCAAGAGCCCATGGAAAACCATGGATGAAAAGGGTGCTAACACCTTCCCTTTTCATAATCTACCCCCTGAACTCAAGAAAACATCTCTAAAGGTCTTTCCTGTGCTTTTTCACCTTTCCTTTTTGGGTAAAAGAAAAGTCGGTGGCGCCTCTTGCTAAACCGCAACATTTGCGAACACAAACGCAAAACACCTCAAGTCAGTTCCCCCACCGTATCACAGAACCGGCGACTCTGCTGGGGAAGTCTTGAAAGTGGGGTTACCTTAGGGTTAGATCATATTTACTTGCTTGCTTTGTTTGACTTATATGCTTTACATTGTGGTTCTCTGTTTGGGCTTGCTTTGATCCTCCACCCGTATCTGGGACACCTTTTTAGGTAAATAGCAATAGATTATGGAAACTGTACGACATAGACCGATATGGTTGAAACAATGGCTATGTTAGTGTGACGCATTTGTGGGTACCGATATCCTTCGTGGTGAATCGAGGAGAATACGGGGACGCTGAGTGGCGTCATGAAGCACTAACTGACCTTAGAACCCTAATTGAACAAACTTGGCCATTAGGACGTAGTGAGATAACCTGTTTCAGTGTAGAGCTAAAAATTGGTTGATACTCGATACTACACTCATTAAGGCTGGGCTTTTGGGATATCTCGACCGCAAGAAAAGATTGATTGTGCTGAGACAATGCCTAAAAGAAAGGTCGGTGATATTGAGATCCTTTAGAACCCGATCACTATTACTAGGACAAGTTAAGCCAACTAAAATTCATGAGGGTACTTACCTATGAAGCCTCATGCAAGCCTAAAACACAAGGATTTGGTTGCTTTGTGTGTATTTACTTGTACATAACATCATAAGCATCATACGCATATTCACTAACCATTTCAAGGATTTAGAAATTTATCTTTGTCTTTGTTTAGCAGGTCATGAATTTCGGCCGAAGAAACACCATCCGAATCAGATTTGTAAAAGCACACCTTCAGCTTCAAGAGTTAGCCTCAAGAGTGCCCGGGGATTATCCTTTTACCAAGAAATATGGTCGACTCCTCAGTTTGGCCACGTCCAATTTCCAAGAAGAGATGATGTGCATATTATTCTAATTCTTTGATCTCGTACATCATTATTTTCCCCGACTATCAGTTGGTACCTACACTGGAATAGTTCTCCCTACTCTTAGGAGTGGCCGTGCTTGATCAGATACCATTCACCGGTCTAGAAGGGATTCCAAAACCTAAAATTATCTCTGAAGCTTTGCATCTGAAAAGAGCTAATGTCATAACCAATTGGGAGACAAGAAGTGGGGTAAAAGGTTTCCTAGCCAAGTTTCTATTGGAGAAGGCTCATTCATTCTGGGACGACATGGATTTCCAAGCTTTTGAAGACGTCCTGGCTCTTCTCATTTATGGTTTGGTTCTGTTCCCCAACTCGGACTAATTTATAAACATTAATGCCATCAAAGTCTTTCTCGCTCGCAATCCCGTACCTACCTTATTGGGAGACATCCTGCATTGCCTTCATACCTGCACCATGAAGAAAAGAGGTACTCTCTTGTGTTGTATTCCCTTACTTGCTAAATGGTTCAATTCACACCTACCTAAATCAGCACTGAAGAACGAGCAAAGATTGACATGGTCTCAAAGGATAATGTCCCTCACCCATTTTGACATCCGTTGGTGTTCAAGATCCTTGGAATACGTCTCTATTATTGACCGCTGTGGGGAATTATCTAATGTCCATTTGCTTGGTATTAGGGGAGGTATCACCTATAATCCCTATTTAGCTCTTCGACAGTTTGGGTATGCCCGACGAGATGGTACTCATCCGATGCTCATTCAAGGTCTGGTGTTCGACTATGACAAAGAAGACCAAGATTACCGCCAAAGGTTTACACGAGCTTGGGGAATGGTAAACAAGGTGGACAGTAGGACCTTGGGACACAAAAACTCTATCCCTCTTGAGCCTTACCTTAGGTGGGTACGAGCTCGTGCTCAGACACTTGTGATGCCTTATCCTTCCATTTTTCTAGTCATCGTAGAACCTGTGGTCGAAGGAGAGGCCTCCTACACTATCCTCCATCCCAACATGCCTACTTCTCTCGAAGACTTACAAAAGGGTTGGATCCAGCTGAAAGAAGAACGAGATACTTTCAAGGCTCAGTTCTATGCTAGTGAGAAGAGGGTCTTGGATCTTACAAAACAACTACAAGAAGAGCAGAGTGTGAACGCTTATCTCGCGCCGAAGAGGATGCGTTCAGTCTTTTTACCCTAGAAAGCTATTTTGTAGGCCCAAGGGGCATAATGTAACCTTTCTTGTTTTTGACTAATGAAAGTTTACATTTGCTCACTCTTTGTCTATACAAATTTAAATTCTTTAAATCCTTGAAATCATTTGCATATTGCATATTCATGCATCATGACATGACAAGTTTCTGCATAACAGGTTTTCTTACCTCTCCGCTGTTTATTTCAGCGAGATGGATCTAGAGAAAACTGTGACGGAACTCCAAGCCCAGAATTCTCAATTTCAGGAAGCTTTACTCGCCCTGGCCGAGGGGCAGCATGATATGATGGCTTTGTTGGTCGTTAAGAAGAAGCCAAAGAAAAAAGCTCTACTTAACATGGGTAAAAGGTTTAAGGAGACAATCCGTCAAATTCCAGTAGAAGAAGATTCATCCGAGGAAGACGAGAATCAGATTGGTGAGGTCAAGAGTACTCAGGCTGACTGTATCAACGATTAATCGTCTGATGATTATTATTTCAATGAACAATATCCACCCGCAGACATCAAATACAAGCAGCTAGAAGACAGGTTAAAAGCTGTTGAAATCCAAGCTATTCCCGGTTTACATTTTGATGATTTGGGCTTAATATATGGGGTAGTCATTCCCCACAAGTTCAAAATTCAAACCTTTGTGAAATATGATGGGGTTTCTTCTCCAAAGCTCCATTTGAAGTCCTATGTGCGCAAGATACAACCGCACACTACTGATAAAAAACTCTGGGTTCACTTTTTCCAAGAGAGTCTGGCTGGAACACAACTTGAATGGTTTTATCAGTTGGATGGCTCTCGCATCAATATGCGCAGAAGTGGAGAGACCTTACTCGTAAGGTCCAACCTCCCTTGACTGATAGGGAACACATTGACATGTTCATGGGCACATTATCTGGTCCTTTCTGTAATCTATTGGTTGGTTGCTCTTCTTCTGGTTTCACCGAATTAATCTTAACCGGTGAAAGAGTTGAAAGTGGCATTAAAAGTGGAAATATCTCTATGGCATCTACCTCCACTCCCAATCCTGTCAAGAAACCTTTTGCTGTGAAGAAAGAAGTTAATGTTGTGTATGGGGCAAAGGCCTATACCAAGAAGAATAATCATCTGTCTGTCAATGCTGTCAGAATCTCCAATCCAGCTCTCACTCCAAGACCATCTGCAAATCATCAACATTTTGAAGCTCCAAGAAGACAGTTTACCAGGTTAGGCATGTCACTATCTCAAGCCTTCAACATCTGCTCAAGGCTAATTTAGTGACATTGCGTGATCCTCCCGCCAACCCTGACACCTCGTCACCAAAATATAATCTGAATGCAAAGTGCGCTTACCATTCAAACAACCCCGGGCATGAGACTGATCAGTGTTGGGCATTGAAGAACAAAATCCAGGATTTAATTGACAACCAGACTATTGAATTTGATCCTCCTCTGACGCCAAATGTAATTACCGCTCCAATGCCGAAGCACTACAAAGGTGTTAATGCCGTCGAAGATACATTTTTCATTGCCTCTGTTGAAGAATTAACTACTCCGTTGAATGTAATCAAGAACAATCTGTTGAAAGCTGGGATTTTCTCTGGCTGTGAAAAGGACTGTGTGTGATGTATGAGACAATCCAATGGGTGTGAAGGACTTAAGAAAGGTATACAACGCCTAATGGATAGTTGCAAAATTCTATTCGAAAAGATTCCCACCATCAAAAATTCAATCGACAAAGAAGATTTAGCCATCATAACAATTTCAAACAAACCTCTTAGGATCTCATCCAAAGGTCCTATCAGGATTTCAAACGAACCAATCATTGCTCCTCTCATAATCACTGCTGCCGGACCTGTTCCATACACCTATGATAAAGTGGTACCATGGAATTATGGTGCCGAGGTTTATTACCATGGGGTAAAACAAGATTCTTGGATTGATGATAATGAAGCTGGTGTTACTAATATTACTGGTTCTAGTAAAGTCACAAGAACAGGAAGGGTCTTTTCCCCTGTTATCTCACCACCAACCACTACCACAGTTCCAGACCGTATAACCAATGGCAATTCAGGTACAAGTATCAACGGGAAAGGGAAAGAAGGTGAGCCTGCTAGGGAAGAGGCACTTGCTAAAAAGTTTGTTATGGAAGAACCATCCACTCAAGAGATGGAGGAGATTCTGAAGATCATCAAGAAAAGCGACTTCAAAATAGTAGAGCAGTTGGGGCAAACCCCTTCTAAATTATCAATGTTGTCCTTATTACTATGTTCTGACGTCCACGCACAAGCTTTGATTAAGTTCTTGAGAAAGGCTCATGTGCCTCAAGAAACCACAGCCGACCAATTTAAGAACTGCGTGGCAAGTTTGACAGCTGACAATGGTATGGGGTTCTCCGACGCAGATTTAACTCCCATGGGAAAGAATCACAATAAAGCCTTGCATGTTTCTGTTGAATGTAAGGGGACCACTCTGGCACATGTTTTGGTTGACACAGGCTCATCTTTAAATGTGTTGCCTAAAGGCGCTTTAGATCGGCTAGATTGTGAAGGTTTGGTTTTGAAGCCAAGTAATATTGTGGTGAGGGAATTTGATGGGTCGAAAAGGATGGTTCATGGAGAGGTGGATCTCCCAATCAAGATTGGTTCACAGATTTTCAACTCCACATTCTACATAATGGATATACAACCTGCGTATTCTTGCTTGCTTGGGCGCCCATGGATCCATGAGGCAGGTGCAGTCACTTCTACTCTCCACCAGAAGTTAAAATATCCAGTTCAAGGGAAGGTTATCACTGTTTGTGGTGAGGAAGAATTTATGGTAAGTCATCTCAATTCTTTCAAGTATGTAGAAATGGATGGCGAATTCCTAGAAACTCCTTGCCAGACGTTTGAAGTTGTGGCCGCCACCAAAATCTCCTCCAACACTCCAAGAGCTGATAAAGTTATCCCCAAGATGGTTTCTCTTAAAGATGCCCGTGCTGTGGTAGAAGAAGGAAACAATGCGATGTGGGGTCGACTCCTCGATATCCCGTTCAAGGCAGACAAGTTTGGGTTAGGTTTCACCTCCAAAGCTCAGAAAGAGGTTAGAAGTGCTCGTGCTGGAAAGCAGCCTCTCCACCTCAAAAATCATGAAGTGAACGCTGTAGAAGACTCCGATGATGAGTGTGATTTTGAAGAATGGATCTACCCAACAACTGAAGGAAAGCCCAACAATTGGTATACAAAGGACTTTGTGCCCATCTCCTTCATTGAGGAGTAATCTACTTGTTTTTGCTTTTTAATCGATTCAAGAACTCATTGTCTATAATATTTTGATAATGACTTTTAAAGCCATATGCCTAGCCTGGGGTACTTTGGTCCTTTTGTCAAGAGTTTTATTTATGTTCATCTAATCATATGATCATTCAGTACATTGGACTCTTTTCCATTCAAATATTTGTGTTCAGTTTCTTTCTTTTCTTTCAAATACCTTTCCAAAAGATAGCCATGTATCTTACATGCACACACACACACACACACACACACACTCTTGCAGGTCTACATCCACTCTGGATCCTATTGCCAATGACTCTACTATTGCTAACTATGACTTTGAATATCCTATAAACCAAGCCGAAGACGAAGGTGAGGAAGATTGTGATATACCATGAGAACTAGCCAAACTTCTATTACACGAAGAAAAAGCTATTCAACCACATGAAGAGTCAATTGAGGTTATCAACTTGGGTACTGAGTCAGATAAGAAGGAAATCAGGATCGACGCTAATTTGGAAAGCAGTGTTAGGAGCCATTTGGTTCAGATGTTGCACGATTATGTGGAAGTATTTGCTTGGTCGTATGAAGATATGCCTGGGTTGGATACCAACATCGTGGTTCATCATCTGCTAACTAAAGAAGACTGCCCTTCTGTTAAACAAAAAGTTCGTCGCATGAGGCCTGGCATGTCTGAAAAGATCAAAGCAGAAGTAATGAAACCATTTGATGCAGGGTTCCTAGCTGTAACATCCTATCCTCAATGGGTGGCCAATATAGTGCCAGTGCCAAAGAAAGACGGGAAAGTTCGCATGTGCGTAGACTATAGGGATCTGAATAGGGCAAGCCCCAAGAACGATTTCCCTCTACCACACATTGACGACTTAGTCGATAATACTGCTCAGCATAAGGTCTTCTCATTCATAGATGGATTCTTAGGCTATAATCAAATAAAGATGGCTCCCGAAGATATGGAAAAAACTACTTTCGTTACGTAATGGAGCACCTTCTGCTACAAGGTCATGCCATTCAGATTAAAGAATGCAGGGCCGACATATCAAAGGGCTATGGTTGCTTTATTTCATGACATGATTCATCATGAGATAAAGGTATATGTGGATGATATGATTTCCAGATCACAAACCGAAGAAGAACATCTCGGTCACCTGCACAAACTATTCAAAAGACTAAAGAAGTACAAGCTGAGGTTAAACCCTAACAAGTGCATGTTTGGAGTACGCTCTGGAAAGCTTCTAGGTTTTGTTGTCAGCAATAAAAGCATTAAAGTTGATCCTGCCAAGATAAAGGCCATCCAAGAAATGCCAGTCCCCCATTCTGAAAAAGAAGTCAGAGGATTCTTGGGTCGTCTCAATTACATTGCCCGTTTCATATCACACTTAACTGCTACTTGTGAGCCACTCTTCAAACTCTTGAAGAAAGATCAAGTAGTCAGGTGGAACAATGAATTCCAGATTGCCTTTGACAAGATCAAAGAATACCTACAAGAACCTCCTATTCTCATGCCTCCAGTTGAAGGAAGACCCTTGATCATGTACTTGACAGTACTAGAGAATTCTATGGGGTGTGTCTTGGGTCAACATGACGAGTCTGGCCGAAAAGAGCATGCTATTTACTACCTGAGAAAAAAATTTACCGACTGTGAAACCAGATATTCACTGCTCGAGAAAACTTGTTGCGCTCTGGCATGAGCTGCTCGCCGGATAAGACAGTATATGTTGACTCATACCACTTTGTTGATTTCTAAGATGGATCCAATCACGTACATCTTTGAGAAACCTGCCCTTTTCGGACGAATAGCCAGATGGCAAATGATCTTGACTGAGTACGACATTCAATACACAAATCAAAAATCCATCAAAGGAAGTGTACTAGCCGATCATTTGGCCCATCAAGCTGTGGATGATTATCAGTCAATGAACTTCGACTTCCCTGATGAGAACGTTATGCTGGTAACAGACTGTGCGAAACTTGGACCGTATGACGGACCTGAACAAGGATCCTGATGGACTATGGTATTCGATGTGGCTTCCAACGCCTTAGGTAACGAAATTGGTGTTGTGATCATCTCTTCTGAAGGTTACCACACTCCTTTCACTGCCAGACTATGCTTCAATTGCACAAATAATATGGCTGAGTATGAAGCATGCGTCTTAGGTCTGAAAGCTGCCATTAACTTAAGGATCAAACATTTGGATGTGTTTGGAGATTCCGCCCTAGTGATCAGCCAAGTAAAGGGAGATCAGGACACTAAACAGCCTAACCTTATCCCTTACAAGGAGCTTGTGCTATCCCTAATTCCTTACTTTGAAGAAATCACGTTCGAGCACGTCCCTAGAGAAGAAAACCAGTTGGCTGGCGCTTTGGCAACCATGTCTTCAATGTTCAAAGTCAGATGGGACAACGAAGCCCCCTATGATAACAATTGAAAGATTCAATGAACCTGCACATTGCTATGAGCTCGATATCGATGCGGAAAAGCCATAGTACCATGAGGTGATGAGATACCTTGAATCACAAGAGTATCAAGAGGGGGAATCTATCAATGACAGAAAGTTCTTACGAAGATTTGCAGCCAAATTCTTCCTAAGTAACGGGATATTGTACAAGCGCAACCATGATTCAACTCTACTCTGATGTGTAGACAAGAAGGTGGCAGAGGAAATTATGGAGGACATGCACGATGGCCTTTTTGGTACTCACTAAAGTGGACACACGATGGCTAAGAAAATCTTAAGAGCAGGTTACTATTGGTCAACGATGGAGATCGATTATCATCAACATTCAAGAACTTGTCACAAATGCCAAATCTATGTTGACAAGGTCCATGTACCTCCAATCCCTCTAAATGTCATGACCACTCCGTAGCCATTTGGAATGTGGGGCATTGACATGATCGGAGAGATCAAACCTACGGCTTCCAACGGACATCGCTTCATTCTTGTCGCCATCGACTATTTTACCAAATGGGTTGAAGCTGCCTCATTTGCCTCAGTCACCAAGAATGTGGTAGCCAGATTCATCAGACACAACCTCATCTGTTGTTATGGTATCCTCGAAAGGATCATCACCGAAAATGGGACTAACCTCAACAATTCCATGATCAGGGAGTTGTGCACTCAATTTAAGATCAAGCATCACAATTCTTCTCCGTATAGACCAAAAATGAATGGCGCAGTCAAAGAGGCCAACAAAAATATCAAGAAGATTGTGCAGAAAATGGTAGTGACCTACAAATATTGGCATGAGATGTTACCATTTGCTCTACATGGCTATCGTACTTCAGCCAGAACATCAACTGGGGCAACTCCATTTTCTCTAGTCTATGGCATGGAAGCTGTTCTGCCAGTGGAAGTTCATATTCCCTCGTTGAGGATTATGATTGAGGCAGACTTAGGCGAAGACGAGTGGATTCAAACAAGATTGGATCAGCTGAACTTGATTGACGAAAAATGATTAGTTGCTATTTTCCATGGTCAAACGTATCAAAAACAGATGATTAAGGCTTTCAACAAAAAGATCAAGCCCCGAGTATATCAAGTTGATAACTTGGTGATAAAACGCATCATTTTACCACAAGGTGACCCCAGAGGAAAATGGACTCCCACCTATGAAGGGCCATTTGTTGTCAAGAGAGTTTTCTCTGGCGGTGCCATGATACTGACCACCATGGACGATGAAGATTTTCCACATCCTATAAACACAGACATAGTTAAAAAATACTACGCATAAGAGACCCGTTAGGTTGACACACCTAAGCAAAATAAGGGCATCCCGGCAATCCAAAAGGTTTGGGGAAAAATTAGGGATATATGCAAAAGATTGTACACCTGGCAAGTTGAAAACCCGAAAGGGCGACTTGGGCAAAAAAGGGTATCCTGGTGGACCAAAAACCCGAAAGGGAGGTCCAGGAAAACATTAAGGATTAAAAGCGTACGACTATGTCCCGTGAAATCAACACAGTCAATTCTATCACCAAGGTCCAAGTTCAAATGGTCTAGGATCAATCCGATCAATTTCGATCAACGGCAAAGGATGTTCGAAGACATTGGGGAAATAGTAGAGCTGGAAGGCAATGAGATCATTTCACATGGCTATTTGTTTTTGTTCTCAATTTTGTCTTCCTTTTGGCGATTTCCTCTTACTAAGATCTCCGTCTCTATATACAAAAATGCCTATTCACGGGCAAAATTTCAATACAAATACACTTTGAAGTGCAAAATTTTCTGTCTTTATTTTGAATGCAAATTTGTCTAATGACTAAAATTGAATGAGCATATGCATATGAACATAGTTAAAACCATTTGGCACATGTGTCCTGCTAAGAAGCACCATCAACAACAGAGCATAAACGCACAATAACATTAAGCATCTCTTTAATGTATATGAAATAGTCCCCACAGAGTTATATCATCATCATTATCCCCACCAGGATGGTAACAATAAACCTTTCCCCAACGAACTTGCCCATAAAGTCTCGTTACATGGGATAATCCCCGGACAGAGTCTCAACCTCTTGGCAACTTTCTCCCCAGCTAAGTCAATTTTTACAGGATTGAAGCCTAGGGGATCTCTTCCTAAAGGAAATACACCTCCTCAACGGGGTTTATTTCCCCAACAGAGTTATTTCCCCAGCCAAGTGTAAATTTCTCAACGTACAACAAGAAAACACCACGATTTTCCCAGATGAGCCCATCATCCCCAGATGAGCCCATTATCCCCAGTCGAGTATATCTTCTCCAGCTAAGCCCAAATTCCCCAGTTGAGTCCAAATTGCCCAGCTGAATCCATCTTTCCCAGCTGAGTACATCTTCTCCAACCGAGGATATTTTCTCCAAACAAAATTTATCCTCCCCACATGAGCCCATCATCCCCGACTGAGCCCATCATCCTCAATTAGGTGTAGCCTCCCCAAGCTGAGTCTACCTTACCCAACTGAGTCTATACTCTCCAGTTTGAATTTCCCTTTCAAAATACTGCAAATCACGAGGCCATAACCCCTAATCCCCAATAAATCCGTCAGTAAAGCCTTTACTATTTCCAAGATGCTATGAAGCCTGGATCCGACCAGATATTAGCACCATTTTCAAGTTATTATTGAAACTTGGACCCGACCAGATAATAGTTTTAATTACTGAAACTTGGACCCGACCAGATAAAAATTTGAATTACTGAAACCTGGACCCGACCAGATAACAGTTTGAGTTACTGAAGCCTGGACCCGACCGGATAACAGATGATCTCAAAATGCTATGAAACCTGGACCCGACCAGATAATATCCTAACTCTCCAAATATATAGAAGAACCTGAACTCAACCCGACCAAGGTTTAATTTATTTTGCCCAGTAGAGTTGTCTCTCTATCCCCAACAAATGGCTGAGAAACCTGGACCCGACCAGATATCGGTCCTTATTTCCATCCTTTCAAGAAAGCCGTTGCGAAGCCTGGATCCGACCAGATAGCAATCACCCTCAGAGAATTTATTGTGAAACCTGGACCCGACCAGATAACAATTGACCTGATCAAAGAAATCTGCAAAGCCTGGATCCGACCAGATAATAGTTTTCAAACAGTTTATTGTGAAGCTTGGACCCGACCAGATAACAATTGACCTCATCAAAGAAATCTGCAAAGCTTGGATCCGACCAGATAACAGTTTTCAAACAGTTTATTGTGAAGCCTGGACCCGCTCAGATGACAATTAACTATGATTCCCAGAAAGACACTATGAAGCCTGAATTCGACCAGATAATAGTACAGCTTTCTAAAAGACCATAAAGCCTGGACCAGACCAGATAACTATTCAATTTCAAGGAATTTTCTACAAGGCCTGGATCCGACCAGATAATAGTTAATTCATTCTTTCCTCTGGTAAGTTACTGTGAAGCCTGGATCCGACCAGATAACAGTTAACCTCTGCATCCCCAACAAGTTTTCATGAAGCCTGGATCCGACCAGATAGCAGCCACCTACTTCATCCTCAACAACTGTGAAGCCTGGATCCGACAAGATAACAGCTGACATTTGAGTGATATTCCCCATAAAAGCATCCTTTCAATAAAATTTGAAGATATGCATGTTTTTCATTTCCAACAGGCAATCAAGGATTCAACCTCCCAAGATTTCCTCAACAGTAGTCAGGGATTTATTTTATGGGACAAAAATATACATTTCACATTCATACATCATAGCATGTACATACCATATGCATTTAGCATGATACCACATCTGGTGAACATCATGCAAGCATCTGCATTTTACTAACCCCTGTTCTCACAGGTAAAACATCAAGTTTAGTATAAATCAACAAGAGATTTGTGTTGATACTTCTTCCAGCGTTTACCAATATTCCTCCAAATGGCATCTATAAGCCCATTCACCATCCATCTTCGAGTGCAAATTTCTGGGCACTCTAGTGTTCAAACATCTTTCACCTTCAAGTCACGAATGGCAGATCCGCCAATCTAACCCTTCAGGCTCAAGAAGTTTGAACAGGGGCAGCTGTTGTACCCCAAAAATTGCCCTCTCATTTCTCAAGGAATCACCCGGGATCCTTAAGTTTTCTCTCATCCAATTCCAAGCCTTGAGTTATCAATTTTTCCAAGCAAACCATTCACAAGGGCAAAATGGTCATTTTCACACTGAGAAGTCTAACTTTGACTTTTGGATCAAAATCAAACCTCAAAAAATCATATTTCGTCAAGACATGTTGGAATATGAAGTTTGTTTCATCAAGAATTTCAAAATTCAAATTTTACTTTGGAAAAGTCAAATTCTAAATATTTAGAAATTTTTCTAAGCGTTTAAGAAATATGACAATTTCAGAATTTCTGGGCCAGTGTTCACACTCAGCAAATTCTGGATATTCTCAAGACAGAGGTTGGTCAGAACTTCTGGACCAGTTTTCACAAAGGTTCAGTCAGAGTTTACCAGGTTAATTCAAAGAAGGTTAAGAAGCGTGCTGCAAGCTTTCTAGAAAGTCTGAAAGATCCTTCAGAATATACTAAAGCTAGAAGGTAAGAGGATCATAAGATTAGATGCTACGCTAAAGCAGAACTTCTAATCCAGAGTCAAGCAAGGATGCAGAGTTTCACATGGCAGGATTTCTGATTTGATAAATATCATCATCATTTAATGCTCACAATCACTTGTGAGTTGTTATCCAAAGGATTTCCCCCACGTGTACCCCTACTGCCTTGGGAAGACAAACTTTTTGTGCAAAAGCATGCTAAGCCCATGCGCTAATTCTACTTTTCCTTAATTCACGCTGCCAAATCCAGCTTAGGTGCTGTTAACCATCCCACTTGATGCATTGAACCACACTTGTTTAAGCTTACTTCAAGAGTAAGTCAGCATCTAGCATATGATGTTGGCGCCACTTGACATCTCCAAACTGCAAAACCTTTTCCTATAAATAGAACACCATTAGCCATTGAGAAGAGGTCGGAAAAATTTGAGAGAAAGGTGTGGAATTTGAGAAAGGAAAGTCTTGAACCTCTGCAAAAATTCCAAGAATCCAGAAAACTATAAACATAAAAATACAAAACCTTAGCATTTGATTCTTGCATTCAAACATTAGTTTTTTATCAAATGTTTCTTAACTAAACCCATCCATGCAATTGCTGATTCACATATTAGAAGTTACCCTAACTTATGTATTCCTACTGCCATACACTCTCCATCCACCTTCACCTCAAAGAAGCTAGAATATCACCCATTGGCTGTTCCAGAAGTTGTAAACTTCCATCCTGCTGAGTACGTGAAGAAGTTGCTCAGAACATCACCAAAGTTCATCAACCTCCAGTTCACAAAATATTTTCTAGTTACAAGGTAAGTTTTCTGCTCACTCCCATCATACTAATTAGGCATTGTCAGATTTTGCATATTTAGCATAATGTAGATACTATGATCCTGATGATGTACATATTCTGAAATTTCATGCATTTGCCTGTTTAAATAGAGGGAATTCCAGTTCAGAGTTTCATAAAGAAATTAGGACTCAGAATTAGGATTAGCAAATCCATGTTGCTTCTGATTTGTGTTTCTGATATTTCATGAAACTTGTCATAACTGTTATATGTGCAACTTCTGTTCTGTTAAGAAATGACTAAGTTGCAGATGTTCTAACTAGCATGGAGAGAGGCAAAGTTCTGACAGTTGCATCAGAACTTCTAAAAACTTATGAATTCTCAAAAGATCTAGAACTTCTGAACTTCCATATTTTTACTAACATGTTTCTGTTTGTGCAGCACATCAGAATCAGAACTTCTGACCTCTTCTGTTTCAGTATTTACGCTGATTTTGTCTTCTTTCTTTTATTATTTTTGCCATCATCTTTATTTTTCATTAATAAAAAATACCAAAAATATTTCATATTCACATATTATATTTTCTTTTAACATAAAAAGACAAAAAAATATTTTCTTAAACAAAATTTATTTCTTTTCTTAAATAAATAAGCATTTTACATTTCCTGTACATTCTTATCCATTCAATATGGTTGTAATAGTAACTTAGGGTTTAATTAGCAATCCCCATTCATAAATATGTACCCCTATCCCCGAAATATTGTAATAGCGTAGAATCTTTACATTTATGCACTGTTATTTCTTTCATATATTGTTAGTAACTAGGGTGTGTATGGCAAGACTAAAACCAATGTTAGAAAATCCTAATTCAAGACCAAAATTACGCATGCAATCAAATACACTCGCATACTTACACCCTTAGGGTAATTCCACTTGTTGCCTTACAAAATGGCCATGTTATGCATGTGGGATGTCTTAGCACAAACAAATCGAAAAATACAAGATCATAGTCCCTCGATGACGCTATCAAAGTTTCCTTTCAAAATGATCTTAGTCCCTAAAGAAAAAGTGCTAAGTCATCTCACAACATTGCTATCATGGTCATACAATGACCCAGCGCCCGTCCCTTGACATCCAACAATGAGGCTTCTTACCAAAACAATAGTAAGATAGCAACATCTAAAGGAGGAGGAAAAGAACATCTAAGGCCTTTTGAGTAAGTAGATTACTTTTAGTTGATTGCTCAAATTTCAAAATAAATATCCTTGCTATTTTAAAAAACAATCACATACACTTTCCAAACATCTTTCCAAACTTGAAATATTTTCAAAAGCTCAACACTTTGTATACGTTCTTACGAACGAGAACTATTACAAAGTTTTCCTAAACGATGGCACCTTTTTAAAATACTTTCAAAACCCACATCACAAAGCACATTTCAAAACAAAAGCAAGTGATCTAGCAAGCAACTAAGAGCCCATGGAAAACCATGGATGAAAAGGGTGCTAACACCTTCCCTTTTCATAATCTACCCCCCGAACTCAAGAAAACATCTCTAAAGGTCTTTCCTGTGCTTTTTCACCTTTCCTTTTTGGATAAAAGAAAAGTCGGTGGCGACTCTTGCTAAACCGCAACATTTGCGAACACAAACACAAAACACCTCAAGTCAGCTCTCCCACCGTATCACAACAGGCATAACCAGACCAGAAACCAGGAATATGTTCTCGATATCAATACCAAAGACATCGTTACCTTTCATGGCTCTTATCCTTCTTTACAAAGTTTGATACTGCTCACAGAATTCTTCAATCTCATCAGCATTTCCTTGGCTTTTACTTTGAGAATCAGCAGCAAGGTACTTGAAGAGAGGATTTCCATAAGCAGCTTCTGCAATAGGACGCACATAAGGTTGAGGAGCAGTATGAACAATTGGTTGAGTCTCAATAGTCAATGGAATTTAAACCATATATTGAGTAAACTGACCTATTCCTAGAGTAACCTCAGATGAAGGAAAGTAGTTAGGTGGCATACCAAATTCTAGCCCTGTGGTAGTTGGCATCTGAGAAGGTCGAGGATCAACAACAACATCTGAGACTTCAGAAATCACAGCCCTTTGAGGCGCTTCAACTCTGGAAATCAAAACCTGCATCATTTCAGTAAGTCTAGTCATGCCCGATTTCAACTCGTCGATTTCCATTCCGACTTCCATGTTGTGTTGTTCTTGATTTTCCATTCTCAGTCTCACAGCAGCTCTAGTTTTGTAGTTGTGCAAAGGAATCAACTTGATGGTAGACTACCAACTGAAGATGAAGACAGATGAAATGAGTTCACTTGACAACTAAGAATGAATGAAAATGTATGCGAATGAATACAATAAAATGCAGTATCATTAATGTAAAGGATGTAATGAAATTCAATGTCACATATACAAATGGAATGCAACATGATGATAATAATAAGTTCACAAGGACGTGAATTAGGAATGATACGAGTAATCAAAATAACCTATTCAGGTGGGATCCTATGTTAGGATATCTCTAGGCTTTTACCCAATAATTCTCTCACAAAGTTATCTCTAAGAGTTTTGGATAAACTATCCTTATCTCAGAAATATTATCATCAATCACTAAGGACTTGTAAGGTGACAACATTTCAATGAGATTGTCTTTCGAGTGTCCTTCATGGTTAAGGGTTCCTAAAAGGCAACTAGAGTCAATGATCCCTTTGGAAGATGCTAATGACAAACACAAGTGTGCAAGTTATTAACATCCCCATCAGAATCTACTCCAGGCAGGGTCTTTACGTAGACTCGCAAGACACGTGCCCTTCCCAAAATATGTTAACCTTCCCAAAAATATCAAAAATATCAAAAGTGATTAAAACACAGATAAATAAGGAGTTAAAGAAACTAACATATAAACCACTTGGACTATATGAAAAATGCAAATAACTCATCTACTTTCACCTGTTAAAATGATAATCAGTATAGCAGAAACGATGAATGATCACATCCCCAAACTTAGATTGTTGCTTGTTGTAATACGGTGGGAGAACTGGCTTTTTTAGTTTTATCCAAATGTGCGGTTAGCAAGAGTCGGCACCAACTTTTATTTTATCCAATATTTAGGAAAGGTGAAAATAACATGAAAGACCTTTGATAGATTTTGAG
The DNA here is from genome assembly GCA_948472305.1 of Vicia faba. Taxonomy (NCBI): domain Eukaryota; kingdom Viridiplantae; phylum Streptophyta; class Magnoliopsida; order Fabales; family Fabaceae; genus Vicia; species Vicia faba. The sequence goes on along the minus strand of OX451738.1, from coordinate 1,556,580,125 downwards.
TTCGGGGGGTAAGTTATGAAAAGGGAAGGTGTTAGCACCCTTTTCATCCGTAGTTATCTACGAGCTCTTAATTTCTTAACTCACTTTTAAAAAACTTGATTTGTGTTTGTGTGATTCATTTCAAAATATTTTGAAAATCCATGTAAGGATAACTTTGTAATGATTTTTGTATCAGTCCTCAAGAATGCGTATAAAGTATTTTTTGAAAATATTTATTCGAAAGTGTAGTGCGAGAAATGTTTTGTTTGTGAGAAAAGTTGTGAGCAAGCAATTAGGAGTTTCTTACCCACTAAAGTCTTTCTTATTATTTTCCTTCTCCTTTAGAGGTAGTTCTATATATACCATTAGTTAATAGGTAGCCCTATCCATTAGATGTGAAGGGACTGGTGTAGGGTCATCATATGGTCATTGAAGGCAACATGTAAGGAGGATACTTTAGCAATTGTATCAAAGGGACTATCATTATTTTGCTCGTAGGGTCATCGAAGGGACTAGATCATTTTTTAGGTAGCTCGAAGGGTCATCGAGGGATTATGATCTTTATTCGAAAGGGATATGATGGTTTGATCAAGGGTCTTTTTGCTAAAGCATCCCCACTTTCGAGGGACATGACCAATATCGTAAAGCAACAAGAGAGGTTACCATAAAGGTGCAAGTGTGTGAAGTATGTTAATTCAGTTGTTTATCTTGAGAATTAGGGTTTTCTATGTTTGTTTTTAGTCTTTCCATACAAACCCTAGTTACTAGCAGTTAAAATATGTATAGAAAAGTGTGGAATGTAAAGTACGGAAATTTAAACCTAAGCTATTACATGGCTTTGGGAAAGATACATAAGTATAAAAATTGTGAGAAAGTAAACCTACGCTATTACATCCTCGGAGCAGATACATAATTAAAAAAATGCGAGAAAGGAAATCTACGCTATTACAATCGGTAGTGCGACCTATACATTTTGTCTAAGAAAATTAAATAGTAAAAGATAAATGGGAAAATGTTTTTGTTTTTGTGCTTTTTGTAGAAAATAATTTAAATGATAATAGTAATTAAAAAACTAATTCTAATTAATTGTAATATTAAGAAAAAAAAGTTAACTAATTAATAAGATAATTACTAAAATAAAAATATATAAGAAAAATTTTAATTACTAACTAAAAAGACCTAACCCTAATTTGTTATAGTTTTAAAAAAAGATTAGGTTAGTTAATGATTAATTAAAAAGAAATTAATTAAGAAAAGAGAAAAATAAATAGTAAAGAAATAAGAAAAAGAATGTTAAAATATTAAAAAAATTGTGTAGAAAATAATTTAGGTGATAATAATTAATTAAAATCTAATTGTTTCTAATTAATTTTTAATATAAGAAAAAAGTTAATTAGTTAATTAATTAATAAAAATACATCAAGAATTTAATTACTAATTAAAGCCCTAATCCTAATTTGTTAAAGTATTAAAAAAAATATTAGAAAATTACGAAAATAAGGTGAAAATAAATTAGGGTTAGTAAAAAAGAAAAGAAAAAAAAACAACTGCATGGGGTGAGTGTTAATTTGGCTTGAAAACACTTGTATTGTGAGATTTGATGAAAATAACTCAAACTGCCCTAGTAATGGCAGATCTTTATTCTTGCATCAAAGCTTGCAAACAATGATTCCAAATAAGTCTAAACATCATTATAAACAGGTATATATGCATATAATTAATCAACAACGCATGAATTATGAGTTTGAATTTCAAGAATATTATCCAACCAGTGATGTTGAAATGTGACGATCTAGTGCGCTTCAAGCTTCAAAGATGGATGGGGTGAACTATTGAGAACTTCAGGAATACGATGGAATGCTTGGAATGGATTGAAAGTTGCTGCACACAAGGTTTTTAGTTTGCCCTAGTTTTGAGAAAATTGAGATTTTTGAGAGTGTGTTCTCGAGGCAATTTTTATGTCCTTCTTGTTATGGATACATTTTTTATTTATAGGAGAAAAGATTAGGTCAACAATATTGAATCAAATCTTGTGCAATCATGGTATAATATTTCATGATTTGAATTTCATGATCAAATATTGATGAAATTACAAAAGATTTGAATTTCATGATCAAATATTTGATTGAAGTTTTGCAAGAAATCTTTCTTTTTTAGGAAAATCTCATACCAATCACTTTTTTTGCAAGTTGTCACCAGCTTTTTAGAATTATGATTTGATTCAAAAATAGATCTACATGCCTTATATCATTTATTTTATATTTTATTTAATTTATTTTGCTTCTAATTGAATAAAATCAAAATAAAAAGAAATAAAATCACAAAAATAAATGAATGGATTTAGGATTCTATTATGAGGTTAGGAACACGTTTGGACCTTAAAAGATACGCCCATTAGCCAAAAAATTCAAATTTGCTCAATTTAGACTTCATGCATTTTCTCAAAATTGCCCAACTTATACCAATCATAACTTACTTAATTTTTATCATATGAATGTGATCTTGGACTCTTTGGAATGCTCAAGATATCCCTTATAACCTTCATGTTGGTCATTTTTTAATTTGAAACCTTTATCTTTATGTAAAGTGTTTTGACAAAAAATGTCTTTTTGTTGACTTTTAAAATGACTTGTAATATTTTGGCTCATATCCCTCAAATGAAGCATTTTTGGCCTTGAGATTAGAGAGGAAAAGTTGTAGAGAATTGAATTTAATTCTAAGTGGGCTTTGGTTGAGAATTTTCTGGTGATGTATGTAAAAGTTATGCTTGGTCAAAGTTCAATTGACTTCTCTTTAAGAAAACCCTAATTTAGTAACTTTTAAGTTTTGATGAATCTTGAGTTTTCTTGATGAATCACAATCAACCCTTGATAAAATGATGAATGTGACTTCAAAATCTTGATTTTGACCAAAAATCTTGAAGTTTGCCTGTAAATTGGTCAAAGCTGACTTTTTGTCCAATACAATTGATTTTTAATCATCTTAGTAGTTGATTGAGCAAACTTGTGCTGCAAGGCTTGAAACTTGGCATGGGGATTATTTGAAGCATATTAGAAACAATGAAATCCACTTGAGGCATTAGAAGTCCAATTTCCCTTGGGAAAAACAAAACCTTAGTTGTAGGTCAATGCTTAGGAAAAGGGTTTGTCTTATCAATCTTTGAGTAGTCTTGAGCAATTGAGACCTTCATGGGCATGAGGAGGTATCTTGAATCAATTCGTCTTGAATAATGGGAGGAGAAATTTTGGGGTACAACAGCTTCCCCTATCTAATCTTCTTAAACCTGAAGAGTTAGATTGACATGCCCGTCATTCGTGATCTGAAGGTGGAAGAGGATTGAACACTTGTAAGTGCCCAAAAATTTGTACTCACATGTGCACGAAGTAACATAGTTGGTTGATTATACTGCTTGAATGAGCTTAAAGATGCCATTCGAAGAGGTGATAGAGTGTCATTGGAGATGGGATTAAGGATGCCATCCGAAGTAACTGTTGATATGAGTACCAGAATGAGTCTACACTCGAATTGATCTGAAGGAAATGCTTTTCAGAATGAAGATATGTAGGAAATTCTTTTCAGAATGAAGATCTGAAGGAAATGCTTTTCAAAATGAAGATCTGAAGGAAATGCTTTTCAGAATGAAGATCTGAAGGGAAATTCTTTTCAGAATGAAGATCTGAAGGAAATTCTTTTCATAATGAAGATCTGAAGGAAATGCTTTTCAGAATGAAGATCTGAAGGAAATGCTTTTCAGAATGAAGATCTAAAGGAAATGCTTTTCAGAATGAAGATCTGAAGGAAATGCTTTTCAAAATGAAGATCTGAAGGAAATGCTTTTCAAAATGAAGATCTGAAGGAAGTGCTTTTCAGAATGAATATCTGAAGGAAGTGATTTTCAAAATGAAGATCTGAAGGAAATGCTTTTCAAAATGAAGATATGAAGGAAATGCTTTTCCTAATGAAGATCTGAAGGAAATTATCTGGTCATGTAGATAGTCACCCCGTCCTGTTTTAGGAATTGATCTACAACCTATCTATAAATTGCTGATAATATCCGTCTATTTGCGAACTTAACCTGAAAAGACTAATTTAGTTTTATGAAATGTCATGATGTATATAATTCATTGCTTAATGATGTTCTCAAAATAAATGAGAATAGTATATGCGTTTCGTATGCATATGTTATGATATTTCGTGAATGATGTATGGATGTCAATGGAGCGTATTGGTAGCTTCGTGTAACAACTCTTCCTGGGGAAAGTAAATCCCTAACTCTTGTTGGGGATGAAGAAAGTAATTCTTTAACTTTGTTTAGAATAACTTTACTTAGGATTGTTGCCTTCTGTTTGAGGACACTCTGCTGGGGATGTTTGACTTCTGCTTGGAGATAGAAGCATTCAAGGAGAGTCAGCCATGCATCATTCTTTGAAGGATTTCATTCTTACACACCCCGACTGGGGATAAAAGAGATGGATAATCCAAGTTTCAGATATGGATGTCAATTCTTCTGGGGAGGACAACGTTGAATGATATCTTGTCGGAGAAGAGAATTCTGTCAGGGGATTTGCAGTATTGTAGAAATAAACTCTGGTGGGGAAATAAACTTTGTAGATTGTGTTGAGGAAATAATATTTGGTGGAGATTGGAAATTCATAGGATGAGCTGAGGAAGTTTCCATTATATGCTGGGGAAATTATAAAACTTCCTTATTTGCTAGGGGAACTATTGGAGAAGATGAACTGCCGGAAGATGTTCCAATTTCTGTCTGAGGGCATATTAGATTTGCTACAGAATATATCTCTGTTAGGGATGAGCTTGTGAAGATAGCTCCGTAGAGATAGTTCCATAGAGATTGCTCTGTGGGAATTTGTGGATAATGTTGCAATTGGTTTTAAAATAGAGTAGTCACCCTTAATTTTTATCCTAAAGGAAAGGAGTATAAAGGAATAACCCTAAAAGAAATTCAGAGATTCTAGGTGTTGTACCCCAAAATTTTCCCTCTCATTCCTCAAAGGATCACCTTGGACCCTCAGGTTTGTTCCCATCCAATTTCAAGCCTTGAATTACAAATTTTCCAAGAAAGTCATTCACAAGGGCAAAATGGTCATTTGCATAATGAAAAGTCAAACTTTGACTTTTGGATCAAAATCAAGTTTCAAGAGTCATATTTCATCAAGACATGTTGAGATATGAAATTTGTTTCATCTAGAAATTCAAAAGTCAAAGTTACTTTGGAAAAGTCAAAATTCTAAATACTTAGAATTTTTTCTAAGTGTTTAAGAAATATGATAAGCTCAAAACTTCTAATCAGATTATCACCATGATGCAAGCTGATTCTAGATTAACTTCTAACGCAAGAGTTATGGACTCAAACAAGATCTGAAACATAGCAGAACAGAAAATCACCTAAGAATGTTGGGATTTCAAGTTATAACTCCTTAAATACATGTCCTTGAAACTGAAGCACTCAGCAAATTCTGGACACTCTCAAGACAGATTTTGGTCAGAACTTCTGGGCCCCAGTTTTCACAAAGGTTCAGTGAGAGTTTTCAAGGGTAATTCAAAGAAGGTTTACAAAGCGTGTTGCAAGCTTCCTAGAAATTCTGAGAGCTCCTTCAGAATATGCTGGAGCAAGGAGATACAAAGATCAGAAGTTGAATGTTTATTCTAAGTTACGTTGAAGCTGAACTTCTGATCCAGAATTAAGCAATGATGGAGAATCTCACATTGCAGGATTTCTGGTTTGATAGATCTCATCATCATTTTATGCTCACAACCACTTTTGCGTCTTTATCCAAAGGATTACCCCACGTGTGGCATAGAAAGACCATCACTATCTTGGAAAGGCAAACTTTTGTACAAGATTATGCTGGGCCCATGCGTTGCTGTTGCTTTTGAGGTTACCTTTCCTTAATTCCTGCTTACAAATCCAGCTTAGGCGCTGCTAAAGCTGCTAACCACCATACTTGCTTCAAGAACAAGGAAACATCCTAGCATATGATGGTTATACCATTGATCTCTCCAAGCTACAAGATCTTTACCTATAAATTGAAAGCCATTGGAAATTGTAAGGAGGTCGAAAAATTGGAGAAAGAAAAAGCCTTGAACCACTGCTAAAATTCCAAGAGTCCAAAACTACAAACGCAAAAATACAAAACCTGTTAGCTTTTGATTCTTGCATTTCAAACTCCATTTTTCCTCAAGTGTTTCTTGATCAGAACCATCCATACAGTTTCTGATATACATTTAGAAACCATCCTAACTTTTGTGTTCAGACTGTGACATACCCTCCATCAATATCCACTTCAAAGAAGTCAGAAATTTGCTCTTTGGCCGTTCCAAATTTTTTCTAGCCATTCAAAGGTTTCTAGCCTGCTGAACACGTGAGGAAGCTGGTCAGAACATCACAAGCGGTCAGAATCAGACTCTAGTTCACATAACATTTTCCAGCTGCAGGGTAAGCTTCTGCTGACTCTTGTCATATTACTTAAACATTATTAGATTTGAACGTTCAAAAATACAATGTAGACATCCTTATTCTGATGCTGTACATATTATGAGGTTTCATGTATTTGCCTTCCTAAGTAAGGAGAATTTTAGTTCACAACTTTTTGAAGAAATTAGGACTCAGAATTAGGATTAGCAAATTCATGTTTGCTTCTGATTTATAGTTCTGATATCTCTTGTTTCTGAAACATTATGAAACTTGCCATAACTGCTATATGCGCATATTTTGTTCTGTTTAGAAATGACTAAGTTGCAGATGTTTTGACTAGCATGGAGAGGGAGACGAAGTTCTGCCAGTGGCATCAGAACTTCTGAAATCTTATTTGTTCCCAGCAGACCCAGAACTTATGACTCTACCTATTTCTACTAATATGATTTCTGTTTTTGCAGCACGCTAGAGTCAGAACTTCTGATCTCTTTTAAGTTCAGCAATGTGCTGATTCTATTTTCTTTTTCCTTACTATTTTTGCTATCACTTCTATTTTCACTAATCAAAAACACAAAAAACATTTTACATTTTTACATGCTTTATTTTATTTCTTAAAACAAAAAGATCAAAAATATTTTCTTAAACAAAACTTATCTCTTTTCTTAAACAAAACAAGTTCATTTTACATTTCTTGTACATTCTTTCCCATTCAATATGGTTGTAATAGTAACTTAGGACTTAATTTTATTTGCAATCCCCATTTGTAAATTTGTACACCCCATCCCCCTAATAATTGTAATAGCGTAGGATATTTACTTTCCGCACTTTTTATTGCTTTCATATATTGCTAGTAATTAGGGTGTGTATGGAAAGACATGAAATCAACAAATAGAGAACCCTAATCAAGACAAAATGCATGCAATCAAACACACTTTGCACATATGCACACCTTAAGGTAATCTCACTTGTTGCCTATCGGAAAAATAGTAATGTCCCTCGAACATGGGCGTTTTAGCAAAGACCCTCGATAAAAGATCGTAGTCCCTCGATGAACCTCGATGTTGCCTTCGATAAACGATCTAGTCCCTAAAACAACATTGCTAAAATGTTCCATGGGTTGCCTTCTATGACTATATAAACATCCCGCACTTGTCCCTTTACATCCAACAATGGGGCTTCTCACCAAATCAATGGTAAGATAGTAACACCTAAAGGAGGAGGAAAATAACATCTAATACCTTTTGAGTAGGTAGATTCACTCCTAGTTGCTTGCTTGCTCATAACAAAAAAACATTCTACACACCAACACTTTCACTTTGAAACATTTTTTAAAAGACAACACTTTGTATGCGTTCTTATAGAGATGAGAATCATTACAAAGACACATTTTCAAAATCACTTTCATAAAACACATCTCACAAACACCTTTTTGAACTATCTTCGAAACAAACACTTTGTATGCGTTCTTATAGAAACGATAATCATTACAAAGTTACATTCTCAAAATACTTTCAAAACCTACACCACAAGCACATCCAAACAAAAGCAAGTGATCTAGCAAGCAACTAAGATCCCGTGAAAAACCATGGATGAAAAGGGTGCTAATACCTTCCCTTTTCATAATCTACCCCCCAAACTCAAGAAACAATCTCAAAGGTCTTTTCTGTGCTTTTTCACCTTTCCTTTTGGATAAAAGAAAAGTCGGTGGCGACTCTTGCTAACCGCAACATTTGTGATCAAACGCAAAACCTTCAAGTTACTTATCCCATTGTATCACACTAGGTTTGGACTCGGTTTTAGACGAGGGGAAGGTGTTAGGAACCCCTTATCTACCTTGTTCACAAGGATACTAGGTTTAGAAGCGTGATGTTTAGGAAATAGGGTTTTATTGTTTATTAAGAAAAAGGGGTTTGAATTTTAGTTAGCGGGACTCACCACGATTTTAACCGTATGCCTACGTTGTAAAATCAAGCTTCATAAATAAGCTTTTTTTTATGAAAACAAACCATGGCTAACAAAGAAGGCAAAGATTTATGATTAAGCATCTAAGCATCCGAGGATAATATCTTCATTCAAAGCTATCAACAACTTTAAAGGTATAATAATATTATCTACTTTGATATTAAGATATAGATGCTCAAAAATGAAAAATAAATGTTTAAGAATCATTACTCAAGCTTTTCAAAGATAAAATTTTATTTTTCTTCTGCATGCAATCGATTTACATCTTAGTGCAATCGATTGCACACTTCAAAATTTCAGATCTTTTGCTTCTGTTTCTATGTGCAATCGATTTACATTACCTATGCAATCGATTGCATACTTAATTTTTTCAAAACATTTGCTTCTGTTTCTCATGCAATCGATTTACATTGCAAGTGCAATCGATTGCACTCAGTTACTTTTTGCTACTGACTTTGCATGCAATCGATTACATTGTTAGTGCAATCGATTTCACTCTTAAAGATTTTGAAAAAATAGCTGTTAAAAACCTTGTGCAATTGATTTACACCAAGGGTGCAATCGATTGCATACTGCACGAATTTGAAAAATAACAGCTTTGTTCATGCCTTTTCATCATGCCTTTTCATTACATCTTTTCACTCAAACTTTGTATTTGTTCATGATACATTTCCAGATCTTCATAATGTTTCAAAAGGGTGTTATGAACATATAAATATTCAATTTCAAATCCAGATCTAACACCTTCTTTCAATAAATATTTCCTGAAATTTAAAAATACAAACTCAAGCATTCTCCATTTTCATGCATAAGTTTTATGCATATTTTCATACATTAACAAACAAAAAACTTTGAGCAAATATATCTTGAGTCTTTGTACAATATTATTATTGCAAGAAGAAGATTATACATTGTTAAATCACTCTAAGTGATCAATATTACTCTACTCACTCAAACTCACAAATTGATATTTACTTACTTATTTTCCAGGATTGTTGGAATTAAGTTTAAGTGTTTTTATTGAAATCTTGTCTTTCCAAGTTGTTGGATACAAGTGTAGTTACATTGAGAGGATTGTTCTCATAGGTAACTTAGTGAAAATCCAAGAGGATTGTTCTTTGTTTGGTTGGTAGTTCTTGTTTAAGTTTGCCACAATAAGGAAATCTCTTTCATGTTGAAAGGGGACTAGAGTACTCTCGGACTGTGAGGGGAACCAAAATATATCGCCCGTGTCTCTTTATTTTTCTGCATTTTTAAGCTTTCCTAAACTCACTTATAACCAGAAAAATAAGAACCATTGTGATACGGTGGGAGAACTGACTTGGGATTTTGCGTTTGTGTTCGCAAATGTTTCGGTTTAGCAAGAGTCGCCACCAACTTTTTATTTTATCCTAAGGAAAGATCAAAAAGCACAGGAAAGACCTTTGAGATGTTTTCTTGGGTTCGGGGAGTAGATTATAGAAAGGGAAGGTATTAGCACCCTTTCTATCCATGGTTATCCATGGACTCTTAGCTACTTGCTTTGCTTTTCAATTGTTTGAAATGGTGCTCTTCAATTGTTTGAAATGGTGCTTTGTGTGTGGTTTTGAAAGATGTTTTGAAAAGAGGTCATCATTGTGGCAACCTTTGTAATGATTCTTGTTTGAATGTATACAAAGGTGTTTTTATCTTTTGAAAAGTTTTCAATGTTTGAAAGTAGGGTTTTGAAATTGTGTTGTGGAGTATGTTTTGAACATAACAAGGATGTTTTTTTGCAAGCTTTGACCAAGTAACTAAGAGTTGTCTACCCTATTTTACTCAAAGATCTTTCTTATGTTTTTAACCCTTTTTAACAGTGTTGTTTCAACATTGTATTTGGTGAACAACCTTGTGTTAGGATGTTAAATAGGACAGGCGCGGGTCATCGTATAGACCATGATAGCAATTGTGTCAAGTATTTTCGGCCATTTTCTTGAGGGAGTTGATCATTTTTGTGTAGGCAACTCAGATAGCGTCATCGAGGGACTATGATCTTTTGTTTTGTTTTTGTTTTGCCAAAGTACTTGACATGCAACCATGGCCCATTTTTGAAGGCAACAAGTGGATTGAAACCCTAGGGGTGCAAGTGTGCATTGTGTTTGTTTTCATGCATTGTTATCTTGGCTTAGGTCAAACTAATTGTTGATTTTATTTTGCATACAAACCCTAGGTCTAATCATGGCATAATTAAAAGCTTTTAAAGGTGCGAGAATTTAAATTCTACACTATTACAACATGATATAGGGAGGGGGGTACAAATTTGAATTGGGGATATTTTGACAAGAAAATAAATTCTAAGTTATTACAACCATATCGAATGTACAAGATACAATATTTAACTGTACAATAATTGAAATAAATACAATAAATAAATGTAAATAAAATGTATTATGCCAAAATGTTTCTAGTATGTAAAAAGTATTTTTTTTTAATATGAAGTGTATATAAATAAAAATGTCAATTTTAATTATTTTCTATTTAGGGCTAAAAACCCTACTTCCTAATAAATAATATTATTTATTAATTATGTGCAATAATATACTAATTTATACAAAAAATAAAAGTATATTATAAAAATGATATTTTTGGTCCAAAATAATAATAAAAAAGGAAAATGTAATATTTTTTTGTATTTTTGACCTAATTATTTAACAAGATAAAATATATAAGTATATATATATATATATATATATATATATATATATATATATATATATATATATATATATATATATATATATATATATATATATATATATATATATATATATATATATATATATATATATATATATATATATATATATTAAATATATTAAGTGTAATAAATATGTATAAAACAAGATAATTTTTTTTACAAAAAATAAAATATATTTAAGAAAGTATTTTAGTGTGAATAAAATTAAGAAATAGAAAATAAAAAGTATTATTTGCATTATTTTTAAATTTAAACAAAATAATATAAAAACATATAAAATGTTTTAAAGCTAGTAATAATAAAAGTAAATACCAAATAAATGTAAAAAAAATTATAAAAATATTTTTGGATCATTTTTTATATTTGAAAATAAAATATTAAAGTCAGAAAAGAAAATAAAAATGCAAAAATATCAAAATATGAGAAAATGGGCCATGGGGTGTGAAACTGAAAGTGGGGGGGGGGGGGGTGCCAAAAGTAGGAAGTAGCCAGGCCCAGCCCAGCTACTTCATCTTCTTCCTCTGTCAAACAGAACTTGAAAAAACGCGCGCTAGCTACCCCAACCTGTATCTCCTGATTCTTTGATCTTTTGACAAAACTCAAAACATGAAACTTGTAGAGCATCAAATAACGAATCTAACCATATAAAAAACTTGGATTAACTCTCAAAGACCAGAGAGAATTTCTCTGGCCCTAATTTCTAACCTAGTTTTTTCAGAAAGTTCATGAGTGAAATTCTCTCAGCACGATTAATGTAAATGAAAACTAAGCATATGTATGGCTTCAGGGCTATGAGTACAACATATTTCATTCACAAACTTAAGCCTAACCATTCCTAGATAGGGAGATAGAAGTCCATGAAATACATGTTTCAGTTGACTTCGAGCTGGACAATGTAGCAACCTTTAATGGTGTTTGAGCTTCTGTTGAGCTTGCTTGAGGTCCAAGGAAGCTTCTCCAATGCTTGGCTTGCTTTGAAACAACTTGAATCGTGCTGTAGAACTCAACCTGCAGAGCTTTGAAATGAAAATGGAAAGGTGTGTTAGAGGTGTTACAGCTTGCAATGGGGGCCTGGGATAGTTCAGGTGAGTTGATTGGAAGGTGTTGGAACTGTCTTGGGACAAAACGCACGATGGAATTTTGTTGTGGCTTGCAAAATGCAGAACCTGCCCTGTTGTGCAGAAAAAAAAGTGATTCTGAGTATGAGGAGGTATGAGTGATGAAAGGATCGTGCTTTAGGATTGTTGGGATGTATGGAACTTGTTCACAAAGTTCTTGTAAGCTTGTGTTAACAGATATGAGAGATTGCTTATGTTTTGCCACTTTTTTTCTACTTGAAGCAAGAGAATGGAAATGATGTTATAGCCCTCTACTAGCCCTCCTATCATGCTGCAACTTTTGTTCTTGGTTACTGGAATTAGTGGACTTGATTTTGCCTCAAAGATCTGGCCCCATGCCTCAAGGATTTGGTTTTGACATAAAGTGAAGTTTAGGCAAAAATGGCATTGTTGCTTTTTCCTTTTAAGGCTTAAACTAAAGTATAATACCCTAATGACCAAGACAATACCTTAATACAATGGATATGCATTAAATTAAGGAGTACAAGTTGGTTTTGAGGCCTGTAATGTTGAACCAAGCTAGCTAGATCAGAATTGCAAGTTGTTATGAACATGTATTGGCCATGGACAAAAGTGAGTTTTTTCCAACTTCAAGAATTCGATTCTCTTGGACAATTTGGAAATCTTGGAACATGTACTACAATACATATTTGTAATGCAACTTGAAACTCCAAGTGGAACTATGTGAAAAATGGCCAAGAAGATGGGTCAAAATCCTGCCTAGATTAGGGCAAATTTTCCCTAAGTTAAAAGTTTTAGGTACCCTTGTTCAAAAAATCATAACTTGAGATACAAGCTTCTTTTGAGAAAACTTTGTGAATCAAAGTTGTAGACTTTGTGATGGACTACAACTTTCATGTTTCAAGTTTTGTTTGAATCCATTTTCATTTTGGTGAAAAAATGGGACAAAGTTAGGAAAAAATAAGAAAATTTCATAACTTAGAAAAATTCTAAGTTATGAAATTTATCCATTTTAAACCCTAATTTGCATTTTTGGGTTTCTTGATGAACAAGTTTCATAATTTGACATGTCTTGATGAAAAATGACCCTTGGCACTTGATTTTGACCAAAAAGTCAAAGTTTGACTTTTCAGTATACAGTCAAATTTTAATCAGTTGACTGGAAAATTCATCTGTCAATCCTATGCATTTGAGATCTTTTAAACTTGTTGAATGGGTCAAGACAATGTCATTGAGTCCTTGAGTCCATATGTGAGCTTGGTTTTCCATTGGTTAGGTCAAACAGTCAAAAATTGCCTTTGTGCAGTCAAAACCCTAAAAATGACCATTTTGCCCTTTTGGTGATCTGATCAAATTTCTTGTGGAATTGTGATCCAAACTTGATCAAATGGTTCATATGAGTTCATAATGTTGATTTGGGTCAAATTTCATGAGGTTTGACTGTCAATTGGCTACAGTTGACCTTTTCCCCAATACAACTGATTTCTAGGTCAACTGTCCAATTGACTGGGCAAAAATTTGAATCAAGGCTTGAAACTTGGTATGGGAAAACTTATGAACCCAAAATGAGGCATGAAAGTCAATTTGGGTATTGTAGGTCAAAATATCCTTGTGCAAACTCAAACCCTAGTTTGGGTCAACAGTGCAATGAGGGGTCTTGAGCAGAGCAAACCCTAGCTTGATCCTGAATTCCAAGAGTCTTGTGATGAGAAAGTGTTGATGAAATGAGAGGGAAAATTTTGGGGTACAACAGTTTCCCCTGTTCAATCTTCTTGAACCTGAAGAGTTAGATTGACAAGTTTGCCTTTCGCGACTCGAAGGTAAAAGAGGATTGGACACTAGAGTGCCCGTAAATTTGCACTCGTCAAAACATAGGTGCGGGAATAGGCTTAAAGATGCCATTTGGAGATGGAAGAATCTTGCTGGAGATGGGCTTAAAGATGCCATCCAAGAACCTTTGTTGAATTGCAATGCTGTAGGCCAAAAGAATGAGTATCAAAATGGTATTCGTGTCTGAAATGCACTTGAACTGTATCTGGAGACTGAGTTTGTATGAGCAAAAGAATGGTGTCCGCATCTGGGGCGTATCTGAGCTGTAACTGTGTTTGAATGTTGAATGAATATCAGAATGACTGCCGTGTCTGGAGTGTATCTATATTGTATCCGGGTAATAGAGAAATATCTGTGTATAGAGCAACTGTGTGCTGGGGATAAACTCTGAATGAGTGATAGAATGGCAACCGCGTCTGGAGTGTATCTGGACTGTATCTGAAGTTGAGATCTGTATGAGTAGTAGAATGACTTCCGTGTCTGGAGTGTATCTGTACTGTAACTGGGATCTGAATAAATGACAGAATGACTTCCGCGGCGACTGCACTGAGGGAATCAAACTGCTGGTGTAAGGGTCAGAATGGCATCCGTGTCTGGAGCATATCTGAACTTGAGGTTGATAATTGAATCTGAATGAGAGATAGAATGGATGCCGTGTCTGGAGCGTATCTAGTCTGTATCGGATTGCTGAAGTCTGAATGAGTAGTAGAATGACCGCCATGTCTGGGGTGTATCTGTACTGTATTTGACTTGAAATTCCAAATGAGTAATAGAATGACCGCCGTATATGGGGTGTATCTATACTGTATCTGAATAATTGTTAACGATAGCCTTTTAATCTTATCCTGAAAAGGGTAAAATGTTAGCTAAAACACAAAGTTATGCTGCATGATATGTATGATGCAATGAACTGTATTTCATCAATGAATGTAATGGTTATGCATGTAAGCTGAGTAGCCGTCTTGTTGAGGAAAATAAAATCCAGATGGCCGGAGATAATAAATTCTTTGACTGCTGCCGGGGAAAATAAATCCTTGCCCGATGCTGAGGATTCAAACATCTTTGATTGTTGAAGATGAGAAGCCTTGGCTAACTGCTTGGAGAATAAGGGAAACTCTGAAAATATCTACTGGGGAGTTAAAACCTGGGAGACTTCTGCTGGAGAAATGAGACTGAGGATCTTCAATCTGCTGGAAAATAAATCTGTGGGGAAACGCTCACTATTCTGGCTCCGCCAGGGATAGGATTTTCAGGGTTTTTGGGCTCCACTGGGGATCTTGAAACTTGACTCTGATGGGAATTTTGAAATTCAGCTTAGCTGGGGAATCAAGCTTTAGAAAGCAATGGCTCCGTCGAGGATCTTGAAGCTTAACCCCGCTGGGGAAATATATTCCAATTTTTAGCTTTGTCGAGGATCTGAATGATGTATCGTAGGGGATTTCTTCTGAAATGGCATAAAGATATCTTCCTACACCTTCAACCTATCAGTAATTATCTTTTCTCAATTTCGTTTTATTTGTAAGCAGTGATTATGTTCAAATGCATATGCCTATTTAACAAAACATTAGACGTTTTCAAATAAAACATAAGTGTAAAAAGAAAAGAAAGGCAAGCAAATTTCTGCACTTCGAAGTATATTTGTATTAACTTTTGTGAGTATCTTTGTACAAAGGAAACAGACATCCTAGTAAGAGAATGTTGTCGTAAAAAATGGAAAATTTTATACAAAAAGAAAGATGGCTATGTGCAACAATTCCATGGGATTCCCATTCTGCTATAGCCTTTACAACTCTGAATATCTTGTCCATTCGCTGCTTCGTCCGTCGATGACTGGATTGATCAGAAGCTTGGAGCCTGTCTGGTGAAGAGATTGTCCTTAAAGTGATCCGACGAGACATAGTCATACGCTTTAATTCCCTAACTTTTGCCTGAATCACCCTTTCGGGTTTTCGATCCACCGGGAAACCCTTTTTTGCCCAAGTCACCCCTTCGGGTTTTCGACTTGCCGGGTGTACAGACTTTTTTGTTTTATCCCTAATTTTTGCCTGAACCGCCCTTTCGGGTTTTCGGTTCACCGGGATGCCCATTTTTTCCCAAGTCTCCCTTTCGGGTTTTCAACTTGCTGGGTCGTTTTATGCGTAGTGTCTTTTGACTATGTCTGTGTTCGCAGGGTGTGGCAAGTCATCACCGTCCATGGTGGTCAGAATCATTGCCTCAACAGAAAAGATGCTCTTGATTACAAATGGTCCTTCGTAAGTAGGAGTCCACTTTCCCCTGGGATCACTTTGCGGTAGTATGATCCGCTTGATTACAAGATCTCCGACTTGATATACTTGGCGCCTGACTTTCTTGTTGAAAGCCTTGATCATGCGCTTTTGATACGCCTGACCATGACAAACAGCAGTAAGTCGTTTCTCGTCGATCAAATTGAGTTGATCAAGCCGGGTCTGAATCCAATCGTCTTCACTCAAATCGGCGTCCTTCATAATCCTTAAAGAAGGAATCTAAACTTCCATGGGTAGGACAACCTCCATGCTATACACCAAAGAAAATGGGGTTGCCCCTGTTGAAGTACGTGCCGTGGTACGATATCCATGCAGAGCAAACTGTAACATCTCATGCTAGTCTTTGTAGGTAACTGTCATTTTTTGAATGATCTTCTTGATATTTTTGTTCGCGGCTTCAACAACACCGTTCATCTTCGGCCGATAGGGAGATGAATTGTGATGATAAATCTTGAACTGTTCGCATAGAGCGGTGATCATAGTATTGTTCAGATTTGTACCATTGTCTGTGATGATCCTGTCGGGGACACCATACCGGCATATGGGGTTCTGCTTGATGAAACGGGCAACCAAATTCTTTGTAACAGAGGCAAAGGAAGCTGCTTTGACCCACTTGGTAAAATAATCAATAGCGACCAAGATGAAGCGATGTCCATTGGACGCCGTGGGCTTGATCTCTCCAATCATGTCAATGCCCCACATTGCGAATGGCCAAGGAGCTGTCAGAACGTTGAGAGGAACAGGAGGAATATGTACCTTGTCGGTGTAGACTTGGCATTTGTGGCAAGTACGAGAATGTTGGTGACAATCAGCTTCCATGGTAGACCAGTAGTAGCCTGCCCTTAGAATCTTCTTAGCCATCGCATGTCCGCTCAAGTGAGTGCCAAATGTGCCACTGTGTACCTCAGTCATGATCAACTCTGCTTCGGCTTTGTCCATGCATCGGAGTAAAACACAATCATGGCTGCGCTTATAAAGGATGCCATTGCTCAGGAAGAACTTGGCAGTAAATCTCCTTAAGAACTTTTTGTCATTGACGAAAGCTCCTTCAGGGTATTCTCTAGTCTGGAGATACCTTTTGATTTCATGAAACCAGGGTTGTTCCACTACTTATTCGGTATTAATCTCATGACAGTGCGCAGGTTCGTCCATTCGCTCGATGGTAATTTGGGGAGCCTCGTTATCCCAGTTGAGTTTAAACATGGAAGACATTGTAGCCAGAGCATCTGCTAGCTGATTTTCTTCTCGCGGGAAGTGCTCGAAAGTAATCTGTTCGAAATGAGGCAACAATGTTAGGACATGTTCTTTATATGGGATAAGATTAGGATGTTTGGTGTCCCACTCTCCTTTGACTTGACTGATAACCAAAGCCGAGTCCCCAAATACGACCAAAGATTTGATTCCCAAGTCTACAGCAGCCTTGAGACCAAAGATGCAAGCTTCATATTCAGCCATGTTGTTGGTACAGCTGAAACAAAGTCGGCATGCAAAACAACAAAAGAAATATGGGATACCTTGGTACAAACTCATGAAGGAACAGTTGAAGTAAAAGATCAATACTAAATACCCTAAGTCAAGAATACAAATTATTTTGAATGCAGCTCGGAGAAACCATTCTTGACTTACAAAAGAGATTTGTGCACTTGACAAATCATCTAAGTGCTCTTGGTAAAACTTTGATGAATGATGAATTAAATCTGAAAGTACTTAGGTCCTTAACTAGGGAATGGCAACCAAAGGTAACGGTAATATCAGAAAAGAAAAGTCTATCCAACATGACATCTGCAACATTATTTAGAAAACTTCAAGAATACGAAACGGAACTCGGAAGACTCGAAAAGCATGAAAATCAAGAGAAGAAATCCAAGAATATTGCTTTGAAGATAGACCCCAAGGAAGTTGAAAAGGAAAACAATCCAGAAGAAGATGAAAACTTCATGCTTCTTGTTAAAAGGCTTGGTAAGTTCTTCGGTAGAAATGACAAACCTTTTTCTCATTCAAAAGGAAAGAAACATTTTCAGAAAAAGGAAGGCTCCACATCAACACAAGAAATCACATGTTATGAATATGGTAAGCAAGGTAATATCAAGCCGGATTGTCCAAAACTCTCCAAGAAAGGTGGCTTCAAAAGAAAGAAGGGATTCAAGAACAAAAAGGCTTATGTCGCATGGGAGGACAATGAAATAAGTTCCTCATTCGATTCCGATAGTGATGAAAGTGCAAATCTAGCATTGATGGCCTCACACCATTCCGATGACGAAGACAATGAGGTTAGTAATTAATTTTCTCTTTTTGATAGTGATGCACAAGGCGCTATAGATGAACTATTGAATGAATGCAAAATTCTGTATAAAACCATTTCATCACAAAAGAAACAAATTTCATCCTTAGAAGAAAAATATGTTTCAATGGAAAAAGATTTCAAAGAAGAAAAACAAAAATCAAGTGATGAACAAAAACAAAATTTTGTATGCAAAAATTGTGATTCACTCTCTTTCCAAATTGTCCAATTAAAAAGAGTCATTGAAAGATATGAAAAAGGGAAAATTGGATTGGAAGGTGTTCTTAGCCAACAAGGATACTCCAATGATAAAAGTGGACTTGGATATTCAATTTTTTTTCAAAACCAAGTTCTAACAAAACTATCTTTGTTAAGGCAAGTGATCAATCTTCCAAAGAGAAAGTGAACAAACCTAAAATAGTTCGTCACTATCCGAAAAAGAAAACATTTTCTAAGAAGAAATCTTATCCTTCTAGATATAGAAGTAACTTTGAACCTACTTGTTTTTATTGTCGTATTAAAGGCCATACACCTAATGCTTGCTATGTTAGAAACTTCAGTGTGGCAAGTGGGAATTATGTATGGGTAAAGAAAGACACTAATTATGAAGGAACCAAAGCAACTTAGGTACCTAACAAAACCTAATTTGTTTTGCAGGTATGCTTGAAGACCACATGCAATCTTTGGTATCTTGATAGTGGTTGTTCAAAGCATATGACAGGAGACATAAACCAATTTTCACATCTAGCGCTAAAGGCCAAGGGTTTTGTCACTTATGGAGACAATAATAAGGGAAGAATCCTAGGCAAAGGAAAAGTTGGTGCTCCACCTTTCACATCAATTGAAGATGTTCTTTATGTTGAAGGACTAAAGCACAATCTTCTAAGTATTAGCCAACTTTGTGACAAAGGCTTTAAAATCAAGTTCACCAAGGATGAATGTTTAATAGAAGACGAAGTTACTCATGAGGTTATACTTAAAGGTAAAAGAATCAATAATATATTCATGATTTCCCTTGATGATCCATCTTTCAAGGTTAAATGTCTCATGGAGAACAATGATTATTCATGGCTTTGGCACAAAATAATTGCTCATATTCATATGGAACACTTCAATAAATTAATCAAGCATGATCTTGTCATTGGATTGCCTAAGAGAAATTTCGTCAAAGATAGACTATGCGATGCTTATCAAAAAGGGAAACAAACTAGATCAACTTTCAAATCTAAGAATATGGTGTCCATTACAAGGCCACTACAATTGTTACATATGGACTTATTTGGTCCATCGAGAACAAGGAGTTTCAGAGGTAATGTATATGCTTTGGTTATTGTTGATGATTTCTCTAGATACACTTGGACTTTCTTTTTAGTGCAGAAAAGTGATGCATTCAAGGCGTTCAAGAAGTATGTTAAACAAATTCAGAATGAGAAGTCTCTAACAATTGCCTCAATAAGAAGTGACCATGGTGGAGAATTCCAAAATGCTCTATTTGAAGAATTCTGTGGAGAACATGGAATATCTCACAACTTCTCGGCACTGAGGACTCCACAACAAAATGGAGTGGTTGAAAGAAAGAATAGGTCTCTTGTGGAACTTGCTAGAATAATGCTTAGCGACTCAAACCTTCCAAAATACTTTTGGGCGGATGCGGTAAGCACGACATGTTTTGTTAGCAATAGAGTTAACATTAGACCAATCTTAAAGAAAACTCCATATGAACTTTTCAAAGGGAGAAAACCAAACATTGCTTTCTTTCATATCTTCGGGTGCAAATGCTTTGTCCTAAACAATGACAAAGATAATTTGGGTAAGTTTTATAAGAAATCCGATGAAGGTATATTTCTTGGTTACTCACTCTCTAGTAAAGCATATAGAATTTACAACAAAAGAACTTTGACTATTGAAGAATCTATGCATGTTTCTTTTGTTGAAACTAACCCCTCCAAGGAGGATAATATTGTTTGTGATAATGATGATTAAATTTTAGAAGGTCCTCAAGAAAATTCTTCCAAGGATCAACCCATTCAACTAGAAGAATCACCTCAACAAGAATCGAATCTCAATGATCTACCAAAAGAATGGAGAACTCATAGAGATCATCCTATTGATAAAGTAATTGGTGATATAAGTCAAGGCGTGTCTACAAGATTAAATCTCAAGGATGCTTGCCTAAACATGGTGTTTGTCTCTCAAATCGAACCTTCCAAAGTTGATGAAGCTTTAGGCGATGACCAATGGATCATAGCTATGCAAGAAGAATTGCATCAATTTGAAAGGAATCAAGTTTGGGAACTCGTTCCTAGGCCAAGAAGCAAACACATTATTGGAACAAGATGGGTGTCCAAAAACAAACTTGACGAGAATGGAATAATTGCTCACAACAAAGCAAGATTGGTAGCACAAGGCTATAATCAAGAAGAAGGAATAGACTTTGAAGAATCTTTCGCTCCAGTTGCAAGGTTAGAAGTTATTCGTCTCTTACTTGCCTATGCTTGTTCATTAAATTTTCAGCTTTTCCAAATGGATGTCAAAAGCGCATTCTTGAATGGATATATCATTGAAGAAGTATACGTTAAGCAACCCCCGGGTTTTGAAGATTTCAAGAATCCATCTCATGTATTTAAATTGAGAAAAGCTCTCTATGGATTGAAACAAGCACCAAGGGCATGGTATGATCGTTTAAGCAACTTCTTATGCGAAAAAGGTTTCGAAAAAGGCAAAGTTGACAAGACTCTATTTATCAAGAAAATCAAAGATGACACTTTGCTAGCACAAGTCTATGTTGATGACATCATCTTCGGTTCTTCAAATCAAGAAATGTGTGAAGAATTCTCATCAATGATGCAAGGAGAATTTGAAATGTCCATGATGGGTAAAATGAACTATTTTCTTGGACTTCAAATCAAACAACTAAAAGATGGCATCTTCATCAACCAATCCAAATATTGCAAGGAACTCTTGAAAAGGTTTGACATGGATAACTGTAAGGAAATGTCTACACCAATGGGTTCTGGTTCTTATGTTGATCAAGATGAACCAGGTGTTTCCATCGATATCACTAAATATTGAGGTATGATTGACTCCTTATTATATTTGACAGAAATCCGTCCTGACATAATTTAGTGTTTGTCTCTGTGCCCGCTTTCAAGCTAACCCAAAGGAATCTCATCTCACAGCGGTAAAGAGGATCATGAAGTATCTCAAAGAAACAAAAAATGTTGGATTGTGGTATCCTAAAGGTAGTGTCTGCAACTTAATTGGTTATTCTGACGCGGATTATGCAGGATGTAAAACAAATAGAAAGAGCACAAGTGGAACTTGTCACATTCTTGGTAATGCATTTGTATCATGGGCCTGCAAGAAACAAGCATGTGTTGCTCTAAGCACGACCGAAGCTGAATATATTGCAGCGGGTAGTAGTTGCGCTCAAATTTTGTGGCTAAAACAACAACTTCGTGACTACGGGCTCAATCTAGGGTGCATTCCTCTAAGATGCGACAACACCAGTGCAATTAATATTACAAAGAATCCCGTCATGCATTCAAGGACTAAACATATAGACATTTGACATCATTTTCTCCGTGATCATGTTCTTCAAGGATATGTCGAGGTAACCTTTGTAGATACTCATAATCAGCTTGCCGATATCTTCACCAAACCTTTGGCAAAAGAACCTTTCTACAAAATTCATCGAGAGCTCGGCATACTTGACGAACACGACTTATAAGGTGCATTCTACCCTTGATATATCTTTTATATATGTTTTATACATGCTATATATGAATTTATGTTATGTGATACTTAAATTTTCAAGAAAAATTTGGTTTTGGACAATTTTTGTTGATGCAAATCGATTGCACAAAGAGTGTCATTCGATTGCACAAAGAGTTTTTTCAATTCTATCCATTATGTTTCATGTGCAAATCGATTGCACCTTTAATGCAATCGATTGCACTATGTGTGTTTTTGCTTAATTTTTGTTTCTATTTGTGTGCAAATCGACTGCACATGGTATGTCAATCGATTGCACGTACTGAAATTAGCTTTTATGACAGAAAATTAATGTTGGTCAGAATTCCTCTCTCATATTCCCAAGCCAAATACACTTCAATTCTAATAACTCACTCCCTATCTACCCAAATCAATTCGAAATCTCAACTCACAAAATATTTCTCTCTCACAAAACCTAAAAACCCCAAAACCCTAAAACTCCATATCCATGGCTTCAAGAACAAAGAGAAAGGCTTCAGTTTCAGATAAAGGGAAAAAGAAGGTTGATACAACATCCAATCCACTGCTTTCAAATCTCACCGAAGAGCAAGAAGCCAGATTTATCAAAGACTTTCAAAGGAAAATTGTATCCAACCCTAAGTATGGTATACTCTCAGCCATTCCTCAAGAATGTTTTTCCTTTCAGAACAATTTAGCTGCTTATGGTCTGGAACCTTTGATTTCTTCGTACGGTCCATACTACCCGGATTTGGTAAGAATGTTTTTCAGCAATCTAACACCCCAAAAGGACAAAATGATTACTGTGATCGGTGGGAATAGAACTGACTGTTTTGGAATGTTGGTTCGCGTTTGCGTTTGTTTTCGCAAAATGTCGCGGTAAGCAAGAGTCGCCACCGTCTTTTATTTTATCCAACAAGGAAAGGACAAAAGCACAGAAAAATTCCTTTTTGAGATATTTCTCGGGTTCGGGAGGTAGATTATAGAAAGGTAAGGTGTTAGCACCCTTTCTATCCGTGGTTATCCACGGGATCTTAGGTACTTGCTCATTATGTTTTCAAAAGTTTGCTTTTCTTTGTGTTTGTGGGTTTGAAAAGAGTTTTGTTTTTTGAGGAGAGTGTAAGTGCGAAAAGTTTTGTTTTGTTTTTAAAAGGAGCAAGTACTTAAGAACCATCTACCTACTCAAAAAGGAATTAATCTGTACAAGTGTCCTTTAGACAATGCTAGCCCACTATTGATGAGTAGGTAGCACCGTCGTTGGAGTTTTCGGGTCAATTTGATTAAGGGACGTGTGGTCACTAAAGCAATGTTAGGATGCCTTAGCGGTAACCCTAATGTCTTAGATCATTTCATCCGAGGCAACCGTTTCGAGGCAACTAATGATCTTTGGACAAGAGGGCGACCTCTAAAACTTCCTATACTCAATGACCATGTTCGAGGCAACCAAGTGAGGTGTACCCTAAGAGTGCGCATGTGCGAGTGTGTTATTTTTTCAGTTATTTATCTTTGTATATGTTCATGGTGAGCTACTGTTGATTTTAAATTAAAGATTGATCTTGTCATGCATTGCCTATTTATCAAACATCTAACAGTTAATATTGTGCGGAATTTAAATTGCAGAAAAACAAATCTAAGCTATTACAAGGCGTCGGGTATTTACATCACCAAAGACAAACCCTTTTAAAATTAAATTGCGAAAAGTAAATAAAAGCGATAAATAAATAAAGTCCTAAGTTAAAAACTATTACATTCTCGAAGCAGTTACAATATTGAAATATGGATCAAAAAGTAATACGCGCGCGAGAAAATTAAATCGGAGTGTCTTAGGGTTTTGACCCTTTTTATTAAATAAAGAATATTTTTTTGTTATTTTTGAATTAAAAAATTAGTCTAAATTAATAATTGAATTAATTAATTAAATGAAAATATTTTTGGGTTTTTATTTTAATTAAGGAAATAAAATAAGAATGGTTAAAAATATTAAAAACCTAATATTCTAATTTGATTTTAATTTATTGCAAAATATGTCATTGTTAAACCTATTTAAAC
The DNA here is from genome assembly GCA_948472305.1 of Vicia faba. Lineage (NCBI taxonomy): Eukaryota > Viridiplantae > Streptophyta > Magnoliopsida > Fabales > Fabaceae > Vicia > Vicia faba. Next base: position 1,556,555,776 of record OX451738.1, on the reverse strand, counting down.
TAAATAAATTAATTAATTGTTTATTTACAAAAATAAATAATAAAATTAATGGAATTAATAAAAATATTATTTTTGTTGTTTCTGATTTTTTTTATAAAAAATGTTAATTGGTTAATTAATTAATTAAGATGATAATAATAATAATAAAATAAATAAATAAGGAAAAACAAATAAAATGTAAAAAGAAATACTCAGGGGGGTGTTAGGCCCAAAAAAGAGGTGAATCTGGCAAATTCCAAGGCCCAAAAGCGTTGGCCTTTATTGACTTTTCCACTCCAGTATGCGCTTGTTGACCTTAATCCATGGTGATCCTTCAATCTTGATCATTGGATCTGCCTGGTGGGCCACTTGGCAATTGAGATCTAGAGGCATATGATGCACCACACCCTAAGCTTGCACATGAATACCTGAAGAAAAAATCAAATAAAGTTTTGGGGGACCTGGGATTCGAACCCAGGTCCCAGTGCTCAATGACACGCCTGCCTTGCCAACTCTACTGCGCTGCTTCTTTGTTTATGGAATAAGAAACAAATATAATATATGAAACAACGCACTAAGCCTGAAAATAAATAAAAAAGCGCCAATGATTTGAACGGACCAATAACACAGGGACACGTTATCGTCTTCTTCAAATAACCCTGGTTATTTACCTGCAGATTTTTATCCGCAGGAAGATCCGTAGGGTATCTCAAAAACCTTCTCCAGGCCATGGAAACGAATTCTAGGAATACCATTGTACTCGTCTCTTCCTCCTGGTCATCCCTATATCCACCATTAGCATTGATTTTGCCTGTATTAAAAAGGCCTAAAAAACAAGAACGAGAACCCTAGGTTCGAGCATCATGATACAGGGTCCAAAAATAAAATTGAATAATGCCAAAACGTTCTAAATCAAACAACAAACACAAATATGCCAAGATTTTAAAGAAAAGATGCAAGAATTAGAGATTCAGATTCCATGTTCAGAGCTTGGTTCGTGGACACTTACAGCGAGTTTTAGGCAATGAGAAGGCTTGATTTTGATTAGTATCGCTTCAGGGGATTGCCAACAAGGGATTAGTGTCAAGATTTTTGTTTGAATCGAGCTCCAATGTTGTTTTTGATTTCCAAATTTTCAAGCTTTTTTCCAAAGTTCCTCTGGCCGTTTCAGCAGTGTTTTGTGCGTGTTCTTGGTCTGCCTCTCTTGTGTGCATATAATAGAATGTGCTTAGGTTAAAACTTGGGCAGTAAACCATATGCATTGAAGAATCAAGATTTGCTTTTGATCACCATAATCAAATTTCCAAATATAGGCCAAATCTAATTTTTTGTGCATAACCAAGCTTGATACGAATTTGATTTGGTTCATGATGATAATTGAAAGTTGTACAAATCACAAAGATATTATTTCATCAATTTTTAGATTTTATTTGATTTAATATTGATTAAAAATGAATTAAATCAATAAAAATTAAATAAAATAGAAAAATAAATGAATGGCCATGAAATCAAATATGGGACACGTGTGTGGCATGACAAGACTATATCAAGTGGAAAAAAGTGGGCCCTTTTGTCAAAAATTGGAGTTTTGAGGATAGTTGACTTTTGGCAAATTTGGAAAAATGCCCAACTTCAACAATGCATATCTTCTTCAATTTTGAAATTTTGGAGGTGTTCTTGGACTTTTTAGAAACCTTGAGATGTCCTATAATCAACCCTTTTGGTCTCATCTCATTTTGATGTTCCATGCTCAAGTTATAAGCTTTGGCAAAAAAGGTGTTTTTGTTGACTTTCAAAAATGACCTATAATGTCCAAACTTGTAACTTTTGTGAGTGCATTTCTTGATCTTGGGGTGTCAAGATGGATTGTAGGAAATTGCATCCTCTTCAAAATGATATTTGGATGGGTCATTTCTCATAAAGTATGAGAAAGTTATGCTTGGTCAAAGTTGAGTTGACTTTTCCTGCAAAACCCTAATTTAACAACTTTTGAATCTTGATGAATCTTGAGCAATCCTTGATGAATCATGATCAACCCTTGATCAAATGATGAATTATCCTTCAAAATGAGAATGTTGACAAAAATCTTGAGGTTTGACTGTATTTGGGACACAGTTGACTTTTGCCCTAGCACAATCGATTTTTGGACCTCTTGAGCAATTGACTGACCAAACTTCCTCTGCAAGGCTTGAAATTTGACATGGATGAACTTAAGAAAATATTAAGAAATTGGGAAGCACTTGAGGCCATTTGGATGTAAAGACCTTGATGCAACACAAAACCCTAATTTGAGGTTGACTGCCTTAGGAGATGATTTGACTGTCCAACCCTTGAGCAATCTTGAGCAACTTGGAGATTATTCTTGACATGTTGAGAAATATGGGAGGGCAAATTTTGGGGTACAACAGTTGCCCCTATTCAATTTTCTTAAACCTGAGGATATAGATTGGCTTTCGGGCCTTTCGTGATCCGAAGGTGGAAGATAATTGAACAGTAGAGTGCCCAGAAATTTGCACTCACATGATGTAGTATCAACATTGTGATGTCGGGAATGGGCTTACAAATGCCATTTGGAGATTGTTGGTAGGAGGATGGGCTTACAGATGCCATCTGCAGGAGTGTCGATCGCATAAGAGATTCCTTAGCGAGAACTTGCATACCTGTGGTTATAAAAGATTCCACTGGGGAAGTCTAAACTTTGCTGAGATTTAGGAATCTGGCATGTACTTCAACTGAGAGAATGTCTCGGCTGAGTCTTAAGAACCTGTCCATAATTCAATTGGGGGGAAACATCTTCATCAAGATCTAGGAACTGTCTCGTGCTCAACGTAGTATACTGTCGAGGTTATAGAACTTGTCCATACTATGACGGAGGAAAACATCAAGATCTAGGAACTGACTCGTGCTCAATGGAGTATACCGTTGAGGTTATAGTACTCATCCACACTATGACGTAGGGAAACATCTTCATCAAGATCTAGGAACTGTCTCGTGCTCAACATAGTATACCGTTGAGGTTATAGAACTTGTCCATACTATGACGGAGGAAAACATCAAGATCTAGGAACTGACTCGTGCTCAATGGAGTATACCGTTGAGGTTATAGTACTCGTCCACACTATGACGTGGGGAAACATCTTCATCCAGATCTAGGAACTGTCTCGTGCTCAACGTAGTATATTGCTGAGGTTATATAACTTGTCCACACTATGACGGAGGAAAACATCAAGATCTAGGAACTGACTCGTGCTCAATGGGGTATACCATTGAGGTTATGGTACTCATCCACACTATGACGTAGGGAAACATCTTCATCAAGATCTAGGAACTGACTCGTGCTTAATGGAGTATACCGTTGAGGTTATAGAACATGTCCACACTATGACAGAGGAAAACATCAAGATCTAGGAACTGACTCGTGCTCAATGGAGTATACCGTTGAGGTTATAGTACTCGTCCACACTATGACATAGGGAAACATCTTCATCAAGATCTAGGAACTGTCTCATGCTCAATGGAGTATACCGTTGAGGTTATAGAACTTGTCCACACTATGACGGAGGAAAACATCAAGATCTAGGAATTGACTCGTTCTCAATGGAGTATACCGTTGAGGTTATAGTACTCGTCCACACTATGACGTAGGGAAACATCTTCATCAAGATCTAGGAACTGTCTCGTGCTCAACGTAGTATACCGCTGAGGTTATAGAACTTGTCCATACTATGATGGAGGAAAACATCAAGATCTAGGAACTGACTCGTGCTCAATCGAGTATACCGTTGAGGTTATAGTACTCGTCCACACTATGACGTAGGGAAACATCTTCATCAAGATCTAGGAACTTCCTCGTGCTCAATGGAGTATACCGTTGAGGTTATAGAACTTGTCCACACTATGACGGAGGAAAACATCAAGATCTAGGAACTGACTCGAGCTCAATGGAGTATACCGTTGAGGTTATAGTACTCGTCCACACTATGACGTAGGGAAACATCTTCATCAAGATCTAGGAACTGTCTCGTGCTCAATGGAGTATACCGTTGAGGTTATAATACTCGTCCACACTATGACGGAGGAAAACATCAAAATCTAGGAACTGACTCGTGCTCAATGGAGTATACCGTTGAGGTTATAGTACTCGTCCATACTATGACGTAGGGAAACATCTTCATCAAGATCTAGGAACTGTCTCGTGCTCAATGGAGTATACCGTTGAGGTTATAGAACTTATCCACACTATGACGGAGGAAAACATCAAGATCTAGGAACTGACTCGTGCTCAATGGAGTATACCGTTGAGGTTATAGTACTCGTCCACACTATGACATAGGGAAACATCTTCATCAAGATCTAGGAACTGACTCGTGCTCAATGGAGTATACCGTTGAGGTTATAGAACCTGTCCACACTATGACGGAGGAAAACATCAAGATCTAGGAACTGACTCGTGCTCAATGGAGTATACCGTTGAGGTTATAGTACTTGTCCACACTATGACGTAGGGAAACTTCTTCATCAAGATCTAGGAACTGTCTCGTGCTCAATGGAGTATACCGTTGAGGTTATAGAACTTGTCCACACTATGACGGAGGAAAACATCAAGATCTAGGAACTGACTCGTGCTCAATGGAGTATACCGTTGAGGTTATAGTACTCGTCCACACTATGACATAGGGAAACATCTTCATCAAGATCTAGGAACTGTCTCGTGCACAATGGAGTATACCGTTGAGGTTATAGTACTCGTCCACACTATGACGTAGGGAAACATCTTCATCAAGATCTAGGAACTGTCTCGTGCTCAACGTAGTATACCGTTGAGGTTATAGAACTTGTCCACACTATGACGGAAGAAAACATCAAAATCTAGGAACTGTCTCGTGCTCAATGGAGTATACCGTTGAGGTTATAGTACTCGTCCACACTATGACGTAGGGAAACATCTTCATCCAGATCTAGGAACTGTCTCGTGCTCAACATAGTATATTGCTGAGGTTATATAACTTGTCCACACTATGACGGAGGAAAACATCAAGATCTAGGAGCTGACTCGTGCTCAATGGGTTATACCATTGAGGTTATGGTACTCGTTCAAACTATGACATAGGGAAACATCTTCATCAAGATCTAGGAACTGACTCGTGCTCAATGGAGTATACCGTTGAGGTTATAGAACCTGTCCACACTATGACGGAGGAAAACATCAAGATCTAAGAACTGACTCGTGCTCAATGGAGTATACCTATGAGGTTATAGTACTCGTCCACACTATGACATAGGGAAACATCTTCATCAAGATCTAGGAACTGTCTCATGCTCAATGGAGTATACCGTTGAGGTTATAGAACTTGTCCACACTATGACGGAGGAAAACATCAAGATCTAGGAACTGACTCGTGCTCAATGGAGCATACCGTTGAGGTTATAGTACTCGTCCACACTATGACGTAGGGAAACATCTTCATCAAGATCTAGGAACTGTCTCGTGCTCAACGTAGTATACCGCTGAGGTTATAGAACTTGTCCATACTATGATGGAGGAAAACATCAAGATCTAGGAACTGACTCGTGCTCAATGGAGTATACCGTTGAGGTTATAGTACTCGTCCACACTATGACATAGGGATACATCTTCATCAAGATCTAGGAACTGCCTCGTGCTCAATGGAGTATACCGTTGAGGTTATAGAACTTGTCCACACTATGACGGAGGAAAACATCAAGATCTAGGAACTGACTCGTGCTCAATGGAGTATACCGTTGAGGTTATAGTACTCGTCCACACTATGACGTAGGGAAACATCTTCATCAAGATCTAGGAACTGTCTCGTGCTCAATGGAGTATACCGTTGAGGTTATAGTACTCGTCCATACTATGACGGATGAAAACATCAAAATCTAGGAACTGACTCATGCTCAATGGAGTATACCGTTGAGGTTATAGTACTCGTCCAAACTATGACGTAGGGAAACATCTTCATCAAGATCTAGGAACTGTCTCGTGCTCAATGGAGTATACCGTTGAGGTTATAGAACTTGTCCACACCATGACGGAGGAAAACAACAAGATCTAGGAACTGACTCGTGCTCAATGAAGTATACCGTTGAGGTTATAGTACTCGTCCACACTATGACGTAGGGAAACATCTTCATCAAATTCTAGGAACTGGCTCGTGCTCAATGGAGTATACCGTTGAGGTTATAGAACCTGTCCACACTATGACGGAGGAAAACATCAAGATCTAGGAACTGACTCGTGCTCAATGGAGTATACCGTTGAGGTTATAGTACTCGTCCACACTATGACGTAGTGAAACTTCTTCATCAAGATCTAGGAACTGTCTCGTGCTCAATGGAGTATACCGTTGAGGTTATAGAACTTGTCCACACTATGACGGAGGAAAACATCAAGATCTAGGAACTGACTCGTGCTCAATGGAGTATACCGTTGAGGTTATAGTACTCGTCCACACTATGACATAGGGAAACATCTTCATCAAGATCTAGGAACTGTCTCGTGCTCAATGGAGTATACCGTTGAGGTTATAGTACTCGTCCACACTATGACATAGGGAAACATCTTCATCAAGATCTAGGAACTGTCTCGTGCTCAACGTAGTATACCGCTGAGGTTATAGAACTTGTCCACACTATGACGGAAGAAAACATCAAGATCTAGGAACTGACTCGTGCTCAATGGAGTATACCGTTGAGGTTATAGTACTCGTCCACACTATGACGTACAGAAACATCTTCATCAAGATCTAGGAACTGTCTCGTGCTCAATGTAGTATACCGCTGAGGTTATAGAACTTGTCCACACTATGACGGAGGAAAACATCAAGATCTAGGAACTGACTCGTGCTCAATGGAGTATACCATTGAGGTTATAGTACTCGTCCACACTATGACGTAGGGAAACATCTTCATCCAGATCTAGGAACTGTCTCGTGCTCAACGTAGTATATTGTTGAGGTTATATAACTTGTCCATACTATGATGGAGGAAAACATCAAGATCTAGGAACTGACTCGTGCTCAATGGGTTATACCATTGAGGTTATGGTACTCGTTCACACTATGACATAGGGAAACATCTTCATCAAGATCTAGGAACTGACTCGTGCTCAATGGAGTATACCGTTGAGGTTATAGAACCTGTCCACACTATGACAGAGGAAAACATCAAGATCTAAGAACTGACTCGTGCTCAATGGAGTATACCTATGAGGTTATAGTACTCGTCCACACTATGACGTAGGGAAACATCTTCATCAAGATCTAGGAACTGTCTCATGCTCAATGGAGTATACCGTTGAGGTTATAGAACTTGTCCACACTATGACGGAGGAAAACATCAAGATCTAGGAACTGACTCGTGCTCAATGGAGTATACCGTTGAGGTTATAGTACTCATCCACACTATGACGTAGGGAAACATCTTCATCAAGATCTAGGAACTGTCTCGTGCTTAACGTAGTATACTGCTGAGGTTATAGAACTTGTCCACACTATGACGGAGGAAAACATCAAGATCTAGGAACTGACTCGTTCTCAATGGAGTATACCGTTGAGGTTATAGTACTCGTCCACACTATGTCATAGGGAAACATCTTCATCAAGATCTAGGAACTGTCTCGTGCTCAATGGAGTATACCGTTGAGGTTATAGAACTTGTCCACACTATGATAGAGGAAAACATCAAGATCTAGGAACTGACTCGTGCTCAATGGAGTATACCATTGAGGTTATAGTACTCGTCCATACTATGACATAGGGAAACATCTTCATCAAGATCTAGGAACTGTCTCGTGCTCAATGGAGTATACCGTTGAGGTTATAGTACTCGTCCACACTATGACGGAGGAAAACATCAAGATCTAGGAACTGACTCGTGCTCAATGGAGTATACCGTTGAGGTTATAATACTCGTCCACACTATGACATAGGGAAACATCTTCATCAAGATCTAGGAACTGTCTCGTGCTCAATGGAGTATACCATTGAGGTTATAGAACTTGTCCATACTATGACGGAGGAAAACATCAAGATCTAGGAACTGACTCGTGCTCAATGGAGTATACCGTTGAGATTATAGTACTCGTCCACACTATGATGTAGGGAAACATCTTCATTAAGATCTAGGAACTGACTCGTGCTCAATGGAGTATACCGTTGAGGTTATAGAACCTGTCCACACTATGACAGAAGAAAACATCAAGATCTAGGAACTGACTCGTGCTCAATGGAGTATACCGTCGAGGTTATAGTACTCGTCCACACTATGACGTAGGGAAACATCTTCATCAAGATCTAGGAACTGTCTCGTGCTCAATGGAGTATACCGTTGAGGTTATAGAACTTATCCATACTATGACGGAGGAAAACATCAAGATCTAGGAACTGACTCGTGCTCAATGGAGTATACCGTTGAGGTTATAGTACTCGTCCACACTATGACGTAGGGAAAAATCTTCATCAAGATCTAGGAATTGTCTCGTGCTCAATGGAGTATACCGTTGAGGTTATAGTACTCGTCCACACTATGACGTACGGAAACATCTTCATCAAGATCTAGGAACTGTCTCGTGCTCAACGTAGTATATCGCTGAGGTTATATAACTTGTCCACACTATGACGGAGGAAAACATCAAGATCTAGGAACTGACTCGTGCTCAATGGATTATACCGTTAAGGTTATAGTACTCGTCCACACTATGACGTAGGGAAACATCTTCATCAAGATCTAGGAACTGTCTCGTGCTCAATGGAGTATACCGTTGAGGTTATAGAACTTGTCCACACTATGATGGAGGAAAACATCAAGATCTAGGAACTGACTCTTGCTCAATGTAGTATACCGTTGAGGTTATAGTACTCGTCCACACTATGACGTAGGGAAACATCTTCATCAAGATCTAGGAACTGACTCATGCTCAATAGAGTATACCGTTGAGGTTATAGTACTCGTCTACACTATGACGGAGGAAAACATCAAGATCTAGGAACTGACTCGTGCTTAATGGAGTATATCGTTGAGGTTATAGTACTCGTCCACACTATGACGTAGGGAAACTGTCGAGATTGAGAATCTTATCTGAAATTCAACCGAGGATAATTCAATTGAGATTTAAGAATCGGTCAGGTCTTCGACGTAATTGAGAATTTTAACTGTATCTTTCCTAAAAGGTAAAAGCCAGTCATATGCAATGCATGATATGGATCAGGAAATGATGTTCTCAAAATAAATGAGATTGTATTCTTATGATGCGTATATGTATCATGATGTTTGGGGATATAATGTTGAACTCCGCTGGGGATGGATTACCGTTGCTGGTGATATTGAATCTGTTGAGGATAGAAGTCCTGCTGGAGGGAAAGAAAGAACTTCGCTGGGGATGATATTTCAGTTGCAACTTGCTGAGGATAACCCAGTTAGACTCTCGTGAGGATAACCTTCTGAATTTGGCTGGGGAGATTTATTTGTGCTCTGAAGGGGATAGGCTTCCAGAATCTACTGGGTAAGATGATTTAACTCTGGCGGGGAAGCTTTTTTTTAGACTACGCTGGCGAAATGGCTCCACTAGGGGTATCTTGTATTCCACCGGGGAACATTCTTATATTCTGTTGAGGAATATTAAGACTATCGGGGATGCTCTTATACTTGCTGGAGGATATCTTTATACTCCGCTGGGGAAGATTGAGATCTTCTGGGGATACCAAGCCTTTTCAGAGCTGATGGTAGATTAACTCTTCTTGGGGAGAGTATTACTGATTTGTACATAGCTGCAAGTCTCAGCTGGGAAATCTACCTTTACTATTTTACTCTGCGGGGAGTGACGGTATCTTGGTCATATTCTTCAGCTGAACCTACCTTGGTACCTGGTGGACAGAGCAACTTGTACAGTTCGGACAATTCTTATTTGCCCCTGTTTTTTGCGGGAGAAGGTGCCTGCGGAGGCCCTGTGGATCGAGTATTATCCCCACCTATGAGGTGCTTGGTATCTTTCGGTCAAAATGACAAGTCTTCTTCTGGTAGGCCAGTGACGAGATGACGAGACATAGTCGTACGCTTTGATCCCTAATTTTTGCCTGGACCGCCCTTTCGGGTTTTCAGTTCACCGGGATACCCTTTTTTGCCCAAGCTGCCTTTTCAGGTTTTCGACTTGCCGGGTGTACAAAATTTTCATTTTCATCCCTTATTTTTGCCCGAACCCTTTTGGTTCGCCGGGAAGCCCTTATTTTTGCCTAGGCCAGTCAACCTAGCGGGTCTTTGATTATGCGTAGTACTTTTTTGACTATGTCCATGCTCTCAGGATGTAGGGAGGTGCCACTCTTGGTAGGGTTGTGTTACCATACTGCCAGAAGATCTTCGTTTGATCGTGCAAGATTCGTTGCGGGAATCCATGTCTAATGCCCCGAGTGACTCAGATGGAGATCTGCCCCTGGCTATTTGGCATTTTGAGCGATTCCTTGAATCTTGACTTGACTGCCCCAGATGATGGACAATGATCATGCCGTGCCCCTTGATTGGAAGTGTTTTTCCACTTGAGGTGATCCTTTTTATTGAGAAGGTTTTTGTTCACTAGATATTCTTCGTGAGAACTTCTCTGCTGTTTGAACAAATAGGCATATGCAAACAATGTTATTTTAAGAATGCAAAGCTTATGTCTGTCTTAAAGTTTTTGAAAATGCATTTTTTCAGTAAGATAGGAAAATTTTGTAAAATATGACGTCAACTCAGGATTTACAGCAAGCCCTACAGGAGTCAGGATACCTTTTGTAACAGTATGCTTTCGAACTAACCCGTGCTTCAACTAGGACTTTTAAGGGTTATAACATGGCCTGGTTCACGGTTTAAGAAACAAAGGATAAAGGCTCAAATTTTATTTATACCCACCCGTTCTTCGTGATGTTCTTCAATCCTAAACTCAGCTAATCGTGCATTAGATCTTGTTTGAGTCTTTGCTCTGACATGCCAGTGATGGTTCGGATACTGATAATTTATTTTGAACAGGAAGTCATTTTGTTGAGAGTTTGCAAGACCTCTTTCTTTTTGATTTTATTATCCCTGTCTTTTGCTTGAACTGTTTCTTTTGTAATTACAGTCAGCGGGATGCCCCAGTTTTGCAAGTCTCCTTCATAGGTTTTTACTTATTGGGCTTTTATTTTGAGAGATAATGACTGCCTGTCCCTACGATTATACGGAACCAAAACCGTTTTTTGTTTCGGAAGAACTTCTTTGATGCCATTCATTGTGCACCTGGATCGACTGAGAAAACTACCCTGCCCCAGGTTATAATTAAGGGTTTTTAATTTGTGAAAAGAAAAACTCCAACTTCTTTAGCTCAAAGGGGTTGACTAGGGATTGTCTTCCTTATAACTCCACTGTTTAGGATTTGAAACAATGCCTGTACCTCGTCAGCGGGGTCTGTTCAAAAGCATACTGTAGAGATTTTGATATCGTTTTCGTCATCCTCCCTCTAAAGGCTTAGAGTTTTTTTTTAATCGAGAGTTGAACATCACAAAAAGGAAATATGAAGCAATTTAAGCATAGTGAAAACAAATAATTCAAAACAGACACGTGTAATGCATTATTGAAATAAAAAAGTTTGACATGATAATAATTGTTTGAATAAGCAAAGAAAAATACAACTTCATAATTTAAATGAACAAAAGTCTCTTAGTTTGAACTAGTCATCTCAAGTGGAGAACCTTCAGCGGAAGATTTTCATCTCGCCATCCGGCATGAATTCCAGCACTCCTCCATCAATCAAGTCTTGGATCTTGTTTTTCAAAGTCCAACAGTCGTCGGTGTCATGTCCAGGACTATGGGAGTGGTATACACAAAATGCGTCGGGACGATAGCCAGGAGCAGAGGTGTTGGGATTCCGGGGAGGATCCTTTAGAGTAATCAGATTGACCTCCAACAAGCGTTTCAGTATTAGAGATGATGGTATATCAGTCTCAGAGAAATTTCTTCCAGATGCATTTTGCTTGCGCCGATTACCCCGTTGACGCTGGCGAGGTTGTTGCTGGGCTTGTGACCCCGAAGCAAGCTGGGGAGCTTTTCCTTTGTCTTCTTGTCTCAAAGGAGGTTGAATGATGATTTGATCTTCAACCCTAGTTTTTTGCCCCACTTGGTTACTTTGAAGCAGCTTGTTGACGAGGACCCTGAGCTCTTCTTATATTTGAGCTAAGTCTTGAATAAGAGCCATCTGGCCCATCAGCTGTCCCATCATCTGGATCTTCATTGTTGCCAACTCGATTTGTAGCCCTTCCAACTGATCATTCCTGATGCCGCCTGGATTCCCTAGGACCAAGCCCCTTGTGAGGAGAGCTTTTATTTCTTCTTGCCCCTTGGATAGGTTCAAGAACATTTCTTGAAGTTGGGCGTTTTGAGCCCGGAGATCTTGGTTGTCTTGTTAGAGAGCCATTGCTGAAATAAACAGCGAGAACATGAGAGACCTGTAAAGGGTACCTGTTTATGAAGTGCATGAGATGAAATGCGTATGATTATGATTTCAAAGACAATCGGGATTCAAATTTGTAAACAAAAAAGGAAACACACTTTATTAAATTTAAACTTCAAAATTCAAATTGTTCAACTGATGCCCTCAGGGCGTTACAAGAATGGAAATACTGAAAAGTGAATAAAAACTGGAAAGGAAATCATCAAAGGTCAATCAACGCTCCCATGGTCTCTTCTTGTCAGTGCGGACATAGTCGCTGAGAATCCGCTCATTCTCCAACTGTCGAGTCAGCTTCTAGATCTTCTGCTCTTGCTTGTTGAACCTCTCTCGGTAAGAATCCCGTTCATCCCTCAACTGCATCCAGGACCTCTTAAGTGCCCCAATGTCAGTGGGCATATAAGGGTGGAGAATGGTTGGAAGAACCCCTTCCTCATTAGCAACTTCAAGAATGACAGGCCGGACAACTTCGTATGGCATACCTAACTTCTGGGCACGGATGCGGACCCATCTGAGATATGGCTCCATTGGCAGAGAAGTCTTTGGTCCCAACTCATGTGGGTCAGATTAGTGAACTTTGTCCCAAGCCCTTATGAATCTACGATGCAACTCATCGCTATCTCCCTGAAAATCAAAGATGATATGAGGCATCAACATCTCATGAGGCCCTTCTCTTCTGGCTCTTCCAAACTAACGGAGAGCTAAACATGGGTTGTAAGAAATCCCTCCATGGGTTCTGATCAATGGAACATTAGGATACTCTCCACAACGATCAATGACAGACACCTCATCCATACCTTTGAGAGTCCAGATAATGTCATTATTAGAAAGAGACATCACCCTATAAGCCCAGCCCATTCCTTCTTTGTTCTTCAGTACGGACTTAGGGAGGTGCGAAATAAACCACCTCGACAATAAAGGAGCACAACACATTAAAGTTCCCCACTTTCGGGCAGTACGAGCATAGAGCTGATGAAGGATGTCACCCAAGAGAGTGGGTACAGGGTTCTGAGAGATGAAGATATTTATGGCATTAACATCAACAAAAGTGTCAGGATTCAGAAACAATACCAAGCCATAAATCAAGAGAGCCAAAATATCCTCGAAAGCCTTGAAGTCTAAGTTGTCCCAGAAGTAATTAGCTTTGTCAACCAAAAACTTAGTCAGAAAACCCTTAGCTCCACTTCTAGTCTCCCAGTTAGCCATTACCTCCTCCTTGGTCAAGTGAAGGGCTGCAACAATTTCTTCGGGCTTAAGAGTCTTTTCCCAACCAGTAAACGGAGTCTGTTCCAGGACGGAGATACCGAGCAGCTCAGAGAACTCTTCTAGGGTAGGAACCAGCTGGAAGTCCTGGAAAGTAAAACAATGGTACATCGGATCATAGAATTGGACCAGAAAACTCATCATTTGTTCATCCAATTTTGAGGTGACCAAACTGAGGGGAGAACCATGCCTTCTGATGAAGGAAGTAATGTCTGGAATCCTGACAACCAAATCTTTAAGCAGGGTAGGTACTTGGACAAAGTTGATCCGGATAGTATTCCTACGCATGGGCATCATGATATCCTACAAAACAGAGCAAAGATGAAACCATCTTGTCTTTGAAATAGGTTAGCCCTTATGCAAAATGTATGCAATGTTATGATGTCATGATGTCATGGTAAAGGCAAACCACAAGTATCCACAAAAGGCAAACATGGTAAAGGCACACAAGTCACACAAAAGAGCCCTTAGATTTCAGGTTGGCATGGAGCTTAGGTACTACCCTCTTTCAGTTCAATTGGTTAATACCTGTCCTAAAAAATAGTAACCGGGTTCTAGAGGATCTCGATATCACTGACTACCCTCAATCGGTCATAATTCTAGTTTAGCAACCTTTTCTTGCAGCCGGAATCATCACGAGAGTTTAGTCTCAATGAGTGTAGCATACTGCTACTGTTCTATGGCCAAGTTGGTCAATTTAAGGTTCTAAGGTCAGTTGGTGCTTAATGACTCCTTAGAAGACCCATATTCTCCTCGTTCCAACACAAGGGACATCGGTATAGACCAAGGTGCCACACCAACGTAGCTACTGCTTCATCCGTGTCGGTCTACGCTGGACAGTTCCCTCACAGTTTATTGCTACTTACCTAAAGGGTATCCCCAGATCCGGGTTAGGATCTATAGAACTCCGATACAAGCCCACAAAATTAAAGCATACAAAGCATACAATTGAAAACATAGTGATCTAATCCTAAGGTACACCTCACTTATATAATATTCCCCAGCAGAGTCGCCAGTTCTGTGATCGGTGGGAATAGAACTGACTGTTTTGGAATGCTGGTTCACGTTTGCGTTTGTTTTTGCAAAATGTCGCGGTAAGCAAGAGTCTCCACCGTCTTTTATTTTATCCAACAAGGAAAGGACAAAAGCACAGAAAAATTCCTTTTTGAGATATTTCTCGGGTTCGGGAGGTAGATTATAGAAAGGGAAGGTGTTAGCACCCTTTCTATCCGTGGTTATCCACGGGCTCTTAGGTACTTTCTCATTATGTTTTCAAAAGATTGCTTTTCTTTGTGTTTGTGGGTTTGAAAAGAGTTTTGTTTTTTGAGGAGAGTGTAAGTGCGAAAAGTTTTGTTTTGTTTTTAAAAGGAGCAAGTACTTAAGAACCATCTACCTACTCAAAAAGGAAATAATCTGTACAAGTGTCCTTTAGACAATGCTAGCCCACTATTGATGAGTAGGTAGCACCGTCGTTGGAGTTTTCGGGTCAATTCGATTAAGGGACGTGTGGTCACTAAAGCAATGTTAGGATGCCTTAGCGGTAACCCTAATGTCTTAGATCATTTCATCCGAGGCAACCGTTTCGAGGCAACTTATGATCTTTGGACAAGAGGGCGACCTCTAAAACTTCCTATACTCAATGACCATGTTCGAGGCAACCAAGTTAGGTGTACCCTAAGAGTGCGCATGTGCGAGTGTGTTATTTTTTCAGTTATTTATCTTTGTACATGTTCATGGTGAGCTACTGTTGATTTTAAATTAAAGATTAATCTTGTCATGCATTGCCTATTTATCAAACATCTAACAGTTAATATTGTGCGGAATTTAAATTGCAGAAAAATAAATCTAAGCTATTACAAGGCGTCGGGTATTTACATCGCCAAAGACAAACCCTTTTAAAATTAAATTGCGAAAAGTAAATAAAAGCGATAAATAAATAAAGCCCTAAGTTAAAAACTATTACATTCTCGAAGCAGTTACAATATTGAAATATGGATCAAAAAGTAATACGCGCGCGAGAAAATTAAATCGGAGTGTCTTAGGGTTTTGACCCTTTTTATTAAATAAAGCATATTTTTTTGTTATTTTTGAATTAAAAAATTAGTCTAAATTAATAATTGAATTAATTAATTAAGTGAAAATATTTTTGAGTTTTTATTTTAATTAAGGAAATAAAATAAGAATGGTTAAAAATATTAAAAACCTAATATTCTAATTTGATTTTAATTTATTGCAAAATATGTCATTGTTAAACCTATTTAAACTAAATAAATTAATTAATTGTTTATTTACAAAAATAAATAATAAAATTAATGGAATTAATAAAAATATTATTTTTGTTGTTTCTGATTTTTTTTATAAAAAATGTTAATTGGTTAATTAATTAATTAAGATAATAATAATAGTAAAATAAATAAATAATGAAAAAGAAATAAAATGTAAAAAGAAATACTCAGGGGGGTTTTGGGCCCAAAAAAGAGGTGAATCTGGCAAATTCCAAGGCCCAAAAGCGTTGGCCTTCATTGACTTTTCCACTCCAGTATGCGCTTGTTGACCTGAGTCTTTGGTGATCCTTCAATCTTGATCATTGGATCTGCCTGGTGGGCCACTTGGCAATTGAGATCTATAGGCATATGATGCACCACACCCTAAGCGTTGCACATGAATACCTGAAGAAAAAATCAAATAAAGTTTTGGGGGACCTGGGATTCTAACCCAGGTCCCAGTGCTCAATGACACGCCTGCCTTGCCAACTCTACTGCGCTGCTTCTTTGTTTATGGAATAAGAAACAAATATAATATATGAAACAACGCACTAAGCCTGGAAAAAAAGCGCCAATGATTTGAACGGACCAATAACACAGGGACACGTTATCGTCTTCTTCAAATAACCCTGGTTATTTACCTGCAGATTTTTATCCGCAGGAAGATCCGTAGGGTATCTCAAAAACCTTCTCCAGGCCATTGAAACGAATTCTAGGAATACCATTGTACTCGTCTCTTCCTCCTGGTCATCCCTATATCCACCATTAGCATTGATTTTTCCTATATCAAAAAGGCCTAAAAAACAAGAACGAGAACCCTAGGTTCGAGCATCATGATACAGGGTCCAAAAATAAAATTGAATAATGCCAAAACGTTCTAAATCAAACAACAAACACAAATATGCCAAGATTTTAAAGAAAAGATGCAAGAATTAGAGATTCGGATTCCATGTTCAGAGCTTGGTTCGTGGACACTTACAGCGAGTTTTAGGCAATGAGAAGGCTTGATTTTGATTGGTATTGCTTCAGGGGATTGCCAGCAAGGGATTAATGCCAAGCTTTTTGTTTGAATCGAGCTCCAATGTTGTTTTTGATTTCCAAATTTTCAAGCTTTTTTCCAAAGTTCCTCTGGCCGTTTCAGCAGTGTTTTGTGCGTGTTCTTGGTCTGCCTCTCTTGTGTGCATATAATAGAATGTGTTTAGGTTAAAACTTGGGCATTAAACCATATGCATTGAAGAATCAAGATTTGCTTTTGATCACCATAATCAAATTTCCAAATATAGGCCAAATCTGATTTTTTGTGCATAACCAAGCTTGATACGAATTTGATTTGGTTCATGATGATAATTGAAAGTTGTACAAATCACAAAGATATTATTTCATCAATTTTTAGATTTTATTTGATTTAATATTGATTAAAAATGAATTAAATCAATAAAAATTAAATAAAATAGAAAAATAAATGAATGGCCATGAAATCAAATATGGGACACGTGTGTGGCATGACAATACTATATCATGTGGAAAAAAGTGGGCCTTTTTGTCAAAAATTGGAGTTTTGAGGATAGTTGACTTTTGGCAAATTTGGAAAAATGCCCAACTTCAACAATGCATATCTTCTTCAATTTTGAAATTTTGGAGGTGTTCTTGGACTTTTTAGAAACCTTTAGATGTCCTCTAATCAACCTTTTGGTCTCATCTCATTTTGATGTTCCATGCTCAAGTTATAAGCTTTGGCAAAAAAGGTGTTTTTGTTGACTTTCAAAAATGACCTATAATGTCCAAATTTGTAACTTTTGTGAGTGCTTTTCTTGATCTTGGGGTGTGAAGATGGATTGTAGGAAATTGCATCCTCTTTAAAATGAGCTTTGGATGGGTCATTTCTCATAAAGTATGAGAAAGTTATGTTTGGTCAAAGTTGAGTTGACTTTTCCTACAAAACCCTAATTTAGCAACTTTTGAATCTTGATGAATCTTGAGCAATCCTTGATGAATCATGATCAACCCTTGATCAAATGATGAATTATCCTTCAAAATGATAATGTTGACAAAAAATCTTGAGGTTTGACCGTATTTAGGACACATTTGACTTTTGCCATAGCACAGTCGATTTTTGGACCTCTTGAGCAATTGACTGACCAAACTTCCTCTACAAGGCTTGAAATTTGACATGGATGAACTTAAGAACATATTAAGACATTGGTAAGCACTTGAGGCCATTTGTATGTAAAGACATTGATGCAACATAAAACCCTAATTTGAGGTTGACTGCCTTAGGAGGTGATTTGACTGTCCAACCATTGAGCAATCTTGAGCAACTTGGAGATTATTCTTGACATGTCTTGAGAAATATGGGAGGGAAAATTTTGGGGTACAACAGTTACATATGTGCTGGGCACTCGTATCTCTCTAACTCCTCAGGTTGTTGGTGATATCTTGCATATTCCTTTCACTGGAAGCTCCCTATATGATCCTGAAAACGAAATATGGGATGGTTATCAGAAAAAGGGATTCTTTTACAGCATTGGGCGGTTAAGTGAAGCTGAATTTCGCGCCAAACGGATTCGTGGTCTTGGCGGAGTAATTCCATCCAGAGACTCCTGGAGTGCAGGTAACCTCCATATAGACGATCGCTTATTTCATTATTTTCTGGTCTATATACTGTTTCCAAGAGCTGGAAACCATTGCACAGTTACCGACTTCGAGATGCAGCTTATTTATGCAAGGAAGAAAGGAGTAAATGTAAACTAGGCAAGAATGATCATGATGCATATGCTGAGAGTGGATGAAAAGTCTAAATTCCTTCCATATGTTTATTTTGTCACCTTGATTATGGAAGAATTTGGTGTGGATTTTCGTGGTTTTGAAAAGGTGGATATGGATCCTAATCTAAACAAAATTTCAATTAAGAATGTTGATTCAAGAATGTGCGTACATTTTAATCCGGAGACAAAGACCATTACCTACATTGGTGAAGATGTTACTGGCAATGAAGATAATGACTAAGAAGTTAAAGGCGGTGAGGCTGTGCCTCCTCCTCCTACTGCTCCCTCTGGTCCAAGCAATTAAGAGCTCATGGACTACATGTCTCAACAGTTTTCTTCTATGAACACCAACATCAACAATCAATGGAGTTCAATCAATGACTCCACTACAACCCGGATAATGATTTTCGCTCGGATGTGAACCAACAATTATCGTACCTTTATTCTCACCTTCATATCCCACCATACGACCCAAATAACCCAGCTGCTCCTCCTCCATATTATACAGAATCTCCACTTCAACAACAATTCCCGAACCAAGGCTCATGGTCTTACAACCATCCAGACATGCATCACCCTTAATGTTCTGGCTGACTTTTTTTTCTGTTATGTTATTTCAATGTTTAGTTTGTTCAATTTTCTGTGTAACTCTTAAACAATTTGTGTTACTGTTTTAAATTCTATAATTTTGTTAATATATTGCTCTATTATTATTTGCTTTAGGCATATTTCCCTTCTTTTTGATAATGTCAAAGGGGGAGAAAGATGTATGGTACTTTATGCTTGTATTTCCCGTGTCTTAACTTTCAAGGTACTCTCCAATCAAGATGAAAAATTTCAAAGGATTCCAACCCTCTCCTACATAGGGGGAGTTTTGCATCTTAGGGGGAGGTACATCGCATAAAGCAAGATTGTTTGTCATCATCAAAAAGGGGGAGAATGTAAAATTAAGCTTCACAAATAAGCTTTTTTTTATGAAGACAAACCATGGCTAACAAAGAAGGCAAAGATTTATGATCAAGCATCTAAGCATCCAAGGATAATATCTTCATTCAAAGCTCTCAACAACTTTAAAGGTATAATAATATTATCTACTTTGATCTTAAGATATAGATGCTCAAAAATGAAAAAGAAATATTTAAGAATCATTACTCAAGCTTTTCAAAGATAAAATTTCATTTTTCTTCTGCATGCAATCGATTTACATCTTAGTGCAATCGATTGCACACTTCAAAATTTCAGATCTTTTTCTTCTGTTTCTATATGCAATCGATTTACATTACCTATGCAATCAATTGCATACTTAATTTTTTCAAAACGTTTGCTTCTGTTTCTCATGCAATCGATTTACATTGCAAGTGCAATCAATTGCACTCAGTTACTTTTTGCTACTGACTTTGCATGCAATCGATTACATTGATAGTGCAATCGATTGCACTCTTAAAGATTTTGAAAAAATAGGTGTTAAAAACCTTGTGCAATCGATTTACACCAAGGGTGCAATCGATTGCATACTGCACGAATTTGAAAAATAACATCTTTGTTCATGCCTTTTCATCATGCCTTTTCATTACATCTTTTCACTCAAACTTGGTATTTGTTCATGATACATTTCCAGATCTTCATAATGTTTCAAAAGGGTGTTATGAACATATAAATATTAAATTTCAAATCCAAATCTAACACCTTCTTTCAATAAATATTTCCTGAAATTTAAAAATACAAACTCAAGCATTCTCCATTTTCATGCATAAGTTTTTTGCACATTTTCATACATTAACAAACAGAAAACTTTGAGCAAATATATCTTGAGTCTTTGTACAATATTATTATTGCAAGAAGAAGATTATACATTGTCAAATCACTCTAAGTGATCAATATTACTCTACTCACTCAAACTCACAAATTGATATTTACTTACTTATTTTCCAGGATTGTTGGAATTAAGTTTAAGTGTTTTTGTTGAAATCTTGTCTTTCCAAGTTGTTAGATACAAGTGTAGTTACATTGAGAGGATTGTTCTCATAGGTAACTTAGTGAAAATCCAAGAGGATTGTTCTTGGTCCAAGAGGATTGTTCTTGGTTTGGTTGGTAGTTCTTGTTTAAGTTTTCCACAATAAGAAAACCTCTTTCATGTTGAAAGGGGACTGGAGTACTCTCGGACTGTGAGGGGAACCAGGATATATCGCCTGTGTCTCTTTATTTTTATGCATTTTTAAGCTTTCCTAAACTCACTTATAACCAGAAAAATAAGAACCATCATCACTAAAAACCAGAATTTTTAAAGTACCTAATTCACCCCCCGTCTTAGGCACACTTCGTACTTACATACGTATCCTCTTAGGAGGAATCAGAGTCCCATTTCATAGTTCGCGATTTTGTTTATGTTTTTTATGGATTGAGAAATATATTTTGAATTTCTCGCATACGTGGTTTAAGAGTATGAATAAGCGGAGTTTGTTAGACCAAGTACGAAGTTAATCTTAAATATATCCGTATTCCTTTTCGAAAATTAATGTTGAATTAATTTATTACGAAAAATAGTTTGGTGATCATTTGAATATTTTTAGACGTATAGTGGAGGAGTATGATATAGCCCCTTATCATCTGGCCAAATATTAGCCACGTGTCGCTCGCGGATGTAGTAATTCAAAGTCGCGGGTTTTAATATTTTGATATATTATATTAAATTAAATTATGTTGCGAAAATTATTCCTAAGCGTGTGATTAAAAGATATAATTTAATATAAATAAGCAATATTATATATTTTAACTAAATCTAAAATAAACAATTATTTGTAATAATAAATAATATATAATATGATAATTATTCAAATATAAATATAAATATAAATATATATAAATACAGAAAAATAAATAAATAAATAAGTATATAAATAAATTTATAAAAGAAAATAGTAAATAAAAATAAATTGGTGGGGGTGCATATTATACTATAGTAGTAAAACTAGGGGGTGTTATTAGGAAAGGCCTGAATTCAGATTCTGAATTCAGGCCCAAAAGGCCAGGGGGTGCGCTTCAACATGCCAGTGAAACGAGAATGGGGGGTGAGTAGTAAATCTGTATTGGGCTTTGGAAAGAGGAACAACAATGGCCCAAAGAACGAAATAACATATATAAAAAAATGAGAAATCGGGCTTAGGGAAATAAGGCCCAAACAAGAGTTACTTATCAATTGAAAATAAAAAAAAAGGTGGTGCATGAGTAGTTCGTACTGGGCTTTTGAATTGCAAATAAGGCCCAGTTGGGATTAAAACCTAACTCACTTCTCAATCTAAGTCCCTTGCCATACTATTTCCGCGTATCACTTCTTTTCGTGTCTAGGTTCCTCTTCCTCTCTGTTCCAAACAAACACAAACCCTAGCCCTTCTATTCTTCACCTGCGGAAGCTCTACTCCCTCTCGCTCTATCCCATTGTTCTTCTTCTTCCCTGTCCCCACAGAAAAGAGTGAAACCCTAACCTCAAAACCCAGCGGCGGCGCGTTTGTGAGCGGCGGTGATGGTGATGTTGCAGTTATGAGGTGGTTTGCGCAAAGAGGGAGGCGCGATTCTGGCGGTTGGCGTAGCGCAACTTCGGTTTACAAAGGCGGACGACGATTCTAGTTAACAAGGTTGTGACCGATTAGAAAACGTGCGTAGAGGGAGTGAAGCAGTTGGATCTGGAGTGGCCCGATTGCGACAATGGATCAAGATTACTGTAATAATTTTTTATGATTTGTATCTTATTTTTTCCTTACTGTTTTTCCTCCTCCCCTTGTCTGTATTTCATTTTAGGTTTTTATAAGGGGGGGGGGGGTGAATTGAAACTTAAAATCAAAAGCAGTAGACACGATATTTTTATCCTGGTTCGTTTGATCTCAAACTACTCCAGTCCACCCACTAAGGTGATTTCGCCTCTCTCCAACGAGGACTTAATTCACTAATCAAAACTTGATTATAATACTACTTTGGCAACTGCCAAAGTCTTCTTGAGTACAACCATAACCCGATTTATCTCAAGGAAAACTAGCTTAATCAAAAGAAAATGATTTACTGTATACTGTTGTTTTTCGTTACAAAAACTGTATCACTATTGTGATATATTACACAATTTGAGCGTATGAGTGAATATGAATGTTTGCAGCGTTTTAGATGTATGAGCAGTTGTATATCAAAATCGTGAATGATTTTTCCTTTAAGCTTGTTTATATAGGCGTGGAAATCTTGTCCAACATAAAGCGTGATAATGGACACTCAATGCTATTTCCATATTGAGAAGATTCTTGTCTGAATGAAGCCATTGCATGTGATACCGTCTTAATTGAAAAGTAACGCTTCGGAACTAGAATCTTGCATGCTGCTTTTACTTCAGAATATTGATGACTCAGAGATGTGAAGATCTGATGGTATATTAGACTTCTGTTCAGAATCAGAGTATCCTTTACTTCAGTGCAGATTCTGATCATCATTCTTTAGAACATTCTGATTGCCTCAACTTGAAAGCTTCTGTAGCTTAACTTATGATGCTGTTTCAGTCAGAACTTCTGCATACAAAATAACACAAATTTAGAATGCATATTTGTTCTTTGTGTTTGTTATCATCAAAACTCTAATTAAGGGTTGTAGAATCAAACTATGTTCTAACAATCTCCCCCTTTTTGATGATGACAAAAACTAGGATTTTCAATGAAAAATATAGAACAAAAAACTTAAGAAAGTCTCCCCCTGAGTTGACTACTCAGATAGAGATGAGTTACTTCCCTGAAGTTCCTTCTCGTCAGAGCTTTTGATGCATCTCCTTCTGTCTTTATCAGAATATGTTCATGTTCAAGTTTTTCAGAAAACATAGAAGTTAAGATATTCAGAATGTTTGAGACTTTGTCCCGGTATACTGTTATTGAAATTATCTTACGTTCTCCCCCTTTTTGTCTGGTATCAAAAAAACAATATAATCAGAATAAAAAAGATGATTTATATTGAAAACAGAATGCAATGACATTTTTCAGAAACAAAGAGGATAAGATGAAAAATACAGATAAACAGTTAAAGAAAATCTAAGAAGGAGGGGGAAGTCACGTGAACAATGCTTCCAACAAGCTCTTAATCTGAGTGCTTGATTCTTCCTGCTTTCTTAGAATATCTTTGATTTCTTTTGTTGTATATTCTTGTTTATCCAATATATCCCTGATCTCTTTGTTTATGTCTTCTTGCTTATCCAGTCTGGCATGGATTAAGACATTCTCCTTCTTCAACTCTTCCAGAGTTTGCATGACTAGAGACGAAGTTGGTGTATCTTCAGGGGTTGCATGTCGTTCAGAACACTCTGTAGCCTCTTCTGATTTAATAACTTCTTCTGTTGCAATTGCCTTTTCTGGAGCAATAGTCAGAGGGTGACTATCAGAATCTGGTTCAGTGACTTCTGAAGGTTGGTCCTCTTTCCATGGAGCATTTTCCAGCAGAAGAATTTCTTTCTTGTCCTAGTGGCTTAGGACTTGATCTTTGAAGGCTTTCAGCTGATCACTGAATTTCTGCTGAGCCATTTCATAGCTCAATTCTTTCAGCTTCTGGGATTCAGAGTTGAACCATTTTCTGAATCTATCCCACAGAGAATCAGAAGCCGTAGGATTAGAATTCTCTTGGCTTGCTTGCTTCAAAGAAGTAACCCATTCCTGTATTTTTGTTTCAAAAATCAACAGGTTCTTACCAACATCTGATTTGGTTAAGGTTGGTTTAGGTTTTGGGATGGCAATTTTGTTTGAGATGGAGGCTAGAAGGTACAGCGCTTCTAGGTCAATGATAGTTCTAAGGTGGTCAGCTGGACGGTTGATTGGTGAGGGAGTTGAAGAATCAGAAATCGGGATTGGTGAGTGAGGGGTGTTTGGTGGTGTGGATTCATATGGTGAAGGTATTTCTTGAATATCATGAATGGAGAGAGGTAAACGAATCGTAAGAGGTTCTGTTATCCCAAGAATTGGGGTAGTGGTATCAGAGTCTGAAAGGGAGTCTTCTGATTTGTTTGCGGTAGCGTGTTGAATTTCTGGTTCAGGTATTTCAGAAGATGGATTTTTAGATTGAGGAGTGAGAGGGTTTTCATTTTCTGGTTAAGGAGAGTGTGGTTGTGGATTTTCTGGTTGTTGAGATTGAGTGTTTGGATTTTCTGGGATAGGTGAGGAAAAGTCTTGATCAAATAGTTCAATATCAGAGAGAACTCTTGCAAGTTCTGGTTGTTGTTCTGGATTTGGATTGGGGGAGTGAGGTTCATTTAAGAAATTTCCAAGAGTTACAAATGGGTTAAACTCTATGTCAAAATCCTCAAATGTTTGGGGTGAAGGATTTTCTGTTGGTTGAGGGGGAATGGTTTCAGATGTTGGAATATCTATTGATTCTACAACAAAAACAAAAGATGTGTTACCTTTCTTTTTCGCAGATTTGGGTGTCCTCTGAGAGGATCCTTCTCTGTATGCCTTCCTTTTTCTGGATTTCTTTAGCACAACCTCTGGAGCTGGCTTGTGCAGGTTTTGGATGTTGATTTATGGAATAGTCCCATCTTTCTTGCAAGCTTCAAGGTATCTGACTATAATCTCTGGAGAGGCATATATCTCAGAGAATAGTGGAAAATCCTTCAGAGAGATTCTCCTAGAAGTGATGACCTCATGAGAAGCAATGGTTGGTTCCTTCTTAATGCTTTCAATATCTTCATTTTCTTTAGATTCTTGGCATTCAAAGGTTTCCCAGCAGTTGCTTCTAGAGTGCTGATTTCTTGAGCCTCTGTCAGATGTTCTATCAGTCTGTTTTCTATTAGAATATCTGAAATCAATCTTCCTAAAGGAATCCAATCCCTCTTAATTCTTTCTTCTTCTCTTGTCTCTTTCACACTTTTTCTGAGATGGTTGAAGAGCAAATGTGGAAGGTTTATCTTGGTCTTCTTTGCAATGAAGTATATCAGAAACTGCTGATCGATGTTGATGTAATCAGGAGAGCTTGTAGGCTTCCTGTGATTGATACATCCTGTTGTACCCCAAAATTTTCCCTCCCATATTCTTCAAGAAATTGCCAAGCCAAGCTTCAAAATTCCCCAAGGGTTGCACAGTGCAAGGGTCTCCTAAGCAGGCAAAATTAGGGTTTTGGTTCTGATCAAGAAAATGAAGTTTCCAAAGGTCCAATCAAGTCTCACATGCCTACAAATATGGTCAAGCATCCTCATATCAAGTTTCAAGACTTTCAGCACAAAATTGCACAGTCAAAACCCTAAATTGCACTACAGTCAACTGTAGGGGCAAAATGGTCATTTGACAGTCAAAAGTTCAAATTTTTGGTCAACATATCATTTTGAAGCCACAAACATCATTTGATCAATGCTTGATCATGATTCTCAAAGCTTGGCTCAAAAATCATCAAAGTGCAAAAGTTTCCTTATTTGGACAGCTGAAAAAGTCAAATGTAAATTGACCAGGGCATAACTTTCACATGGATTATCAGAAAAATTCCATCCAAAGCTCATTTTGAAGAGAAAGAAATTTCCTACAACTCATCTTCATACTTCAAGTCCAAGAAATCCTCTCACAAAAAGTTATCAATTTCAACATTATAGGTCATTTTCAAAAGTCAACAAAAAGGGACTTTAAGTCAAAGGCCATAACTTGAGATTGGTAAATCAAAATGACAGGGGACCAAAGGCATTGGTCAGAGGACTCAAAGACCTTTCCAAAATGTCCAAGAACATGAGAAAAGCTTAAAAATTGAGCAAGTTATGCCTTGTGGAAGTTGGGAAATTTTTGGATATTTTGAAAAGTCAACATTGATTCAAATGACCTAAATTTGCTAATGGGCCCATTTTTCTTCCACAATTCATCATCCATAGCATGTGCACGACCACTTGGCCCAAAGGGAAGTATTTCTTCATTTTTTATTTATTTATTTGAATTTTTATTTATAATAATTCATTTAAATCAAATTAAATACATGGAAAATATTTAACCTACTATTTCAAATCTTTTTATACATGATATGCCTTCAATATTTCGTGCATGGTTAAGATTGGAAAGAATCAATTTGATTGGATCATGATCGGTACAAACACATGGAAAATATTTGAAAAATAATGCTTGAAAAT
The DNA here is from genome assembly GCA_948472305.1 of Vicia faba. Taxonomy (NCBI): domain Eukaryota; kingdom Viridiplantae; phylum Streptophyta; class Magnoliopsida; order Fabales; family Fabaceae; genus Vicia; species Vicia faba. Next base: position 1,556,528,920 of record OX451738.1, on the reverse strand, counting down.
CAAATCTCCAAAAACCATGAATGCCAAAGATTTGAAGTGTTTTATTTGACCTAATTGGTTCTATACTTAAGCCCGAATGAAAACCTAATCAGAAGGACCATGGAGCTGCGCTAGAAACCATTCATCAAACTTGAAATTTTTGAAAATAAATTCAAAACTGAAAACCCTTTTGCAGGTGGATTCAAGGCTTAATAGCTGTTCAAACACCTTCCTGGAGGTTCACTGAACGATTCCCAATCAAAAACATTCATCAAAACGCCCGGAATTGGTACAATGGAGTCCAACTGTTTCAAATAAAATTCATAATCGTGCATCTCAATTCATGCGCTTTTTGCAAGTTTTAATATATGATTTACATTCCTTATGCTATTCTGAAGCTAACCCATATGTTTAATTGAATTATTATGCACTGTAGACGATTTCACCATTACCAAATTCTAGGGTTTTCAGAGTTGTGAATTGGGCGTTTTCAAATAGCGTAAAATTAGCGAACCACAGTGCCATGGACGTATTCAGCATACTCAGACGATCATGAACCTATACTCGCGCTCAATTTATGAGCATCATAGGGCCATTCGCTATTTTTCCATAGATGGCCTAAGAAAACGCTCAGAAAACCGTGGCCTATGTTTTAGTGTTTCAGGGACGAAGAAGAAGACGATATCGTGGCGTTAGATGATTGGCCGGTTTAAATTTCGCGCGGAAAATGAAACACTAACGCATATTTATTTTATTATATTTGTTTGTCATATTAATTACAGAAAGGCAAACTGGCACGGTTGGCAAGCATGAGGGTTGGTAAAGTACATGACCTGGGTTCGAGCCCCAGGTCTTCAGTATTCTCAATATTATTTTTCAATTGATCTTCACATGCAGGTTCCATATTGAGGCACACCATACACCTCCATAATTAAGCCATCCACCTGTCCAAATTCACCAATCCAAAGGCCACGCTCTGAGGTACATGGTGAGTCCCAGTCAACGCGCCAGCACATTGCCTGGAAAAGTCAAAACGGACCAAGATTAATGGGCCTGAATTGCTAGAGAAAAACCTCCATGTTGGGGACTACAACCCCCTAGGTTTGCCATGTTATTTATTTTAATTAATTCTATTTTCTTTTAACTATTATTTGTTTAGTTAATTAATTGTTTTCACAAAATATAAAAAATCCATAAAAATCAGAAAAAGAATTAAAATAATAAATATTTTTATTTCTAGTATTTTTATAAATAAATTTGCATGTAATTAAATTTAGTGTAAATTAGGTTTTAATTTTAATACTTTTCATGACAAAAATCTAAAAAATGTAGAAATAGGGTTTAATTAATAATTTTTCATCCTTTTTACTCTTCTTTCTGATATTTAATATTATTTATTTTATTTATTTTATAATCAAATTTGCATATAAAAATTAGGGTTAATTTTAGGTTAAAAAACTTCAATATTTTTTTTAATAAATTAAAAGCCACTAGAATTAGGGCTTGCATCTTATTTTAATTTTAATTAATTATTTTTTTTTCATATTAAATCCTAAAATACTAAAAAATGCCAAAAAACAAGTTCTTTCTTTCTTTTTAATTAATTAATTCCTTATTAGTTTAATTTTGCAAAAAGGGTCCAACGCCCTTGTTTCGATTTAATTCTTATTCGCATATTTATTTTATTTTCATTTAAATATTTATGTACCTCTCCCAAGGCCATGTAACCTTTTAACTTTCTCGCACTTTATCTTTTCTTTTCTTTATTTTTTCGTCAAATCGGGTCCTGGTTTAATTTTGGCGATGTGGACCCGCGCCTCTTGTAATAGCTTAGAATTTTACTTTTCTCGCAATTTTTAACTGTTAACAAATGGCATGAAAGAATGTATGGACAAAAATAAAAACAAGCGTAGAACACCAATAACATGACAAGATAAATGCAAATGAAAACGACACACAAATCGCACACACCACCCCTAGGGTACGCCTCACTGTTGCCTTGCCTTCGAAAGGTGATCGTCGAGTAGAGGATGTCTTAGTAAGTCCTCATGATCCGGGAACCTGGCATGAGGGTAGCTTCTAAGGTATCTTCCCATTGCTCCGATGATCACCATGTCCCGAACTTCGAATTGACCCGAACACCTCCAACGGTGGTGCTACCTACCTCTCAATGGTGGGATGGCACTACTTTAAAGGACATTTACACAGACGAATTCCTTAGGGTAGGTAGGTTCTCGTAGATACTTGCTCTAAATTTCAAAACAAATTCAAAAAATACTTTTCACACCGACACCTTTTCAAAAAGCTTTCGAAAGCAATTTTTCAAACACTCTTGAGGACCGATACAAGAGTCGAACTGGAATTTTCAAAGAAACTTTTTAAAAACCCACAGTTGAAAAGCAAACAAACCATTTTTGAAAACACAAATGAGCAAGTATCTAAGAGCCCATGGATAACCATGGATAGAAAGGGTGCTAACACCTTCCCTTTCTATAATCTACCTCCCGAACCGAGAGCAATCTCTATAAGGAATTTTTCTGTGCTTTTGTCCTTTCCATTTGGAGAAAATAAAAGACGGTGGCGACTCTTGCTTCCGCGACATTTCGCGAACCAGCGTTAAACAGTCAGTTCCAGATCCACCGATCACAGAACTGGCGACTCTGCTGGGGAATTAAACTTAAAGTGAGGTGTACCTTAGGGTTAGTTCATAACTGTGTTTTCAATTGTATTGATTTGCTTGCTTTACTATTGTGGGTTGCATCAGAGTTACATAGATCCTAACCCGGATCTGGGGATACCCTGTTTAGGTAGCATAAGCTGTGAGGGACCTGTCCGGCGTAGACCGACATGGGTGAAGCAGTGGCTACGTTGGTGTGGCACCTTGGTCTGTACCGATATCCCTTGTGTTGCAACGAGGAGAATATGGGTCTTCCAAGGAGTCATTAAGCACCAACAGACCTTAGAACCTTAAATGACCCTACTTGGCCATTAGAACAGTAGCAGTATGCTACGCCCATTGAGGCTAAACTCTCGTGATGGTTCTGGCTGCAAGAAAAGATTGCGATGCTGGAGTTATGACCGATTGAGGGTAGTCAATGATATTGGGATCCTCTAAGAACCCGGTTACTTTGATAGGACAGGTATGAACCAACAAACTGAAAGAGGGTAATACCTAGACCTCATGCTGGCCTGAACTCTAAGGGTTTCTCTTGTGTGACTTGTGTGCCTTCCAACTTGACTATTTGCATGCTTGTTGTCTGACACTTGAGCTTCTTGCAGGTTTTGTAGTCCTTAATTAGGACTCATAACAAGGTTTACCGAGTTTCTTACAGGTTTTGTTTTAGTCCTTAATTGGGACTCATGACAGGTTTTACTTGAGTTTCTTGCAGGTTTTGGTTTGTAGTCCTAAATGGGGACTCATAACAGGGTTTACTCACATTATCCCATGCATACCATAACATCATACCATTGCATACATCCTGCATAAGGACTAACCCATTTCAAGGATCTCAAGGGTCTGTGATGTAGGTCATGATGAATCAAACATCTAGCAAGGGGCAAAGAGGATTTATTTTCCTCTAGCCAAAGTTGTCAGAGGCTATGACCCACTTGATATGGTGAGCTTTGACTCCTGAAGAAGGTTCCCCCAGCCAAGGTTGTTTGGAAAGCAAAATAAGGTTGATGACTTGAGTCAGAGGCTATGACCCACTTGATATGGTGAGCCTTTGACCCGTGGAAGAGAGACTCTCAACAAATATGAAGTTTCTTTCAATCAAGCTATCGGATCCAAACGCTAACAAATTTTCTTGTTTACCCCGCGAGGTCCTTGAAAACATTACATGCATGTCATACACATCATTACATAACATGTATCTTTGTTGCAGGTCACTTACCTTTCTCGTTGTTTATTTCAGCAATGGCCTTCCAACCAGATAACCAGGACTGTCTTGCTCAAGGGACTCGGTTCGGGGAAATCCTCCTGAATCTATCCAAGGGGCAGGAGGAGCTAAAGACACTCCTCATGGGGACTTTTGTCAGGAACAGTGCAGAGGATGAAAAGCTGAAACACCTACAAGCTGAGGTGGATGCATTGAAGGTCCAGATGCTGGGGCAGGTGACTGCCATTCAAGGATTAGCTCAAAGACAAGATGAGCTCTGGTTTCTCGTCAACCAACTGCTTCAGGATAACCAGCTGGGGCAAAAGTCTAAAGGAAAAAAGCCAGTCATCGTTCGACCATCTTTGAGACAAAGAGGCAAGGAGAGAGCTCCTCAGATAGCTCTAGTGTCACAAATTCAACATCACAACCAACAAAAGAGCGAGAGGAGGCAGTTCACTCGGCTCAGCATGACCTTATCCCAGATATTGCCACAGTTGCTGGAGACCAAGCTGGTAACTCTAAAAGAGGCTCCGAAGTTCCAAAATACAACGTCACCAAAGTATAACCCCAACGCTCGCTGCGCTTATCATTCTGATAGCCCGGGGCATGATACAAATGAATGTTGGGCTCTAAAGAACAAGGTCCAGGACCTGATTGATGAAGGGGCATTAGAGTTGACACAAGATGGTCAGGCTGAATTTTTCTACCATCCCTCCAAGGCTCACCATTTGAAGTGACAAATCCTGAGACTGGAAAACTTTTGTTCATTCGAATGTTCAAGTTGTAATTTTCTTTTGTTCAAACATTTACTCATGTTAAACATTGTTATTTCATTAATACATCGCATACGTCTGTTTTGAAGCAATATATTCGTATTCACTATACGCAAATTATTTTCTGATGTCAACTCTCGATTAAAAATTCTAAGCCTCTTGAGGGAGGATGACGAAAACGATACCCTAATCTACAGTATGCTTTTGAACAGACCCCGCTGATGAGGTACAGGCATTGTTTCAATCCCTAAACACTGGAGTTATAAGGATGATAATCCCTCGTCAACCCCTCTGAGCCAAAGGAGTAGGAGTTTTTCTTTTCGAAATTTAAAACCCGTAGTCGTAACCTGGGGCAGAGTAGTCTTCTCAGTTGATCCAAGTGCATAACGAAGGGCACCAAAAAGATCCTTACGAGACAAAGAAAGACAGTGATGGTTCTGAACAATCATACAGATAGGCAGTCGTTATGTCTCAAAAAAATAAAAGCCCATTAAGTTAAAACCCATGAAGGAGACTTACAAAACTGGGGCATCCCGCTGACTGCAATTCCAAAGAAGGAAGCAGTTCAGGCAAAAAAAGAAAGGGATAACAAAAATCAGACAAGAAAGAGGTCTTACAAACCCTCAACAAAAAAAGGAATGACTTCCTATTCAAAATAAGTTATCAACATCCGAATCATCACCGGAAAATCAGAGCAAAGACTCAAACAAGGTCTAACGTATGATCAACTGAGTTTAGGTTTGGAGAACATCAAGAAGAGTGGGTGGGTACAAATAATGTGAGCCTTTATCCTTTGTTTCTTAAACCATGAACCAGGCCACGTTATAACCCTTAAAAGTCCTAGCTGAAGCATGGGTTAGTTCGAAAGCATACTGTTACGAAAAGTATCCTGACTCCTGAAGGCTTACGGTAAAATAACGAGTTGACATCACGTTTTATAAACATTCATTTGTTTTATGAAAAAAGAATGCATTTTCAAAATCCTCAAGACAGACATAAGCTTTGCATTTTTAACATAACTTTGTTTGCATATGACCTTTTGTTTGAACAACATAGAAATTCGCACGACGAATGCCTAATGAACAGAAGTACCTCCAATCAAGGGGCATGATATGATCAGAGTCCATTATCTGGGGAAATCCAATCAAGATTCGGAGAATCTCTCAAAAAGGCCAAACAGCCAGGGGCAAACCTCCATCTAAGTCACTTGGGGCGTTGGACGATCAAACAAAGATCTTCTGGTGGCATGACAAAACACTTCTAACAGGGGCACCTCCCTACATCCTAAAAGCATGGACATAGTCGGGAAAAATACTACGCATCATCAAAGACCCGCTAGGTTGACATACCTAGGCAAAAATAAGGGCTTCCCGGCGAACCAAAAGGGTTCGGGCAAAATAAGGGATGAAATGAAAAAAAAATCTGTACACCCGGCAAGTCGAAAACCTGAAAAGGCGGCTTGGGCAAAAATGGGTATCCCGGTGGACTGAAAACCCGAAAGGGCGGTCCAGGCAAAAGTTAGGGATCAAAGCGTACGACTATGTCCTGTCATCTTGTCACCTGCCTACCAGAAGAAGGTTTGACCCTCAACAATTATCAGCATCCCACATGTGTCTCCCCCATAGAAACAGGGGCAATAATGGGTGGTTCAAGCAATCTGATTGCTCTATCCTCCAAGGTACCAAGGTAGGTTCAGCCAAAGAACATAACCAGATATCCTAATTCCCCAGAGAGTAAGCAAGTCAGTACACTCTCCCCAAGCTATATTATCAAACCTTAAGGAAATTAGGTATCCCCCGCAGATCTCAACATTCCCCAGCAGCATACATATATTCATAACAAGCATCCCCGGCAGTCTTGGTCTAAAGATTGTTCCCCGGCGACATATCAAACATTCAAAGGAATCACTTCCCCCGCAATTCAAAACTCCCCCAGGAGAGTCCAATCCAATTCCCCCAGGAAAATGGGAATTCATCTCCCCAAGCAGTAAGCTTATCCCCAGTAGATTCTGGAAGTTTATCCTCTCAGAGCACGAACGCGTCGTCCGGCTTTATTTAAAGAGTTATTTCCTTAACAGGATATAACTGGGTTATCCTCATCCATAAGCCATGGAAATAGCGTTCTCGACGAAATCCTCTTACCCCCCAGCGAAGTCTATCAACACTTCCAATACAACAAGGGTATCCCCAGCAAGTTACTATCGACAATTCAACAAAGTATCTCTCTCCCCACAGAGTATCACTCCCCAGCATGGTCGCTAGAGTATTTTTCTCCCCGCAGAATCTTCCATTTGCCAAGTTTATTCCTCAACGGAGTTATCTTCTCCTACCGGTATTCTTGCAACTATCATCCCCAGCAAAAGCTTATTCTCCAACATCAGCCCAGGAGTGACTTCCCGGCACCCGTCAAGGATCTACTTTCCTAGACGAAAACATACATTCCTAAACAACACATACATCATTATAGCATGCATAGACGCATCATATCATACAAATCTCATTTTTGTTGAGAACATCATTGCTTGATCCATATCATGCATTGCATATGACTGACCTCTACCTTTCAGGAAAAATTCAGCTAAATTCTCAATCATATTTCAAGACCTAGACCGGTTCGGTTAATCGACTCCAAAGATTTCTTATCCAGTCCAAGGCCTTCTCTAGTCCAGCTAAATCGACTCCCAACAGATTTTTCTGATGAAGACTCAGTAGAAGTTATCAGGTTATAATTTCCTTTGGTCCTCTCCCCGACGGTGCGTGAGATGTAATTCCCTTTCAGGTTATAATTTCCTTTGGTCCTCTCCCCGACGGTGCGTGAGATGTAATTCCATCTCAGGTTATAATTTCCTTTGGTCCTCTCCCCGACGGTGCGTGAGATGTAATTCCCTTTCAGGTTATAATTTCCTTTGGTCCTCTCCCCGACGGTGCGTGAGATGTAATTCCCTTTCAGGTTATAATTTCCTTTGGTCCTCTCCCCGACGGTGCGTGAGATGTAATTCCCTTTCAGGTTATAATTTCCTTTGGTCCTCTCCCCGACGGTGCGTGAGATGTAATTCCCTTTCAGGTTATAATTTCCTTTGGTCCTCTCCCCGACGGTGCGTGATATATAATTCCCTTTCAGATTATAATTGCCTATTGGTTCTCTTCCCGATACTGCGAAGATGGTAATTCCCACCAAGATTTTCTCAACGAGCGTTGTTGAAGTTAAAGTCACCCAAGGTTCTCTTACCGTTCATGCTAAGGTAGTAACCACCCCTGGTTCATTCATCACTGTTTGAAGCCCCATATCCAGCTCCTGCAACCAGTCAGGACACATTTATACAAAGCATCTGAAAACCAGCTCCTACAACGTGTCAGGTACTCATTTTTCTTTTGCAGGTATGCAGGTTCTCGCTAAGGAATCTCTTATGCGATCAACACCCAGATGGCATCTATAAGCCCATCATCCTATTCAGCAACCTCTAAATGGCATCTATAAGCCCATTCCATCACACTGCTACTATGTGAGCGCAAATTTCTGGGCACTTTAGTGTTCAATCATCTTCTACCCTCGGATTACGAAAGGCACGTCAGCCAATCTGCATCCTCAGGTCTAAGAAGATTGAACAGGGGCAAATGTTGTACCCCAAAATTTTCCCTCCCATATTCTTCAAGAAATTGCCAAGCCAAGCTTCAAAATTCCCCAAGGGTTGCACAGTGCAAGGGTCTCATAAGCAGGCAAAATTAGGGTTTTGGTTCTGATCAAGAAAATGAAGTTTCCAAAGGTCCAATCAAGTCTCACATGCCTACAAATATGGTCAAGCATCCTCATATCAAGTTTCAATACTTTCAGCACAAAATTGCACAGTCAAAACCCTAAATTGCACTACAGTCAACTGTAGGGGCAAAATGGTCATTTGACAGTCAAAAGTTCAAATTTTTGGTCAACATATCATTTTGAAGCCACAAACATCATTTGATCAATGCTTGATCATGATTCTCAAAGCTTGGCTCAAAAATCATCAAAGTGCAAAAGTTTCCTTATTTGGACAGCTGAAAAAGTCAACTGTAAATTGACCAGGGCATAACTTTCACATGGATTATCATAAGAATTCCATCCAAAGCTAATTTTGAAGAGAAAGACATTTCCTACAACTCATCTTCATACTTCAAGTCCAAGAAATGCTCTCACAAAAAGTTATCAATTTCAACATTATAGGTCATTTTCAAAAGTCAACAAAAAGGGACTTTAAGTCAAAGGCCATAACTTGAGATTGGTAAATCAAAATGACAGGGGACCAAAGGCATTGGTTATAGGACTCAAAGAACTTTCCAAAATGTCCAAGAACATGAGAAAAGCTTAAAAATTGAGCACGTTATGCCTTGTGGAAGTTGGGAAATTTTTGGATATTTTGAAAAGTCAACATTGATTCAAATGACCTAAATTTGCTAATGGGCCAATTTTTCTTCCACAATTCATCATCCATAGCATGTGCACGACCACTTGGCCCAAAGGGAAGTATTTCTTCATTTTTTATTTATTTATTTGAATTTTTATTTATAATAATTCATTTAAATCAAATTAAATACATGGAAAATATTTAACCTACTATTTCAAATCTTTTTATACATGATATGCCTTCAATATTTCGTGCATGGTTAAGATTGGAAAGAATCAATTTGATTGGATCATGATCGGTACAAACACATGGAAAATATTTGAAAAATAATGCTTGAAAATCAAATCTCCAAAAACCATGAATGCCAAAGATTTGAAGTGTTTTATTTGACCTAATTGGTTCTATACTTAAGCCTGAATGAAAACCTACTCAGAAGGACCATGGAGCTGCACTAGAAACCATTCATCAAACTTGAAATTTTTGAAAATAAATTCAAAACTGAAAACCCTTTTGCAGGTGGATTCAAGGCTTAATAGCTGTTCAAACACCTTCCTGGAGGTTCACTGAACGATTCCCAATCAAAAACATTCATCAAAATGCCCGGAATTGGTACAATGGAGTCCAACTGTTTCAAATAAAATTCATAATCGTGCATCTCAATTCATGCGCTTTTTGCAAGTTTTAATATATGATTTACATTCCTTATGCTATTCTGAAGCTAACCCATATGTTTAATTGAATTATTATGCACTGTAGATGATTTCACCATTACCAAATTCTAGGGTTTTCAGAGTTGTGAATTGGGCGTTTTCAAATAGCGTAAAATTAGCGAACCACAGTGCCATGGACGTATTCAGCATACTCAGACGATCATGAACCTATACTCGCGCTCAATTTATGAGCATCATAGGGCCATTCGCTATTTTTCCATAGATGGCCTAAGAAAACGCTCAGAAAACCGTGGCCTATGTTTTAGTGTTTCAGGGACGAAGAAGAAGACGATATCGTGGCGTTAGATGATTGGCTGGTTTAAATTTCGCGCGGAAAACGAAACACTAACGCATATTTATTTTATTATATTTGTTTGTCATATTAATTACAGAAAGGCAAACTGGCACGGTTGGCAAGCATGAGGGTTGGTAAAGTACATGACCTGGGTTCGAGCCCCAAGTCTTCAGTATTCTCAATATTATTTTTCAATTGATCTTCACATGCAGGTTCCATATTGAGGCACACCATACACCTCCATAATTAAGCCATCCACCTGTCCAAATTCACCAATCCAAAGGCCACGCTCTGAGGTACATGGTGAGTCCCAGTCAACGCGCCAGCACATTGCCTAGAAAAGTCAAAACGGACCAAGATTAATGGGCCTGAATTGCTAGAGAAAAACCTCCATGTTGGGGACTACAACCCCCCTAGGTTTGCCATGTTATTTATTTTAATTAATTCTATTTTCTTTTAACTATTATTTGTTTAGTTAATTAATTGTTTTCACAAAATATAAAAAATCCATAAAAATCAGAAAAAGAATTAAAATAATAAATATTTTTATTTCTAGTATTTTTATAAATAAATTTGCATGTAATTAAATTTAGTGTAAATTAGGTTTTAATTTTAATACTTTTCATGACAAAAATCTAAAAAATGTAGAAATAGGGTTTAATTAATAATTTTTCATCCTTTTTATTCTTCTTTCTGATATTTAATATTATTTATTTTATTTATTTTATAATCAAATTTGCATATAAAAATTAGGGTTAATTTTAGGTTAAAAAACTTCAATATTTTTTTTAATAAATTAAAAGCCACTAGAATTAGGGCTTGCATCTTATTTTAATTTTAATTAATTCTTTTTTTTTCATATTAAATCCTAAAATACTAAAAAATGCCAAAAAACAAGTTCTTTCTTTCTTTTTAATTAATTAATTCCTTATTAGTTTAATTTTGCAAAAAGGGTCCAACGCCCTTGTTTCGATTTAATTCTTATTCGCATATTTATTTTATTTTCATTTAAATATTTATGTACCTCTCCCAAGGCCATGTAACCTTTTAACTTTCTCGCACTTTATCTTTTCTTTTCTTTATTTTTTCGTCAAATCGGGTCCTGGTTTAATTTTGGCGATGTGGACCCGCGCCTCTTGTAATAGCTTAGAATTTTACTTTTCTCGCAATTTTTAACTGTTAACAAATGGCATGAAAGAATGTATGGACAAAAATAAAAACAAGCGTAGAACACCAATAACATGACAAGATAAATGCAAATGAAAACGACACACAAATCGCACACACCACCCCTAGGGTACGCCTCACTATTGCCTTGCCTTCGAAAGGTGATCGTCGAGTAGAGGATGTCTTAGTAAGTCCTCATGATCCGGGAACCTGGCATGAGGGTAGCTTCTAAGGTATCTTCCCATTGCTCCGGTGATCACCATGTCCCGAACTTCGAATTGACCCGAACACCTCCAACGGTGGTGCTACCTACCTCTCAATGGTGGGATGGCACTACTTTAAAGGACATTTACACAGACGAATTCCTTAGGGTAGGTAGGTTCTCGTAGATACTTGCTCTAAATTTCAAAACAAATTCAAAAAATACTTTTCACACCGACACCTTTTCAAAAAGCTTTCGAAAGCAATTTTTCAAACACTCTTGAGGACCGATACAAGAGTCGAACTGGAATTTTCAAAGAAACTTTTTAAAAACCCACAGTTGAAAAGCAAACAAACCATTTTTGAAAACACAAATGAGCAAGTATCTAAGAGCCCATGGATAACCATGGATAGAAAGGGTGCTAACACCTTCCCTTTCTATAATCTACCTCCCGAACCGAGAGCAATCTCTATAAGGAATTTTTCTGTGCTTTTGTCCTTTCCATTTGGAGAAAATAAAAGACGGTGGCGACTCTTGCTTCCGCGACATTTCGCGAACCAGCGTTAAACAGTCAGTTCCAGATCCACCGATCACAGAACTGGCGACTCTGCTGGGGAATTAAACTTAAAGTGAGGTGTACCTTAGGGTTAGTTCATAACTGTGTTTTCAATTGTATTGATTTGCTTGCTTTACTATTGTGGGTTGCATCGGAGTTACATAGATCCTAACCCGGATCTGGGGATACCCTGTTTAGGTAGCATAAGCTGTGAGGGACCTGTCCGGCGTAGACCGACATGGGTGAAGCAGTGGCTACGTTGGTGTGGCACCTTGGTCTGTACCGATATCCCTTGTGTTGCAACGAGGAGAATATGGGTCTTCCAAGGAGTCATTAAGCACCAACAGACCTTAGAACCTTAAATGACCCTGCTTGGCCATTAGAACAGTAGCAGTATGCTACGCCCATTGAGGCTAAACTCTCGTGATGGTTCTGGCTGCAAGAAAAGATTGCGATTCTGGAGTTATGACCGATTGAGGGTAGTCAATGATATTGGGATCCTCTAAGAACCCGGTTACTTTGATAGGACAGGTATGAACCAACAAACTGAAAGAGGGTAATACCTAGACCTCATGCTGGCCTGAACTCTAAGGGTTTCTCTTGTGTGACTTGTGTGCCTTCCAACTTGACTATTTGCATGCTTGTTGTCTGACACTTGAGCTTCTTGCAGGTTTTGTAGTCCTTAATTAGGACTCATAACAAGGTTTACCGAGTTTCTTACAGGTTTTGTTTTAGTCCTTAATTGGGACTCATGACAGGTTTTACTTGAGTTTCTTGCAGGTTTTGGTTTGTAGTCCTAAATGGGGACTCATAACAGGGTTTACTCACATTATCCCATGCATACCATAACATCATACCATTGCATACATCCTGCATAAGGACTAACCCATTTCAAGGATCTCAAGGGTCTGTGATGTAGGTCATGATGAATCAAACATCTAGCAAGGGGCAAAGAGGATTTATTTTCCTCTAGCCAAAGTTGTCAGAGGCTATGACCCACTTGATATGGTGAGCTTTGACTCCTGAAGAAGGTTCCCCCAGCCAAGGTTGTTTGGAAAGCAAAATAAGGTTGATGACTTGAGTCAGAGGCTATGACCCACTTGATATGGTGAGCCTTTGACCCGTGGAAGAGAGACTCTCAACAAATATGAAGTTTCTTTCAATCAAGCTATCGGATCCAAACGCTAACAAATTTTCTTGTTTACCCCGCGAGGTCCTTGAAAACATTACATGCATGTCATACACATCATTACATAACAGGTATCTTTGTTGCAGGTCACTTACCTTTCTCGCTGTTTATTTCAGCAATGGCCTTCCAACCAGATAACCAGGACTGTCTTGCTCAAGGGACTCGGTTCGGGGAAATCCTCCTGAATCTATCCAAGGGGCAGGAGGAGCTAAAGACACTCCTCATGGGGACTTTTGTCAGGAACAGTGCAGAGGATGAAAAGCTGAAACACCTACAAGCTGAGGTGGATGCATTGAAGGTCCAGATGCTGGGGCAGGTGACTGCCATTCAAGGATTAGCTCAAAGACAAGACGAGCTCTGGTTTCTCGTCAACCAACTGCTTCAGGATAACCAGCTGGGGCAAAAGTCTAAAGGAAAAAAGCCAGTCATCGTTCGACCATCTTTGAGACAAAGAGGCAAGGAGAGAGCTCCTCAGATAGCTCTAGTGTCACAAATTCAACATCACAACCAACAAAAGAGCGAGAGGAGGCAGTTCACTCGGCTCAGCATGACCTTATCCCAGATATTGCCACAGTTGCTGGAGACCAAGCTGGTAACTCTAAAAGAGGCTCCGAAGTTCCAAAATACAACGTCACCAAAGTATAACCCCAACGCTCGCTGCGCTTATCATTCTGATAGCCCGGGGCATGATACAAATGAATGTTGGGCTCTAAAGAACAAGGTCCAGGACCTGATTGATGAAGGGGCATTAGAGTTGACACAAGATGGTCAGGCTGAATTTTTCTACCATCCCTCCAAGGCTCACCATTTGAAGTGACAAATCCTGAGACTGGAAAACTTTTGTTCATTCGAATGTTCAAGTTGTAATTTTCTTTTGTTCAAACATTTACTCATGTTAAACATTGTTATTTCATTAATACATCGCATACGTCTGTTTTGAAGCAATATATTCGTATTCACTATACGCAAATTATTTTCTGATGTCAACTCTCGATTAAAAATTCTAAGCCTCTTGAGGGAGGATGACGAAAACGATACCCTAATCTACAGTATGCTTTTGAACAGACCCCGCTGATGAGGTACATGCATTGTTTCAATCCCTAAACACTGGAGTTATAAGGATGATAATCCCTCGTCAACCCCTCTGAGCCAAAGGAGTAGGAGTTTTTCTTTTCGAAATTTAAAACCCGTAGTCGTAACCTGGGGCAGGGTAGTCTTCTCAGTTGATCCAAGTGCATAACGAAGGGCACCAAAAAGATCCTTACGAGACAAAGAAAGACAGTGATGGTTCTGAACAATCATACAGATAGGCAGTCGTTATGTCTCAAAAAAATAAAAGCCCATTAAGTTAAAACCCATGAAGGAGACTTACAAAACTGGGGCATCCCGCTGACTGCAATTCCAAAGAAGGAAGCAGTTCAGGCAAAAAAAGAAAGGGATAACAAAAATCAGACAAGAAAGAGGTCTTACAAACCCTCAACAAAAAAAGGAATGACTGCCTATTCAAAATAAGTTATCAACATCCGAATCATCACCGGAAAATCAGAGCAAAGACTCAAACAAGGTCTAACGTATGATCAACTGAGTTTAGGTTTGGAGAACATCAAGAAGAGTGGGTGGGTACAAATAATTTGAGCCTTTATCCTTTGTTTCTTAAACCATGAACCAGGCCACGTTATAACCCTTAAAAGTCCTAGCTGAAGCATGGGTTAGTTCGAAAGCATATTGTTACGAAAAGTATCCTGACTCCTGAAGGCTTACGGTAAAATAACGAGTTGACATCACGTTTTATAAACATTCATTTGTTTTATGAAAAAAGAATGCATTTTCAAAATCCTCAAGACAGACATAAGCTTTGCATTTTTAACATAACTTTGTTTGCATATGACCTTTTGTTTGAACAGCATAGAAATTCGCACGACGAATGCCTAATGAACAGAAGTACCTCCAATCAAGGGGCATGATATGATCAGAGTCCATTATCTGGGGCAATCCAATCAAGATTCGGAGAATCTCTCAAAAAGGCCAAACAGCCAGGGGTAAACCTCCATCTAAGTCACTTGGGGCGTTGGACGATCAAACAAAGATCTTCTGGTGGCATGACAAAACACTTCTAACAGGGGCACCTCCCTACATCCTAAAAGCATGGACATAGTCGGGAAAAATACTACGCATCATCAAAGACCCGCTAGGTTGACATACCTAGGCAAAAATAAGGGCTTCCCGGCGAACCAAAAGGGTTCGGGCAAAATAAGGGATGAAATGAAAAAAAATCTGTACACCCGGCAAGTCGAAAACCTGAAAAGGCGGCTTGGGCAAAAATGGGTATCCCGGTGGACTGAAAACCCGAAAGGGCGGTCCAGGAAAAAGTTAGGGATCAAAGCGTACGACTATGTCCTGTCATCTTGTCACCTGCCTACCAGAAGAAGGTTTGACCCTCAACAATTATCAGCATCCCACATGTGTCTCCCCCATAGAAACAGGGGCAATAATGGGTGGTTCAAGCAATCTGATTGCTCTATCCTCCAAGGTACCAAGGTAGGTTCAGCCAAAGAACATAACCAGATATCCTAATTCCCCAGAGAGTAAGCAAGTCAGTACACTCTCCCCAAGCTATATTATCAAACCTTAAGGAAATTAGGTATCCCCCGCAGATCTCAACATTCCCCAGCAGCATACATATATTCATAACAAGCATCCCCGGCAGTCTTGGTCTAAAGATTGTTCCCCGGCGACATATCAAACATTCAAAGGAATCACTTCCCCCGCAATTCAAAACTCCCCCAGGAGAGTCCAATCCAATTCCCCCAGGAAAATGGGAATTCATCTCCCCAAGCAGTAAGCTTATCCCCAGTAGATTCTGAAAGTTTATCCTCTCAGAATGGGATTTCTGGATAGACATATGGAAAAAGTGTTATCACAGAAGATAGGAATGTTACTCTCAAATATGTTGAAGTCTTCAAGTTGACTTTTCATCTAGAGCATTTGAGTGCTACATTTGGCAGCTGCTATGTATTCAGCTTCTGCTGTTGACAACGCTATTGTAAATTGTCTCTTACTGGTCCATGATATCAGGTTGCCTCCTAAAAACTGGCAATTTCCAGAAGTGCTTTTACGCTTTACTCTGTCTCCAGCAAAGTCAGCATCACAGTATCCTACTAAGCTGTATTCATTGGATTTTCTATAAAACAAACCCATATTAGTAGTACCTTTCAGATACTTGAAAATTCCCTTAACTGCTGTTAAGTGAGATTCTCTAGGATCTGATTGGAATCTAGCACATAAGTAGATAATGAATAAAATATCAGGCCTTGAAGCCGTGAGATAAAGGAGAGATCCAATCATACCTCTGTAGATTTTCTGTTATACCTTTTTACTTTTTACTTACCTCTTCCTTTTCCAGAATGCACGTGGGATGCATTGGAGTCTTTGGGGGCTTACATTTTGAGAGGTCAAATTTCTTCAGAAGTTCTATTACATATTTGCTCTGATGAATGTAAGTTCCTTCTGGAGTTTGGTTTATCTGAATACCCAGAAAGAATTTAAGTTCCCCCATTAAGCTCATCTCAAACTCTGCCTGCATGCACTTAGCAAATTCTCTTCCCAGAGAAGGTTTAGTGGATCCAAAAATGATATCATCTACGTAAATCTGACAAACTAAAATGTCATTCTTAAATGTCTTACAAAACAAGGTTGTGTCCACCTTCCCTATGGTGAATTCCTTTTCTAACAGGAAGTTACTTAGTCTTTCATACCAAGCTCTGGGAGCTTGTTTCAGACCATAGAGTGACTTCTTTAGTTTGAAAACATATTCTGGGTGTTTGGAATTTTCAAACCCATGGGGTTGGTGCACATATACCTCTTCATCTATGTAACCATTTAAGAATGCACTTTTGACATCCATCTGATACAAAGTGATGCCATTATTTACAGCAAAGGAGATTAAGAGTCTGATAGATTCTAACTTGGCAACTGGAGAAAAGGTTTCTGTATAGTCTATCCCATCTTGCTGACTATAACCTTGTGCCACCAGTCGTGCTTTGTTTCTGATCAGTTTGTTTATGAACACCCACTTTGTTCCAATGACATTGAATCCTTTTGGTTTGGGAACCAGATCCCATACATCATTTTTGGTGAACTGGTTTAATTCCTCCTACATTTCCAGAATCCAGTCATTGTCCAGAAGAGGTTCATCAATTGTTGTTGGTTCAATCAGTGAGACCAGTCCCATGAGGGATTCTTCAGAGTTTCTGAATGTTGATCTTGTTCTGATTGGATCATCCTTCTTTCCCATGATCTTATCTTCTGGGTGTGCTATGCTGCTTTTGGATAACCTTTTCTGGAGTTGATCAATAGAAGGTACTGGAGAACTTGTAACATTTCTTTCTGAAGTTTTTGGAGCATATCTGTTGGGAACTTCTGATGAGTTCTCTTTAGCACTTGTGAATTCAACTTCTATATCTGCAAAAGATTCATTCTGCTTTGACTTTTAAGGGTCAAGCTTATCATCAAATCTAACACTTATTGACTCTTCAACAATCTGTGTTTCTGTATTGTATACTCTGTACCCTCTTGAGCGTTCAGAGTATCCTAACATAATACACTTCTGTGCTTTAGAGTAAAACTTGTTCAGATGATCTTTAGTATTCAAAATAAAACATGTGCATCCAAAAGGATGGAAATAAGAAATGTTGGGCTTTCTGTTCTTCCATAATTCATATGGAGTCTTTTCCAGAATAGGTCTTATAGAGATTATATTCTGAATATAACACGTTGTGTTAATTGCTTCTGCCCAGAAGATCTTAGCAATGTTAGTCTCATTGATCATGGTTCTGACCATTTCTTGCAATGTTCTGTTCTTTTGTTCTACAACTCCACATTGTTGGGGAGTTCTAGGACAAGAGAAGTCATGCAAGATGCCTTTTTCATTAAAAAATGTTTCAAATTTTTTATTTTCAAATTCTCCACCATGATCACTTCTGACTTTGACAATTCTAAGATCCTTTTCATTCCGAACTTGGTTACAGAATGCAACGAGCACAGAATGTGACTCGTCCTTGTGTCTTAATAACTTTACCCATGTCCATCTGCTATAGTCATCTACGATCACTAAACCATAATTCTTGCCACTAACAGACGCAATTTTCACTGGTCCAAATAAGTCTATATGCAGAAGTTCTAATGGCCTAGAGGTGGAAACAACATTTTTAGCTTTAAAAGCAGGTTTTGCAAATTTGCCTTTCTGACATGCTTCACACAGAGCATCTGAGCTGAACTTCAGATTAGGAAGTCCTCTGAACAGATTGAGTTTGTTAATCTGAGATATTCTTCTCACACTAACATGCCCCAATCTTCTGTGCCAGACCCATTGCACGTTGTTAATAGAGAGAAGGCATTTTACATTCTTACTTTTTAGTTCAGAAAGTTTTATCTTATAAATGTTGTTTTTCCTCTTTCTATTAAATATGATAGTTCCATCTTTATGACTAACATCTTTGCATGAATTTTGATTAAAGATTATATTATAATCGTTATCACTTAATTGACTTATGAATAACAGGTTATGCATCAATCCATCAACTAAAAGCACATTATTGATAGAATGGAGATTACCATTACCTACTGTTCCAGAGCCAATGATCTTCCCTCTCTGGTTGCCTCCAAAGCCCACGTAGCCTCCAGGTTTAAGTTCCAGGCTTTGGAACATATGCTTTCTTCCCGTCATGTGTCGAGAGCATCTAGAGTCCAGGTACCATGATTGGTGTTTTAGCCTTGCTACTAAAGATATCTGCTACATATATAATATTGTCCTTAGGTACCCATATCTTTTTGGGTCGTGGTTTTTTAGTTTTACCGAAATTCTGTTTGAATTTTGGTTTGACAGAGTAATCATTACTAGTGTATTTTAGGTCATGTGTGTGCCCATATGTGAAGTGTGATTTTAGTGGTGTGCGTATGAATCCTATACCTTTTCTTCCATTCCCGCTAACTTCATAGATCATTGAAGCCATCTTGCTTCTATCTATGTTTTTAGCCAGAAACTTCTGAAAGCTGTGATCATACTCTTTGATGATCTTATCAGCATTACTGGGAGTCTATGAGATTATTTCCTTCTAGGAGTTTTGTAAATCATTTTCTAATTTTAAAATCTTTTCTTTTAACTCATAATTTTCTAATCTGAGACTCTCAGTTCTTTCAGAGTCAGAGACAAGATCCTTTTTCAGGTTCTTGAATTTGACTCTGATCTGCTGATACCTTACCAGAATTTTATTTAGACTTTCTGCAAGTTCAGCTTTAGTAAAATTCAAAGTGAAATCAGGGAAGACCTCTTCTGTGTCTGATTATGAGTTTGAACCAGAGGCTTCGCTGTCTTCTGTCACATTTTCCATTAGAGTGATGTTGGCTCTTTCATCATCTGACTCTGAGTCAACATCAGAAGTGTCTGAATCGTCCCATGTTACCATGAGGCTTTTCTCCTTCTCCTTGAAGAACTTCTTTTTGGGCTTCTCCTTCTAAAGCCTTGGACAGTCACTTTTGTAGTGCCCTTGTTCATTGCACTCATATCAGATGATGTCTTTGTTATTTGACTTTTTGTGACCTGAAGAAGCTTCAAATCATCTATGTCCAAAGGAGGACTCAAACTTTCTGTATCTGGAGGAGGATTCATTCTGATTCTCTGATCTTCTTGGGTTTTTGAATTTTCTTTGTCTCTGCTTCCACAGTTGATTGACCCTTCTGGAGAGAAGAGACAAATTGTCTTCTTCTGATGAGGATCCATCACAAGTTTCTTCCATAGCCTGCAAAACCTTAGAATCATATTTTTTGTTAGATTTTAATGCTAGAGGCTTACCTTGCTTCTGAGGCTCGTCTTCTTCTAGCTCTATCTCATGACTTCTGAGGGAGCTAACAAGTTCCTCCAGAGATATCTTGTTGAGATCTTTAGCCAACCTAAGTGCAGTGACCATTGGCCTCCATTGCTTTGGTAGGCTTCTGATGATCTTCTTTACATGATCAGCAGTATAATATCCTTTGTCAAGAACTTTCAGCCCAGCAACAAGGGCCTTGGTTTCTTTAACTTGTATGTTGCCTTCATGCGTCATTCTCATAGAGTCAAACATGTTTTTGGCTTTCTCTCTGTTTGAGATCTTATCATATTCTGAGCATGAGATGGCATTGAGAAGTATTGTTCTGGCTTTATGATGGTTTCCGAAATCACGCTTTTGTTGGTCAGACATCCTTTTTCTATCTATCTTCTGACCACTTTCATCCACAGGATGTGTGTATCCATCAATTACCATGTCCCATATATCAGCATCATGAGCCAGAAAGAAGCTCTCAATTCTGTCTTTCCAGTAGTCAAAATTTTCTCCAACAAAGACTGGAGGTTTGTCGCTGATTCTGTCCTTGTCCTCATGATAGTCATCGCTGATGTTTTGGCTTGGTCCCACCATAATGTTTTTCTAAAGCTTGGATCTTGTACTGACACAGTGAAGTGTATGAACTCAGAACCAGGCGCTCTGATGCCAATTGAAGAAGTGAAAAACACAAGAAGGGGGGGGGGGTTTAATTGAAACTTAAAATCAAAAGTAGTAGACACGATATTTTTATCCTGGTTCATTTGATATCAAACTACTCCAGTCCACCCGCCAAGGTGATTTCGCCTCTCTCAAACGAGGACTTAATTCACTAATCAAAACTTGATTACAATACTACTTTGACAACTGCCAAAGTCTTCTTGAGTACAACCACAACCCGATTTATCTCAAGGAAAACTAGCTTAATCAAAAGAAAATGATTTACTATGTATTGTTGTTTTTCGTTACAAAAACTGTATCACTACTGTGATATATTACACAATTTGAGCATATGAGTGAATATGAATGTTTGCAGCGTTTTAGATGTATGAGCAGTTGTATATCAAAATCGTGAACGATTTTTCCTTTAAGCTTGTTTATATAGGCGTGGAAATCTTGTCCAACATAAAGCGTGATAATGGAAACTCAATGCTATTTCCATATTGAGAAGATTCTTGTCTGAATGAAGCCGTTGCATATGATACTGTCTTAATTGAAAAGTAACGCTTCAGAACTAGAATCTTGCATGTTGCTTTTACTTAAGAATATTGATGACTCAGAGATGTGAAGATCTGATGGTATATTATACTTCTGTTCAGAATCAAAGTATCCTTTACTTCAGCGTAGATTCTGATCATCATTCTTCAGAACATTCTGATTACCTCAACTTGAAAGCTTCTGTAGCTTAACTTCTGATGATGTTTCAGTCAGAACTTCTGCATACAAAATAACACAAATTTGGAGTGCATATTTGTTCTTTGTGTTTTTTATCATCAAAACTCTAATTAAGGGTTGTAGAATCAAACTATGTTTTAACACCTGTCCCCACAGAAAAGAGTGAAACCCTAACCTCAAAACCTAGCGGTGGCGCGGTTGTGAGCGGCGGTGAGGGTGATGTTGCAGTCGTGAGGTGGTTGTCACAAAGAGGGATGCGTGATTTTGGTGGTTGGCGTAGCGCAACTTCGGTTTGCAAAGGCGGACGATGATTCTGGTTAACGGGGTTGTGACCGGTTGGAAAACGCGCGTAGAGGGAGTGACGCGGTTGGATCTGGAGCGGCCCAATTGTGGCAACGGATCGAGATTACTGTAATAATTTTTTATGATTTGTATCTTATTTTTTCCTTACTGATTTTCCTCCTCCCCTTGTGTGAATTTCGTTTTAGGTTTTTATATGAATTAGTATTTTAGGAAACATAAAAAAAAAGTCTAAATTAAATGCAGTTTTAATTTGTAATTGTTATGGTAGGGATTTTTTTATGTTCTTGATGTGAAGATATTTGTTTTGTGTTATTGCAAAGATACCGTCCATATTTGTTTTAGTCAAGATCTGGAAAGTTAATGCAAAGAAATGTTCTTGATTCCTGATTTGAATAGTAGTTGCTCTTCTGTGATAGTTTTGGACATTAGAGGTTTGACTTGGGTTTTTGGGCTTGGACCGTAACAGTTTTGGGCCATGTAATCTTTTTTTGTTTATTGGGCCTGTGATGGTTTAAGAAGCCTTTTTGTTTATCAGAATAATAAAACAAAAATGACTAGGTTTAAATAAAATAAAATCAGTAAAGTTTGTAAAAATAATATAGACTACAAAAATAGTCTTTTAAGACAGAAAAATGGCCTAACGAATCTTATTTCTTAAACTGGGCCTTGGAGATAAACCAAGTGAAATGGTCTTTGGGCCTTCCAATTAATCCAACGTTTTTTAAATCATGAACACGACTTCAAAAATAATATTAATAATAACTAATTATATTAATTAATAAAATTAAATAATAATTAGAAAAATAAATTGACTTCCAATTATTTTGATAAAAAAATCGGGCTACGTGTTCTTCATTGCAAAATTGGGCTCGCGTGTTTCTTAAACATTAACATTTTTTCCTTTTTCTTAAATTAACAAAATAAGGCTAATTTCAAAAATAAAAATGTTACTTATAATAATGTTAATAATAAATAATTATAGTAATAATAATAATTACTGTAAGTAAACAAACATTTTCTTTTCAAAATAAATCAAAACTTGTAATGGACTTTATCAAAAACGAATTTGTTCACCTCCTTGATTAAAATAATACGCCTCTCTTTTAAACTTGAAACGAATTTTAAAACTTAATAGACCATCAAATATTGATGGTCCATCAAGACACCCCCTTTGACTTTTAAACACCCTCGTAAAAGTGAGGATTTAAAAAATACGATTTATTTAACGAAACCCTAGATTAGGGTAGGGAAAATTTTGGGTATGACACTTGCCCCTATTTAATCATCGTTCGATTAAATAGTGCAAGAATACGCATGTCTTGCACATTTGATCGAAAGTTTATTAAATATTAGAAGACCCCAAGATCTATCCGAGATGACAAATAAGGATATGCTGTACAACATTCCCATGAGTATGAAGAATAGGCATAGATGATGATGTATCATCCTACCAGTGTTTGGAACAAAGTTAATTAGATTTAAGACTCGACAACATGGACAACTCGTCGGTATCTAAGAGATTGTAAGATTCACATATTTACCGTAACCTAGGAGGTAAATAATACAAGCTTAAAAAGCTGACCTACTAATGCTAGGAGACTAATATAGTAAGTTTGTGATGTAGATTTTGTATATTCATCGCAACCTAGGGGACGAATAAAACAAAATTTGATAACACACTGCTGCATGGGGACTGATGCAATGAATTACGCAAATTTTGTTATGTTTACTACAACCTAGGGAGTAAACAGTACGAGGATTAACCTATGCATTTATCACAACCTAGGGGATAAAAGACAACAAGGGTGGGCTTATGTTATCCATCGCAACCAAGGGGATGAATAATATAACCTCGAAGATTCGCATATCTATCATAACCTAGGGGATAGATAATTGAAAAAGCTTGAAACCAGATACTTGGAACTTGGAATGACGATGTTGGTTGTGTCAGTCCTCAACCAAGATTCGATAACCAAATGAAATATGCTAAATTTGAAGCGACGGAACCCAATGTTTCTTAATGGTGTTGGTTATGTCATCCTCAACCATGACTATCAACAGGAAGAAGTAAACCCCAAACTCACGATGATGTCGGTTGTGTCATCTCAACCATAATTATCAACATGAATAAAATACCCCAAACTCATGATGACGTTGGTCGTGTCGTCTCAACCATAACCATCAACATGAAGAAAATACCCCAAACTCATGATGATATTGGTCGTGTCGTATCAACCATAATTATCAACATGAAGAAAATAAACCCCAAACTCATGATGATATTGGTCGTGTCGTCTCAACCATAATTATCAACATGAAGGAAATGAACCCCAAATTCATGATAATGTTGGTCGTGTCGTCTCAACCATAACCATCAACATGAAGAAAATGAACCTCAAACTCATGATGATGTTGGTCATGTCGTTTTAACCATAACCATCAACATGAAGAAAATACCCCAAACTCATGATGATATTGGTCGTGTCGTCTCAACCATAATTATCAACATGAAGGAAATGAACCCCAAATTCATGATAATGTTGGTCGTGTCGTCTCAACCATAACCATCAACATGAAGAAAATGAACCTCAAACTCATGATGATGTTGGTCATGTCGTTTTAACCATAACCATCAACATGAAGAAAATACCCCAAACTCATGATGATATTGGTCGTGTCGTCTCAACCATAATTATCAACATGAAGAAAATACCCCAAACTCATGATGACGTTGGTCGCGTCTTCTCAACCATAACCATCAACATGAAGAAAATGAACCCTGAATTCATGATGATGTTGGTCGTGTCGTCTCAACCATAACCATCAACATGAAGAAAGTGAACCCCAAATTCATGATGATGTTGGTCGTGTCGTCTCAATCATAACCATCAACATGAAGAAAATGAACCCCAAATTCATGATGATGTTGGCCGTGTCGTCTCAACCATAACCATCAACATGAAGAAAATAAACCCCACACTCATGATGATGTTGGCCTTGTCGTCTCAACCATAACCATCAACATGAAGAAAATAAAACCCAAACTCATGATGATATTGGTCGTGTCGTCTCAACCATAATTATCAACATGAAGAAAATGAACCCCAAATTTCTTTATAGTTTGAACTAATAGTTTGCACAAATAAGCCTGCTAAAAATGAACCCCAAGGGAATTTGTAATCTTAACCATAGTAGCTTTGTAAGATGCCATGTATGCATAATTCCCTAAATTGATATGCTATCCAAGTGTGATGTATGCCCCAAATGATCTTGATATTATGCGTACGTCATGCTTGATGTGAGGCTCTTAGTGGGAAATCTGCTACCGAGATTTCCAAGGAATCTACTACCGATATTCTGTCGAGAACTACCTTCTATCGAGGTCTTATAGATAATCATCTGCCGAGATTAACTAGGAGAATCTACTTCCGAGATTCTATTAACATGCCTTTAGCTGAGATCTTTTGGATAATCAACTGTCGTGATCAACCATGGGAATCTACTGCCGAGATTCAATTGGAAACTACCTTCTGCTAAGGTCTTCCAGATAATCAACTGTCGTGATCAACCAGGGGAATCTACTGTCGAGATTCGATTAGAATATCCTCTGTCGAGGTCTTCTGGATAATCAACTGCCATGATCAACCAGGAGAATCTACTACCGAGATTCAATTGTGATACCTTCTGCCGAGGTTTTGTGGAAAGTCAACTTCCGTGATCTACCAGGGGAAACTACTGCCAAGATTTTGTTGAAAGATTACCTCCTGCCGAGGTTTTCTGGAAAATTAAATGCCGTGATCAACCAGGGGAATCTACTGCTGAGATTCTGTTGAAAGATTACCTCATGCCGAGGTTTTCTAGAAAATCACCTGTCGTGATCAACCAGTGGAATCTACTATCGAGATTCTATTGAAAGATAACCTCATGCCGAGGTTTTATGGAAAATCACCTGTCGTGATCAACCAGGGAATCTATTTCCGAGATTCTATGTAGAATTGGTAGCTTAATTGCCGATGATGATTGCATTCATATAAAATGAGGTTTCATGCTATGCATGAAAATTTGATTGATGCATGAAATGAGATGATTGATTGATGCATGAAATGTGATGATTGATTGATGTATGAAAATGGATGTTGGACTTTGAAATGAGAATGCGTAGTTGGGATCTTTTTTTTTAGATATGCTCGACCCATGCTTTCAGACTTTGTTAGATGGACGAGATGGTAAGTATGGCTGGATTTTTGGATCAAAGAGCCCTAATGCATGATTTATGCAGCCTTATGTTTTATGATTATGACTTGAATGTTTTTTTAAACGGTGCCCTTGTGATGGGTCGTGGATGATTAAAGTATAGAGGTTTGTTTATGCAACAAGGTTGCTTTTCACATGATAGTTGAGTGTTGAGCTTGCATGATTCCCTGATACTTGTTTTGAACTCAAAGGTTGCTTACGTAGAAGAGAGGTCCCTTGGAGATTGTGAAAATACTTGGAGAGCTTGCCCCTGTATGGACTATTTTTTTCCTGATTTGTTGGCAGGGTCTTGGAGGAGTTTCTCATTGATATGAGCTTGAAAATTGTTTGATCATAAAGTGAATGACCCTGCTATTCTATATTATGCCCCTGATTAAAATACTCTTGAAAATGCTTGTCTTTGATGAACCATTTTGTATCAAATTCTTATTATCGAGCCTTGCAGTGGTCTTCCCCGACATTCAAATTTTGAAAGGATGTACTCCTCAATCTCTAGGATCTGGAGGAAGTACCCTAAAAAAGAAATCAGACTTTACTACGAACTTTACATAGATTTCCCCAAGTATTTGAAGCTTTAAAAAGTTTGTACTCGAAGTTGCTTGAGGAATTTGGACCCTACGTGCAGTAGGATGAACTTGGTACGTGCTGCCCCAGTATTTGAATCTTGGGAGATTGCCACTGCTTCCAGGCCTTGAGAGGTTTATTAAATAAGGAAACCGAGTCATATCCTATTGTGGCATGAATGCTTCTTCGAAAGGCGTGCCCCTTGTTGAACAGTGCTTTGAAATTTGATCCAAGTTGATTGAACCTCATAATGATCACCCCTTGTCAATATTATCTTCATGCGATATACCCCACGATCATTAGTGTTTTCCCTTGTTTATAGGGATACCCTTAGATGCTTTTTCCCCAGTTAGAAGCTTCTTGGAAAGGATGGCCTTTGATCATACCTTTTTGAAATCTCCTTGATGCTAAGTATTGATTCGTAGATAAAATTGTACATTTTGAAAAAGTAATTATGTTTGATGCACATGCATGTTCCTGAAATCGAAGTTAGATTTTTGAACAGAAATGGGTGATTAGAAATGGATATTCGAAGAAACGAAGTAGTTAGAAATAGTTTTAACAAACATAGGAGTCAATTTAACACAAATCTTGTCGAGTATGCTTTCATAGTGAACCTAGCCTCAATTAGGACTTTTAAAGGTTGTAACTTGGCCACGGTTCATGGTTTAAAGAAACAAAAGATATAAATCTCAACATTATTTAGCCCATCCCATTCTCCTTGATGTTCTTCATTCCTAAGTTCAATTAATCTAACGAATGCGTTTAATCCCCAAGAGAAGTTTCGTAGTCGCGCATATGATGAGAAGCGTAGGTAAAGATCCAAGTGCTGATGAAAAGCATTGATAAGATCCAAGCGTTGATGAGAAGCCTTGATGATTCTTGAGGTGACAGTCACAAGATTGCTCTCCAAATACCTTATTTTTGCATGGAACGATTTTTTTGAATTTTTTTTATCCATCGGGATGCCCTAATTTTTGCCTAAGTCAAGTTTTGATTTGCTTTGACTTAGCGGGCTTTTTATCTATATTTTTTGAGTTTCCTTTTTTGTTTTTGGTTTTGAAAATTTGTGACTGCCATGTTGATTGTTGTAAGCTTCGTCTTTATCATTTCTTCAATCTTGATTGATGTGTTGAGGAAGAAAGACGTCGTGGAATTTTGTTTTTTATTGATTCCTCAATCTTGGATGATGAATGCAGTGAGGATGATATGCTCGAATCTTTTCTTAGATCGTTCTCTCAATGATGTATCGAGGAAAGAGATATGCTTGAACCTTTACTTAGATTGTTATCTCGATAATGTATCGAGGAAAGAGATATACTTGAACCTTTGCTTGGATGGACTTGATTCTCTTGAGAATAGAATGCACCAATGAATTAATTGAAAGACTACCATGTCCCTGGTTAAGATTAAGGGTTTTTTAGAGAATAGAAAGAACTCCGACTTCTGGCTTGAGGGGGTTAACTACGGATTAACACCTTATTTCTCCATTATTTAGGAAGTGAAACAATGGCTTACATCGTCAGCTAAGCCTTACTATTAAAAAGCATATGTCAGCAAAATTTGACTATTTTTTATTTTCATCATCATCCCTCGAAGTTTGTTAATTTGAAAATGGAAAAGAAGACTAAAAATGGAAAGTTGTTGATTTTTTGTATGGAATGAATCGATTTCAAAAATATGCATGCTTATTTTATTAGAATTACTTGATCAAAGAGTACAAAGTTTATAACAAATAACACTTAGCAAGAAAGAAATTACAATTTGAAATGATAAAGTCTAATTATACTGGAGATAAGCTTCTATAATGATCCAACAATCAGGGCGAGGGATTTTCCATCATATGCGGGCCATCTTCTTCAAAAGTTAATTGCTTATTGTAAATCAACTCTTGTACCACTTCTTTGAATGAGTTGCATTCTTCAATCGAATTCCCCGCTACTCCACCATGAAAATCACATTGAACATCTGGGTTGTACCAAAGAGGAAATGAATACTTCATGAATCTGGTTTATCTAGGGGTCATTGATTAATTTTGGACCAGATATGACCATAATTGACTGTATGTCATAGGGATCGGGTCAAACTGAAGATTTTCTCTTTCTTGGCTGTATGGATGCCTATGCTGCTTCGGGAGTTGATGGTGATTACTTTAATTCCGAACCTGTCGATTCTGAAATTGACGTCGAGGTGAAATCCTAGCATGCTGGCTCTGTGGTATAGGCCATGACCACTGGTGTTGAAGGTCAGAGGGTGGTTGTTGGCATTGAGCATCTATTGCATACAAATATTAATGATAAGGTGCAGGAGGAGGAGCTCCTGAAGTTTGGTAAGTTCCCTAGATATAATTTGTTTCATTTTCTTCTTCCTCTTGGAAATCTCTAAGGGATTCACTAGTTGAGTTACTCGAGATGCTTTGGATTTTTCTGGTTTTGATGTTGCTCTCGATGCGTTCCCCAGCTATTACTAGGTTAGAGAAGCGTGATGGTATACTGCCCAACATTTTTTCATAATACTGACCATGTAGGGTGCTCATGAACACATCCACCAACTACTTATCTGATAATCGCGATTGGAATCGAGTAGCCAACTCTCTCCATCTCTGCACGTATTCTTTGAAATATTCGTTACCCCCTGATATAAATCTTGCAATTGCATGCGACTTAGAGCCATGTTGATGTTGTATTAGTAATGTCTCTGAAATTCTAAAGTCAAGTCTTTCCAGATGGGGATGTGGTCTCTTTCCAATTGGGTATACCATTCTAATGATGCTCCACTAAGACTGTCTTGAAAATAATGAATAAGAAAATTGTCGTCGCGTGGGTATGCTGCCACCTTCCTAACATACATTTTCAAATGGGTCTTAGGGCAACTAGAACCTTTGTACTTTTTGAAATATAGAATCTTAAATTTCAGAGGAAATACCACGTCTTCAACCAAACATAAAGCAGAAACATCAAAGTTATGAGTGTCCCGTCCTTCTATGGCGCTAAGCCTCTTTTCCAGCATGCAGTATCTTTTGGTGTCTTCAAGATTTTGGGTTTCTTTAATGTTCATGATTAGGTCTTCCCCTTGAGATTTTGGTGTAGGGAATGCAATCTAATGATACTCAATAGATTCATGGGATGTGTAATACAGTGGGAGAACTGACTTGGGTGTTTTGCGTTTTATCGCAAAATGTTGTGGACAGCAAGAGTCGCCACCAACTTTTCTTTTATCCAATAAATTAAAGGGTGAAAAGAATAGGAAAGACCTTTTGAGAATTTTCTTGAGTTCGAGGGGTAGGTTATGAAAAGGGAAGGTGTTAGCACCCTTTTCATCCGTAGTTATCTACGGGCTCTTAGTTTCTTGATCCCTTTGAAAATTCTTTGTTTGAAATGTGTTTGTGATTGGTGTAAGTTTAAAAATATTTTGAAAACGCCTTTGTTTCGGAAAACTTTGTAATGATTCTCGTCTCTATAAGAATGTATTCAAAGTGTTGGTTTTGAAAATAGTTCAAAGAGATGTTTGTTTTTGAAGATGTTTTGAAAGTGTGAGTGTGGAGATGGTTTTAGTTTGTGAGCAAGCAACTACGAGCGTCCTACCTACTCAAAAAGGTCTCTGTTATTTTCCTCCTTCTTTAGATATTGCTACCTTACCATTGATTGATAAGAAGCCCTATCTTTGGGTGTGAAGGGACGGGCGTGGGTCTTCGTATAGTCATAGAAGACAACTTATGAGACGCTTTAGCAATTTTCGTAGGGACTAAGATCGTTTTACCAAAGGCAACATCAAAGGGTCATCAAGGGACTACGATCTTTTTATCGAGGGTATTTGCTAAAACGTCCCATATTCGAGGGACATGACTATTTATTTGTAGGAAACAAGCGGGATTACCTTAAAGGTGCGCGTGTGTGAATTGTGTTTCATTGCATGCATTTTTGTCTTTGATATTAGGGTTTTCTAACGGCTGATTTTATCTTGCCATACACACCCTAATTACTAACAATTATATTAAAGCGATAAATTTAGGAAATTAAAATCCTAAGCTATTACATCACTTGGGGGATGGGCGTATAATTTACAAATGGGGATGAAGTAAGCTTAATTATTACAACCATATTGAATAACAATGAAGAAAATATATAGAAAATATAAAAACAATGTAAAAGAAAGGGAAAAAAATATTTTTTAACCATTATGTGTCGACACATGCGTCTATGCATTGACACATAACCCTTCTTATTCCTATAAAACCAAAATCAACTCAGTATGGGTCGATACATAATGGTATGTGTCAACTCATTTCTTGTTTGTATCGACACATTCGTGTTTTGTGTAGACTCATACATCTTTTGTCTTTCTGTTTTGGGTCTGGATAGCAGTATGTATCGATGCATAAGGCCTTGTGTCGACTCATACCCTGTTTTGTCACTAAAATGAGTCGGCTCATGTGAGTATGCATCGACTCATGCTGCAGTTTTTTAGCTCTAACATTGTTCTATTGTCTGTACAAGTCAGTTCACAGCATATGATTGATAAAAATGAACATCAAGCATATAATTAGCTTCAAGGACAAAGATAGCTACATTTTGTCTTCACAAATGAACCAATAATGATGTATGAAAAATGCAAAGTCAAGAAGACTTACCTTGAGACTACACTTTGTGTTTTGAGTCTGAATACCTTTCAAGATGCTATGATGGCTTCAGTGAACCTCTATGAAGCTGCTCCAAGCCTTCCTTTGTATTGAAAGCTGCTGAACCAACTCCAACCCAGTCAAGTTATACAATATTGTCTTTTGTTTGTGTTTGAAAGGTGAAGATAATGGCACTACATAAACTGTTCTTGTGTTTGAACAATCTCTATGTGATATGAAGTGTTTGGATGACTAGTTTATGGGAGAGCTTGCACGGTGGAATAATGGGTTAAGGTTTTGTTTTTGTGAATGAAGATAGAGCTGAAGATGAGCAGAAGTTACAAGAAAAGTTATGTTAGATTTTTTCAAAACTCTATATTCTCTCTTTAAAAGCCAACCCTTTGTGTGTTGTGAAAATAGTTTATTTGTAGATGAAGTTGGCTGAAATTTGAGAGGGAAACAAATGAGTTTTTAAACTTTTGGGTATGTTGTTTCATAGCCTTTCAGATGCAACTCTTATATGATAATTTGGTACAAATATGAGGACTGGTATAGTGCAGGCTTGGAAAACATAGCAGGGTTTGGGAGCAGGCTGTGACAGTGTTCAGAGGCAGCATAACAGTGCTAGTTTTGTGCAGGACAAAAAATTGTCTTTTAACAAAGTTTTGGGCTGTCATGTGGGCAGCACAACAGGCTTGGACTTGGCATCATATCTATTTTTTGGGACTTTTATGGACAACAACATTTATAGCATCATACAAGTCTGGTTTTGTAGACAGCATAATGGCAAGGTTTGAAGATTGAGTCAAAGGGAAAGGTTCGAACAAGACAAGGGTTAGAATTTGTAACTTGCAGTTTTTTTAACTCAGAAATGCAACCTTGTTATTTACTTGAAAACTTATAATAATTTGAATTGTCTTGAATTGTGGTGAAAATATGTCATAAAGAAATGAAATTAACATGTATAGAAAATACTTAGAAAAATTTCCAAGTCTTGCAAAGTTTGATTTTTGACTTTCTTGATTTTTGATGATCAAATTTCATATTTTGAATGTCTTGATGAAATGTGATCTTGGAAACTCAAATTCGACCAAAAAGTCAAAGTTTGACTTTTCAGTGTACAATTGACTTTTTCATCAGTTGACCAAATTTCCTCTATCAACCCACTAATCTCGGGAGATGAATTAAAATATGCGATTAAGTCAAAGTGATGTACTTGAACCCTTGAGAACATATTTCAAATCAATAAGTCATGTACTGGGTCAAAAGTCAAAGATTGGTTATTCTCAGTCAAAACCCTAATTTGGAGATCCTTGAGCATTGGAGATCCTTTGTGAAGAATGTCTTGAAAAAGAGAGGGAAAATTTTGGGGTACAACAGCTGCCCCTGTTCAATCTTCTTAAACCTGAAGAGTTAGATTGGCGGGTCTGCCATTCGTGACTTGAAGGTGGAAGATGATTGAACACTAGAGTGCCCAAAAATTTGCACTTGATGATGGGTTGGTTGATTGTGTCGGGAATGGGCTTAAAGATGCCATTTGGAGAGGTGATAAAGAATTAGTCAGAGGTTGGCTTACATATGCCATCCAAAGTGACATAAAAGTCTATTGTTTGACGACTTCACTGGGGACATAATCTTAACCAGAAGAGGTCTATTGATTGCCTGTCATTAACTGGTGGAAATAAATTCTAACCAGAAAAAGTCTTTGTCTTGTTGATTGAATTTTCTTGCAAGGAAGAGGGTTAGTTGTATGCAGATGTATGCATGTTGCAATGATGTTCTCAAAATAAATGAGATTGTGCCGTATGCATTTGTCATGTATGTAATATGATGTATGAATATGAAATATTGTTGAAGTGTATCTCTGTCTTGGAAAATAAATTCTCGACAAATGTTGGGGAGCTTTGGGAAATTAAATCCCGGACTGCTGTTGGGGATGAAGAGTGTACACATTTGCAGATCTTGTTTAGAATTTTTCCACCGAGTATTCCTATTTTGTTGTTTGAGGAGAACTCCGCTAGGGAATATTGACTTTGCTTGAGGGAAACTCTATGGAGAGTGTTGATTTCTGCTTTAGAGAAAGAGTTCAGGAGTTTTATTTGTCCGTTTCTCTACTAGGGAGTTATCTCTTGCTTAGAGAGAAAGGAAATTAGATGTTATATGGTCGGATCCAGGCTTCACAACAACTCGTTGGGGATAATAAAGTTAACTATTATCTGGTCGGATCCCAGACTTCACCGCAACTTACTGGGGAAGATGAAATTAACTGTTATCTGGTCGGATTCCAGGCTTCACAGTAACTCAAACTGTTATCTCGTCGGACTCCAGGCTTCATAGTAATTTGTTTAGAGAGATGAAATTGAGCTGTTATCTGGTCGGGTCCAGGCTTCGCAGTAACTTGTTGTTATCTGGTCGGATTCCAGGCTTCGTAGCGATTAAAGAAGTTGAACTGTTATCTGGTCAGATTCCAGGCTTTGCAGTAACATAGATGAAATCAAATTGTTATCTGGCCGGGTTCAGTCCTCACAGTAATTTGAAGTTAAACTGTTATCTGGTCAGGTCCAGTTTTCATAGTAATTTTCTTGAGAGGATAAAGTTGAACTGTTATCTGGTCGGGTCCAGGCTTTGCAGTAACTTGCTAGAAAGGATGAAGTTGAACTGTTATCTGGTCGGGTCTAGGCTTCGCAGTAACTTTCTAGAAAGGAGGATGTTAAACTGTTATCTGGTCGGGCCCAGGATTCGTAGTAACTTGCTAGAAAGGATGAAGTTGAACTATTATCTGGTCGGGTCCAGGATTCGTAGTAACTTACTGAAGTAGATGAAGTTAATTGCTATCTGGTCGAATTCTAGGCTTCACAATCACTTACTGAAGTAGATGAAATTAATTTCTATCTCTCCAGATTTCAGGCTTCGCAACCACTTACTGAAGTGGATGAAGTTAATTGCTATCTGGTCGAATTCCAAGCTTCGCAGTAACTTGCTTGAAAGGATGAAGTTGACTGTTATCTGGTCGGATTCCAGGCTTTAGAGTAATTTGCTTGAATAGTAATAAATCTGTTGGGGATTACAATGACTCTACCGGGGATTAAGGGGTTTTGTCCATTGATTTGTGATAGTCTGAGGGGCCAATATCAAGCTGGGAAACTTGTAATTTGTTGGGGAAATAAACCCTGTTGAAGAGAATGTTCGACGTCCTGATGGGAGATGTTTTCTTTAGAAAGAACTCCACAAGGTTTCTTAGTCAAGATTAACTAAGCTGGGGAGAGGGTTTTCAAGAGATTTGAACTTTGGTTAGGGATTATATGGATCCGTCTCTGTGGGGATAATTTTATTGAAATATCTCGGTGGGGATGTGCCAAATCCTTAAGGATATGCTTGTTACTGTTTTTATGTATACATTTGTTAATAGTTTAATCATGTTCATATGCATATGTTCATTCAATTTTAGTCATTGGACACTTTTGCACCCAAAACAGAAGAAAACAAAAGTTTGCACTTCAAAGTATATTTGTATTGATGTTTGCCTATAAACAGACATTTTTTGTACAAGGAGACATAGATCCTAGTAAGAGGAAACCGTCGAGAGGATGAAAAGAATATAAAGTAAAAACACAAATAATAGCCATGTGGAAGTGAATCAATGGGTTCCAACTCTGCTATTGCCTCTATGTCTTCTAACATCATCACTTTCCGTTGAAAGAAGTTGATTGGATTAATCTTGTACCATTGAACTTGGACCTTGGTAATAAATCGGCTGTAGAAATTCCATGGGACATAGTCATACGCTTTAATCCTTAACTTTTGCATGGACTTCCCTCTCGGGTTTTCAGCCCACTAGGATACCCATTTTTGCCCAAGCCGCCCTTTCAAGTTTTGGACTTTCTGGGTGTACAATCTTTTGCATATATCCCTAATTTTTGCCCGAACCTCTTTGGTTCGCCCGGATGCCCTTATTTTTGCCTAGGTATGTCAACCTAGCGGGTCATTTTTATGCGTAGTACTTTTTGACTATGTCTGCGTTCACAAGATGTGAGAAATCTTCGCCGTCCATCATAGTTAGCATCATGACACCACCAGAGAAAACTTTCTTGACAACAAATGGCCCTTCGTAAATGGGAGTCCATTTTCCCCTGGGATCGCCTTGTGGTAAAATGATGTTCTTTATTACCAAATCACCAGCTGGGTATACTCGAGGCTTAATCTTTTTGTTGAAAGCCTTGATCATACGCTTTTAATAAATTAGACCATGACAAATAATAGCCAGTCTCTTCTCATCAATTAAGTTTAACTGATCCAACCTAGTCTGGATCTATTCGTCTTCTCCTAGGTCTGCTTCTTTCATAATCCTTAGGGAAGGAATCTGAACTTTAATAGGCGGTACAACTTCCATGCCATAGACCAAGGAGAACGGGGTTGCCCCAATTGATGTCCGTGCCGAGGTACGGTAGCCATGGAGAGCAAACGGTAGCATCTCATGCCAATCTTTGTAGGTTACCACCATAATTTTGCACAATCTTCTTTATGTTTTTATTGGCATGTTCCACTATGCCATTCATCTTAGGTCTATACGGAGAAGAATTGTGATGCTTGATTTTGAATTGAGTGCAGAGTTCCATAATCATAGCATTGTTGAGATTGGTTCCGTTTCAGGTAATGATCCTTCCGGGGATACCATAACGGCAGATGAAGTTATGCTTGATAAACCGGGCTACAACGTTCTTTGTGAGTGAGGAAAATGAGGCAGCTTTGACCCATTTGGTGAAGTAATCAATGGAAACGAGGGTGAAATGATGTCCATTAGAAGCAATGGGTTTGATCTCTCCAATCATATTAATGCCCCACATTTTAAATAGCCAAGGAGCAGTCATAACGTTCAAAGGAATTGGAGGCACATGAACTTTGTCGACATAGATTTGACACTTATGGCAAGTCCTTGAGTGGTGGTGACAATTAGCTTCCATAGTCGACCAATAGTAACCAGCCCTTAGAATCTTCTTAGCCATAGTGTATCCACTAGAGTGTGTTCCAAAGAGGCCATAATGCATGTCCTCCATGATCTTCTTTGCCTCCTTCTTGTCCATACACCGGAGTAAAGTTTAATCATGGTTGCGCTTGTACAGGATTCCATTGCTTAGGAAGAATTTGGATGAAAATCTTCGCATAAATTTCTTATCATTGATGGTAGCTCCTTCAGGATACTATTATGCTTCAAGATATATCTTCACCTCATGGTACAATGGCTTCTCTTCTTCAGTGTCAAGTTCATAACAATGCGCGTGTTCATCAAATCTTTCGATTGTAATTCTAGGAGCCTCGTGGTCCCAATTGACCTTGAACATGGACGACAATGTTGCTAAGGCATCAGCTAACTGATTTTCTTCTCTTGGGAAGTGTTCAAAGGTAACCTCCTCAAAGTATGGTATCAAAGTCAGCACAAGCTCCTTATAAGGAATCGGGTTAGGATGCTTGGTATTCCACTCTCCCTTAACTTGACTGATTACTAGAGCAGAATCTCCATATACGTCCAAGAACTTGATCCTCGGGTCAATGGCAACCTTTAGACCTAAGATGCACGCCTCATACTCAACCATGTTCATCATACAGTCGAAGCACAATCTAGCTATTTTACCCCAAAATTTTCCCTCTCATTTCTCAATATATTTCCAACAAAGATCTTCAATGAATCAAGTTTGCGTAAGCATCGACTAGGTCAAATAATCTCCTCAACACTGATGCCTCAAATTAGGGTTTGAGTTTGTACAAAGGCAGTTGGATTTCTAATGTTTCAAATGACTTTCATGGATCATTATGGACTCTCAGGATTATTTTTGTCAAGTTTCAAGTCTTGGATCACAATTTTCCAAGAAAGTCATTCAAATTATCAAAAGGGCAAAATGGGCAAAATTAGGGTTTTGACTGCAAATGACCGAATTTTGATTTTTGACCTAACACCTGACTTATTGGTTGAAAGCATGATCTCAAGGATCTGAGCGTGTCATTTTGACCTAATTGCATATTTCAATTCATCTCCTGATATCAGTGGATTGATAGACAAAATTTGGTCAACTGGTGGAAAAAGTCAAATGTACACTAAAAAGTCAAATTTTGACTTCTTGACCAAAATCAAGTCCCAAAAATCACATTTCATCAAGACATCCAAAATATGAAATTTGATCATCAAAAATCAAGAAAGTAAAAAATTCAACTTTTGCAAGACTTGAAATTTTTTCTAACTTAAGTTCATTGCTTCATGACATCTTTTCACTATAATTCAAAATAGTTCAAGATGTTACAAATAACTCAAGATGTGACAAATGATTCAAGATGTTACAAATAGTTCAAGATGTTACAAATAATTCAAGTTATTACAAAGTGGTGTTTTTGCAAGATTACAAATCCTAAAACTTTGTCTTGTTTGAACTTTTTCCTTTGACTGAAAATCTTGCCACAATGCTTTGTCTTTGATACAATCTGCATAAATTGGTCCATAAAACAGACTTGTATCATGCTACAAGTGTTGCTCATTACAAGCTCAAAACCATGTTTAGAAGACAGTCTGCTATCCTGAGCAAAACAACCCTGCTATGCTGCCACAATACTCCAAAACTGCTACAAAACAACCCTGCTATGTTGCTCTTAAACTAGTCCAAGCCAACATTATCTCAACCCCATATTTGCACCAAATTAGCATATAAGAGCTGCATTAAAAAAAGATATGAAGACAGCATACCCAAACAGTTCAAATTGTTATTTGTTTCCCTCCCAAAATCCCAGCAAACTTCCTCTATAAATAGATTCTTTTCACAATACACAAGGGGTTGGCTTTTAGAGAGAGAATATAGAGTTTTTGAACAGAAAAGAAAAACAATATTCTTTGTAATCTTTGCTCATTCAAAAAACCAGCTATACTTTCACTCAAAACAGAAACCCTCAATCCACCATTCCACCTTACAAACTCTCCCATAAACCAAACACCTTATCACATAGAGATTGTTCAAACACAAGAACAATTTCTGTAGTGTCATTATCTTTACCCTCCAAACACAAAAACAATACTGTACAACTTGATTTAGTGTGATTCAACAGTTTGGGACAGCTTCATGGAGATTCGTTGGAGCCATCACAGCAGCTGGAAAAGTATTCAGGCTTAAAACACCAAGTGCAGTCCCAAGGTATGTCTTCTTAACTTTGAGCTTTTCATTTTTCATACATGATTTATTTTTGAAGATAAATTGTAGTAATCATTACCCCCTTTGAGCTAACCATTTTCTTGTTGTTTATTTTTATCAATTACATACTATAAACTGACCCAAATAGACAATAAAACAATGTTTAAGGCAAAAAATTGCAGCATGAGTCGACACATACCCACTTGGGTCGACTCATTCTAGTGAAAAAAATAAGGTATGAGTCGATGCATAGCCTTATGCATCGACTCATATTGTTATCCAGGCCCCAAAACAAAAAGGTGAAAGGTGCATGAGTCGACACAAAACACGTACGTGTCGACACAAACAGGTGCATGAGTCGACACATTCCTTTATGCATCGACTCATAATGAGTTGGTTTTATTTGGCGGGAGCAAGGAAAGCTATGCATTGATGCATAGCAGCATGTGTCGACACATAACAGTTCAAAATGCATTTTTTCCTTTATTTTACACTATTTTTACACCGTCTTCATTATTATTCGATATGGTTGTAATACTTAAGTTTCTACTTCATTCCCATTTGTAAATTGTACCCCCACTCCCATAATGATGTAATAGCTTAGGATTTTAATTTCTGCAATTTACCGCTTTGATATAAATTGTTAGTAATTAGAGTGTGTATGGTAAGATAAAATTAACCATTATAGAAACCTAATTTCAAATACAAAAATGCATACAATCAAACACACTATTCACACGTGCACCCCTAGGGTAACCCCACTTGTTACCTCGGAAAATAGTCATGTCCCTCGAATATGGGCGTTTTAGCAAAGATCCTCGATAAAAAGATCATAGTCCCTCGATGTCCCTTGATGTTGCCTTCGGTAAATGATCTAGTCCCTTACAAAATTTGCTAAAACGTCTCATAAGTTGCCTTCTATGACTATACGTTTGACCCACGCCCGTCCCTTCACATCCAATGATGGGGCTTCTTACCAATTAATGGTAAGACAACAACATCTAAAGGAGGAGGAAAAGAACAAAGACCTTTTGAGTAGGTAGGACGCTCATAGTTGCTTGCTCACAAACTAAAACCATTTTCACACTTACACTTTCAAAACATCTTCAAAAACAAACATCTATTTGAACTATTTTCAAAACCAACACTTTGTATACATTCTTATAGAGACGAGAATCATTACAAAGTTTGCCGAAACAAAGGCGTTTTCAAAATACTTTCAAAACCCACCATAAAACACATTTCAAACAAAGCAATTTAAAAAGTGATCTAGCAAGCAACTAAGAGCTCGTAGATAACTACGGATGAAAAGGGTGCTAACACCTTCCCTTTTCATAACCTACCCCCTGAACTCAAGAAAATATCTCAAAGGTCTTTCCTGTTCTTTTCACCCTTTCGTTATTGGATAAAAGAAAAATCGGTGGCGACTCTTGCTATCCATAACATTTGTGACAAAACACAGAACAACCCGAGTCAGTTCTCCTACCGTATGACAAAACTGGCGACTCTACTGGGGAATTTACTTAAAAGATGGGTTACCTTAGAGCTAGATCACCTTTAAAATGCTTTCATTGTTTTATTTGTTTGTTTTACATTTATGGGTCTTTGTTTGGGTTTATATTGATCCTCTACCCAGATCTAGGAACACCATCAGGTAAGTAGCAATAGATTGTGGAAACTATACGGAATAGACCGATATGGTTAAAGTAATGGCTACGTTAGTGTGACACATTTGTTGGTATCGGTATCCTTTGCGTTGAATCGAGGAGAATATGGAGCCGCTGAGCGGTGTCATGAAGCACTAGCTGACCTTAGAACCTTTAATTGAACAACTTGGCCATTAGGAAGTAGTGAGATAGCCGACTTTAGTGTAAAGCTGAAGATTGGTTGATACTCGATACTACACTTATTGAGATCATACTTTTGGGATATTTTGGCTGCAAGAAAAGATTGATTGTGCTAAGATAATGCCCAATGAAGAAAAATCAATGATATTGAGATCCCCTAGAACCCGATTACTTTCTAGGATATGTTGAGCCAACTAAACTTCAAGAGGGTACTTACCTATAAAACCTATGCAAGCCTAAACCTAAAGTTTTTTGTGTGCTTTGTTTATGATTATTATTCATGTCATCATAAACATCATAACATCATAAGCATTCTCACTAACCATTTCAAGGATTTAGGAATTTATCTTTGTTCTATTTTGTAGGTCATGACTTCCATTCGTAGGAATACCATCCGAATTAACTTCGTAAAAGTGCATCCTCAACTTCAAGAGTTAGCATCAAGGGTGCCTTGAGATTCTTCCTTCACCAAGAAATATGGCCGACTTCTCAACTTAGCTATCTCAAATCTCCAAGAAGAAATGATGTGTGTGCTTTTCCAATTCTTTGACCCTCTGCATCATTGCTTCACCTTTCATGACTACCAATTGGTGCCTACATTAGAAAAGTTCTCTCAATTGCTAGGAGTGCATGTGCTTGATCAAATACCATTCACCGGTTTAGAGGAGACTCCAAATCCTGAAGTTATTTCCGAAGCCTTGCATTTGAAGAGATCTAACATTGTGACAAATTGGGAGACAAGAAGTGGAGTTAAAGGTTTCTTAGCCAAGTTTCTGTTGGAGAAGGCTCGTTCATTATGGGAGGATATGGATTTTCAAGCTTTTGAAGATGTCTTGGCCCTTCTAATCTATGGTTTGGTTCTATTTCCCAATCCATACCAACTCATAGATATGAATGCCATCAAGGCTTTTGTCTCTCGTAATCCCGTACCTACCCTTCTCGGAGACATTCTACATTGGTTCCACACTCGCACCACGAAGAAAAGAGGTACTCTGTTGTGTTGCATTCCCTTATTCTCTAGGTGGTTTATTTCGCACCTACCTCGATCAATGTTGAAGAATGAGCAAGGCTTGACATGGTCTCAAAGGATAACGTCACTCACACATTATGATATTCATTAGTGTTCTCGATCCTTGGAGGACATTTCTATCATCGAACATTGTGGGGAATTCCCTAATGTCCCTCTGCTTGGCATTAGGGGAGGTATTACCTACAACCCTTGTTTGGATTTACGACAGTTTGGGTATGCACGAAGAGATGGTCCCTATGATGCACTCATCCAAGGTTTGATATTTGGTTACGAGGGTGACGACCAAGGTTATCGTCAAAGGTTCATACGAGCTTGGAGAATGATAAGCAAAGTGGATAGTAAGACATTGGGACATAAGAATTCCCCCCCCCCCCCTTGAGCCTTACCTTAAGTGGGTACGAACTCGTGCTCAAAGTCTCGTGATGCCTTACCCTGCCATCTTACCAATCATCATGGAGCCTGTTGCCGAAGGAGATGTTGCATATACTGTCCTTTATCCAGATATGCCTACTTCTCTTGAAGATTTTCAAAGAGCTTGGATTCAGCTAAAGGGGGAGAGAGACACCTTTGAAGCCCAGTTTTATGCAAGCGAGAAGAAGACATTAGAGCTCACAAGACAACTTCATGAGGAGAGGAGCCTGAATGCCTATATCGCTCTAAAGAGGAAGCATCCATAGGAAATTTGAGTAATT
Organism: Vicia faba; assembly: GCA_948472305.1. Lineage (NCBI taxonomy): Eukaryota > Viridiplantae > Streptophyta > Magnoliopsida > Fabales > Fabaceae > Vicia > Vicia faba. Next base: position 1,556,487,067 of record OX451738.1, on the reverse strand, counting down.
GTTATTGTATTTTAGTTCAGTTTGTTTCTTTTGTTTCAATGTAATCCCGAGAGGCATGTTGTAAGCAATTTGAACTTATTAATACAATTAATTTTGTTTCCCTTTTGTCTAAACAAATTTAAATCTTCTAAGTCCTTAAAATCATTTTGCATACACATGTTCATGCATCATAACATAAACAGGTTTTCCCTAACATGTTTACTTATCTTTCTACTATTTATTTCATTAAGATGGATATCGAACAAATAATGAAGGATCTTCAAGCACAGAATGCTCAATTCCAACAAATGTTCCTGGCTCTGGCTAAAGGACAAGAGGACCTGAAGGCTCTCATAATCAAAGACAATAAGAATAAGACAAAGAAACCAATGGGTGTCCTAAATATGGGAAGGAGATTCAGAGAACCAGCAAAGCGAGCTCTAGAATTTGCAACTCCATTAAATGAGGGGGACAATCAGGAAGAGAAGACAAAAGAAGGGGACCACAGTCCGGGGTATGATGAAGAAGAGGCTGACTATGTTAAAGAATAATATCCTTCTGCTGATGACAAATATAAACAGCTGGAGGATCGTCTCAACGCCATGGAAATTCAGAGAGTACCTGGTCTAGATTTTGAATAATTAGGTTTGGTTTCTGGAGTGGTCATTCCACCAAAGTTCAAGGTTCCCTCATTTGCTAAATGTGACGGAGTTTCATGTCCAAAGCTGCATCTAAGGTCTTTGATAACACTTACTTTACACTTGTTTTTTACTCTGATTTCACATGTTATTTAGGTTTTTTATTATTGTTTTCTCGTATTATGCCTATCTTTTGTTTCCTTTTCAGGTATTTCAATTATCCAGAGCTCCCCTAAAGAAATGAAGGAAAACAGGCTGAAAAACAGGAGTTTAGGTCAAATTTGCACTCATGGCGTCCACCATGGCGCCAGCCATAGGGTAGGCCATGACATGGACCACCTCCTGCTGACCTCAACTGCCACGTTCCCCACTTCCTTTCATTTACACTCATGGCGGGTGCCATGGCCTCCATGGCCGGTGCCACCTTTGGACAATGTTTTCCCCCCAAAAGAAGTTGGGAGGCATTCCTGTGATTTCCTGCATTCTTCATCCTCTATAAATAGAAGTTCCTGATTTCATTTCAATTCATCCAAGCTTAGTTGCAAACTTGATCCAACCATAGTTGCGAACTTAATCCATATAATTTCACCATTGTAAAGCGATAATTCTTCACATCAGGGAATTATTGCACTATTGATTGAGTCTGGGATCGAGTTCGTAGATTGAGTTTGTAATCGAGTTTGGAGCACTTCGGCAGAAGTTTATCCTGCCACATTTATTTTCAACTGCTGTTTATTTCTAGTCGCATTTTACTTCCAGTTTGTACCAGATTTAAAACCTCCCCGTTTGGAGCAGGTTTCTATTTATATTTCCCGCACCTTCTTTTACGTTGTTTATTTTCTGCACTGCTTTTACTTTGTTTATTTCCCGCACTGTTTTTACTTTGTTTATTTCCCGCACCTGCTTTTACTTTGTCTATTTTCTGCACTGCTTTTACTTTGTTTATTTCCCGCACCTGCTTTTACTTTGTTTATTTTCTGCACTTCTTTTACTTTGTTTATTTCCCGCACCGCACTTTAAATTATTTACTTTCTCGCATGATTTATTTTAACATGTCTATTTACATTCCCATGTCAGGCTGGACCTTACTGGGCTAGAATGTAAGGAATCTAGTTAGATCGATATTCCAAATAATGTGTCAATAGAAATGCTTATGGGCTATTTTGGTTTTTAATACGTGTTTTCTGTACTTTAATGTTGTTGGGTAAGATCGAAAGTCGTCCAACCCTTGGTTAAACTCGGTTAGTTCTAACTAGTCAAAGGAAGCGAAAGCGCTTTGTCCGGTTAGTTAGGGATTTTTATTATCAAAGAAATTAATTTTGAAACTATTTTCGGACGCGTTTATAGGGTTAAAGTTAGGTCCTCTTTTTATTAGAAATTCCAGATCAAAATAATTTTCAACTTGGTCAAGTACTTTATTTCTTAAAAATAGGTTTATTACTTTAAGACAATGTGCGCCTTTTTATAAGTGACATAAGAAGGTCTGATTAGAGAGTAAACTCGGTTCTGATTATGCGAAAGCGACAGTTCCTGTTAAATTAGTTCTTTTATTTAGTAGAAAATATTTCCCTATAAGTAGTTCTATTCCGAAGCATTGAGAATATCATCTGACTATGTGAATTACATTCGAACCTGCTTTTATATCTGAAGTTTATTTTGCCGCACTTTACTTTCTTGCATTCTCAATTCCCTATTTAATATTGACTTAGCTAAACACTGTAATAATGGGAAATGATAGATTGACGATTGGTCTCTGTGGATCAATAATATTTTATATTACTCTAACGCGATTCGTACACTTGCGAATACACCGCATCAAGTTTTTGGCGCCGTTATCGGGGATCAATTTCGTCAAATTTCGCAACCTATAGTCGCACCGTCTAGACTAAGTTTTACAGTCCCGTTAATGCAAAGATCTCGCAGCACCAGAACCTTATTCAATCCTTTAGCAGAACCTGAACGTTACATCCATTTTCTCCGTAGAATTAGAAAAACTATGGCCGAGAATCGTAACCAAAGACCCCTTAAGGAATTTGCCCAACCGTCAGATGAGGAACCTAATTCAAGTATCGTAAACCCAGCTATAACCACAAATAATTTCGAACTAAAACCCTCATTGCTACAATTGGTGCAACAAAACCAATTCGGTGATCTCGCTACTGAGAACCCGAATCAACACTTAAAAACTTTTATACAATTAGCAGACACTTTAAAATGCAATGGTGCTTCGCCTGAGGCAATACGACTAAGATTATTCCCTTTTTCCCTCAGAGATAAAGCACGAGATTGGTTGGATTCCCTTCCACGCAATTCAATAACAACCTGGGAAGACCTTAGGAGAGTATTTCTCGCAAGATATTTTCCGCCCAGCAAAACTGATGTCCTTAGAAACCAAATCACTAGATTTAACCAAAACCTGGGAGAATCACTTTTTGAAGCATGGGAGAGATATAAGGACCTGTTAAGAGCCTGTCCATACCATGGCCTAGAACAATGGCTAATCATCCACACCTTCTATAATGGAATCCATTATAACACAAAGATGTCTATCGATGTTGCCGCTGGTGGCGCATTGATCAATAAACCTTACTTAGAATCTTATGCTCTCATTGAGGACATGGCCTAAAACCATTATCAATGGGGAACATAACGAGCTACGGTAGAGAAAAAGGATACCCAAGGAGGAAAACATGAGATAAGTTCTCTAGACATGATGCAAGTTAAAATGGATGCTCTTGCCTTAAAAGTTCAAAACATGTCTCAAAATCCTAATATTGTAGCCGCAGTAGCTTCAGAATGCGAACTATGTGGGGCCTAAGGACATCAACCTACGGAATGTAACTTGTTGAATGAGCCTTCCTCAGACCAAGTAAACTACACCCAAGGAAACCCATTTTCAAACACTTACAACCCCGGATGGAGGAATTACCCAAACTTGTCTTATAAAAACAACAGCCCAATACAAAACTCTGCACCTCCGAGACCTACAGGTTTCCAAGCCCAAACACCAAATAAACCTATGCAAGTTGTGGCACCCAAACCAAACCTTGAGAAAATCATGGAAACTTTCATTTCTGCTAAAACCCGGCAAAACAAAGAGTTCCTAAATCAGAATATTCATGTAAACGAACTAATCATGCAATTAGGAACTAAGGTTGATCAGATAATTACGCATAACAAGATGCTTAAAACCCAGATCTTGCAGATAGCCCAAACACAAGCCCCACAAGCTACACCTGGAGGACAATTCCCTGGACAACCTCAACCAAATCCTAAAGGGCAAGCTAATGCCATTTCCTTACTAAGTGGGACTACTTACGATGGACCCAAGAATCTAGCCATGAGTACACCCTCACAACCTAAGACAAATGTTTTGCCTACAGACCAAGTGGAGGAACCAGAGGAACCCGAAAAGCAAAAAGAACCAGAATTAAAAGATAAAACTAATAAATCACCACCCCCGTACAAACCCCCAGTCCAATTTCCACAAAGACTTAAACAAACCAAACTTGACAATCAATACCAGAGATTCGTTAAAGTTATAGAAAAACTCCATGTAGAGATTCATTTCACTGAAGCCATCACTCAGATACCATCTTATGCTAAATTCCTAAAAGACATCCTGACCAACAAGCATAGACTTGATGATCCCAAACCTATCAAGTGCAATTTTATTTCAGAAAATAAACTTGCCAAGAAAGAAAAGGATCCAGGAAGTTTTTCCATTCCTTGTATCTTAGGAAATCATACTATTGAAAAAGCCTTCTTAGATCTAGGAGCTAGCGTCAGCCTTATGCCTTTAGCATTTTGTATAAGGTTAAACTTAGGAGAATTGCAGCCGACTAAAATGTCTCTCTAGCTGTCTGATAGATCAGTTAAGTATCCTATAGGCATACTTGAAGACATACCAGTTAAGATCGGTCAGCTATATATCCCAACTGATTTCGTGCTTATGGATATTAAAGAAGACGAAGAAATCCCAATCCTCTTAGGTAGACCATTCCTATCAACAACCGGAGCCATAATTGACGTTAAGAAAGGAAAATTAACATTTGAGGTGGGTGATGAAAAGATATAATTTATTCTTTCAAAGTTCTTAATAGCACCAGTCATAGGAGATGCCTGTTATGCCATCGACGTCATTGACGAGTGTATATTGGAACTTAAGCGAGAGGAATCTAACAAAAATATCAAGTTACCTTTGACCCTATTATGGAGGACGATGAATTTAAAAGTTTAGAACCTTACATCGATGACGACCTCTATGAATGTTTATCGCTTACTCCCGATCCCATGCCTTGCCCTTTGAAACCATCTTTAGAACTGAAGGAACTTCCCAAGAACCTTAGATATGAATTCTTAGATAAAGAGATGAATCGTCCTGTTATAGTTAACGCTATTTAAGTCAAGACGAGACAACTCAACTCTTAGAGATCTTACAAAAATATCCTTCAGCTTTAGGGTATAACATCTCTGATTTAAAAGGAATAAGTCCATCAGTGTGCATGCACCGGATCTTGTTAGAGGAAAACTCAAAACCCTCAAGAGAACATCAAAGAAGAATAAACCCTATAATGAGCGATGTTGTTAAAAGAGAAGTTCTTACGTTACTAGAGGCTGGTATAATTTACCAAATATCAGATAGTAATTGGGTGAGCCCTGTGCATGTGGTGCCAAAGAAAGGAGGCATCACAGTCATAGAAAATGAGAAAGGTGAGCATATTGCTAAACAAACAGAAGGAGGTTGGCATATGTGTATAGATTATAGAAAATTAAACAAAGCAACCAGGAAGGATCATTTCCCTCTTCCATTTATAGATCAAATGCTCGAACGTCTAGCCAGACACTCGCACTTTTGTTATCTAGATGGATACTTAGGATTTTTCCAAATACCTATTCACCCTGAGGATCAAGAGAAAACAACCTTCACCTATCCTTATGGAACGTTCTCCTATAGACGAATGCCCTTCGGACTCTGTAATGCCCCTGCCACTTTTCAATGTTGTATGATGTCTATATTTGCAGATTAGCTAGATGGAATAATGGATATTTTCATGGACGATTTCTCGGTGTGTGGATTCAATTTTAAAGATTGTCTCTCCAACCTCGAAAAAATCCTTTAAAGATGCGTAGAGGTGAACCTAGTGCTAAACTGGGAAAATGCCATTTTATGGTTAATGAAGGTTTAGTATTTAGACACATTGTCTCCGAAAGAGGCATTGAGGTCGATAGAGCCAAAATTGAAGTTATAGAAAACCTCAGCCCACCTAAAACCATTAGGGAGATTAGAAGTTTTCTTGGACATGTTGGTTTTTATCGGTGTTTTGTAGAAGACTTCTCTAAAATAACAAAACCTTTGACTAATCTTCTAATGAAGGACGTTGAATTTGTTTTTGAAGAGAAATGTCTTGAAGCTTTTAAAATTTTGAAACAAGCACTAATTTCAACTCCGATCACGCAACCCCCAGATTGGACACAACCTTTTGAAATCATGTGCGATGCCAGCGATTATGCAGTTGGTGCTATTCTAGGACAACGAAAAGACAAGAAAGTACATGTTATATATTATGCTAGTAGAACCCTAGATACCGCCCAACTCAACTATGCAACAACAGTGAAAGAATTACTGGCAGTAATTTTTGCGATAAATAAGTTTAGGTCCTACCTAGTTGGAGCAAAGATCATTGTTTACACTGATCATGTTGCCATACATTATCTATTAAATGAAAAGGACACTAAACCTAGATTACTTAGATGGTTCCTATTACTCCAAGAGTTTGATCTAGACATTAAGGATAAGAAAGGCACAGAGAATGTTGTCGCGACCACCTCTCTAGATTAGAACACTTAAAACCTGACTTATTGCCTATAAATGATGATTTCACCTATGATAGACTTATAGCTAAGACTGATGATTTCGAGCCTTACAAAGATAAAGATTTTGAAAAAATTTCAGTAATGAAGAGCGTACCTTGGTACGCTAATTTTGTAAACTACCTAGCTGCAGATAGCATACCCCCTGATCTAAATTACCAACAGAAAAAGAAGTTCTTCAAAGATGTTAAACATTTCTACTGGAATGGACCACTCTTATTCAAGAGAGGAATAGATAATATTTTCAGGCATTGCGTCCTAGAAGAGGAAATAGAAAACATCATCAGACACTGCCATTCTGCACCTTATGGTGGACATGCAGATATATCTAAAACAAACGCCAAGATTCTTCAAGCAGGCCTCTATTGGCCAACTTTATGGCACGATGTTCATGCCTACATTGTCAAGTGTGACCAATGCCAACGCACAGGGAACATATCAAGACGTGACGAGATGCCAATGAGGAATATCCAGGAAGTTGAACTCTTTGATGTTTGGGGTATAGACTTTATGGGACCATTTCCACCTTCAATGGGAAATAGGTACATTTTGGTAGCTGTGGACTATGTGTCTAAATGGATTGAGGCTATTGCATCACCCACAAATGACACAAGAGTGGTAGTCAAGTTATTTAAGAATATCATTTTCCGAGGTTTTGAACACCCCGTCTCGTTATAAGTGATAGAGGATCACATTTCATATCCAGAATCTTTGATAAGCTCTTGAGTAAGTATGAAGTAAAGCACAGAGTAGAAACACCTTATCATCCACAGACTAACAGCCAAGTAGAAGTGTCTAACAGGGAGATTAAACAAATCTTAGAAAAAACCGTTTCAATTTCCAGAAAAGATTGGTCTCAGAAGCTACATGAAGCACTATGGGCCTACAGAACAGCTTTTAAAACCCCTATTAGAACAACCCCTTACCGATTAGTCTATGGAAAATCTTGTCATTTACCCTTCGAGTTAGAGCATAAAGCCTATTGGACCATTAAGACCCTGAATTTGGAATATTTGACTGCTGGTGAAAAGCGTATCCTTGACATTCATAAATTAGAGGAATTCTGCAAGTCTGCCTATGAGAATGCTATAATATATAAAAAAAGAACCAAAACTTGGCATGACAGAAGAATTGTAAAGAAATATTTCAATATAGGCGACCTTGTTCTCCTTTTCAATTCCAGGTTGCGACTTTTTCCTGGCAAGCTACGTTCAAGATGGACTGGTCCTTTTGAGGTCTCTAGAATCCTAAGATCTGGAGCAGTCAAGATCAAGACCAATTCTTGTAGCCCATTCATCGTCAATGGGCAGAGGTTGAAGCACTACGAAGGAGGTGACATTCCCACCAACTACTCCAGCCACACTCTGATTGATCCATCAGTACCAGTTTCCGATATATAAAGTTTACTCGTCAAGCTAACGACATTAAACAAGCGTTGCATGGGAGGCAACCCATGGGTTTATTTTTATTTTTTGCATTTATTTACTTTTTACTTTATCAAATTTTATTTTTTATCTTTATACTAACAGTTGAAAAATTTATGATTTCAGGCATCACCTGCTAGTCGTCTTTGCTAACTACATTTTTCAGGATGGAGCATTTCGATGATATGCATGTTTCCTTCCGAGATGACACTCAGAGACAATGCTATGTGGTCCTGGCTTCTACATCACTGAAAAGATATGGCGTGACCAGCTATCCCGGGAGGATAGAAGAGATGGTTTACTTTATGCCATCCAACAGCAGCTGGAAGATAACATGAGTTTTATGGAGGCGTCACGACAACAGACAGACTGCTCTTTTCAAAGTCTTATGGAATATCAATTGGCGATATCCCGCGAGCAACATAGGAAACAAGCCCAGTTTTAGAGGCACTCCTCCCTCATGGGGGCCACTCAAGGTCCCTTTTAGGCAACCTTCGCGAGATTCAGAGTTCACAGATTGCCTTGTCCACCAGATTCGACCAGTTCGAGGCTTCTTAGAGCAGTCGTTGTCGCAGCCGATCCCGTCATCCTACACATTCACCACAGGATGGCGAGGGACCCAGCCAGTCTTAGTAATTTACCAGGTGACTCTTTCCATATCTTATTTCATAACATTGGGGACAATGTTCAATTTAAATGTGGGAGGAGATTTATTGGCTTTACTTTTCTCGCTTTATTTTTCCTTTCCTTCATTTTCCTTCTTGTTATTTTACTTCTTTATTTGATTTAGTTTGCTTGTCTGCTTTCTATTGTACCCCAAAATTTTCCCTCTCACTTATCAAGAATTTGCTCACAAGATCTCCTTGGGCTCAAGACTGCACTAGGGTTTGATCAGCTCAAGACACCTCCTTAGGCACTGATGACCAAAATTAGGGTTTGAGTTTTCACAAGGATTTTTGAACTATCAATGCTTAATATGACTTTCATGGATCATTATGGACCCCCAATATTACTCATGTCAAGTTTCAAGCCTTGGATCACACTTTTGATCAGTCAATTGAACAGTTGAGCTAAAAATCAGCTGTATTGGGGAAAAAGTCAACTATGACCAATTTATAGTCAAAATTCATAATTTTTGATCCACATCAACATTTTAGACTCATATGTATCATTTGATCAAGTTTGGACCATAATTCCTCAAGAAATTTGATCAAATCTCCAAAAGGGCAAAATGGTTAAAATTAGGATTTTGACTGGGAAAGGGAAATTTCTGATTTTTGACCTAGCAAATGGTCAGTTGGTTTAAGGAATGATCTCAAGAGTCTAACTGCATCATTTTTACCTAATGACATGATTCAAAACATTGCAAATCAATTGGATTGACAGATGAATTTTGCAGTCAACTGATCAAAAGTCAACTGTATACTGAAAAGTCAAACTTTGACTTTTTGGTAAAATTTAAGCACCAAAGATCATAATTCATCAAAACATGTCAAAATAGGAAACTTATTCATCAAGAAATCAAAAAGTCAAGATTTCATTTTGAAAAGTCAAAATTTCTAAACTTAGAAATTTTTCGAAGTGTTGGAAATTTCATGTTTTTTTTCATAACTTTGAGCCAAATTTTCACCATGATGAAAGATGATTCAAGAGAAACTTCCAACATGAAAGTTGTATATATCCATGAAATCTACAACTTTTCTTCACACAATTTCTTCCAAAGGTACTTGGATCTCAAGTTATAATTTTGTGAACATAGGGTCATGAAACTAAACACTTAGTGAAATTTTACCCTATTTTGGCCAGGATTTTGACCTAACTTCATGGCACTTTTTCATATAGTTCCAAGGGGAATCTTAAAAAGAAATTAAAAGATGGGTTGTAGAGCACATTTCAAGTTTCCAAAATGTCCAAGAACTCCTTGAGATCATTCTTGAGTAGGGAGAATCGAAGAGATGAAGTTGGTGTTTTGTCACTTGAATTATAGGTCATTTTCATGATGAACACAAATGCAATTTCAATGTTAGGCTGCATAATCTTTGCTTTGCAGGCCTCAAACTTGTTTGTCACTCCATAATTAATGGATTACACAAACTTTTGAGCTATAATCCAAGTGATTTAAGCTTTATCCAATTCACATTGCCATTTTGGGAAGAAAGTTAACAATGCCATTCTTGTAAAGCAAGCTTTTTGCATAAAGTTCACATTGAGCCTCTAACTTGTTCCCTCTGATCACACTCCATCCACAAAGTCAGAAGCAAGCTTTTTTAAAGCATAACCACTCTATCTTATCAAGTACACAAGACTTTGAAACTTGTTTTGTCAAAAAATCACATGTTTAGCTTAAGGATGCAAATTCAAATTCTGATCAACAACAAGTCTCCAAACTTGTTGCTTATAAATAGAAGCACTATTTGTGAGCTAGGACACGAGCTTGAAGACCCTTAAACTCACTCAAATTCCCTCTAGCCAGAAATTGTCTCAAAACACCATTATTGTGCAAGTTCTGACTTTACATACCAAACTCCAAATTCCCTCGTGCGTTCTTTGGCCTTTCACTTCCAAAAGATTCTAAATATCAAATACAAACCATCCAAAGTCCATTTTCTCAACTGTAACACCTCCATCATCAAGTTCCATTTTCAAAAACAGGGGTCTGCAACTTGACTTCTCCAGAGCTCCTCAGCCACTTTCAGCTCAAGCTAATCATTTCATTAGCTTCCTGGGACCTCAAGGAAGCTAACCTGGTCCTTGCAACACTTTGAATCAAGCTTATTTGCATTTCACGATTTCCAGTTTTGAGGTATTTTTCTTGAACTTCTATCTTATTACTTAGGCATTGTTAGGCTTGCATTTGTGAAGATAAAATGTAGACCTCATTGCCATAAAGCTGTACGTATCCATAGTTTGCATTTACATGGCCTGAGCTTAGAGAATTTTAGAGTTGAAGTTTCTGAAATTTTTAGGGTTCAAATTAGGGCCAGAGAAATTCTCATTTATCTTTGACTTTTAGCTTTAGTTATTTACATGGTTAGATTTGTGAGGAAGAATGCAACAACTTTCATTTTGTCATATTCCATTTTTGTTGAGAAATAAAGAAGTTACAGGTACACCGGCTGGAGGTTGAAGATGAAGTCATCAGGACTTGATTTGCCTTACATATTTATTGTTTTGTTTATATAAACAGATGTATAGCCACCCCAGTGGTAAAGCGCGCGCCTGTTAACCTATGGGACCTGGGTTCGAGCCCCAGTGGTACCCTTTTTCCCATTTTTCATATTTTTGACTTTCTAACATGTTTTTGCAGGCGCTGGGCCCTTTGGGCCAGGTATTATTTTATTTTTATTTTTTGCTAGCTGACCTCCCTGCCTGCTTATGCACCCATGGCCCAATTTATTTTATTTGTTTTTTTCTTAATTATTTTTCACTAATATTAAAAATCATAAAAAATATAAAAAAATTTAGATCTTCATTTTAATTTAGTTTACTTTATTTTTTCTCACAAAAAATATTTTTATTAACTATACTTGTTGCACCCCAAAATTTACCCTCTTGATTTAGACTTATGTTTCATCATATTGCATCTCATTCATGCATTGTGCTGGGATCAAGGTTTTTTTTAGTTCTCTACATGTTATGGATTTTGTTTGTATTGTCAGACAGTCCAAGATGGATTTCATCTCCTCATTATTTTGATCATTCAGGCTACCGGGCTCAGGCCTCATGACATCTCAAGTTAACTATCCTTTTCATCATAGATTTGGAAATGGCTAGGGTTTTAGTTATTGAAATGATTAATTTTCCTTGATAAAATTCTTAAAACAGTGGCATTATAAGTCTTATCCTAGTACACCAGACATTTTGATTCAAAAGATCAACAAGGTTAGGGTTTTGATCCTAGAGATCTCATCTCATCAAGCTTAGGGCTTTCCTTCTCCAAATTACTAAGATTGAAGTGGAGTTTATTTCTCTATACTTCTTAAGGGTTTTTGAAAGCATTAAGAATCTCATTTCAATCAAGGGAAGTACATGTTTCTTTCTTGGATCAGGATTCGTGGAAGTATCATCGTGTTTGTTCATCAAGCAAGATTGGTGTGGTTTAGATTTGAATGGAGTTGGAATCCTTGGAAAAAAATTCAAGTTGTATAGAACTTATTCATTAAATTTTCGAGTTTAACAATAAATTTTGGTTTTCACAAATCGAATTTGAAGTTTCTAAGGCAAGGTTGCAAATTTTATGCATGGTTTCAACTACCTTTCAAGGTTCTTTGAATTTGGAATTAAAAGAGTTTTGACATAAAGCTTATTCAACCATTCCGTTTAAGTTATATTCATTATCCAAGCTTCATTCAAGTTTCAAACTCCTTAAAAATCATCCTTTGTCCAAGTTTGTAAGACAAAAGTACATCACATTCATCATTCACAATAACAAGTTTACATCATTCTTCATTTCTTTTTTCTAAGTCAAGTTCTAAGATTACAAAGCAAAATCAAGAGGAATTCTTAAACTAATAAGCCTAATCCTATAGAGATTTTCATGGATTTTTATTTTGAATCTTCCTCTAAGACTTTTTCTCCTTCAAAGCTTCTCACTTCATAACATATTCCAAAAGATCTCCAAGAATGCTTCGCGCTAGACATAATTACCTCCTCTTCATTCTCATTGCCATCATTTGCTCATGAAACAATAAGAATAAAAATTGTTAGCAAACAATCAAAGAAACTTGAACATGAACGCAAGTAAAAGAGTTTTCAAGGAGTTTTCCTTTCAAGTTTCATCATTAGGGTTATGTAAAGGAATCAGAATAGGGTGGTTCTCAAATCATGTTCAAAGCCCAATACAAAGCCTCATAAACAATTCTGTTTCATAATAAATCAAGTTTCTGATGTAATCATTGGCTTAAAGGTATTCCCTTTGCAAATCACAAAAATCATTAGTTGTTGGTTCACAAAGGGAGGTGCTAAGGAAAACAAACTCAGAATAGTAAAATTTCAGCCCAATACACAACAAAAGCTTATCAGAAAATCAGAAAGATATCATCATAAGACAGAAACAAAATTTCAGCCCAATACGCAATAGCATATCAGAAAATCAGGAAAATCATCACAAGACAAGTGCATTTTCAAGTCCAGCCCAACATCAAAACTTCTGATAATGGAAGCTGCAGTGTATTAGTAAAAAGGACCGATATCATAAAACAATAAACAGATCAGATGGATCAGCCCACGAAAATTCATTCAAAGCATGATTAACAAACAAATCAGCAGGCCTGTTAAATAAAAGTCTCAGCAAGCTCACAAAAAGAGAAAACCTAAAATCGTATCAGTATTTAACCATTCAAGGGCACTGAAATCGAGGGGCGATGGTACACAAAAAATTAAAAGCTACGCAGCAATCACAACAATCCCCAAAAAACCCTAAGTTCACCATCTTCCTTTTTTGCAAACCCTTAAAATCTCAGAAAAAGAATATGTGAAATCGTAGCAAGCTCACAAACCTTAGAAAACCCAAGCCAACCATCATTTTCGGATAACACCAAACCATTCAGAATTTTAACTCGAGAAAAGAGAAGAGGAAAAATATATGTTACAGAGAGTACGAAGAAGCCAGAGAATAGAAAGAGATCACCGTAAAGATTGCGAATCGCGAAGTTCTGACCACCGTGTCTCCGGAGATCTTCCGGACTTGTCCTCTTTATTCTCTCTTCTTCGTCCTCCTTTACTTTACATTATTGCCTTCATCATAATCGTTGATTACTTGATTGTTCTTAAACAGTTAGGGTTTTGGTTTCCCCCTTTCAGATCTAGGTCAAAATGTTCAACACCTGCAAAATCGAACACTAGATTCATAATCAGAAGAGAGAGACGAACAAGAATGTGGAAGCAAAATCAAGATCGGAGCAAGTTGCGGCGACACCGCCGCAAATCTTCATGATCACCGTCGTGTGTTCATCACCACCACCACCTTGTTCTTCATGGACCGCCGTGCCAGATCTTGTTTCCCTTTTATTTCTGTTGAGTTAAGTGTTTGTGGCTGAATAAAAGTAAGAGAGAATCGAGAGAGCGAAGAAAGATCAATGAGCGTCTTTGTGGTTAAGTGATGTTATGCCCTATTTTTGTTTAATTACATTTTTTATTAACACACTAATCCGACGGTAACACTTGTCACCGTCCTTATGGTCTTTTGTTAGTTCTGCGTAGATATTTCCATGCTAGCAATCATGCTCCCTCGCCTCACAACCATCAGATCGTCTCTGATCCAGATCCAACGATTCAGTAATACTTCACCATGGTACTCCCTCATTAGGCATCACACTGGATCTCCATGGACCACTCCGGATCATACGTGATACCCTTCCTTAGCCTTATTCTGCATCTCATTCTATCAGCCTTCAGATCTTCTTCGTCAAGATCAAACGCTCCAGATTCGCTTACCGACGATGCTCCATCAGGAGCTTCCTACACTGGATCATCGGATTCAGCTTGGGCCTAGGGAGTTTCTTTTCCACCCCCCCCCCCCCCTGTTTTTTTTATTCAGTTTAGGCCCAATTTCTCTCTTTTTAATTATACGTCTTTTTGTATTGCTTTGTTTATTTGTTTTATCAAAATGTTAAAATACAAAATATATTTTCTTATCCTAAATAAATAACTAAACTAAAAAATATTATTTAGATATTATTAATTATTTTTGTTTTGATAATTAATTTTAGTTAATAAATTGTTTTAATTTAATTACTTGTTTAATAATTCGTTTAGATTGTATTGTTGTGATTATTTAGGATTTCTAAAAATACAAAAATATATTACTTTGTTTTTTTTTAAATAATTAAACAAAAATATATGATATTACAATTGGTCCAATTGGTCGTTTAGAATACTAGTGCCACACTAGTCCCACCTTCCAGAAGCATGCATATAGCCACCTTGTATGGGCTTTTGATTTCATCTTATGCAATGAAGCAACTCTCTTCTCTCCTCTTGGTCCACATACCAAGCATCTTCATAAAGGGTCTCATAGTTGAGTTTGGGCATGGCCATTCTCACGAGGTTAATCATGTTTTTCCCTTGGTTAACCATAACCCAAATCAACCACTTTGGTCCATATACCAAGTGTTTCCATGCACAAAGTGTCTCATGGTTGAGGGTAGGAGCACCTATTCTCACAAGATTAATCAATTACACCCCTTGGTTAATCATAACCCGATTCAACATCCATACCCCAAGCATTCCCTTTATCTGGTGGACATTTGTGTTATGACCTTACGATCGATCGTTGATGCAACCCGGGTATGCTTGATTAGAGTTTGACTAAGGAGGTTCAAGGAGTCGTTCTGAATAGTTATCTTATCTCACTCACTTCGAAGAGGCAACGGACCTACTCTGTTAGGTATCACTGTGACTTCATTCTTATCTCTGCATTTTAATGTTTTCTAAAGATCGTGTCAAGCATGAATAGAGATACATGAAAGGGACTTCCATTGCTGATGTCTGTCAGGAATCCCTCTGGTTTATTTAAAGACCTGTTTAAGGCAATTCCACATATATGCCTTGCTTTCTACTCATGTTTGTATTCTTTTTCCAATTCACTTGTTCGCTCGCTTGTTTGATAATCACCATGCTCCCTTTGGATCGTCGGTGTAGGTTTAGTTCTCGATCTAGACATTATGATTGATATCCATGCATGCTAACATAGGATAGAAATTCCCTATTTCATCCTCCAATTTAGGACCAATCATTGTATGATAACATTAGGGCTAAAGAGTAGGATAGTCTCCCTTAGTTGTTTTCTTTCCCTTTGCATTTTGCATCTTAAAACAAAAATCTGTTTTCTTGGCAAATCATAAGAACACCTATAATAAACTCAAACTCCTCTTCAAAATAAAAGATACAAAACAATCCTATTAGTTTGTGTGCCTCTTGGCTTTGCTTTTAAACCTGTTTTATTGATGTTTTGCCATCTCTACCATGATGCCTTATTAATTTGAAGCTGATGTTTCGCCATCGCACATTTGCTTGAAACCGATGTCTCGCCATCGCACATGTTTGTTATCCTACTTTGATTCCCAATATCATTGTTAGGTGTGATGTTTTGTCATCTGTTGTATTGATGTTTCGTCGCCTTTGCCATGATATCTTGTTACCTTTTAGCCGATGTTTCGCCATTGCACATTTGTTTGAAGCTGATGTCTCGCCATCGCACATGTTTGCTATCCTACTTTGATTCCCAATATCATTGTTAGGTGTGATGTTTTGTCATCTGTTGTGTTGATGTTTCGTCACCTTTGCCATGATATATTGTTACCTTTTAGCCGATGTTTCACCATCGCACATTTTTTTGAAGCCTATGTCTCGCCATCGCACATGTTTGTTATCCTACTTTGGTTCCCAATATCATTGTTAGGTGTGATGTTTCGTCATCTGTTTTGTTGATATTTCGCCATCTTTACCATGATATCTTGTTATCTCTTAGTCGATGTTTCGCCATCGCACATTTGTTTGAAGCCGATGTTTCGCTATCGCACATGTTTTTTATCCTACTTTGATTCTCAATATCATTGTCGGGTGTGATATTTTGCTATCTGTTTCATTGATGTGTTGCCATCTTTGCCATGATGTCTTGTTATCTCTTGGTCGATGTTTCGTCATCGCACATGTTTGTTATCCTACTTTGATTCTCAATATCATCGTTAGGTGTGATGTTTCGTCATCTATTTTATTGATGTTTCGCCATTTTTGCCATGATTTCTTGTTATCATTTAGCCGATGTTTCGCCATCGCATATTTTCTTGAAGCCGATGTTTCACCATCGCACACGTTTGATATGCAACTTTGACCCACAATGTCATTGTTAGGTGTGTTATTTTACCATTTGATGTCTCGCCATCTTTGACATGTTATGTTGTTATTATTTAGTCGATGTTTGATCACCTCATTTGTTTGTTGTATCTTTCGATGTTCTTCCATCTTGATTATCTTTGTTTGTCTTAACTAAAAAACACAAACCAACCAAAACACATAAGCCGAACTACGGCTGCTCTGATTCCTTAAAAGGAATACGTAGGCATTGGGGTAGGGCCCAACCGAGCACAACTTTTATTTTCCCTATATTGTTTTCTTTTCTTTTGCATGCATTCCCTTTTGAGTTGCAAGCCATAGACATAGGATTTGACCACACCCATTTAGATTAGACAACAAGAGTGGATACCGTAGAGTACTACGGGCGCGTGGGGTGCTAATACCTTCCCCTCGCGTAACAGACTCCCTTACCCGATCTCTCGGTCAAAAGACCATGATTTCTCCCTTTTCAGGTTTTCTCGATGTTTACCTTTCCCTCTCGACGGGATAAAAGATGTTCGGTGGCGACTTTATTATTCGATAATTTTCAGCCGGTGGTTTCAACTGGCGACTTCACTGGGGAAAGATTGACCTTTTACTGGTCCATCTCGGAGTCGATCCTAGCTCTTGTTTGTTTTATTTTTGGGTGTTTATTTTACCGCTTTGCATATTTATCTGCTTGCATTGCATCCTATGTGCACTTTACTTTCTGCATACTGGATTTGGCTGGACTATTTGGTTTCTGGATTTTCTTGGTGGGTGGGTTGTTCCATGAGGTAAAAGGCCTCATACCTAGGCTATGGGTGAATTCCATAGGAACTAGGAATATAGTGGCCATGGCAGCTACGAGGCAGATGCTTTGTAGACCTGACCATGAGACCCATGACTTCGGAGGTAGTTCGGATAGGTGTTATCGTATGATGATACCGACATTCGAGCTCTCGTACTCTGATTTGGCTTTTAACCTTACCTTGACCTAGACTACACCCCTAAGAGGGGCGGGAAAACTTTTCTTACAGGTACAGGTACAGATGGTGACTCTAGTTCTGACGGTGACTTTGGTTATGTTGCTGACTTGAGTTCTGTTGGTGACCATGTTCTGATAGTTACTGTGTGTTTTTGATGGTGACTTGATACTGTCGGTGACCGTGTGTTCTCTCGGTTTTTCTCTGGACTTTGCACCTTGGAACCTTGCTGACGATGTACAGGCCTTGTATCAATCCCCAAACACCGGAGATATAAAGGAGTTAGACCCTCGTTAAACCCTTTAAGCCTTCGAAGTAGGAGTTTCTTTTTTGTTCAAGAAAAAACCCTTATTTTTAACCCGGGGCAGGGTAGATGTTCAGTTAATCTGATCGAGCATTCAAATTTCAGAAGGAGTGTCCCATCTGAGGATCAACGCACCTTATCCCTTGCATTATGAGGCCGGGAAAAGATCAAAACAACAATGGTTATTTCCTCATAAAATCCTGAGGTCGAGATTGAATCGATACAATAATGGTTATCCCTCGCCGACCAAAGAATGAGACAGTCACTTTCCTCCAAAAAAAAGTTCAAAGACTTAGGGTCACACGACTTGTTCAAAAGGGAAATTATGAATAAGAAAGAAACAAAAAGCCCCGCTAAGTCGAAACTTGAAAACAAGTTGCTTAGGCAAAAGTTAGGGCATCCCGCTGGACTTCCAAATTGAAATTAAAAAAAAAAAGAATTTGTCCAGGAAAAAGTTAGGGAAAGTAAAAAAAAATTTAAGGCAAAAAAGGATTATCCAATAAAAATCCTCATCAAAAGAAAAATCATGTGATCAAACACCCAAAAACCAAAGGTTAAGTGATTGTCGTGTCCAAAAAAAGTTGTTGTGGTTCCTCAACCATATCAAAGTTCCTTTTGAGAGATGAATGATCGTGTTAAGTTAACTGGATTTAGGATTGGAGAACATCACGAAGGGGGTGGGCACCAAATAACTTGAGCCTTAAATCCTTTTTTCTAAAAACCGTGAACCAGACCATGTTACAACCCTTAAAAGTCCTAATTGAAGCATGGGTTAATTCGAAAGCAAAACTGTTACGAGAATACGGTAACCTGACTCCTAGGAGACTTGCTTAAAACTTTTGAGTTGGTATCACTCCCTCTTTTATTTTCTTTGTACATAAATTTTTCGATGTTTCAACATATTTTCAATAAAAAAATTACTAACTTCAAGACAACTATATGATTTGCATTAGATTTATCATTCATAGGATAAAACATTCTTTGCATATGAAAAAGTGCTTAAACATCAAGCGAGCTTGCATAATGAGCATCGGATAAAGAGTTTGATTATCCCGAGGGATGAATTGCTTCAGGGATTTGTTGAAAAGAATGATCTTAATATGAGGCATGCTTTCTAGCTACTCCTTTGAATTGAAGAAGACTGGTATGAGATTGATAAGAGCTTTGTTTGATGATTGTGTGGAAGTTTCGTCTGCCCCTAAATCTCTGATTGAGCAATGGTATATCGTTCCCAGTTGGTCCCAAAGGACAATTTTCGTCAAGCATCTTCTTGCGCGTAAAGCAGTTCAAGTTGAGAAGTATGATTGTGTACTAGCTTGTTTTGAAGACGTAAGTCAATTATTCTGAGAAGGTGTTATCTTTCAAACTCCGTGAACTTCTCATTCCTCTGTGAGCATGAGGTAAAGAAATGGTTTGCCAAGATTCTGCTAATCTGGAGAAATCAAGTCAGGATCCATTGACTCTCAAAACTTCGTCAATCTGGGGGCAGTGATGTCGAGATTCGACGAATCTCTCAAAGTGTCGAGTGATCAGGGTCCGTTACCCAAGACTTATTGATGCCACTTCTAATTTTGATTAGTCAGAGGCCGTATTTCAAATTTTGGAACACTGGGGCAGTTTATCTGGGTGGTACAAATCTCAGGAAGTCCTTTCAGGGCAAGTTCTTTAACAACCCTATAGACTGGGGCAAGGCATTATACATGGGCATTTCTCCACCTCAGAGTTGATCAGGTTAAGTCCAGTCGCAGGCTAAACAACTTCTGAATTTGAAGAGCATGACAAGAAGTCAGGATTGTTATCCTTAACTCATCAGAATTTTAAGTCTTGGTATTGTTGTTCCTTCACCAGAAGTTGAGATCTTTATCTCTAATTGAAGTGAGGAGTGTTATTCTCAACACAGATCTCGGGAAGTCCTCTCGAGGAGAATCTCTTCAAAGGTTGGTCAACCTGAAGAGGTTACGTCGAAATTCAACAAATCTCTCCATGGACCTATTGTGTCATAGAATTATCCAGAGCTCGAATGATCTGGGGCAGATTATCTCAAGATAAAAGGACCCTCTCCAGCAAAGTTGTCACACTAACTGGGGCACGATCAGTGATCAGTTTCGCATAAAATTATCATTGTGCTTTGTTTATCTGCGTAATTCTCTGTTACCAAAGCAGCATCTTTCAAGAGGATTAAGGTAACCCTAACCTGGATCGTTTCACCCGAAGCGACACTGAAGTTTCTACTTCTCCCAAGAAAATATCTATTTCTCGGAGCACAACATCTTTACACTGACTGAAGATTTGATTGAATATCTTCTTATTCACCGAAGACATCATTTCAGGAAGATCAAATTTTATTTGAGATTAATTGAGGGTTTCTACGGAGATCTGAAGTTTCTATTGCTCCCCAGGGAATCTCCCAAAGCATATAGTTTTAAAGATCGACTAGTTGGAATTTCAGACTAAGAGAGTCGTATCCTCCAAGTGCTTGAAGTTTCGTCTTCCCGGTCGCCTAGTAAAAGTGGAGTGTTCTCATCCCCAATTGAAGTCGAGAATTCCTTCAGAAATTTCTCTTGTTCCACGATGAAGTCACTTCATAAAGATTCTTGTTCAAGAATTCTCCAGTCTCCCCATGGCAGAAGCATGGTTTGAAGTTAGTTATGTGGAAATTTTTCTGTTATCCCCAGTAAAGACTATTCAGGTTCGTTCTGTTTCCTAGCAAAGTCATGGGAGCATCATCTAACTCCCTCGGAGGAGGTTGTCCATGAGGATCTCTTGTCCAAAATTTCTCATTCCCCAATGAAGCTGCCTTATTGGAGATCTCGTTCTCAGGAATTTTCATTCCTCCAGCTGATTTGTGTTGAGGTTTATTTTATCTCTCCAGTGAAGACCATTGGCTGAGATCTCTTATGCAAAATTTCTCTTTTTTCCCCAGTGGAGCTGCTTTCAGAAATCCCTTACTCGGAAATCCTCATTTCCCCTTTGAAGTTGCCTTATCAAGAAATCTACTATTCAGGAAAGCTCATTTCTCCAATAAAGTCGTTTCATCGAAAGTGTTATTCACATATGCTCTCTTTTCCTAGTAGATCTCAATCCTGGATGTCGATAAGTGTTGCTTCCCCAAAAGAGTACACTATTGTGGTTCCTAGCCCCAGGATAGGTGGAGCTGAAGATTTTCTTACTTCCAGCAATAACATATCTTGTTGAGTCTCTCCTACAAAAGCGTCTTATTCTCGACCAGAGTTCTTTTTGTAAGGACCCGACTTCCAACAATGTTCTCTTTATTTGTGGAAGGAGATACTAAATCTTTTCTCAAGAATGTTAAAAGGTGAGACATAGGTCAAGATTTCTTCTGTAGTGTAATTTATTTTTGCAATTTTCTCCCCAGGAAGTTATCCCCAGTGATAAATTGACAACTTATCAAACAAAAGTCAGTTTTGATATGATCTTCTCTAGCAGAATTTGCAATTTATTTTGCGAATTTTTATCAGGGTTCGGCCTGTGGTTACTGGTCTTTTCGTTTCGCCATGCTGGGGCAGACAAGTTGAGGATCGATTTCTCAAAATTCCACTATTCTGGGGCAGCATGTCAATGATGGAAACCCCCCGCGGGGTTGCTTCTCCTCAGCATTGTCATGTGAGGGATTCTCGAGGAAGATAAGGTTCTAGGTACCTTCATTCTCCAACCAAGGCTGGATAAGCATTATCTCGTTTCTTAACGGAGACTATTCCTAGTGGGGTTCATCTCCCGTTTTGAATTATCATTGAAGTTTGCTTTTTGAAGTTCTCATTTTTCCCATATGATTTGTGACTTGAGGCATTTCAATATCAAAAAAAATCTTTTATCATCCTCGGTAGGGTTGATGTTGGCTGAGATTTCCATTTCCCCAGTAAAGTGATACTGTTTAACTATCTTCATAGTCTATTTTACGGTTGAATACCGAAGGTTCAAGGATCTTTGCCCTATCCCCATTGAAGTTTCATTTCCGCAGCAAAGTTTTGTCGACCCAGGAACCTTCTTTTAAAGACTTCATTCTGAGACTTCAAGTTTGGATATGTCGCACATCCCTAGTGGAGTCGTTTAAGTAGGAACTCACTTTCTGAAGAAGTTTCAACTCCCCAACAGAATCACCAATAACCTCTCATTTTCCAGTTGGTCTGTTGACTGGGGCATCTTTATGTTAAGGATCTTCTCTTATTCCCCAGTAAGGTCGTTACTGTGTGACTATCTGCAGGATTCATCCATTGGTTGCGTCCCAAGAGAATACATCTCCAGCAAGATAATCTTCAAAAGAGTTCTATCTCCCCGGTGAAGTTCCGTCTCTTCAGCAGGGCTTTGTTCCCCCAGCAAGGGTGTTCACCCTTCACGTCGGGTTGGTTGTCTTGGTGTCGTCCTCAACACGACTGTGTGCTGTCCTTCCCAGAGATTATAGTCTTACCTTGATCCTCTCTCTCAAATGTCTAATTTTCAGATGGGCGTCCCTCTGCGGAAGCTGCAGTGTCGACCTGATCTTCCCTGGGAATGCGCAATTTATTTTTGCAGTTCCTCCCGAGTGTTTGTAGCATGTTTCTACTGGTTGCCCGTTTGTTATTATCCGTGAAGCTTCATCTCTTTGAGGTTCCTTCCCCAGTGAATTCCCATATTTCCTGCTCTCCTTTGGATTTTGCAATTTATTTTTGCAAGTCTGGTCAGATTCTGATTTCTTGGTTATTGGCTTCTCAGTTGGCTATTCCCCAGTGGAACTTTTAAAACATGCATCATTACATTGCATCTACCAAAACACATAGCATCTCCATTATCTGGAGCATTGCGCTATATAAAAAGAATTCAAACATGCATCAGAACATAAGCCATTATTATCTCTGTCATCCTCAGTGATTCGCTAATACGTCAGATTTAATCCCCGACGAGGTCTTCGTCCTCATAATCTCAATTTCCTCCCTATACCAATATCCTTTTGACGTCAATCATTTGTTTGTTTGAGTGTCTACTATTGACTGTAGTTCAGTTTCGCCCTGGCGCGGTCTTCTCGGGTTTAGTCTTCACTACCCTCTCCGGTTCATTCCAATGTCTATTGGTGCACCTTTCGAATACCAGTTTCGTCCTGATATTCGCTTTCAGCAGGTTTTTAGGTGTACGCCCTAATATCCTTGCTTTGGGTTGAGCTTAGAGTTTCGTCTCCTCACCTTGTGCATGAAATCCAGTTTCGTCCTGGTACTCATCTAGTTTAGTTTCGCCTAACTGGTTATTGAGTCGAGTTTCGTCTCATTTTTGCTTTCCTACCCTGGACTCTTTGACGATGTTCGTTTACCGAGTGAAGTGTTTGTGTTGCGTCCCTGGTTTGAAATTAGTCTCCTTTGTTCCTTGGATCCTTTTATCAAGTTTTCGTCACTGTTTATCCATTGATCTGAGACCAGCAGGTGCTCTGAGAAACATGCACTCTCATCACTTCGCTTTGGGTCGAGTTTCACCTTATTACCCGTGCGTGAAATCCAGTCTCGTCCTGGTACTCATCTGGTTTAGTTTCGTCTAACTGGTTATCGAATCGAGTTTCGTCTCGCTTTTGTTCCTCATTTCTGAGATTCTTTCAGTTCTTCATACTGTCTATCCTATTTGAGATTAGCAAGTGCTCCTAGAATCACACACTCTAGCCACTTTGCTTTGGGTTGAGCTTAGAGTTTCGTCTCCTCACCCGCGTATGTTTTCTGTTCCGGAGCTTAGTTTCGCCTATACTCTGTCGGTTGAGTTTTGTCTCACCTCTTTTGAAGCCCAGTTTTTCCCTGGCACATTTGTCCGGAAGTCTAGTTGCGTCTACTCTTCTTTGTTTTTGTTTTGTTTCAACCTGCGTTACAGTTTCATTCTGACGCATGTCTTGGGGGTTTTCCTGCTTCTTTTTCTTTCTTCTTCAAGAGTGTAAATTTTCAGGTTCTTTTGTATTCAATCATCTTCAACTCTGAACGCTCGAAAGTTGTCACTTTTCTCACTTATCATGTTGAAGATGTTTGAATAGGGGCAGTTGTTGCACCCTAAAATTTACCCTCTTAATTTAGACTTATGTTTCATCATATTGCATCTCATTCATGCATTGTGCTGGGATCAAGGTTTTTTTAGTTCTCTACATGTTATGGATTTTGTTTGTATTGTCAGACAGTCCAAGATGGATTTCATCTCCTTATTATTTTGATCATTCAGGCTACCGGGCTCAGGCCTCATGAAATCTCAAGTTGACTATCCTTTTCATCATAGATTTGGAAATGGCTAGGGTTTTGGTTATTGAAATGATTGATTTTCCTTGATAAAATTCTTAAAACAGTGGCATTATAAGTTTTATCCTAGTACACCAGACATTTTGATTCAAAAGATCAACAAGGTTAGGGTTTTGATCCTAGAGATCTCATCTCATCAAGCTTAGGGCTTTCCTTCTCCAAATTACTAAGGTTGAAGTAGAGTTTATTTCTCTATACTTCTTAAGGGTTTTTGAAAGCATTAAGAATCTCACTTCAATCAAGGGAAGTACCTGTTTCTTTCTTGGATCAGGATTGGTGGAAGTATCATCGTGTTTGTTCATCATGCAAGATTGATGTGGTTTAGATTTGAATGGAGTTGGAATCCTTGGGAAAAATGCAAGTTGTATAGAACTTATTCATTAAAGTTTCGAGTTTAACAATAAAGTTTGGTTTTCACAAATCGAATTTGAAGTTTCTAAGGCAACGTTGCAAATTTTATGCATGGTTTCAACTACCTTCCAAGGTTCTTTGAATTTGGAATTAAAAGAGTTTTGACATAAAGCTTATTCAACCATTCCATTCAAGTTATATTCATTATCCAAGCTTCATTCAAGTTTCAAACTCCTTAAAAATCATCCTTTGTCCAAGTTTGCAAGACAAAAGTACATCACATTCATCATTCACAATAACAAGTTTACATCATTCTTCATTTCTTTTTTCTAAGTCATGTTCTAAGATTAAAAAGCAAAATCAAGAGGAATTCTTAAACTAATAAGCCTAATCCTATAGAGATTTTCATGGCTTTTTCTTTTGAATCTTCCTCCAAGACTTTTTCTCCTTCAAAGCTGCTCACTTCATAACATATTCCAAAAGATCTCCAAGAATGCTTCGTGCTAGCCACAATTACCTCCTCTTCATTCTCATTGCCATCATTTGCTCATGAAACAATAAGAATAAAAATTATTAGCAAACAATCAAAGAAACTTGAACATGAATGCAAGTAAAAGAGTTTTCAAGGAGTTTTCCTTTCAAGTTTCATCATTAGGGTTGTGTAAAGGAATCAGAATAGGGTGGTTCTCAAATCATGTTCAAAGCCCAATACAAAGCCTCATAAACAATTATGTTTCATAATAAATCAAGTTTCTTATGTAATCATTGGCTTAAAGGTATTCCCTTTGAAAATCATAAAAACCATTAGTTGTTGGTTCACAAAGGGAGGTTCCTAGGAAAACAAACTCAGAATAGCAAAATTTCAGCCCAATACGCAACAAAAGCTTATCAGAAAATCAGAAAGATATCATCATAAGACAGAAACAAAATTTCAGCCCAATACGCAACAGCATATCAGAAAATCAGGAAAATCATCACAAAACAAGTGCATTTTCAAGTCCAGCCCAACATCAAAACTTCTGATAAAGGAAGTTGCAGTGTATCAGTAAAAAGGACCGATATCAGAAAACAATAAACATGTCAGATGGATCAGCCTACGAAAATTCATTCAAAGCATGATTAACAAACAAATCAGCAGGCCTGTTAAACAAAAGTCTCAGCAAGCTCACAAAAAGAGAAAACCTAAAATCGTATCAGTATTTAACCATTCAAGGGCACTGAAATCGGGGGGGCGATGGTACACAGAAAATTAAAAGCTACACAGCAATCAAAAAATCCCAAAAAAACCCTAAGTTTATCATCTTCCTTTTTTGCAAACCCTTCAAATCTCAGAAAAAGAATATGCGAAATCGCAGCAAGCTCACAAAACCCAGAAAACCCAAGCTAACCATCATTTTCTGATAACACCAAACCCTTCAGAACTTTAACTCGAGAAAAGAGAAGAGGAAAAATATATGTTACAGAGAGTAAGAAGAAGCCAGAGAATAGAAAGAGATCACCGTAAAGATTGCGAATCGCGAAGTTCCGACCATCGTTTCTCCGGAGATCTCCCGGACTTGTCCTCTTTATTCTCTCTTCTTCGTTCTCCTTTACTTTACATTATTGCCTTCATCATAATCGCCGATTACTTGATTGTTCTTAAACAGTTAGGGTTTTGGTTTCCCCCTTTCAGATCTAGGTCAAAATGTTCAACACCTGTAAAATTGAACACCAGATTCATAATCAGAAGAGAGAGACGAACAAGAATGTGGAAGAAAAATCAAGATCGGAGCAAGTTGTCGCGCCACCACCGTGAATCTTCATGATCATCGCCGTGTGTTCATCACCACCACCGCCTTGTTCTTCATGGACCGTCGTGTCAGATCTTGTTTCCCTTTTATTTTTGTTGAGTTAAGTGTTTGTGGTTGAATAAAAGTAAGAGAGAACCGAGAGAGTGAAGAAAGATCAATGAGCGTCTTTGCGGTTAAGTGATGTTATGCCCTAATTTTGTTTAATTATATTTTTTATTAACACACTAATGCGACGGTAACACTTGTCACCGTCCTTGTGGTCTTTTATTAGTTTTGCGCAGATATTCCCATGCTAGCAATCATGCTCCCTCGCCTCACAACCATCAGATCGTCTCTGATCCAGATCCAATGATTCATTAATGCTTCACCAGGGTACTCCCTCATTAGGCATCACATTGGATCTCCATGGACTACTCCGGATCATATGTGATACCCTTCCTCAGCCTTATTGTGCATCTCATTCTATCAGCCTTCAGATCTTCTTTGTCAAGATCAGACACTCCAGATTCTCTTACCCACGATGCTCCCTCAGGAGCTTCCTACACTGGATCAGCGGATTCAGCTTGGGCCTAGGGAGTTGCTTTTCCACCCCCCCTGTTTTTTTATTCAGTTTAGGCCCAATTTCTCTCTTTTTAATTATACTCTTTTTTGTATTGCTTTGTTTATTTGTTTTATCAAAATGTTAAAATACAAAATATATTTTCTTATCCTAAATAAATAACTAAACTAAAAAATATTATTTAGATATTATTAATTATTTTTGTTTTGATAATTAATTTTAGTTAATTAATTGTTTTAATTTAGTTACTTGTTTAATAATTCGTTTAGATTGTATTGTTGGTATTATTTAGGATTTCTAAAAATACAAAAATATATTACTTTGTTTTTTTTAAATAATTAAACAAAAAATATATGATATTATTATTTTTTTTAATTTTTTTTAATTAATTTTATTAGATAGATTGTTTTAATTTAATTAGTTATTTATTTATTCGATTGGGTTGTATTGATTGTTTATTTAGACTTTTAATCGCATTATCGTTTGATACATCCCCACTCATAAACCTAGACCCCCATTCCCATATGTTTTGTAATAGCTTAGAATTTTATTTCTTTGTTATTTCTTTGTATGATTAGATATTGATTATTATGCATAATCATTCAATTAGAACACGTGGCCTCCGCTTGGGCTCATCATCACTGAGCAGGTATCCACCTACAGATGCACACTTGCACACAATTCATAGTTTGGTCCTGGGCTATTCTACAGCGACAACTATTCGATCTATTGTTCCAATTGGTCATTTAGAATACTAGTGCCACGTTAGTCCCACCTTCCAGAAGCATGCATATAGCCACCTTGTATGGGATTTTGATTTTCATCTTATGCAATGAAGCAACTCTCTTCTCTCCTCTTGGTCCACATACCAAGCATCTTCATAAAGGGTCTCATAGTTGAGTTTGGGCATGGCCATTCTCACGAGGTTAATCAAGTTTTTCCCTTGGTTAACCATAACCCGAATCAACCACTTTGGTCCATATACCAAGTGTTTCCATGCACAAAGGGTCTCATGGTTGAGGGTAGGAGCACCTACTCTCACAAGATTAATCAAGTACACCCCTTAGTTAATCATAACCCGATTCAACGTTCATACCCCAAGCATTCCCTTTATTTGGTGGACATTTGTGTTATGACCTTGCAGTCGATCATTGACGCAACTCGGGTATGCTTGATTAGAGTTTGACTAAGGAGGTTCAAGGAGTCGTTCTGAAGAGTTGTCTTATCTCTCGCACTTCGAAGAGGCAACGGACCTACTCCGTTAGGTATCACTGTGACTTCATTCTTATCTCTGCATTTTAATGTTTTCTAAAGATCGTGTCAAGCAGGAATAAAGATGCATGAAAGGGACTTCCATTACTGGTGTCTGTCAGGAATCCCTCTGGTTTATTTAAAGACTTGTTTAAGGCAATTCCACATATATGCCTTGCTTTCTACTCATGTTTATATGCTTTTTCCAATTCACTTGTTCGCTCGCTTGTTTGATAATCACCATGCTCCCTTTGGATCACTGGGGTAGGTTTAGATCTCGAGCTAGACATTAGGATTAATATCCATGCATGATAACATAGGATAGAAATTCCCTCTTTCATCCTCCACTTTAGGACCAATCATTGTATGATAACATTAGGGCTAGAGATTAGGATAGTCTCCCTTAGTTGTTTTCTTTCCCTTTGCATTTTGCATCTTAAAACAAAAATCTGATTTCTTGGCAAATCATAAGAACACCTCTAATAAACTCAAACTCCTCTTCAAAATAAAAGATACAAACTAATCATATTAGTTTGTGTGCCTCTTGGCTTTGCTTTTAAACCTGTTTTATTGATGTTTTGCCATCTCTACCATGATGCCTTATTATTTTGAAGCCGATGTTTCGCCATCGCACATTTGCTTGAAGCTGATGACTCGACATCGCACATGTTTGTTATCCTACTTTGATTCCCAATATCATTGTTAGGTGTGATGTTTTGTCATCTGTTGTATTGATGTTTCGCCGCCTTTGCCATGATATCTTGTTACCTTTTAGCCGATGATTCGCCATCGCAAATTTGTTTGAAGCCGATGTCTCTCCACTGCACATGTTTGTTATCCTACTTTGATTCCCAATATCATTGTTAGGTGTGATGTTTTGTCATCTGTTGTATTGATGTTTCGTCACCTTTGCCATGATATCTTGTTACCTTTTAGCCGATGTTTCACCATCACACATTTGTTTGAAGCCGATGTCTCGCCGTCACACATGTGTGTTATCCTACTTTGGTTCCCAATATCATTGTTAGGTGTGATGTTTCGTCATCTGTTTTGTTTATGTTTCGCCATCTTTACCATGATATCTTGTTATCTCTTACTCGATGTTTCGCCATCGCACATTTGTTTGAAGCCGATGTTTCGCTATCACACATGTTTGTTATCCTACTTTGATTCTTAATATCATTGTCGGGTGTGATATATTTCTATCTGTTTCATTGATGTGTTGCCATTTTTGCCATGATATCTTGTTATCTCTTGGTCGATGTTTCGCCATCGAACATTTGCTTGAAGCCGATGTTTCGCCATCACACATGTTTGTTATCCTACTTTGATTCTCAATATCATCGTTAGGTGTGATGTTTCGTCATCTATTTTATTGATGTTTCGCCATCTTTGCGATGATTTCTTGTTATCATTTATCCGATGTTTCGCCATCGCACATTTGCTTGAAGCCGATGTTTCGCCATTGCACACGTTTGATTATCCAACTTTGACCCACAATGTCACTGTTAGGTGTGTTATTTTACCATTTTATGTCTCGCCATCTTTGACATGTTATGTTCTTATTATTTTGTCGATGTTTGATCACCTCATTTGTTTGTTGTTTCTTTCGATGTTCTGCCATCTTGATTATCTTTGTTTGTCTTAACTAAAAAACACAAACCAACCAAAACACATAAGCCGAACTACGGCTGCTCTGATTCCTTAAAAGGGATATGTAGGCATTGGGGTAGGGCCCAACCGAGCACAACTTTTATTTTCCCTGCATTATTTTCTTTTCTTTTGCATGCATTCCCTTTTTAGTTGCAAGCCATAGACATAGGATTTGACCACACCCATTTAGATTAGACAACAAGAGTGGATACCGTAGAGTACTACAGGCGCGTGGGGTCTTAATATCTTCCCCTCGCGTAACAGACTCCCTTACCCGATCTCTCGGTTGAAAGACCGTGATTTTTCCCTTTTCAGGTTTTCTCGATGTTTACCTTTCCCTCTCGACGGGATAAAAGACGTTCGGTGGCGACTTCATTGTTCGATGCTTTTCAGCCGGTGGTTTCAATACTTTATTTATTTATTTTTACAAATCACCTTGTAAATTTAATTAAAACTAGGTCAATATTTATTTTTATTTTACACCTATTAAAATATATTATTTTTGATATAAAAAAGACTAAAAAATATTTCATGATGTCATAAATATTTTCAAGACAAAAATAACAAAAAAAAAGCTTTTCTTATAAACTTAATTTCTTTTAATCAACTAAATAATATTAGGGTTTTATTCAAAATCTTTTCTTAATAAATTTAAACTTAATTAATTATTTTCTTTTAATTAATTAGGTTAAAACAAATTCCTTTTTCTCATAAAAATCCAAACAAAAAGATCCATTTTATTTGCATTTACATTCTTGCATATTTATTTTTGTACATTTATTTATTTAAATTATTGTATAAATTCAATATGATTGTAATAGACTAATTAGGCTTTAAATTCTTGCAATCCCCATTCAATTTGTACACCCCCTTTCCACAAATCATGTAATAGCTTAGTATTTTTATCTTCCGCAATTTAAATGCTTTATATTCACATGCTAGTAATTAGGGTTTGTATGGAAAGAACAAAATCAATCAAATAGAAAACCCTAATTCAAGACAAAATCAAGCATGAAAACAATACATTTGCACACAAGCACCCCTAGGGTTACTCCACTTGGTTGCCTTACAAAAAATGGCCATATTAGGCATG
Source organism: Vicia faba (assembly GCA_948472305.1). NCBI lineage: Eukaryota > Viridiplantae > Streptophyta > Magnoliopsida > Fabales > Fabaceae > Vicia > Vicia faba. The sequence goes on along the minus strand of OX451738.1, from coordinate 1,556,456,097 downwards.
TGAGGTATCTTGGCAAAAAAAAACGAATACAAGATCATAGTCCCTCAATGACGCTATCTAAGTTTCCTTACAAATGATCTTAGCCCCTAAAGAAAAATGCTAAGATACCTTGCAATATTGCTAATCATGCTTATACGATGACCCATACCCATCCCATTTACATCCAAAGATAGGGTTTCTTACCAAATAAATGGTAAGACAACAATGTCGAAGGAAAATAAAATGAACAAGGAAGACATTTGGGTAGGTAGATTGCTCCTAATTACTTGCTCCATTTCAAAACAAACATCCTTGCTATTTTAAAAATAATCATATACACTTTCAAACATCTTGCAAAATTGAAAATATTTTCAAAAGATCAAACATCTTTGTATACATTCTTACGAACGAGAATCATTACAAAGATTGCCTAAACAATGGCCTCTTTACAAAATACTTTCAAAAACCACACGAAGCACAATTTCAAACAAAAGCAAGTGATCTAGCAAGTAACTAAGAGCCCATGGAAAACCATGGATGAAAAGGGTGCTAATACATTCCCTTTTCATAATCTACCCCCCGAACTCAAGAAACAATCTCAAAGGTCTTTCCTGTACTTTTTCACCTTTCCTTTTGGATAAAAGAAAAGTCGGTGGCGACTCTTACTAACCGCAACATTTGCGATCAAATGCAAAACCCTCAAGTCAGTTCTCCCACTGTATCACAGAACTGGCGACTCTGCTGGGGATTAAAATAAAAGTGGGGTTACTTTAGGGTTAGATCACATTTACTTGCTTCCATTGTTTGACTTGTTTGCTTTACATTATGGTTCTTTATTTGGGTTTGAATCCTCTACCCGGATTTGGGATACATTATAGGTAAGTAGCAATACGTTGTGGAAACTGTGCGGGGTATACCGACATGGTCTAAGCAATAGCTACGTTAGTGCGGCATATTGTGGGTACCGGTAGCCTTTGAGTTAATCAAAGAGAATACGAAGCCGCTGAGTTATGTCATAAAGCACTAGTGAACTTTTAGAACCTTTACTTGACCAACTTAGCCTTTAGGATGTAGTGAGATGACCGACTTTGGTACAGTCCGAAGTTGGTAGATACTCGATACTACACTCATTGAGGTTTGGTTTCTTCGAATATTTCGGTCGCCATTAAAGAGGCTTGTGCTGAAACAATGACCGAGGAAACAAACCAGCGATATTGAGCTCCTTAGAACCCGGTTACTATTACTATGACAGGTTTAAGCCAACTAAACTTCAAGAGGGTACTTACCTATAAAACTCCATGCAAGCCTAAACCTAAGTATTTGTTTGTTTTGCTTATATATACATACTTATACATAACATCATGAACATCATATACATCCACTAACCATTTCAAGGATTTTGGGATTCATCTTTGTTCTTGTTTTGTAGGATATGGATTCACTTCGCAGGAAAACTATTCAAGTCAACCTTGTAAGAATCCCTCATAACTTAAGGAGCTAGCTTCAAGGATTCCTGAAAACTCTCCATTCACTGAGAGACATGGTCTCCTACTTAACTTGGTCACCTCCAACACATATGAGGATATGATGAAGGTGCTCTTTCAGTTCTTTGATCCTTTACACCATTGCTTCACATTTCCCGATTATCAACTTGTGCCTACTTTGGAAGAATTCTCCCAACTCTTAAGGATTCCCATTCTCAATCAACTACCTTTCAACGGTACAGAAAGAGACCCAAAGCCAGAAGAGATTGCTCAAGCTCTACACTTGCACTCATCTGATATCACAACTCATTGGGAAACAAGGAGTGGTGTCAAAGGTTTCCTAGCAAAGTTCCTGTTCAAGAAAGCCCAAAAATGTTGGAACTCCTTGGATTTGAAACCTTTTAGGAAATTGTGGCTCTCCTCATTTATGGGATGGTTTTGTTTCCAAATCCTGACCAACTCATAGATGTCAACGCCGTCAAAATCTTCATATCCCGCAACCCGGTGCCTACATTGCTAGGAGATATCCTACACTCTTGGCAAGATGGTTTATTTCTCATCTTCCCCAATCTGTATTAAAAAATGAGCAAGGTTCAAGGTGGTCACAAAGGTTGATGACGCTCAAACATTCGGACATTCATTGGTGCTCCTGATCCAAAGAGAATGTTATCATTGTCGACCGTTGTGGAGAATTCCCTAATGTACCTTTACTTGGCATTAGGGAAAGTATCACCTACAACCCATGTTTAGCCTTAAGACAGTTTTGTTACGCCCAAAGGGATGGCCCGCACGAGATGCTGATTCAAGGTTTAGTATTTGACTACGACAACGACGATCAAGGTCTTCGCCAGAGATTTATCCGAGCTTGGAGGATGTTAAACAAGGTGGATAGCAAGACTTTGAGGCATAAAAATTCCATCCTTCTTGAGCCCTACCTCAAATGGGTACGAACTCGTGCTCAGAGTCTTATGATGCCTTACCCCTCCATTCTCCCGGTAATCATTGAGCCTGTCATGGAAGGAGATGTTCCATACATTATCCTACATCCTGACATGCCTACCTCTCTTGAATACCTACAAAGGGATTGAATACAACTCAAGGGAGAGCGAGATACTTTCGAAGCCCGATTCTACGCAAGCGAGAAGAAGGTTTTGGAACTCACTAGACTACTTCATGAGGAGCAGACTCTAAATGCCTACATCGCACCAAAGAGGATGCGAACTACCTTTTTATCTTAGAGTTTTTGTATTATTTTTCCCGAAAAGGCATTGATGTACTCAAGCTTTAACTTATTAATATAACGTGTGTTTCCTTTTTGTCTAAAACAAATTTGAATCTTTAAAATCCTTGAAATCATTACATATGCATATACCATTAATCATAACATAAGAAGGTCTTTTGCAACAAGTCTCCTCATCTCTCTACTATTTATTTCAGTAAGATGGATCTTGAGCAAGCATTGAAGGACCTCCAAGCTCAGAATACACAATTTCAACAGTTGCTCTTGATCCTAGCCAAAGGAAAAGAAGAGTTGAAGACTTTGCTGGCTGAGGAGAAGAAAAAGAAGACAAAGAAGGTAACCAGAGTCCTAAACATGGGAAGAAGATTTCATGGGCAGACAAGAAGGACCTTAGACTTTGCAACGACATCTGGTGAGAGAGACAATCAAGATGGAAAAGGAAAAGAAACAGTTGTCCCGTCAGAATCAGAAGAGGAAGAGGAAGAAGAAGACTATTCTGAAGAACAATATCCTCCAGCTGGTGACAAGTATAAACATCTCGAAGAGCGGTTGACTGCGATGAAAATCCAAAAAGTGTCTGGCTTGGACTTTGAGGAATTGGGTTTAGTGTCGGGGATTGTCATTCCTCCGAAATTCAAAGCACCTATGTTCGCTAAATATGACAGAGTTTCATGCCCTAAAATGCATCTCTGGTCCTATGTGAGGAAAATCCAGCCCCATACCGCTGACAAAGACTTATGGGTACACTTCTTCCAAGACAGCCTGTCTGGAACTCAACTTGATTGGTTTTACCAGTTAGAAAGAGCCAACATTCACAACTGGGAAGATCTTGCTGCAGCCTTCTACAAACAATACCAATAAAATGCTAATCTTGCGCCTACCTGTACTCAACTTCAGAGTATGGCCATGGTTTCAAATAAAGGTTTCAAGGACTATGCACAAAAGTGGAGAGATTTAGCCGGAAGAGTTCAACCTCCTCTATTTAAGAGAGAGTTGGTATACATGTTCTTGGGCACCTTGTCTGGTCCCTTCTTCAATTATTTAAGTGGAAGTTCATCTGCAGGTTTTACTTAACTGATATTGACCAGAGAAAGGGTAGAAGCCGGGATAAAGATTGGAAAGATTCAGAAAGATACATTCTCTGCTGCTATAAGGAAGCCTTTTATCAGAAAGAAAGAAGTGGTTGTCATTTATCCGTAAAGAAATTAAGATATGGCCTAGCGCCAACCAATGACGGGGGCTGTTATGATTCCTAAGCTTGCGTCTAATCAGCAAAGAAACAACCAACCAAGGATGGAAAGACCAGTAAGACAATTCACCAGAATTAACATGACCCCATCTCAGGTATTACCGCATCTACTAAGATCCAATTTGGTGACCTTGAAAGAAGCTCCAAAGAACCCTAACACAACATCTCCTCACTATCATCTCAATGCCCGCTGTACATATCACTCTGAAAGTCCCGGCCATGATACTAATAACTGTTGGACTCTAAAGAACAAAATACAAGACCTTATTGAAGCAAAAGAGATTGAATTCGATGCGCCAGAAAAGCCAAACGTCATTTATGCCCCTATGCCCAAACATGGTCATAATACCAATGCCATTGAAGAAGATATGTTTGTTACTTCAGTTGATGAGCTTATGACCCCACTCTTGACTATTAAAATGAACTTGTTGAATGTCGGTGTGTTCTTGGGCTGTGATGAAGTTTGACATTTCTGTTTATCCTTACCAACCAACTGTCCTTTGTTGAAAACAGGCATTCAGTGCCTAATAGATAACAAAGAAATTTTGTTTGAAAAAACTTCTGCTCCACCTGTTCCTTTTGAAGATGTTTCTATCATTACCATTTCCACCAATTCTTCCAGGGTCTCCACCAAAATACCCATTAGAATTACATCATTTCCGAAAGCAACTCCTTTGATAATTACAATGCCTGGACCAGTCCCGTATTTGTCAGACAAAACCATACCATGGAATTATGGAGGGGATGTCTACTACCACGGTATCAAGCAAGATTGGACATCCGCCGAAGATTCAAGTTCTGAGAAAGTCGACTCCAATATCAGTAATATTGCAAGAACTAGAAAGATTACCCGAAGCGGAAGGATATTCTCTCTAGAAATTGCTCCCTCAAAAGCAGTTTCTGGACCCGTAATCATTCCTGTTGTTACTCCTCCAAAAGATGTTCCCGGTCCTACAATCATCCCAACTAATACTCCAACTAACAAAGTTGTTACAACCCCTGTTATCATTCCTACTGACACTCCTGCTGCCAAGTTAACTGAGACTCGAGGAAAAGGTGTTTCGGTTGAGTCTGTTAGGACGAAGAAATAATCATTGGCTATCCCTGAGACCTCCCAGAAAGAGATGGAGAAAATTCTAAAGATCATAAAAAGAAGCGACTACGATGTAGTTGAACAACTGGGGAAAACTCCCTATAAAATTTTCATGCTGGCATTACTACTATGTTCTGAGGCGCATGCAAAAGCCTTGATAAAGATCCTGAAAACTGCCCATGTACCCCTAGAGACATATGCCGATCAGTTTCAAGACTGCGTAGCCAGCTTAACTGCAGATAATGGTCTAGGTTTTTCAGATGCTGATTTAACGCCAAGGGGAAGGAAGCATAATGAGGCATTGCATGTATCAGTTGAATGTAGGGGCACAACCCTGGCTCATGTTTTGGTGGACACTGGCTCATTTTTGAATGTATTGCCTAAAAAAGCTCTTGATAGGCTTGACTGTGGGGGATTGACATTGAAGCCAAGTAACATAGTAGTAAGGGCTTTTGACGGCTCGAAAAGAATGGTACATGGAGAGGTGGATATCCCCATAAAAGTTGGACCCAAACATTTGATTCAACCTTTTATGTAATGGATATCCATCCCTCATATTCCTGCTTGCTAGGCCGACCATGGATTCATAATGCTGGCACTGTCACTTCTACGTTGCACCAAATGATAAAATATCCGACTCAAGGGAAGATTATCACCGTTCATGGAGAAGAAGAGTACATGATCATCCATCTCAATTCCTTCAGATATGTGGAATTAGATGGTGAATTTATTGAAACACCATTCCAACACTTTGAAGAGGTCCCGCAAGATGTGGCAGTAACCAAGGTTGTTCTTAAGATCACAAGGCCTCCACTCCGGATGTCATCTCTGAAGGATGCCAAAGAAGTGGTAGAAGAAGGTGGGTGCACTATCTGGGGACAACTCCCAGATATCCCATATAAGTCTGACAAGTTTGGCTTGGGTTTCACTTCAGGTGCCCAAAAGGTTGTACGCCGCACTCGTGCCGGAGGACCACCCCTGAAGATCAGAAACTGCAAGGTCAACGCCGTAGAAGATGATAAAGATAGTTGTGACTTGGAGGACTGGATATTCCCAACTGTCAGTGAAGGGCTCAGCAACTGGGAGGCTAGAGATTTTATCCCGATCACTTTTATCCCACAGTAATCTGTCTTTACATTTTGTTGGATCTATAATATTAAAACAATTCGCACTCTTAAAACCTTGTGTCTTACCCGAGGCACAATGGTCCATTTGTAAGGGTTATTATCTCATTTTCATATGACATCAATGAATCATGGACGTTTTTACATACAAACTTTTGTGCTCATTATTTTTCTTTTTACATTTTTATTTCTTTCAAGGATAGTTATACCCTTACACACACTCACACTGACAATGTAGGTATACATCCGTTCGGGATCCCATGGGTAACGATACTGCTATGGCCTTTTGTGACTCTGAGAATCTAATATACTGAGCCGAAGACGAAGGTGAGGAAGATTGTGAAGTACCAGGGGAACTTGCCAGACTACTACAACAAAAAGAGAGAACCATTCAGCCTCACGAGGAACCTGTGGATACAATCAACCTAGGTACCGAAGAAGACAAAAAAGAGGTCAAGGTGGGTGCCAATCTGGAACCCAGTATCAAGGAGCGTCTGATTCAGTTGTTACACGATTATGTTGAAGTCTTTGCCTGGTCGTATGAAGACATGTCGGGACTTGATGCAAACATTATGGTACATCGTCTGCCTACAAGATAGGATTGTTCGCCAGTAAAGAAAAAGGTTCGCGGCATGAGGCCTGATATGTCAGAAAAGATTAAAGCAGAAGTCATAAAGCAATTCAACGCTGGATTCTTGGTTGTCACCTCTTATCCCCAATGGGTTGCCGATGTTGTTCCCGTGCCCAAGAAGGACGTCAAAGTGAGAATGTGTGTGGACTACAGAGATTTGAATAGGGCAAGCCCTAAGGATGATTTTCCACCCCCCACATTGATATTCTAGTTGACAATAAGGCACAACACAAAGTGTTTTCCTTCATGGACGGGTTCTCAGGCTACAACCAAATAAAAATGGCGCCTGAAGACATGGAGAAAACAACGTTTGTCATGCAGTGGGGTACTTTCTTCTATAAGGTGATGCCATTCGGACTAAAAATGCTAGGGCAACCTATCAACGTGCCATGGTAGCTCTATTTCACGACATGATACATCACGAAATAGAGGTCTATGTGGATGACATGATAGCTAGGTCTCAAACAGAAGAAGAGCATCTTTATCACTTACAATAACTGTTTGAGAGACTGAAGAAGTACAAGCTGAGGTTGAATCCAAACAAATTCACATTTGGGGTACGGTCTGGTAAACTCCTAGGCTTTGTCGTCAGCAATAAAGGTATTGAAGTAGATCCTTCCAAGGTAAAAGCGATACAAGAGATGCCTGCTCCTCGTATTGAGAAGGAAGTCAGAGGGTTTTTGGGACGTTTGAACTACATTGCCAGATTCATCTCTCACCTGACAGCTACTTGTGAACCAATCTTCAAATTGTTGAAGAAAGATCAAGTAGTCAAATGGAATGACGAGTGCCAAGTTGCTTTTGACAAAATCAAATAATACTTACAAGAGCCTCCTGTATTGACGCCACCAGTTGAGGGAAGACCCTTCATCATGTATCTGACTGTTTTAGAAAACTCAATGGGGTGTGTATTGGGGCAGCATGACGAGTCTGGCCGAAAAGAGCATTCTATTTACTACCTGAGCAAAAAGTTTCCCGACTGTGAAACCGGATATTCACTGCTCAAGAAAACTTGCTGCACTCTGGCATGGACTGCTCGCCGGATAAGACAGTATATGCTGACTCATACTACCTTGTTGATATCTAAAATGGATCTGATAAAATACATCTTTGAGAAGCCTGCTCTCTCTGGGAGAATAGCTAGATGGCAGATGATCCTGACAGAATATGACATACAGTATACTACCCAGAAAGCTATAAAGGGCAGTGTACTAGCTGATCACCTTGCTCACCAAGCTGTGGAAGACTACCAGTCCATGAAGTTTGAATTTCTAGATGAAGACATCATGATGGTAAACAACTGTGAAAAATTCAGGCCATATGACGGACCTGAACAAAGATCCTGATGGACCCTATTCTTTGATGGGGGCATCTAATGCACTTGGAAATGGTATCGGTGTTGTACTCATATCTCCAGAAGGGTGTCATACTCCCCTTACCTCAAGACTCTGCTTCAATTGTACAAACAACATGGCGGAATACGAAGCATGCATCTTTGGTCTCAGAGCTACCATAGACTTGGGGATCAAATCCTTCGATGTATTTGGAGATTCAGCTTTGGTTATTAGTCAGATCAAAGGGGAATGATACACTAGACACCCTAACCTGATCCCTTACAAAGAACATGTTTTGATATTGCTACCACATTTTGAGAAGATTACCTTCAAGCATTTCCCGCGAGAAGAAAACCAGCTAGCAAACACACTAGCCACAATGTCATCCATGTTTAAACTTAATTGGGATAACTAGGCTCCCCAGATCACCTTTGAAAGAATGGAGGAACCAGTGCACTGTCACGAGATTAATACTAAAGAAGTAGTGGACCAGCCTTGGTTTCACGAAGTCAAGAAGTATCTCGAGGCTCAAGAATATCCAGAAGGAGCTTCAATCAATGATAAGAAGTTGTTAAGGAGATTCTCTTCTAAATTCTTCTTTAGTAATGGCATTCTGTACAATTGCAATCATGACTCTGTGTTACTTCGGTACGTAGATAAGATTGAAGCTGTAAGGATCATGGTTGAATTGCATGAAGGCACTTTTGGCACCCATTCCAGTGGGCATACGATGGCAAAGAAAATCCTACGGGAAGGCTATTACTGGTCTACCATGGAAGCAAATTGCTATTAACACTCTCGAACCTGCCATAAATTCCAGATTTACGCTGACAAGGTGCACGCACCTCCGATTCCTCTGAATGTCTTGACGACTCCTTGGCCCTTTTCTATGTGGGGAATAGATATGATTGGGTAAATCAAGCCAACGGCCTCCAATTGACACCGCTTCATCCTAGTGGCCATTGACCATTTTACAAAGTGGGTTGAGGCAGCCTCTTTCGCTTCCGTTACCAAAAATGTTGTTGCCTGTTTCATCAAGCAAAATCTCATTTGCCGGTACGGTATCCCAGAAAGGATCACCACTGACAATGGTATAAATCTCAACAACACTATGGTCACCGCCTTGTGCGAACAATTCAAGATTCAGCATCACAATTCTTCTCCTTACCGACCGAAGATGAATGGTGTTGACGAAGCTGCAAATAAAAACATTAAAAAGATCATACAGAAAATGACAGTCACATACAAAGACTGGCATGAGATGCTACCATTCGCTCTCCACATGTATCGTACCACAACTCGCACATCAACCGGGGCAACACCCTATTCTCTAGTTTACGGCATAGAGGTTGTCTTGCCCATCATGGTCCAGATCCCCTCTCTAAGGATTATGAAGAATGCTGGGCTGAACGAAGACGATTGGATCCAGACTTGACTTGATCAACTGAACTTAATTGATGAGAAGAGACTTATTTTTGTTTTCCATGGTCAAATGTATCAAAAACGGATGATCAAGGCTTTCAACAAGAAGGTCAGACACCAAGTGTATCAATTTGGAGATCTAGTGATCAAACGCATCATACTGCCAGAAGGTCATCCCAGGGGCAAATGGACTCCAACCTATGAAGGACCATTTGTAATAAAAACATTTTCTCTGGTGGGGTGTGATCGGTGGATCTGGAACTGCCTGTTTAACGTTGGTTCGCAAAATGTCGTGGTAAGCAAGAGTCGCCACCGTCTTTTATTTTCTCCAAATGGAAAGGACAAAAGCACAGAAAAATTCCTTATAGAGATTGCTCTCGGTTCGGGAGGTAGATTATAGAAAGGGAAGGTGTTAGCACCCTTTCTATCCATGGTTATCCATGGGCTCTTGGATACTTGCTCATTTGTGTTTTCAAAATGGTTTGTTTGCTTTTCAACTGTGGGTTTAAAAAAAAAGTTTCTTTGAAAATTTCAGTTCGACTCTTGTATTAGTCATCAAGAGTGTTTGAAAAGTTGCTTTCGAAAGCTTTTTGAAAAGTGTCGGTGTGAAAAGAGTTTTGATTTTATTTTGAAGTTAGAGCAAGTATCTAGGAGTTGTCTACCTACCCTAAGGAATTTGTCTGTGTAAATGTCCTTAAAGTAGTGCCATCCCACTATTGAGAAGTAGGTAGCACCACCGTTGGAGGTGTTCGGGTCAATTCGAAGGATTCGGGACATGGTGATCACCAGAGCAATAGGAAGACACCTTAGAAGCTACCCTCATGCCATGTTCATGGACATGAGGACTTACTAAAACGTCCTCTACTCGACGATCACCTTTCGAGGGGCAAGGCAACAATGAGGCGTACCCTAGGGGTGGTGTGTGATTTGTGTGTCGTTTTCAGATATTTTTGTCTTGTTCATGGATTGGTGATCTACGCGTTGCTTTTATTTTGACATTCATTCTTTATGCAGGTTAATTAACAGTTTAAAAGATGCGGAATTAAAAGTCCTACGCTATTACAAAGGCGCGGGTCTACATCGCCAAATTAATCCAAGACCCGATTTAAAATAAAATAAAAATGCGGAAAAGATAAATGTCTAATTAAGCTATTACACGGCTTTGAGAGAATTACATGAATATCCACAAAAAAGAAATAAAAATGCGACGAGAATTAAAATCGGGAATGCGAGGGCGTTGGACCCTTTTTAGGAAATTAAATTAAAATCACGAAATTAATTAAATTAAATGAGAAAAGAGAAGTTATTTTTTGAGTTTTTATATTTAGGGATTTTAATGAGAATTAATGGAATTAAAACCTAATTCTAACTATTTTTAATTTATTAAAAAAAATGTTAAAATTAAACCTAAAATTAACCTAATTATTTACATGGCAATTTATTTACAAAAATAATATTTAATAATTAATTATGGTGAAAGAAAAGAAAAAGAATAAAAATACTTAAAACCCTAATTCTACACTTTTTAGTTTATTAAGAAAAATATTAGAATTAAACCTAGAATTAAAAAAAAAACTAAATTAATTAATAAGATTTATTTACAAAATAACATTTAAATAAAATATATTTTTATTTTGTGACTTTCTGATTTTTTTATTATTTTTATGTTATGAAAATATTAATTTAAAGAATTAAATTAAAACTAAATAAAACAAATAAAATAAAAAATAAATAAAAAGAATGAAAGAAAGCAAACTCAATGGGGGGTGTTGACCCCAATTTGGAGGTTATATGGCCAGCAATTAGGCCCAATAGAATTAAGACCTTCAGTTGACTTTCCAGGGCGCGTGTGGCTTCATTGTCCAAGGCGTATGGAGTTCTCCAGATCAAGGCCATTGGTTTGATCTTCATGTATAGGTGGCAAGCACAGACATGGAGGCCTATGGTACTCCCTTGAGAACACGCTGCATGGAATTATGTTAGCAAGAAAAATATTGAAATAACGTGGGGGACCTGGGGATCGAACCCAGGTCCCATTGCTTACCAAGCCAATGCCTTGCCAGCTGCGCTGTTGTGTTGCTTTGTATATAATATGACAACTAAACAACATAACTTGAAACAAAGATTAGTGGCGTTTTTCGCGCGAAATTCAAACGCACCAACCATTGCCTTACACCTCACCTTCTTCTCCAATTGTCTGCTTTGCCTGGAAAAAAACAAACTGAATAGCGGGGGTTTTAAACCCCCACTAAGTGATGAACAAGAAAATAGCGAATAGGTCCTGGTTGCTCATAAATTGAGCGCGACCTATGCAATGGATTCGTATGAAGCTTCTGATTCTAATGGCCCTGGTTTCGTGTCTCAATTTTTCCAGAACGAGGAAGCCCCAAATTTAAAGTTTTGAAACCCTAGCAAGCTTCAATGGTGGATTCACCTACCGGGCACGAAAACTCAATTAAAGTACATGGTTAGCTTTAGAATGAATAAATTAACACAAATCAATCATTAGAACTTGAAAACAACGCATGAATCATGAGACACGAATATGCAAAGTGTTGAATCGTCCTCTAATGCCGTTTTCAGTTTTGACTTTTTTCACAAAAATTGCAAAGTGTGTTTTGGTTCTTAGGCGCAGCTTTCTGGTCTTTTGCTTTAGGGTTTGCATCTGTATATGTATGCCAATGGATTAGGGTTGAATTTTGAGTCCAAAAACCCTTGTAATCATGAATCAAATATTTGATTTTAATGGCATATTTCTTCAAATCTTTTCCATGTGTTTTGACGCCAATCATGACCAAATCACCTTGATTCTTTCCATATTAGATAGTGCACGAAATCTTGAAGGTATTCTATGCACAAAAAGATTTGAAAAGCATGGATGAGTATTTTTTTTTTCATATTTTATTTAATTAAATGAATTAATGGTGATTAAAAATTCAAATAAATAATAAAAAATGATGAAATAACTCCCCTTGGGCCAAATGGTCGTGCATAGCCTTTGGATAATGATTCTTGGAAGAAAATGTGGCCCATTAGCAATTTTGAGGCATTTGAAGCAAAGTTGACTTTTCAAAATTCCCAAAAATTTCCCAACTTCCACAAGGCATATCTTGCTCAATGTTTAAGCTTTGATCATGTTCTTAGACATTTTCGAAAGGTCTTGAAGTCCTCTAACCAATGCCTTTGGTCCCATGTCATTTTGATTTACCAATCTCAAGTTATGGTCTTTGACTTAAAGTTCCTTTTTGTTGACTTTTGAAAATGACCTATAATGTTGAAATTGATAACTTTTTGTGAGAGCATTTATTGGACTTGAAGTGTGAAGAGGAGTTGTAGTAAATGTCTTTCTCTTCAAAATGAGCTTTGGATGGAATTTTTCTGATAAACCATGTGGAAGTTATGCCTTGGTCAAGTTACAATTGACTTTTTCAACTGTCCAAATATGGAAACTTTTTCATCTTGAGACCTTTTGAGCCATGCTTTGAGAATCATGATCAAGAATTGATCAAATGATGTTTGTGGATTCAAAATGAGATGCTGACCAAAAATTTGGACTTTTGACTGTCAAATGACCATTTTGCCCCTGCAGTTGACTGTAGGGCAATTAGGGTTTTTGACTGTGCAATTTTGTGCTGTAAGTCTTGAAACTTGGTATATGGATGCTTGACCATGTGTATAGGCATGTGAGCCTTGATTGGACCCTTGGAAACTTCATTTTCTTTGTCAGAACCAAAACCCTAGTTTTTGACTGTTAGGAGGCCCTTGAACTATGCAACCCTTGGGGAGATTTTGAAGCATGCTCTTTGCAATTCTTGAAGAATATGGGAGGGCAAATTTTGGGGTACAACAGTTGCCCCTGTTCAATCTTCTTAGACCTGAGGATGCAGATTGGCTGACGTGCCTTTCGTAATCCGAAGGTGGAAGATGATTGAACACTAGAGTGCCCAGAAATTTGCGCTCACATAGTAGTGTGATGTGGGGAATGGGCTTACAGATGCCATTTGGAGATTGATGGATAGGATGATGGGCTTATAGATGCCATGCTAAGAGATGATGGATGAGTGGATGGGCTTATAGATGCCATCTGGGTGTCGATCGCGTAAGAGATTCCTTAGCGAGAGCTTGCGTACCTGAAAAAGAAAATGATTACCTGGCCTGTTACAGGAGCTGGTCTTCAAACTCTTTGTGTAGATGTGGCCTGACTGGTTACAGGAATTGAATCTGGAGCTTCAAAAAGGTGATGAATGAACCAGGGATGGTTACTACCTCAACGGGATGGTGAGAGAACCTTGGACGATTACTACCTCAACAGGAACGCTGAGAGAACCTTGGACGATTACTACCTCAACAGTAACGCTGAGAGAATCTTGGGCGACTTCAACCTCAACAGTAACGCTGAGAGAATCTTGGACGACTTCAACCTCAACAGTAACGCTGAGAGAATCTTGGGCGACTTCAACCTCAACAGTAACGCTGAGAGAATCTTGGATGTCTTCAACTGGATAAGAAACAGGGAGATCTTAGGGGCGATCTGACTGAACCAGAGAAGGCCTTTGACTGGATAAGAAACAGAAAAATCTTAGGGTCGATTTAACTGAACCGGTCTAGGTCTTGGAATCTTCAATTGGATAAGAAACAGGGAGATCTTAGGGTCGATCTGACTGAACCAGAGAAGGCCTTTGACTGGATAAGAAACAGAAAAATCTTAGGGTCGATTTAACTGAACCAGTCAAGGTCTTGAAATCTTCAACTGGATAAGAAACAGGGAGATCTTAGGGTCGATCTGACTGAACCAGAGAAGGCCTTTGACTGGATAAGAAACAGTAAAATCTTAGGGTCGATTTAACTGAACCGGTCAAGGTCTTGGAATCTTCAACTGGATAAGAAACAGGGAGATCTTAGGGTCGATCTGACTGAACCAGAGAAGGCCTTTGACTGGATAAGGAACAGTAAAATCTTAGGGTCGATTTAACTGAACCGGTCAAGGTCTTGGAATCTTCAACTGGATAAGAAACAGGGAGATCTTAGGGTCGATCTGACTGAACCAGAGAAGGCCTTTGACTGGATAAGAAACAGTAAAATCTTAGGGTCGATTTAACTGAACCGGTCAAGGTCTTGGAATCTTCAACTGGATAAGAAACAGGGAGATCTTAGGGTCGATCTGACTGAACCAGAGAAGGCCTTTGACTGGATAAGAAACAGTAAAATCTTAGGGTCGATTTAACTGAACCGGTCAAGGTCTTGGAATCTTCAACTGGATAAGAAACAGGGAGATCTTAGGGTCGATCTGACTGAACCAGAGAAGGCCTTTGACTGGATAAGAAACAGAAAAATCTTAGGGTCGATTTAACTGAACCGGTCAAGGTCTTGAAATATAGCTGAGAACTTAACTGGATCTTTCCTGAAAGGTAAAGGTCAGTCATATGCAATGCATGATATGGATCAAGAAATGATGTTCTCACCTAAACGAGATCGTATGTTTATGATGCTTATATGCATGCTATAATGTATGGAAATGCGATGTTTATGAATGTATGTTTTCGTCTTGGGAAAATAAATCCTTGACGAGTGCCGGGAAGTCACTCCTGGGCTGATGCTGAAGAATAAATCTTTGCTTCCACTGGGGGTGATAGTTGCAAGAATACCGGTAGGAGAAGATAACTCCATTGGGGATTAAACTTGGCGAATGGATTACTCTGCGGGGAGAAAAGTACTCTAGTGACCTTGCTGGGGAACAATACTATGTGGGGAGAGAGGTACTTTGCTGGAGTGTTGATAACTCCGCTGGGGATACCATTGATGTTTTGGAAGTGTTAGTAGACTTTGCTGGGGATAAGAAGACTGTGCCGAGGACGATCTTCTCGTGGCTTTTGGATGAGGATAACCCAGTTATATCCTGGTAGGGAAATAACTCTCTGAATAAAGCCGGGAGACGCGTTCGTACTCTGCGAGGATAAGCTTCTAGAAACTACTGGGGATAAGCTTGCTGCCTGGGGAGATGGGTTCCAACTTTCCTAGGGAACTGGATTGGACTCTCCTGGGGAAGTTTTGAATTGTATCGGGGAAGTGACTCCACTGAATGCTGGACCTGCCACCGGGGAACAATCTTTAGACCAAGACTGCCAGGGATGCTTGTTGAGAATGTATGTATATTGCTGGGGAATGTTGAGATCTGTCGGAGGATGCCCAACTTCCTTAAGGCTGATAATATAACTCTGCTTGGGGAGAGTGCACTGATCTGCTGACTCACTCTCTGGGGAATTAAGATATGCTGGTTATGTTCTTCAGCCGAGCCTACCTTGGTACCTTGGAGGACAGAACAATTAGATTGCTTAGACAACTCTTTATTTCCCCTGTTTCTAATGTTACCTGTAATTAATCCTTTGTTTCGTATGTAATTTATTCATGAGTTAGCAAATTATTGTCAATGCATATATCACAAATTGAACCTTGGACGTTCTTCGCAAAACAGAAAAGGAAAAACAAATGGCAATTTGAGCTGAAAAGTATATTTGTATTGAATTTTGAATGTAAAATAGGCGTTTATGTACAAGAGGCTAACGTCCTAGTAAGAGAACGTCGCCGAACAAAACAATTTATACAAGTTTGTACAAGAGAAAATAAAACAGCTGTGTGAAATGAATGATCCCACTGGGTTCCAACTCTGCTATTGCCTTTATATCTCCGAGCGTCTCATCACTTGATGACCTTAGTTGAAGATGAAGCTGACTGATTGATGTCGTCTGAACTTGATGTAGATACCGGATTCTGGATGCAAAGTGATCCAATGAGACATAGTATTACGCTTTATCCCTAACTTTTACCCGGACCTCCCTTTCGGGTTTTCAGTCCACCGGGATACCCATTTTTGTCCAAGCCGCCTTTTCAGGTTTTCGACTTGCCGGGTGTACAGATTTTTTTTCATTTCATCCCTTCATTTTGCCTGAACCCTTTTGGTTCGCCGGAAAGCCCTAATTTTTGCCTAGGTATGTCAACCTAGCGGGTCTTTTTCATGCGTAGTATCTTTTTACTATGTCTGCATTGGCGGGGTGAGGAAGGTCGTCACCATCCATGTTGGTTAGAATCATGGCTCCTCCTGAGAACACATGTTTAACCACAAACGGCCCTTCGTACGTAGGGGTCCATTTGCCCCTTGGATCACGCTGAGGAAGGATGATTCGCTTGATTACCAGATCCCCAACTTGATACTCTTGTGGTCTGACCTTTTTGTTGAATGCCCTGATCATCCGTTTCTGATACGTCTGACCATGACAGATAGCAGCAAGTCTTTTTTCATCAATCAGGTTTAATTGATCAAGTCGTGTCTGGATCCAATCATCTTCACTCAGATTTGCATCCTTCATTATCCGGAGAGAGGGTATCTGCACTTCGATTGGTAAGACTGCCTCCATGCCGTAGACTAAGGAGAGAGGAATTGCCCCGGTTGACATCCTGGCTGAGGTACGGTACCCATGTAGAGCGAACGGTAACATCTCGTGCCAATCTTTATAAGTCACTGTCATCTTCTACACTATTTTCTTAATGTTCTTATTTGCCGCTTCTACAGCGCCATTCATCTTCGGCCGGTAAGGAGAAGAGTTGTGGTGCTGTATCTTAAACTACTCGCAGAGCTCAGTGATCATCTTGTTATTAAGATTGGTACCGTTGTCTGTAATGATTCTTTCAGGGACGCCGTATCGACAGATCAGATTATGCCGAATGAACCGTGCCACAACAGTCTTGGTTACCGTAGCGCAGGATGCTGCTTCAACCCACTTCGTGAAGTAATCAATCGCTACCAGGATGAAGCGATGCCCATTGGATGCCGTTGGTTTAATCTCACCGATCATGTCTATGCCCCACATTGCAAACGGCCAATGTGCAGTCAGGACATTCAGAGGAACTGGAGGAACATGCACCTTATCAGCATAAATCTGGCACTTGTGACACGTCCGAGAATGTTGGTAGTAGTCAGCTTCCATTGTGGACCAGAAATACCCTGCCCGAAGGATTTTCTTTGCCATAGTGTGTCCACTGGAATGTGTACCTAAGGTTCCTTCGTGCAGCTCTTCCATGATCATTTCTGCTTCAGTTTTATCCACACAACGCAGTAAGGTCGAATCATGGTTTCGCTTGTATAGGATGCCGTTACTAAGGAAGAATTTCGCTGCGAACCTTCTCAGAAACTTCTTATCATTGACAGATGCGCCTTCAGGGTATTCCTGAGCTTCCAAGTATCTCTTCACCTCATGGTACCAAGGCTTCTCAGTCACCAATTCAGTCTCGAGATCACAACAGTATGCCGGTTCATCCGGTTTCCAGATGATGATCCGGGGAGCCTCATTGTCCCATTTGACTTTGAACATAGAAGACATCGTAGCTAACGCGTCCGCCAGCTGATTCTCCTCTCTTGGGAAATGTTCAAAGGTTATCTCTGTGAAGTGGGGGATCAATGTCAATACACATTCTCTGTAAGGAATAAGATTAGGATGTTTCGTATCCCACTCGCCTTTGATCTGATTGATCACGAGAGCGGAATCTCCGAAGATACTCAGAAACTTGATCCTTAAGTCAATCGCAGCTTGAAGACCCATGATGCATGCCTCATACTCCGCCATGTTGTTGGTGCAGTTGAAACATAGCCGGGCAGTGAGTGGAGTATGAGTGCCTTGAGGGGATATGATTACAGCGCCGATACCATTACCCAAAGCGTTGGAGGCTCCGTCAAAGTGCATAGACCATCGGGATCCTTCCTCAGGTCCTTCATCCGGTCCAGGTACTTCACAATCAGTCACTATCATGATACTCTCGTCAGGAAATTCAAAGTTCATTGACTGATAGTCGTCTACTTCCTGATGTGCCAAGTGGTCTGCCAATACACTTCCCTTGATAGCTTTCTGAGTCGTGTACTGGATGTCGTATTCTGTCAAGATCATTTGCCATCTTGCTATTCTCCCAGACAGAGCAGGCTTTTCAAATATGTACTTTATCGGATCCATCTTTGAGATCAACAAGGTAGTGTGAGTCAGCATATACTGTCTCAGTCGGCGAGCAGCCCATACCAAAGCGCAACAAGTTTTCTCAAGCAGTGAGTATCGGGTCTCACAGTCGGTAAACTTTTTGCTAAGGTAATAAATGGCATGCTCTTTTCGGCCAGACTCGTCATGCTGCCCCAGCACACACCCCATTGAATTGTCAAGCACTGTTAGGTATAGTATCAGAGGTCTCCCTTCAACCGGTGGCATAAGGATGCATGGTTCTTGGAGATACTCTTTGATTCTGTCAAAAGCAGCCTGACATTCGTCATTCCAACGTACTACCTGATCTTTTTTCAGCAGCTTGAAGATTGGTTCACAAGTAGCAGTTAGGTGTGAGATGAACCGAGCAATGTAATTCAGGCGTCCTAGAAAGCCTCTGACCTCTTTCTCTGTCTTGGGAACTGGCATCTCTTGAATGGCTTTAACCTTGGCAGGGTCCACTTGAATACCCTTGTCACTTATGACGAAGCCTAGCAACTTCCCGGATCTAACCCCGAAGGTGCACTTGTTCGGGTTCAACCTCAGCTTGTACAACTTCAGTCGGTCAAACAATTTCTGCAGATGATCTAAGTGTTCTTCCTCAGTCTGGGACCTTGCGATCATGTCGTCAACATACACCTCTATCTCATGATGGATCATGTCATGAAATAAAGCAACCATGGCACGTTGGTAGGTTGCCCCAGCATTTTTCAGTCCAAAAGGCATGACCTTGTAGCAGAAGGTGCCCCACTGAGTAACAAAGGTAGTTTTTTCCATGTCTTCAGGTGCCATCTTGATCTGATTATACCCTGAAAAACCATCCATGAAAGAGAACACTTTATGCTGAGCAGTATTGTCAACCAGGACATCAATGTGAGGTAGAGGGAAGTCATCTTTGGGGCTGGCCCTGTTCAGATCCCTGTAATCGACACACATTCTGACCTTTCCATCTTTCTTTGGTACTGGCACCACATTAGCAACCCACTGAGGGTAAGAAGTTACTGCAAGGAAACCGGCATCAAATTGCTTCATAACCTCAGCTTTGATCTTCTCAGACATCTCTGGACGCATACGGCGGACCTTTTGCTTAACCGGAGGGCAGTCTTCCTTGGTAGGCAAATGATGGACCACAATGTCGGTATCCAACCCGGGCATGTCTTCGTAGGACCAGGCGAAGATCTTCACATAATCATGTAGCATCTGAGTCAACCGTTGCTTCACGCTGAGCTCTAGGTTGGCACCAATCTTTACTTCTTTTCTGTCTGCCTCAGTACCCAGATTTATTGTTTCCACCGGCTCTTCATGTGGTTGAATTGCCCTCTCTTCCTGGAGTAACAGTCTTGCAAGCTCGCCAGGCACTTCACAATCATCTTCACCTTCGTCTTCGGCTAAGTTGATCGGATTTTCGAAGTCATAACTGGCAGTAGCAGAGTCGTTACCAGTGAGATCCAGAGTGGATTGAAACCTGTATGAGTGAGTGTGTGTAAATACAGCTGTTTTGCAATATATAAAGAAAGGACAGAAAGAAAAGGAGCATAAGATTTGAAATGCGAGAAAACGTCTAAGGTCTTTATTCATGATATATGAGATGACAATTAATATACCCTCACAAATGAAGCCACGGTGCCCCGGGTAAGACACCGGACCATAAAGTTTTAATTCATTGTTTATTACAAATAACAAAACAAAGGAGTCTATTACTGCGTAACAAAAGTAACAGGAGTATGGTCTTTAGCAATCCAATTGGTCAATCCGCCATCAGTTGTCGGGTAGATCCAGCTATTGAACTCTGAATCTCCCACTTCATCTTCATCCCCCACATCATTCACTCCTGAATTGGTAATGAGCACAGGAGGTCTTCTGGTCTTTTCCTTACGCACAACCTTCTGACCCTCTGCAGTAAAACTCAGTCCAAACTTGTCAGTTTTTTGTGTAAAATCAGGGAGCCTGTCCCAGTTAGCACATTCACCTTTCTTGATCACAGCTCGGGCATCCTTCAAGGAAGCCATCTTCAAAGGAACATCCTCTTCAACCACTGTCTCTGCTGCTGCCAAAGTTGGAGGTACCTCTTTGAAATGCTAAAAGGGGGTTTCAATAAACTCCCCGTCCATCTCAATATACCTGAAGGAATTCAAATGGCTCACCATATACTCCTCCTCTCCTTGCACAGTGACAATCTTTCCTCTGACGGGATACTTGAGCTTCTGGTGCAGGGTAGAGGTCACTGCCCCAGCTTTGTGGATCCAAGGTCGACCCAGTAGACAAGAATACGATGGACGGATATCCATCACATAGAAAGTAGAGTCGAATACTTGAGAACCCACACGAATAGGAATGTCTACCTCTCCATGAACCATCCTCTTAGAACCGTCAAAGGCTCTGACGATGATATTGCTAGGTTTCAGCTCCAGGCCTTCACAATCCAAACGGTCTAAGGCCTTCTTGGGTAGCACATTCAGGGAGGAACCAGTGTCCACCAACACGTGCGCAAGAGTAGTGCCCCTGCATTCGATAGAGACATGCAGGGCGTCGTTGTGGTCCTTTCCCTTGGCAGTAAGGTCAGCACCCGAGAAACCCAAACCATTGTCCGCTGTCAGATTGGCTACGCAATCAGTAAATTGGACTACAGATGTCTCCTGTGGCACATGGGCCGTCTTGAGAAATGAAATCAGGGCCTTAGCATGGGCCTCTGAGCACAGTAGTAAGGAGAGTATTGAGATCTTGGAGGGGGTATGCCCCAGCTGCTCGACAACATTAAAGTCACTCTTCTTGATTATTTTCAGGATTTCCTCCATCTCTTGTTGGGAGGCCTCAGCACTCACAGATTTTGGCGCCTCCATCCGGGCAGGCTCATCTTCAATCCCTTTGCCCCGAGCATTAGATGACTCGGCAGCAGGGGAAACAACTTGATCAGAAATGGGAACAGATACACTTGCAGGTGTTATAGTGAGGGGTCTTCGAATAGCTGGTGGCGCAATGTCAGGCGAGAAGAGCCTGCCACTGCGGGTAACTTTTGTTGGACCAGTGATATTGCTGATGCTGGTGCCAGTGTTAAACTCTTTCTTGATTCCATGTACATACACGTCTGCCCCATAGTGCCAGGGGACAGCCTTATCAGATTCATAGGGGAGAGGCCTCGGAACAGTAATCACAATGGGTGCGACAGTCATGATTTTAACCGGCTTCCTCGGGAGAGCCTTGATTGGATTATTAAAGATTGTAACAACAGAAACTTCTTCCACCGGAACAAACTGAACAGCAGTCTTCTTGAACAGAATCTCTTTGCTATCCATTAGGCTTTGGATGCCCAACTTCAGCAAAGGACAACCAGAAAGGGAAACAGCACAGAAAAGGCAACCTTCACTGCAACCCGGAAATAAACCGGCCAACAGTAGGTTCCTCTTAACAGTCATCAAGGGAGTAGCTACATCATTCACAGAAACGGCATACACATCTTCCTCAACGGCATTCACTCCATGCTGGGGCATAGGAGCAGTCACCACATTTGGCCTCTCAGGCGCTTCAAACTGTATCTCTTTTGCGTCAATAAGGTCTTGCACCTTATTCCTTAAGGCCCAGCAGTCATCAGTGGAATGCCCCGGGATATCGGAGTGATAAGCACAGCGGGCATTTGGATTGTATTTCGGAGAGGCAGTATTCACCACTTTCGGGGCCTCCCTGACAGACACCAAGTTGGTGGACAGCAACTGCGGCAAGATTTGTGATAGAGTCATACTCAGCCGGGTAAACTCTCTCCTGGGTCTTTCAGCCCTTTGAGGATTGGTTTGCCGAGGAGCGGCAGCAGGCTTAGTAATCATCACCGCGTTGACAGATTGGCGGTGCTCAGGTTTCTCTTGTCTTCTAGACCCATATACAGCACTGGCCTCCTTCTTAAAGGGCTTCTTCTCAGCACTTGCAGATGCACCCTTCTGAATTTTACCAGACTTCATCCCAGCCTCTATTCTCTCTCCAGTCAGAATAAGATCAGTAAACCCTGCAGATGAGTTACCGATAAGATGATTGAAAAATGGCCCAGATAGGGTCCCCAAGAACATGTCTACCAACTCCCGGTCAGTTAACGGAGGCTGCACCCTGCCAGCCAAATCCCTCCACTTCTGTGCATACTCTTTGAAACCTTCGCTTGATCCTAGCGACATACCCTGGAGTTGGGTACGTGTAGGATCAAGGTCGGCATTATATTGATACTGCTTGTAAAAAGCAGTAGCCAACTCCTCCCAGTTACGAACCTTGGTCCCATCCAGCTGATAAAACCATTCGAGATGAGTCCCTGAAAGACTCTCCTGGAAGAAGTGGATCCACAAGTTCTTGTCCACTGGGTACGGTTGAATCTTCCACACATAAGATCTGAGGTGTAGCTTGGGACAAGACGCCCGTCATACTTGGTAAAAGATGGTGCTTTAAACTTGTGAGGAATAATCACACCAGTAGATAAGCCCAAGTCTCTGAAATCCAGCCCAGGCACTTGTTGGATCTCCATAGCATTCAGTCTGTCTTCTAACTGCTTATACTGGTCTTCAGCCGGAGGATATTGTTCCTCATTGAAGTCAGTCTCGTTGTCAGAGACTACTGGACTAGGACCTTTTCCCCCTTGGGGAATGATCTTGCCTATAGAAGAATCAGCCTCTTCATTCTGCAGAGTGTTGCCAAACCTTCGGCCCGAGTTGAAAAGAACAGTTTTCTTCTTATTCTTCTTCTCCTTCTTCAGGAGCAAAGCCTTCAACTCTTCTTGGCCCTGAGCCAAACCCATGATTAGTTCCTGAAATTGCGTGTTCTGCGCCTGAAGAGCCTTGATAGACATCTCGGTTGATGATGAGTCAGGGTTCATGATGCTGAAATAAATAGCGAAGAACAGTAAGCAACCTGAAAAGAAGAAAACCTGCTATGCACATGATGAATGATATGCGTTTATGCAATGCATTCAAGGGTTCAAAAGTTCAAATTTGTTGTAGACAAAAAGGAACACACGTTATCATTAAGGAAATAATTGTTCAGTACATCAAAGCCTCATGGGCACATATTACAAAGCAAATCAATCCCAAAAGACACTACGCATCCTCTTTGGAGCTATGTAGGTGTTGAGATTCCTCTCCTCGTGCAATAGGCGGGTAAGCTCCAAAACCTTTTTTTCACTAGCATGTAGACTGGTCTCAAGAGAATTCCGTTCTTCTTTAAGCTGGATCCAGCTCTTCTGTATCTCTTCCCAGGACGTGGGCATGTCAGGATGTTGAATGGTGTAGGACACCTCTCCTTCCAAGATTGGCTCTTTGATCACATGGAGCACATGAGGATAAGGCATTATTAACTTCTGGGAACGGGCTCGTACCCACTTGAGATAAGGTTCCAACGGGATGGAGTTCCTATGCCCCAGTGTCTTGCTGTCTATCCTACTTGGCATCCTCCAAGCTCTGATAAATCTCTGGCGAAGTCCTTGTGCATCGTTGTCGAAGTTAAAAATTATGTCAGGAATTAACATGTTATGAGGGCCATCCCTCCGAGCATAACCAAACTGTCTCCAAGCCAGGCACGGGTTGTAAGTAATACCTCCTCTGATTCCAAGTAAAGGAACATTAGGGTACTCCCCGCAACGATCAATGATAGTGACATCCTCTCTGGACCGAGGGCACCAATGTATATCTGCATGTGTAAGAGTCATCAACCGTTGTGACCATCTCAAACCCCGCTCGTTCTTCAAAACTGACTGTGGAAGGTGAGAAATAAACCACCTTCCCATGAGAGGAGTGCAGCACATAAGGACACCTCTTTTTCTCATGGTTCGAGTGTAACATGAGTGAAGGATGTCCCCCAGCAACGTGGGTATATGATTCCTGGACATGAAGATCTGGATAGCACTGATATCTATAAGCTGATCTGGGTTAGGGAACAACACCAAACCATAGACAAGGAGGGCTACAACTTCTTCAAAAGCTTGTAAGTCAAGGGAGTTCCAACATTCATGGGCCTTTTCAAACAGAAACCTGGCTAAGAACCCTTTGATACCACTTCTAACTTCCCAATGTCCCTTGAGGTCAGATGATTGTAGGTGTAAGGCTTTAGCAATCTCTTCAAGCTTGGGTTCCTTTTCCGTACCGTTGTAGGGTAGTTGATCAAGGATAGGGATCTTCAGGAGCCGGGAGAACTCCTCCAATGTAGGTACCAGCTGATAATCCAGGAAAGTGAAACAGTGATGCAGAGGGTCAAAGAATTGGAACAGGACCTTTATCATATCTTCCTCAATGTTGGTATTGACCAAGCTGATGAGTCTTCCATGTCTTTCGCTGAATGAAGAGCTCTCGGGAATCTTGGATATAAGCTCCTTAAGCTGAGGAGGGATCCTTACAAGGCTGATTTGAATTGTCTTTCTGCGAACAGTTTCCATGTCCTACAAAACAAAAACAAAGATGAAGATTCGAACCCCTGAAATGGTTAGCCAATGCATATGATGCTGGATGATGTCATGATGCTATGATTAAACACACCACAGATATTTACAAAGGCAAACATGTAAGGCACACAAGTCACACAAGACAAGCCCTTAGAGTTTAGGCCAGCATGGGGTCTGGGTATTACCCTCTTGAAGTTGGTGGGCTCAACCTGTCCTATTAGAAGTAACCGGGTTCTAAGGGTCCCAATATCACTGGATTGCTTTCATTGTTCATCGTTTCGATTTAGCCACTGAACTGGCGACCGAAATATTCCAGGAAAGCAACCCTCAATTGAGTGTAGTATCGAGTATCAACCAACCTCGGACTGCACCAAAGTCAGTTATCTCACTATCCTAAAGAGGCCAAGATAGTTCAATTAAGGTTCCTAAGGTATGTTGATGCTTCACGACACCACGCGGAGGCCCCGTACTCTCCTTGACTGAACTCAAGGGTTACCGGTACACACCAAAGTGCCACATCAACGTAGCAGACTGTTTCAACCATGTCGGTATACCCCGCACAGTTCCCTCACAGCCTTGTTGCTACTTTCTAAGAAGGTATCCCCCAGATCCGAGTTAGGATCTATAGAACTCCCAAGACAGTCCCACAATTTAAAGCAAGCAAATCAATACAATTGAAAACACAGTTATGAACTAATCCTAAGGTACACCTCACTTTATAAAGATTCCCCAGCAGAGTCGCCAGTTCTGTGATCGGTGGATCTGGAACTGACTGTTTAACGCTGGTTCGTGAAATGTCGCGGTAAGCAAGAGTCGCCACTGTCTTTTATTTTCTCCAAATGGAAAGGACAAAAGCACAGAAAAATTCCTTATAGAGATTGCTCTCGGTTCGGGAGGTAGATTATAGAAAGGGAAGGTGTTAGCACCCTTTCTATCCATGGTTATCCATGGGCTCTTAGATACTTGCTCATTTGTGTTTTCAAAATGGTTTGTTTGCTTTTCAACTGTGGGTTTAAAAAAAAGTTTCTTTGAAAATTTCAGTTCGACTCTTGTATCAGTCCTCAAGAGTGTTTGAAAAGTTGCTTTCGAAAGCTTTTTGAAAAGTGTCGGTGTGAAAAGAGTTTTGATTTTGTTTTGAAGCTAGAGCAAGTATCTAGGAGTTGTCTACCTACCCTAAGGAATTTGTCTGTGTAAATGTCCTTAAAGTAGTGCCATCCCACTATTGAGAAGTAGGTAGCACCATCGTTGGAGGTGTTCGGGTCAATTCGAAGGATTCGGGACATGGTGATCACCAGAGCAATAGGAAGACACCTTAGAAGCTACCCTCATGCCATGTTCATGGACATGAGGACTTACTAAAACGTCCTCTACTCGACGATCACCTTTCGAGGGGTAAGGCAACAATGAGGCGTACCCTAGGGGTGGTGTGTGATTTGTGTGTCGTTTTCAGATATTTTTGTCTTGTTCATGGATTGGTGATCTACGCGTTGCTTTTATTTTGACATTCATTCTTTCATGCAGGTTAATTAACAGTTTAAAAGATGAGGAATTAAAAGTCCTACGCTATTACAAAGGCGCGGGTCTACATCGCCAAATTAATCCAAGACCCGATTTAAAATAAAATAAAAATGCCGAAAAGATAAATGTCTAATTAAGCTATTACACGGCTTTGAGAGAATTACATGAATATCCACAAAAAAGAAATAAAAATGCGACGAGAATTAAAATCGGGAATGCGAGGGCGTTTGTACCCCAAAATTTGCCCTCCCATATTCTTCAAAGATTTGCCAAGTCAAAGCCTCAAGATCTCCCCAAGGGTTGCACAGTGCAAAGGTCTCATGAACAGTCAAGATTAGGGTTTGTGTTCTGATCAAGAAAATGAAGTTTCCAAAGGTCCAATAAAGTCTCACATACCTACAAATATGGTCAAGCATCCTCATATCAAGTTTCAAGACTTTCAGCACAAAACTGCACAGTCAAAACCCTAATTGCACTACAGTCAACTGTAGGGGCAAAATGGTCATTTGACAGTCAAAAGTTCAAATTTTTGGTCAATATATCATTTTGAAGCCACAAACATCATTTGATCAATGCTTGATCATGATTCTCAAAGATTGGCTCAAAAATCATCAAAATGCAAAAGTTTCCTTATTTGGACAGTTGAAAAAGTCAACTGTAAATTGACCAGGGCATAACTTTCACATGGATTATCAGAAAAATTCCATCCAAAGCTCATTTTGAAGAGAAAGACACTTCCTACAACTCATATTCATACTTCAAGTCCAAGAAATTCTCTCACAAAAAGTTATCAATTTCAACATTATAGGTCATTTTCAAAAGTCAACAAAAAGGGACTTTAAGTCAAAGGCCATAACTTGAGATTGGTAAATCAAAATGACATGGGACCAAAGACATTGGTTAGAGGACTCAAAGACCTTTCCAAAATATCCAAGAACATGAGCAAAGCTTAAAAATTGAGCAAGTTATGCCTTGTGGAAGTTGGGAAATTTTTGGATATTTTGAAAAGTCAACATTGGTTCAAATGACCTAAAATTGCTAATGGGCCCATGTTTCTTCCACAAATCATCATCCATGGCATGTGCACGACCACTTGGCCCAAAGGTAAGTATTTCTTCATTTGTTATTTATTTATTTGAATTTTTATTTATATTAATTCATTTAAATCAAATTAAATGCATGGAAAATATTTAACCTAAGTATCAAATCTTTTTGCACATGTAATCTACTCAATAATTCGTGTGAAATCAAATAGGGAAAGATTTGGAGAGAATTGATCTTAATTTGTACAAAAACACATGGAAAATATTTGAAAAAATATGATTGAAAATCAAATCTCAAAACCATGAATGCAATTGATTTATTTTGTTTTTCTTGACCTAATTGATTCATTACATAAGCATGAACGAAAACCTAGTCCTAATGACCATGGAAGCTGCGCGGAAGCCATTCATCAAACTTGAAAAATTTGTCAAGAAACTCAATACTGAAAACTAATTTGTAGGTGGTTTCAAGCCAGGATTTCCATCTCATTAGCTTCCTCAAGGTTCATAGAACGATTCCCAATCAAAAACACTCATCAAAACATCAAGAATCGGTATACAGAACTTGAAATTTTTCATGGAAAATGCATAATCGTGTTTCATATTCTAGGCATTTTCATTGTGTTTTCTTGATGCATTCATACTAATTAACTTGTTCTGAAACTAACCATATGCCTGGATTGGATTATTACATGCTATATGTGATTTCACCATTATTGAATTTTAGGGTTTACAGGACCTTAGATTGGGGTTTTTCACATAAGAAAAAATTGGCGTTCAAGACCTAGCCTACTGAAATAAGCATGGTTGGACGATCTTAAGGCAACCCTCGCGCCTAATTTATGAAGCCCCTATGCCTAATCGCTATTTTCTTGTATGGTGTCTTAGGCAACGCGTGAAAACCGTTGCCAATGTTTTGTGTATTTCAGGAAAAATAAACACAACGAAGAAGATGGTGTGGTGGCATAAGCTGGTTGGTCAATTCAAAAGTTCGCGCGGAAAAAAGAACACGTTAACGCGTTTGTTTTATTATGTTTGTTTATTATATTAATTACAGAAAAGCAAATTGGTTCAGCTGGCAAGCGTAGTAGTTGGTAAAGCACATGACCTGGGTTCGAGCCCCAGGTTTTCACTTTCTCAATATTATTTTCCAATTAACAATCCCATGCAGGTTCAATGTTATTGTTCCATGATACACCCACAAAATCAAGCGTCCACGCGTCCTGGAGCATCAGATCAAAGGCATAGATTGGAGGAACACCATAAACATGAGTCAACATGCCAGCACGTTGCCTGGAAAAGTCAAACGGACCATGCTAAATGGGCCAGAATTCTTAAATTTTTACCTCCATATTGGGGACTACAACCCCCTAGGTTTGCCATAATATATTTTTTTATTTTATTTTCTATTTGTTTTTTAATTATTATTTGTTTAATTAATTTATTATTTTCACAAAATATAAAAAATACCTAAAAAACATAAAAATCAGAAAAAGAATTAAAATAATAAATATTTTTATTTCTAGTATTTTATAAATAAATTTGCATGTAATTAAATTTAGTGTAAATTAGGTTTTAATTTTAATACTTTTCATGACAAAAATCTAAAAAATGTAGAAATAGGGTTTAATTAATAATTTTTCATCCTTTTTTATTTTTCTTTCAAATATTTAATATTATTTATTTTATTTATTTTATAATCAAATTTGCATATAAAAATTAGGGTTAATTTTTAGGTTAAAAAACTTCAATATTTTTTAATAAATTAAAAGCCACTAGAATTAGGGTTTGCATCTTATTTTAATTTTAATTAATTCTCTTTTTTCATGTAAATCCTAAAATACTAAAAAACACCAAAAAAAAAACAAGTTCTTTCTTTCTTTTAAATTTAATTAATTCCTCATTAGTTTAATTTTGCAAAAGGGTCCAACGCCCTCGTTTCAATTTAATTCTTATTCGCATATTTATTTTATTTCTTTATAATTTTTATGTATCTCTCCCGAAGCCTTGTAATTAATTTCTCGCACTTTATTTTCTTTAATTCTTTCTTTATTTTCTGTCAAATCGGGTCCTGGTTTAATTTTGGCGATGTGGACCCGCGCCTTTTGTAATAGTTTAGAATTTTTTACTTTTCGCAATTTTTAACTGTTAAATCAAAGCATGAAAGAATGTATGGACAAAAATAAAAACAAGCGTAGAACACCAATAACATGACAAGATAAATACAAATGAAAACGACACACAAATCGCACACACCACCCCTAGGGTACGCCTCACTGTTGCCTTGCCTTGAAAGGTGATCGTCGAGTAGAAGATGTTTTAGTAAGTCCTCATGATCCGGGAACCTGGCATGAGGGTAGCTTCTAAGGTGTCTTCCTATTACTCCGGTGATCACCATGTCCCGAACCTCGAATTGACCCGAACACCTCCAACGGTGGTGCTACCTATCTCTCAATGGTGGGATGGCACTACTTTAAGGACATTTACACAGACGAATTCCTTAGGGTAGGTAGACGACTCTAGATACTTGCTCTAAATTTCAAAACAAATCAAAAATACTTTTCACACCGACACCTTTTCAAAAAGCTTTCGAAAGCAATTTTTCAAACACTCTTGAGGACCGATACAAGAGTCGAACTGGAATTTTCAAAGAAACTTTTTTAAAACCCACAGTTGAAAAGCAAACAAACACATTTTGAAAACACAAATGAGCAAGTATCTAAGAGCCCATGGATAACCATGGATAGAAAGGGTGCTAACACCTTCCCTTTCTATAACCTACCTCCCGAACCGAGAGCAATCTCTATAAGGAATTTTTCTGTGCTTTTGTCCTTTCCATTTGGAGAAAATAAAAGACGGTGGCGACTCTTGCTTCTGCGACATTTCGCAAACCAGCGTTAAACAGTCAGTTTCAGATCCACCGATCACAGACCCTTTTTAGGAAATTAAATTAAAATCACGAAATTAATTAAATTAAATGAGAAAAGAGAAGTTATTTTTTGAGTTTTTATATTTAGGGATTTTAATGAGAATTAATGGAATTAAAACCTAATTCTAACTATTTTTAATTTATTAAAAAAATGTTAAAATTAAACCTAAAATTAACCTAATTATTTACATGGCAATTTATTTACAAAAATAATATTTAATAATTAATTATGGTGAAAGAAAAGAAAAAGAATAAAAATACTTAAAACCCTAATTCTACACTTTTTAGTTTATTAAGAAAAATATTAGAATTAAACCTAGAATTAAAAAAAACTAAATTAATTAATAAGATTTATTTACAAAATAACATTTAAATAAAATATATTTTTATTTTGTGACTTTCTGATTTTTTTATTATTTTTATGTTATGAAAATATTAATTTAAAGAATTAAATTAAAACTAAATAAAACAAATAAAATAAAAAATAAATAAAAAGAATGAAAGAAAGCAAACTCAATGGGGGGTGTTGACCCCAATTTGGAGGTTATATGGCCAGCAATTAGGCCCAATAGAATTAAGACCTTCAGTTGACTTTCCAGGGCGCGTGTGGCTTCATTGACCAAGGCGTATGGAGTTCTCCAGATCAAGGCCATTGGTTTGATCTTCATGTATAGGTGGCAAGCACAGACATGGAGGCATATGGTACTCCCTTGAGAACACGCTGCATGGAATTACGTTAGCAAGAAAAATATTGAAATAACGTGGGGGACCTGGGGATCGAGCCCAGGTCCCATTGCTTACCAAGCCAATGCCTTGCCAGCTGCGCTGTTGTGTTGCTTTGTATATAATATGACAACTAAACAACATAACGTGAAACAAAGATTAGTGGCGTTTTTTCGCGCGAAATTCAAACGCACCAACCATTGCCTTACACCTCACCTTCTTCTCCAATTGTCTGCTTTGCCTGGAAAAAAAAACTGAATAGCGGGGGTTTTAAACCCCCACTAAGTGATGAACAAGAAAATAGCGAATAGGTCCTGGTTGCTCATAAATTGAGCACGACCTATGCAATGGATTCGTATGAAGCTTCTGATTATAATGGCCCTGGTTTCGTGTCTCAATTTTTCCAGAACGAGGAAGCCCCAAATTTAAAGTTTTGAAACCCTAGCAAGCTTCAATGGTGGATTCACCCACCGGGCACGAAAACTCAATTAAAGTACATGGTTAGATTTAGAATGAATAAATTAACACAAATCAATCATTAGAACTTGAAAACAACGCATGAATCATGAGACACGAATATGCAAAAAGTTTGACACAGTTTGATCTCCATATACCAATTCTTGATGCTATGGGCGTGGAAAAGGATTCAATCAGGTTCAGTGATGCCTCAGAAAGCTTTTTCAATTGGTTAGAAGCCTTGAATCGTCCTCTAATGCCGTTTTCAGTTTTGACTTTTTTCACAAAAATTGCAAAGTGTGTTTTGGTTCTTAGGCGCAGCTTTCTGGTCTTTTGCTTTAGGGTTTGCATCTGTATATGTATGCCAATGGATTAGGGTTGAATTTTGAGTCCAAAAACCCTTGTAATCATGAATCAAATATTTGATTTTAATGGCATATTTCTTCAAATCATTTCCATGTGTTTTGATGTCAATCATGACCAAATCACCTTGATTCTTTCCATATTAGATAGTGCACGAAATCTTGAAGGTATTCTATGCACAAAAAGATTTGAAAAGCATGGATGAGTATTTTTTTCATATTTTATTTAATTAAATGAATTAATGGTGATTAAAAATTCAAATAAATAATAAAAAATTATGAAATAACTCCCATTGGGCCAAATGGTCGTGCATAGCCTTTGGATAATGATTCTTGGAAGAAAATGTGGCCCATTAGCAATTTTGAGGCATTTGAAGCAAAGTTGACTTTTCAAAATTCCCAAAAATTTCCCAACTTCCACAAGGCATATCTTTCTCAATTTTTAAGATTTGATCATGTTCTTGGACATTTTGGAAAGGTATTGAAGTCCTATAACCAATGCCTTTGGTCCCATGTCATTTTGATTTACCAATCTCAAGTTATGGTCTTTGACTTAAAGTGCCTTTTTGTTGACTTTTGAAAATGACCTATAATGTTGAAATTGATAACTTTTTGTGAGAGCATTTCTTGGACTTGAAGTGTGAAGAGGAGTTGTAGGAAATGTCTTTCTCTTCAAAATGAGCTTTGGATAGAATTTTTCTGATAAACCATGTGGAAGTTATGCCTTGGTCAAGTTACAATTGACTTTTTCAACTGTCCAAATATGGAAACTTTTGCATCTTGAGACCTTTTGAGCCATGCTTTGAGAATCATGATCAAGAATTGATCAAATGATGTTTGTGGCTTCAAAATGAGATGTTGACCAAAAATTTGGACTTTTGACTGTCAAATGACCATTTTGCCCCTGCAGTTGACTGTAGGGCAATTAGGGTTTTTGACTGTGCAATTTTGTGCTGTAAGTCTTGAAACTTGGTATATGGATGCTTGACCATGTGTATAGGCATGTGAGCCTTGATTGGACCCTTGGAAACTTCATTTTCTTTGTCAGAACCAAAACCCTAGTTTTTGACTGTTAGGAGGCCCTTGAACTGTGCAACCCTTGGGGAGATTTTGAAGCATGCTCTTTGCAATTCTTGAAGAATATGGGAGGGCAAATTTTGGGGTACAACATGGGGCAATGATCTTGACAACCATGGATGGCGACGACTTGCCGCATCCTGTGAACACAGACATAGTCAAAAGATACTACGCATAAGAGACCCGCTAGGTTGACATACCTAGGCAAAACAAGGGCATCCCGATGAACAAAAGAGGTTCGGGCAAAAATTAGGGATAATACAAAAATCCGTACACCCGGAAAGTTGAAAACCCGAAAAGGCGACTTGGGCAAAAAAGGGTTTCCCGGTGGACTGAAAACCCGAAAGGGCGGTCTAGGAAAAAGTTAGGGAATTAAAGCGTATGACTATGTCCCGTTGGATCAACTTACGGACAACTTGCAAACTCGACCTTTCTGACCAATTCAATCATCTTCGGACAAGGCAACAAATAGATAAGACACTCAGAGATACAAATGCTATAGCAGAATGGGAACCCCATGGGATAAATACACATAACTATCTTTTCTTTGTATTAAAATTTTCACTTTTTTTACAACGGAGTTCTCCTACTAGAATGTTTGTATCACTGTACAAAAATACTTACTCAAATTCAATACAAAGATATCCCTTTGCAAGTGCAAAAACTGTCTGTTTTTCTTTACGCTTGTTGTTTTGTTTACAAAAACGTCCAATGATTCATTGTTGAACATATGCATTTGAACATAGTTACTGTTTACAAATAAACAAAATAAAAGACAATCACTGATGGCTTTAAGAGATAGGGAAATCTCTCTAAGTTATTTCCATAAAATTCCCCATGATTTGCAGTTAATTCCCAGCGGAACAAGCTTCCAATTATCAATCCCCAATAGAAGTCGCTCAATTTCTCAAGATTCCCCAATAGGATTTTACAAGCAGTATACGATATTTCCCTTACAACAAAGTTTATTTATCTAGGAAAAAATTCATCAACACTTCAACTTCACAACATGAATACTTACACTCCATATCCTCAGCAGTCGTCAGGGATTTATTTTCCCCAATCCAACAACAGTGCAGCAAACTAGCTCACATACGCATACATTGCATCCATATATCATAAACATTGATAACACGAAAGCATTATATCATACATTTCATACAACATGGCTTTGCATTTTAGCTAACATTTTACCCTTTTCAGGATAAGATTAACAGCTATCATTAACAATGTTCAGAGTTTTTAGATACAGTTCAGATACGCTCTAGACACGGATGCCATTCTGATACTCATTCAAGACTCAGCTTTCAGATACAGTTCAGATACGCTCCAGACACGGATGCCGTTCCTATACTCACTCAAGTGAAGTTTTCAGATACAGTTTAGATACGCTTCAGACACGGATGCCATTTTGATACTCATTCAGACTCAACTTTCAGATACAGTTCAGATACGCACAAGACACGGATGCCATTCTGATACTCATTCAGATTCAACCTTTTGATACAGTTCAGATACGCTCCAGACACGGATGCCATCCTGTTGTACCCCAAAATTTGCCCTCCCATATTTCTTAAAACATTTCAAGTGAGGTCCTCAAATTGCTCAAGGAAGTCCAAGGGTTGACCAGACAAGCTCCCTCCTAAGGCAGTCTACCTCAAATTAGGGTTTCATGTTGCATCAATATACTTGAGTCCAAGGGATCCCAAATGCTCACCATTGCCCTAATATGTTATCAATATCATCCATGTCAAGTTTCAAGCCTTGCAGAGAAAGTTTGCTCAGTCAATTGCTCAAAGGCCTGAAAATCGACCGTGCTAGGGCAAAAGTCAACTGTGGCCCACATACAGTCAAACTTCAATATTTTTGGTCAACATCCTTATTTTAAAGTATATTTCATCATTTGATAAAGGTTTGATCATGATTCATCAAGGATTTCTCATAATTCATCAAAACCCAAAAGTTGCTAAATTAGGGTTTTGTAGGAAAAGTCAACTCAACTTTGACCAAGCATAACTTTCTCATACTTCATTAGAAATGACCCATCCAAAGCTCAATTTGAATAGTATGAAAGGATATACAATCCATATTCATCTCCCAAGTTAAAAATATTCACTCACAAGAAGTTATGAATTTTTACATTATAGGTCATTTTGAAAAGTCAACAAAAACACCTTTTTTGTCAAAGCTTCATACATGAACATGGAATATCAAATTGAGATGAGACCAAAAGGGTTGCTTATAGGACATCTCAAGATTTCTAAAAAGTCCAAGAACACCTTCAAAGATTCAAAATTGAGGAAGTTATGTATTGGTGAAGTTGACCCTTTTTGCAAAATTGTCAAAAGTCAACTATGCCTAAAATTGCAATTTTTGCCAAATGGGCCCAATCTTTTACACTTGTTTTGAGTTGGCACCATGGTCCACGAACTATAGCATTTTCCACTTGTCATTATCTTGTTTTTATTATTTATTTTGATTTTTATTTGAATTAAATCAATTTTAATCAAAACAAATCATGAGAAAATCCAAAACATTGAAATCTTAAGATTTTGCACATGTTCCAGGTCCTATATCCAGCTAGCATGAGATTAAATTCGTGTAAAGGCTTGGTGTGCACAAAAAGATTGAGTTTGCTCTATTTTTAGCAAGATTTTCAAGTGTATCAAATCCGAATCAAAAGCAATGATGGAGGAAGATTGTGATCATATTGGCAACCCTAATTCATTCCTCAGTACATAAGGAGTATTTGCAGACCCAAAGCAAGGCGAGAGAGAGACGTGAGAACAAGAACAAAACTTGAAAAAATCACAACAAAGTGCTGACACAATTTCATTGTTCTATGCAATTTCAAAGCCTCCTGACCATCCCAATCGCTTCCTGGGATCCCCAGCAAGCAAAACCAATCAAGAACAAGCACTCCCAGGCCCTGAATACCACTGTAAGTCATCCACGATATTGAGTTATTTTTGAAATTGGACTGCATCATTCTGTCACTTATAGCACAAAATAATTATATATTCTTAATCCTTGGAACATTTGCAAGCTATCCATATCATCCAATTGCATTTTTATGGACTGAATCAAGAATTGCCATTGTTAGGGTTTGTGGTTTAGTTTTAGGTTTTTTGTGTGAAGGAAAAATTGGCCCCCATAAAGGGTACCATGATGTTCAGGATGACAAGACGGTTCGATCCATGGCATTAGATGCCATTTATATTTCTCATGGAGGATTTTGGAACGAGCCCAGTTTGTAGTGACGGACAAACGTCCGTAGGTAAAAGTCTGGGACTTTTACCAACGGTGCAAGGAGGAAGAGGACTAGCTGGCACCATGGGATTGGCTTATTTGAATTTTGGCGCCTTTGTTCACATTATTATATATTATCATTATTATTCACTCTATATACAAACAGAACAACTAGCGCAGTTGGTAGCCAGTCATTGGAAAATGCCTTGTGGCCTGGGTTCGAATCCCAGGTCCCCCCATTCTTGCATATTATTTTTCTTTTCAGGTTCAGGTGCGTACACAAGCCAAGGGACTACCATAGACCTCATCATCCAATCTGCCAAGTGGCCAGATGGCCAGATCCAAAGGCCATCAACGAAGGACCATGATACGCCTAGTCAAACGCATGGCATGGGATGCAAAGAGTCAACGTGGGTCAATCCTTCTTGGGCCAGAAAATTGCTATTCACACCTCCAAACGGCTTTTCAGGCCCAGCTTTTCTTTTCTCTTATCTTTTATTTTTCTTATTTAATTTACTTATTCATTTTTACTAACAAATTAATTATTTCTTTTTTATCAAAAAATCATAAAAAATATATTTTTCATCCAATTAGGTTTAAGTTTATTTTTTATCAAAAAATTAATTAATTAATTAGGTTATTTGATCTTAGATAACTTTGATTATTTTGTAAATAAATTTAAAAATAATTAGAACAATTAGGGTTTTGTTTATAATTTAATTCTATTTCTTTTTTTCTTAAAATAACAAAACACAAAAATAGACCATTTAATTATTTTCTTTAATTAATTTAATTACTAATTAATTGTGTATTTAATTTTAAAACCTAATTCTTTTCTTTAAAAAATAATTAAAAATAACAAAAACTTTCTTTCTTTCAATTAGGTTAGAAAGGGTCAAAACCCTAATTTTTTTTATCGTTATTAATTTCCTCGCGCGCGCTTTATCATTTATATTTACCCTATTAATGTAACTCCTCACAAGTTGTAATAGTTTAATTAGGTCTTTTATTTTCATTTATCGCTTTATTTTCAAGGGTTTATTTTTGTCTATGTAAATACCCGAAGCCTTGTAATAGCGTAGTTTAATTTCCGCACTTTAAATCCCACAAAATATTAACTGTTAGATGTATGAATAATAGGGATGCATGACAATAATGTATGGTTAATCTTAAAATAGTTAGATAACCCTAAAATGTGCAAAGATAATAATTTGAAATTGAATCACTCGCACATGTGCACTCCTAGGGTACACTCCCACTTCGGTTGCCTTCGGTAAATGGTCATTAGGTATAGGATGCTTTAGTGGTCGTCCTTTTGTCTCAAAGATCAAAGTTGCCTCGGAAAAGTTGCCTCAGATATTGTTGCCTCGAATAATTGATCTAAGACATTAGGGTTATTACTAAGACGTCCTAACATTGCTTTAGTGACCGTACGTACCTGTCGAATTGACCCTCAAACTCCAATGACGGTGCTACCTACTCACTAATAGTGGGATAGAGCTGTCTAAAGGAAACAAACATAGAACAATTCTTTTATCGAGTAGGTAGATTAGTTCTTAAGTACTTGCTCAATCCAAACAAACTTTTTCACACTTACACTCCTTTTCAAACAAAGTTTTCAAAAACACTTCACAACACTCTTAAAGACAGAACAAGGGTTAAATCGAAGTCAAAACAAAACCTTTTCAAATCACACAAACACACAAAGAAGCAATTTTGAAAATGATGAGCAAGTACCTAAGAGCCCGTAGATAAATACGGATAGAAAGGGTGCTAATACCTTCCCTTTCTATAATCTACCCCCCGTACTCATAATAATCTCGAAAAAGGAATTTTTTTGTGCTTTCTTCCTTTCCTTGTTGGATAAAATAAAAGTCAGTGGCGACTCTTGCTTCCCGCGACATTTTGCAAACACAAACGCAAAACGCAAACTAGCATTCTTAAAAACTGTCCCGGTTCTGGCCACCGTATCACAGAACTGGCGACTCTGTTGGGGAAATAATAAGTGGGGTATACCTTAGGAATAGTTCATCATATTGTTTTCTATTGTTTGATTTGATTGCTTTATCTTTGTGGGCTTTGTATCGGAGTTACTATAGATCCTAACTCGGATCTGGGGAACACCTTTTAGGTAAGTAGCAATAAACTGTGAGGGAACTGTACAGCGTAGACCGATACGGTTGAAGCAGTAGCTACGTTGATGTGGCACATTAGTTGGTACCGGTATCCCTTGTGGAGGAACAGGGAGAATACGAGGTTGCTATATGAGTCGTTAAGCATCAACTGACTTTAGAACCTATAATTGACCAATTTTGCCATAGGAAGTAGTGAGATAGCCGGTCTCGGTGTAGAGGTGGGAACTGGTTGATACTCTATGCTACACTCATTGAGATCATACTCTCGAGATGGTTCCGGCTGCAAGAAAAGATTATGTGAGCTTAAACTATGACCGATGGAGGATGGTCAGTGATATTGAGAACCTCTAGAACTCGGTTACTATTATTAGGACATGTTGAACCAACTAAACTGCAAGAGGGTAGTACCTAGACTCCATGCAAGCCTGGGACTTAAGGGCTATTGTGTGACTTGTTTGCCTTTACCATGTTTGATACCTGCTATACATGTTGTGTGTTTTATCATGACATCATGCATCATGACATAGCATGCATATTTCATTAGACTAACCATTTCAAAGACCGAGGGGATTCATCTTTGTTCTGTTTTGCAGATTATGGCTTCTATGCGCAGAAATACCATTCGAGTCAACTTCGTGAAAATCCCTGCTCAGCTTTGAGAGTTAGTTTCAAAAGTTCCTGATACTTAGAAGACATGGTCATCTCCTTAGCCTGGTCACTTCAAAGTTGGATGAGAAAATGATGAGCGTGTTGTTCCAGTTCTTTGACCTGTTGCATCATTGTTTTACCTTCCCGGACTATCAACTAGTCCCTACTTTGGAGGAGTTTTCTGACTTGCTGGGCATATCTATTCTAGAGCATACACCCTTTACAGGTTTGGAGGAGGTTCCTATACCTGAGGATATTGCTTCAGCCCTACATCTAAAAAGGGTTGATGTAGTATCTAACTAGGAGACACGGAGCGGGGTCAAAGGTTTCTTGGCTAAGTTTCTAATGGATCAAGCTCAACAGTTCTGGGATAGTTTAGACTTTCAAGCATTTGAAGACATCCTGGCTCTCCTTATCTACGACTTGGTTCTATTCCCAAATCCATATTATTTCATAGATGTGAATGCGGTCAAGATCTTCATGTCTCGTAACCCAGTGCCGACTCTTCTAGGTGATATTCTACATGCTCTCTATACCCGTACTGTGCGGAAAAGGGGAACTCTCATGTGTTGTACACCGCTGCTGGTGAGGTGGTTTATTTCGCACCTCCCCGAATCTGTATTGAAGAATGAGGAAGGTATAGGTTGGGCTTACAGAATCATGTCCCTTGCTCATGCGGACATCCTTTGGAGTTCTAAAGATATGGAAAGGGTAGTTGTCATTGATCGATGTGGGGAATACCCCAATGTTCCTTTGCTTGGAATTCGAGAGGGAATAACTTACAATCCTTGTTTGGATTTATGACAGTTTGGACGAGCTCAGAGAGACAGCCCTCATGAGCTGCTTCTTACAGACATTGTCTTTGACTACAAGGGGGATGTTGAGGGACATCGCCGCAGGTTATACGAGCTTGGGGCATGGTGAACAGGTCTGACCCACATGAGCTAGCACTGAAGACTTCTCTCCCGATGCAACCTTATCTCTAGTGGGTTCGAGCCCGTGCTCAAAAGCTGGGGATGCCATATGAAGTTGTTTTGCCGGTGATTGTAGAGCATACTAATGAAGAAGGGGTTCCTTATACAGTCCTCCATCCATATATACCTACTGATCTTGGGGAATTCAAGAGATCTTGGATCCAGCTAAAGGAAGAAAGGGATACCTACAGGGAGAAGTATCATGAGCAGGAACGAAAGACCTTGAGGCTTACGAGGCAGCTTGAGAATGAAAGGACAATCAACGATTATGTCAGCACGAAGGGAAAACGACCATGGGATTTCTAATGTCTTTTATTGTTTCTAGTTTAGATTTGCTATTCAGTTATTTCTTTTGTAACGCCTTGAAGGCATTGTTAAACATTGTTACAAGTTTTAATCTAATAAAGTGTGTTTTATTTTGTTTTACAAATTTGAATCTCCCTAGGTCTTTGAAATCATTTCATACGCATTCCATTATCATGCACCTCATTACAAGTACCATTACAAGTTTCTTATCTTCTTCGCTGTTTATTTCAGCACAACATGTCTTCTGAAACACCTACTGATCAAGCTATTAAGGCTCTTCAAGCTCAGAATGCTCAGTTCCAGGAGATGTTCTTGAACTTGGCCAAAAGTCAACAAGATTTGAAGACTCTCATCTTGAAGGATAAGAAGAAGAAGAAAAAGAAGAAGGTGGTTCTGCTGAATATGAGTCACAGATTTGGGAATAGATTGCGAGAGGAAGTTGATTTGTCTCATTCATCTAGAGGA
Organism: Vicia faba; assembly: GCA_948472305.1. Lineage (NCBI taxonomy): Eukaryota > Viridiplantae > Streptophyta > Magnoliopsida > Fabales > Fabaceae > Vicia > Vicia faba. Next base: position 1,556,415,236 of record OX451738.1, on the reverse strand, counting down.
GGAGAGAATCAAGAGGAAAGGATGGGTCCTAGCCTTGTGGTCTCTGATAATGACACCGATTTTGATGATGAACAGTACCCTCCTGCTGAGGATAGGTATAAACAACTTGAAGACCGCCTGAATTCCATGGAGATTCAGAAGGTTCCCGGTTTGGATTTTGGAGATTTGGGGTTAGCATCAGGGGTGGTGATTACTCACAAGTTTAAAGCTCCGGTTTTTGCTAAGTATGATGGAGCATCCTGCCCAAAGCTTCACCTCCGCTCATACGTCAGAAAAATTCAACCCTATACTGCTGATAAAATCTCTGGGTTCATTTCTTTCAAGATAGTCTGTCAGGGACTCAGCTTGAATGGTTCTATCAATTGGAGGGAGCTAATGTACGCAACTAGGAGGACCTTGCTACTTCTTTTTATAAGCAATACCAGTATAATGCCGACCTCGCTCCCACACGTACTCAACTTCAGGGTATGTCTATGGGTGCGAGCGAAGGTTTTAAAGACTACGCTCAGAAGTGGAGAGATTTGGATGGAAGAGTACAACCCCCTCTGTCTGATAGGGAGTTGGTGGATATGTTTCTTGGGACTTTATCTGGTCCATATTTCAATCATTTGATCGGTAGTTCATCGTCTGGGTTCACTGAATTGATTTTGACTGGGGAGAGAGTTGAAGACGGTATCAAGAGTGGCAAGATACAGAAAGGTGCTTCATCGAGTACAGAAAAGAAGCCTTTCAGAAAAGAAGCTAGTGCAGTTTACAGCTCAAGAAGCCAAAACTGACCTGAACGCCGCCAAGCAGTTAATGCGGTAGTAATATCAAGACCCACTGTTGCCCCACAATGGAATAATCAACAAAGAGTAGAGAGACCGCAAAGACAGTATACTCGGCTCAGTATGAATTTATCTCAAATTCTGCCGCAGTAATTGAAGACTAACCTGGTAACTCTGAGGGAGGCTCCGAAAAATCCCAGTACTACCTCTCCGCTGTATAATCCGAATGCCTGCTGTGCCTATCATTATGATAGCCCATGGCATGATACCAACAACTCCTGGGCCTTGAGGAATAAGGTGCAAGATTTGATTGAAGCTAAAGAAATTGAGTTTGATGCACCAGAAAAGCCTAATGTCATGACTGATCCTATGCCCAAGCATGGAGTAAATGCTGTGGACGATGATTCATTTGTGACCTCCGTGGAAGACATTTCTACTCTGTTGTTGACCTAAAAAGAACATATTGTTGGCCGGTTTATTTCCGGGTTGCGGCGAAGGTTGCCACCTATGTTCCATCCTACATGCTGGTTGCCATTTATTGAAGTCAGGTGTTCAACGCCTGATGGATAACAAAGAGATCTTGTTCGAGAAAACTTTGGTTCCATTGATTCTTGTTGAAGATGTTTCCATAATAACCATTTCCGCCAATTCTTCCAAGGCTTCCTCGAGAAATCCTGTTAGGATTACATCTGATCCAAGAGTTGCTCCATTGATCATTACTATTCCTGGACCTATCCCTTACACTTCGGATAAAGTTGTCCCGTGGCACTATGGAGCTGATGTGTATTATCATGGGATCAAACAAGACTTGAAGCTTGAAGAGGTTGATACTGATGTCAGCAATATTGTCAGGTATATCAAGGTCACCCGAAGCGGAAGACTCTTCTCTCCTGAGATTTCCCCTCCGACTGTTCAAAAGCCTATTGTCATTTCGTCCGCCAGTACATCAGCTTCTGTTCCAATTCTCACTCCATTTATTACCCCTGTCGCCGAGTCATCTGACACTCGGGGCAAAGAAGTTACAGGTGGGCCTTCCCGGATTGAGGCACCTAAAAAAGTCATTGTTGAAACCTCTAGGCAGGAGATAGAGGAAATTCTGAAGATTATCAAGAAAAGCGACTACAACGTAGTTGAACAGCTGGGGCAAACCCTGTCGAAGATCTCCATGTTGTCTTTATTGTTGTGCTCAGAATCCCATGATAAGGCTTTAATTGCTTTTCTTAAAACTGCGCATGTGCCGCAGGAAACATCTGCTGATCAATTCAAAGATTGTGTGGCTAGTTTGACCGTTGACAACGGGTTGGGTTTCTCCGACGCAGATCTGACTGCCAAAGGAAGGAATCACAATGATGCTTTGCACGTCTCGATCGAGTGCAGGGGCACTACTTTGGCCCACGTGCTGGTGGATACTGGGTCTTCCTTAAATGTTTTACCCAAGAAAGCATTAGATCGGTTGGATTGTGAATGGTTGGTTCTGAAGCCAAGTAATATTGTGGTTAGGGCCTTTGACGGGTCCAAAAGGATGGTACATGGAGAGGTGGATGTCCCTGTTAAGGTTGGTTCCCAGAATTTTGCGTCTATGTTCTATGTGATGGACATTCGACCATCTTATTCTTGCTTGTTGGGTCACCCATGGATTCATAAAGCTGGGGCAGTAACTTCTACGCTCCATCAGATGTTGAAATATCCAGTGAAGGGGAAGATTGTTACGGTGCAGGGTGAGGAGGAGTACATGGTAAGTCATCTTAACTCCTTTCGGTATGTGGAGATGGATGGGGAGTTCATTGAAACCCCCTGCCAGAACTTTGAAGAGGTTCCCCAGACTCTGGCATCGGTTGAAACTGTTGCTGAAGAATCTCCGATGAAGATGGCTTCCCACAAGGATGCTAGGGTTGTTATTGAAAAAGGTGGGTGTGCGAATTGGGGCCAACTCCCTGACTTTGCACATAAGATTGACAAGTTTGGTTTGGATTTTACTGCAGAAGCTCAAAGGGTTGTTTGGCGTGCACGGATTGGAAGACCTCCCCTGCGTATCACTAATCCGGGAGTGAAAGCAATTGAAGATAATGATGAAGAGTCAGATTTCGACAGCTAGATTTACCCGACTACCAATGGTGGCTTGAACAATTGGACGGCGAAGGACTTCGTGCCCGTTTCTTTTATTACACAGTAATAGGCTTTTGTTTTGAGACTTGTAACAGACAATTTGAAACTTTTACGGCCTGGTGCCTTGCCCGAGACACCGTGGCTTTGGTTGTGAGGGCTTATTATGTGTCATTTCCATATATCATTAATAAAGCATTGGATGTTTTTCTTGCATTACAAATTTTGTGCTCCTTGTTTTTCTTTTCTATCTTGCACTTTATCAAAACAGCTATTTGTCTTACACACACTCACATATCATAATACAGGTCCACATCCACTCTGAATCCCACTGATAACGACTCCACTACTGCCAGTTATGACTTCGAAAGTCCGATCAACCAAGCCGAGGAAAAAGGTGGGGATGATTGTGAAGTGCCTGGGGAACTTTCTAGACTGTTACTCCAGGAAGAGAGGGCCGTACAGCCGCATGAAGAGCCAGTGGAATCAGTGAATTTGGGTACCGAGGAAGACAAGAAAGAGGCCAAGATCGGTGCAAATCTGGAGCCTAGTGTCAAGCAACGGTTGATACAGATGCTGCATGACTATGTTGAGATCTTTGCTTGGTCTTATGAAGATATGTCTGGGTTGGATACTGATATTGTGGTTCACCGCCTGCCAACCAAAGAAGACTGTCCTCCAGTGAAACAGAAGGTTCGCCGAATGCACCCAGAGATGTCTGAGAAAATCAAAGTTGAGGTTATGAAATAGTTTGATGTCGGTTTTCTAGCAGTTACTTCTTACCCGCAGTGGGTTGCCAACGTGGTTCCGGTGCCGAAGAAAGATGGTAAGGTTCAAATGTGTGTGGACTATAAGGATCTGAACAGGGCAAGTCCCAAGGATGATTTCCCTCTGCCTCATATCGATGTTCTGGTTGACAACACCGCACAACATAAGGTCTTCTCCTTTATAGATGTTTTTTCTGGTTACAATCAGATTAAGATGGCTCCCGAAGACATGGAGAAGACAACGTTCGTTACGCAATGGGGTACCTTTTGCTACAAAGTCATGCCTTTCGGGTTGAAGAATGCTGGGGCAACGTATCAGCGCGCCATGGTCGCCTTGTTCCACGACATGATTCACCATGAGATTGAGGTTTACATTGATGATATGATTACAAGATCCCATACCGAGGAAGAACATCTTGACCATCTTCAGAAGCTATTTGACAGGTTGAAGTTGTATAAGCTGAGGTTAAACCTAAACAAGTGCACCGTCGGGGTAAGGTCTGGTAAGCTGCTGGGTTTCGTCGTTAGTGATAAAGGTATTCAAGTGGATCCCGCAAAGGTGAAGGCTATACAGGAGATGCCAGCTTCCCGCAACGTATCAGCGCGCCATGGTCGCCTTGACTCTGAGGGGAGTTAGCTTCTGGAAGGTTCTCTGGACGGGGATTGCGAGAGTCCTCTGATTGCTGCAGGTGTTGGTCTGGAATAAGTTACTGAATGTCGCCCTCTCTGGGTCACATCTGAACTATTTCTGGAAGCAAGCTTGGATAAGTTATAGAATGTCGCCAAATCTTGGGTCACATCTTGAACTATATCATGAATGAAAATCTGAATAAGTTGCAGAATGTCACCGAATCAGGGTCACATCTGAACTATATCTAGAAGGAAATCTTGAATAAGTTACGGAATGTCGCCATCTCTGGGTCACATCTTGAACTATCTCTGGATCTTGATTTTGTAAGGGTCAGGAATTGGGAGTATACCAATCTTCTAAGGTGATGAGAAACCTTCATGCTGTTAACGGTCAGGAACTGGGAGTATACCAATCTTCTGAGGTTTTGAGGATGAGAGTCTTCATTTGTGAGAGAAACAGATTTTTTTTTGTTTGTTATCTTGTCGGTGGCTGTAATTTCCAGCAGGTGATGTGAAATTTTTTGGTGATTACTACTTCAAGATGAAGGAACCTGGACGATTACTACTTCAAGATGAAGGAACCTGGGTGATTACTACTTCAAGATGAAGGAACATGGGTGATTACTACTTCAAGATGAAGGAACCTGGGTGATTACTACTTCAAGATGAAGGAACCTGGGTGATTACTACTTCAAGATGAAGGAACCTGGGTGATTACTACTTCAAGATGAAGGAACCTGGGTGATTACTACTTCAAGATGAAGGAACCTGGGTGATTACTACTTCAAGATGAAGGAACCTGGGTGATTACTACTTCAAGATGAAGGAACCTGGGTGATTACTACTTCAAGATGAAGGAACCTGGGTGATTACTACTTCAAGATGAAGGAACCTGGGTGATTACTACTTCAAGATGAAGGAACCTGGGTGATTACTACTTCAAGATGAAGGAACCTGGGTGATTACTACTTCAAGATGAAGGAACCTGGGTGATTACTACTTCAAGATGAAGGAACCTGTCGATCAAACTGCATATGCTAAGAATGTTGTTGAATTGTAACTTGTGCTGGAGAATAAAACCTTGTCAAGTGTTGGGGAAATAAACTCATGGTTTCCGGTCTGCTAGAGAGATTTCACTACTTCCCCCAGTATCAAATGCATGTGATATCGCCAAGAAACTTAGTCTGCTCGCAACCCTTGAATTTGATATTCGAATGCCCCAAGTGATGGTGACGGAGACTTGAATCAGGCTACTCTGCAATTGAGAGATTTTGTTGAAATCTTGACTGGACTGCCCCAGGTTAACTGAACTTTGAAAGATCTGTTGAAACCTTGACTGGACTGCCCCAGGCGTGCTGGATGGTGACATGTCGGGCCCCCTTGTTGATAGGAGATTTGTAATGGAAGTTTCGTCCTTTTGAAGTGATTTTGCTCACTGAGAGAGTTTTCGTTCCTCCGAACATTCGCTGTATGAATTTCTTCGCTGTCAAACAAATAGTCAAATGCAAACAGTGATATTCAAGCAATGCAAAGTTTATGTTTGTCTCGAAGTTTTGCAAAATGCATTTTTTAGCAGAAAACTTTTCATAAGACAAGTCAACACAAGATTTAGAGCAAAGCCTTACAGGAGCCAGGATACCTTTTGTAACAGTATGCTTTCGAACTAACCCATGCTTCAATTAGGACTTTTGAAGGGTTGTAACGTGGCCTGGTTCACGGTTTAAGAAACAAAGGATAAAGGCTCAAAGTGTATTTGTACCCACCCGCTCTTCGTGATGTTCTTCAACCCTAAGCTCAGTTAATTGCGCGTCGCACTCTGTTTTGAGTTTGGAACGACTTTTGGGCGATGGTTCACCGGTTGAATTTGGGGAGACAGTCATCATCTCCTTTTTTATTTTTCAACATTTTTCATGTTGTTGAGGATTTTGTAATGACCTCACTATTTTGATTTTGATTTGTTATCCCTAACTTTTGCCTGACTGTTCCCATTTTCGAGATTACAGTCAGCGGGATGCCCCAGCTTTCTTAAGCCTCCTTTATAGGTTTTGGCTCGGTGGGCTTTTCTCTTTTGAGAGATAATGACTGCCTATGAGATAAGGAACCACCCTTGTCTTTTGATTCCAAAGGAATGCTTTTCTTTTTCTTTGACGTCGTTCGTTGTATTACGAACCGAGAGTTTGCAACTTCAATGCGCGTTTTTCTTTTGAATTAACTGAGATACTACCCTGCCCCGGGTTTATATCAAAGGTTTTGATTGTTTAGAACAAAAAACTCCTACTTCTTTGGATCGAAGGGGTTGACTAGGGATTAACTTCCTTATAACTCCAGTGTTTGGGAATTGAAAGAAATGCATGTACATCATCAGCAAGGTCTGTTCAAAAGCATACTGTATGTGATTATGGTATTGTTTCGTCATCCTCCTTCTAAAGGCTTGTAGCCTTTCATCAAGAGTCAAATATCATAAAGAAAAGCATAAGAGTAGTGAAAACGAATGGATGAATTCAAGACAAACATATGCAATGCATTAATGAAACAAAGTTTGACATTAAAAGATAATTGTTTGAATAACAAAGAAGTTACAACTTGGAAATTCAAAGAAACAAAGACGCTCTCAATGATTTGGCATAGGAGCAGTGATCACACTTGGAGGGTCAAAACTTGATCTCCTTGGCATCAATCAAGTATTGAATCTGGTTCTTCAAAGTCTAACAACTGTCGGTGTCATGCCCAGGGCTGTCAGAATGGTAGGCACATCTCTCATTTGAGTTGTACTTGGAAGAGGAAGTATCATGATTTTGAGGAGGATCCTTCAACGTGATCAGCTTCAAATCCAGCAACTGTCGTAATGCTTGAGACAAAGGCATGTTGATGTCTGTATACTTCCTTTCTTGATATCTCACCCTACGTCTCTTGCCCCGTTTTTGTTGAACAGTCGTGGGATCAGAGATCAGGATTGCCCCAGCATGTTGATCAAGACGACTCTTTTGACCAGTCACTGCATTGGACTCTTTCTTCCCATTGTAGGGGATTTTCTGAACATCAGAGGGAGTAGCTCCTTGGATCTTCCCACTTTTGATGCCAGCTTCGACCCTTTCGCCGGTTAGTATTAGCTCGGTGAACCCAGCTGAAGAGCTTCCAATTAAGTGATTGAAGAAAGGCCCTGTCAAAGTCCCCATGAACATGTCAATCAGCTCTCTGTCAGTTAAAGGAGGTTGCACCCTACCATCCAGATCTCTCCACCTTTGAGCATATCCTTTGAAGCTCTCGTCATAACCCATGGTCATGTTCTGCAATTGCACACGAGTTGGTACAAGATCAGCATTGTACTGATATTGTTTGTAGAAAGCAGTAGCTAAGTCCCCCCATGTGTGGATGCGAGAACCCTCCAATTGATAGAACCACTCGAGTTGAGTCCCTACCAGGCTTTCTTGGAAGAAATGGATCCAAAGCTTTGGATCAGCTGTGTATGGTTGAATCTTGCGGACATAAGATCTTAGATGCATCGGAGGGCAAGAGACTCCATCATACAGAACAAAGGTAGGGGCTTTGAACTTTGGCGGAATGACCAATCCGGGAACCAAACCCAAGTCTCCTAAATCCAAGCCAGGTATTTGTTGAACCTCCATATCATTGAGGCGATCCTCCAACTATTTGTACTTGTCATCAGCGGGAGGATATTGTCCCTCGGAGTAGTCAGCTTCAGCTTCATCAATCTCCACATCATGGTCTTCTTCAAGACTGACCCCCTTGTCCTTGAGAAAGAGAGCTTTCAAATCCTCTTGCCCTTTACCCATAGCCAGCAGCATTTGCTGAAATTGAGCATTTTGAGCTTGAAGATCTTTCACCGTTTGTTCCATATCCATCTTACTGAAATAAACAGTAAGAAGATAAGAAAACCTGCATGGGAGAAACCTGTTATGCAATGATATGTATGATATATATGCAATGTTTTCAAGGATCTCTTGGGGTAAACACAAGAGAATGTTAGAGGTTGAACTTCGATCTTTAATTGGAGAACTTTGCACCGGTGGATGTCTTTTCGCGAGAATCAAGCTCACCATGTCGAGTGGGTCATAGCCCCTGATTCAAGTTGTTGTACTTGAACTTTGATTGGCATTGGTTAGAGGAGAAACCTCTTGCCCCTTGGTAGACGTCTGGTTCAATGTAACCCTGCATCAAAAGAACCTTCGAGATCCTTGAAATGGTTATTGAAAATGCTATGGTATGATGTCATGATGTTATGTACATGTATGCACAAGCAAGTAAGTGTATATACAGGTAATCATATTCACACAAAGCAAAACAAGTCCTTAGGTTTAGGCTTGCATGAGGTTTAGGTAAGTACCCTCTTGAAGTTAGTTGGCTCATCCTGTCCTAAAATAGAAACCGGGTTCTAAGGAGCTCAATATCATTGGATTGTTTTCTGTGTTCATTGTTTCGGTTTAGCCATTTACTGGAGACCAAAATATTCCAAGAAAACAACCCTCCAATGAGTGTAGTATCGAGTATCTACCAACTTCGGACTGCACCAAAGTCGGTCATCTCACTACCCCTAAAAAGGCTAAGATGGTCAATTAAGGTTCTAAGAGTTCGTTAGTGCTTCACGACATCACTCAGCGACCCCGTACTCTCCTTGACTACTCAAGGGTTACCGGTACTCACAAATATGTCACACTAACATAGCTTACTGCTTCAACCATGTCGGTATACCCCGCACAGTTCCCTCACTGTTTTTTTGCTATTTACCTAAGAAGGTGCCCCAAATCCGGGTGTAGGATTTACAACAAACCCAAACAAGAACCCAAAAGATAAAGCAATCAAGTCAATCAAAGCAAGAAAGTAAAGGTGATCTAAACCCTAAGGTAACCCCACTTTTAAGTTTGTCCCCAGCAGAGTCGCCAGTTCTGTGATACGGTGGGAGAACTGACTAGGGTTTTGCGTTTGTATTCGCACTTGTTCGGTTGAGCAAGAGTCGCCACCGACTTTTTATTTTATCCTAAAGGAAAGGTTAAAAAAGCACAGCAAAAACCTTTTGAGATATTTCGTGGGTTCGGGGGGTAGATTATGAAAAGGGAAGGTATTAGCACCCTTTTCATCCATGGTTATCCATGGGCTCTTAGTTACTTGGTTTTTAGATCACTTGCCTTGATTTTCGATTGCTTGAAAATGGTGTGTGTGTGGGTGTTTTTGAAAATGTTTTGGAAGAAGATGCCTTGTCTTAGGCTACCCTTGTAACAATTCTTTACTCGAATGTTTTACAAAGGTGTGTATCTTTTCGAAAAGATGTTTCAAATGTTTTTGAGAGTTTGTTTTGAAAGTGTTTGTGGAGTGTGGTTTTTGAAAAGAAGACAAGTGTTTTTGCAAGTTGATCTCAAGTAACTAAGAGTTTTGTCTACCCCTATTGTACTCAAAAGGTTTTCTCTATGTTTTCAACCCTTTTTAACAATTTTGTTCCACCATTGAATTTGGTGGACAATCTTGCGTTTAGGATGTGAAAGGGACGGGCGCGGGTCATCGTTTAGACCATAATTGCAATGGTGCCAAGTATCTTTGGGCAATTTTCCTTTAAGGGACTTGATCATTTTTAGGCAACTTTTCGAAAGCGTCATCGAGGGACCATGATCATTTGAATTGTGTTTGTTTTGCCCAAAGAGACCTAACATGCAATATGGCCCATTATTGAAGGCAACAAGTGGAATACCCTAAGGGTGCAAGTGTGATTAGTGTTGTTCATTTTCATGCTTGATTATCTTGAAATTAGGTCAAACTATTTTTGTTGTTTTTATTTGCATACAAACCCTAATTCTAACATGGCATAATTAGAAAGCATTAAAGTGCGAAATTTAAAGTCCTAAACTATTACAACACAATATATGGGAAGGGGGGTACAAATGTTCAAATGGGGGGTATTTTGACAAGGAATTTAAACCTAGACTATTACATCAATTTTGAATTATTTACAAGATATTTAATTGCACAAATTAAATGGAAATAAAATAAATATGCAAGATGCAAAAAAAAGTTTTTATGTGTATGAAAAAGAGTATTCTTATATGTCAAGTAAACAAAATAAAAAGGATTATTTTTGGGTATTTTTATGTTTAGGGTAAAACCCTAATTTTATTAGGTAAAAGGTATTATTTATTTAACATGTACAAATATTTAATAATTATGTACAAAAATAAAATAAAAATGAAGTATATTTGTAAAAAGGTATTTTTAATATTAAATATTAATAAAATAAAAATGTATATATTTTTGTATTATTTACTAAATATTCTAATAAATATATATATATACTTGTATTAATTTCCAAATATGTATTATATATACAAAAATAATAATATTTAATATTTATAAAAAAAGTATATTTTATATAAAATATTTTCAGAAGATAAAATAAAATAAAAAATTAGAAAATAAATGTGTTTACATTATTTTTTCTAGTTATTCTAAATAATAGTATTTATATTATTTATGCACAAAAACCAAATAAGACTAATAAATATCAAAATAAATGCAAAAAATGTGGAAAAAAGATTTTTATATTTTTTTCATACTTAAATAAAAATATAGAAATGAAATCAAAAGGAAAAAATGGAAAATGATAAGTAAAAATCAAAATGGGTCAGGGAGGTTCAAAAGCAAAAGCAAGGTGCAAATAATAAAAACAGAACAAGCCCAGCCCAATAGGACCTTCTTCAACCTCTGGCCAGAACTTTTGTCAAAAACGCGCGCTTTGCACAATGATTCAAACACCTGGATTCTTGGACCTTTAGCACAAACTTACAACATAAGAAATGTTAAGCATCAAGCCACGATTCTGGACATGTAAAGAACTCATCCTAACTCTCAGAAATGAGAGAGAATTTCTCCATTCCCAAATCTTAACCTAACTTTTTATCAATATTCAGACCTTAAATTCTCACAGCATATGCAAAATAAATGAAAAGTAAAGGTATGTACAGTTTCAGGGGCATGAGTAGAACACTTCTTATTCACAAACTTAGAGCTAATGATATCTACATTGAGAGATAGAAGTTCAAGAATATACCTGTTCAGTTGGAATCGTGTCTGGCAATGGGGGAGCTTTCAGGGCAAGATGATGATTTGTACAGCTTCCTTGAAGTGTGAGGATGCTATTCCAATACTTGGTATGCTTTGAAACCTTCTATACCAAGCTGCAGAAGTCAACCTGCAAGAGGAAGAAATGAAAATGGCCAAACTGATTAGAGGAGTTACAGTCCACTTCTAATGCTTTGGGTAGTTTGGATTGATGGTAAGGAAAGTGTTTGAACTGGTTTTAGCAAGAATGCACGATGGAAATGAGTTGTGGGATTCAATCTGCAGCAGGTGCTCTGTTTGGACAGTTTGAGAGTGATTCTGTGTTTGAGAGGGCAATGGAGGTGGATAGCTCGTGTTTCAGCTTGGGTTTGATGATTAGAAAGTGTTTGACAAGTTTGCCTCAGCTTGGTTTACAGGAAATGAGAGTTGTTATGTGTTATGGCAAGTTTCTTACACTTTAAGCAACAAAAGGCCACTTGGTGTTTCTAGCCTGTACAGGCCCCATTCTATGCTGAACCACTTAGTCTTGATCAGTGTAATTAGCTCATAATCTTGTGCCAAAGAGATCTTAACTGTATCTGCTTGGATTTGCATTTTGACATAAAGTTCACTTTTGCAAAAATGGTTAAAATGCTTTATCTATTTTGGGACTAAACCATTATGCAATGCTTGAACACAAAAAATATGGTCTTGGCACAATGAGTTTGCATTAAATTTATGAGTGTAAAAGAGATTTAGGGCATGTAATCAAGAAATGCATTCTGATTTGAAAATTGCCTAAGTGTATGAACATGGAAATTGGCCATAACAAAAGTGAGTTTTTTCCATATTGCCAAATTCGATTCTCTCTAACCATGAGGTTATTTGATGAGTTCTTGGACATTTTGGAAATCTTGGAATGTGTACTACAATCCATCTTTGAAATGCAAATTGAAATTCCAAGTGGAAGTATGTGAAAAATGGTCTTGAAGTTAGGCAAAAATCCTGCCTAAAATAGGTCAAATTTTCTCTAAGTTAAGAATGGTTTGGTACCCTTGTTCAAAAAATTGAAACTTGAGATACAAGCTTCTTTTGGGAAAACTTTGTGAATCAAAGTTGTAGATTTTGCAATAGGCTACAACTTTCATGTTTTGACTTTTGCTTGAATCCAAATGAATCTTGGTGAGAAAGTGGGACAAAGTTAGGAAAAAATTAGGGTTTTTCATAACTTAGAAAAATTCTAAGTTATGAAAAATCTTCATTTCAAACCCTAATTTGAAATTCTTGATTTCTTGATGAACAAGTTTCATGATTTGGCATGTTTTGATGAAAAATGAATCTTGACACTTGATTTTGACCAAAAAGTCAAAGTTTGACTTTTCAATATACAGTCAAAATTGATCAATTGACTGGGAAATTCAACTGTCAATCTTGTGCATTTGGGATCTTTTGAACTTGTTGAGCATGTCAAGACAATTCCATGGGGTCCTTGAGTCCATATGTGAGCTTGGTTTGCCATTGGCTAGGTCAAACAGTCAAAAATTGCCTTTGTGCAGTCAAAACCCTAAAAATGACCATTTTGCCCTTTTGGTGATCTGATCAAATTTCTTGTGGAATTGTGATCCAAACTTGATCAAATCGTCCATGTGAGTTCATAATGTTGATGTGGGTCAATTTTCATGAGATTTGACTGTCAATTGGCCACAGTTGACTTTTTCCCCAATACAGCTGATTTCTAGGTCAACTGTCTAATTGACTGGGCAAAACTTGGAATCAAGGCTTGAAACTTGATGTGGATAAACTTGGGAGTCCAACATGAAGCATGAAAGTCATCTTAGGCATTTTAGGTCAAAACATCATTGTGCAAACACAAACCCTAATTTGGGTCAACAATGCAAGGAGAAGTCTTGAGCAGATGAAACTCTAACTGGATCTTGAGCTCCAATGGCTTTGTGATGAGAAATTATTGAGAGAAATGGGAGGGCAAATTTTGGGGTACAACAGTTGCCCCTGTTCAATCTTCTTGAATCCGAAGAGTTAGATTGGCAAGTTTGCCTTTCGCGACTCGAGGGTAAAAGGAGATTGGACACTAGAGTGCCCTTAAATTTGCACTCGTCAAAGCAATGGATGCGGGAATGGGCTTAGAGATGCCATTTGGAGATGGGCTTAACGATGCCATTTGGAGATGGGATTAACGATGCCATCGGGAGGAGCGACAGAAACTTGTCGAGGATGGGCTTAAATATGCCATCTGGAATGAGTATCGGAAAGGTGTCCATGTTTTGGACCATCTCTGAACTGGGGGTCTGAACAAGCAATAGATTGACATCCGTATCTAGAGGCATCCGTAAACTGTTTTCAGGAGTTGAGATTGAATAAGCAATAGAGCAGCATCCGTTGTTGGGGAGCGTCCGTAAACTGTTTTCAAAAGTTGCATCTGAACAAGCGATAGATTAACATCCGTTGTTGGGAAGAATCCATAGACTGTTTTCAGAAGTCTTGAGAAGAATCTGAACAAGTGATAGGTTAACATCCGTTACTTGGAGAACCCGTGAACTGTTTTCAGAAATCTTGGAGTTGAATAAGCAATAGAGCAACATCCGTTGTTGGGAAGCGTCTGTATAAAACTGCATTTGAGTGAATCTGGAATAAGTATCAGAATGTCGCCGTGTCCGGGTCACATCTGAACTAATTCTGGATGAATCTTGGAAGATGATATGTGTCTGTCGACTAATCTTACCTGAAAAGGTAAAGGGTTAGTTGTATGCAATGTTATGATGCATGATGCAATACATGCGACATCAATGTTTATGACATGAATGTGATGAATGCGCATGTAAGCTGATAAGCTATCCTGCTGAGGATAAATGAATCCTGGATGACTGAAGATAAAAGAATCTTGACTGTTGCCGGGGAAAATAATTCTTTGGCTGCTGCTGTGGAGGGCAAGAATCTCTTGATTGTTGAAAAATGAGAAGTCTTGGGACCACTGTTGGGGAAATCAGAAGCTTGGGTTGTATGCCAATCTACTGGGGAATTCCTGTCTTGAGGAAATCTTCAGTCTGCTTGGGGATTGATAGTTGGAAGTTTTAGCTTCGCTGGGGATAATGAAACTTGACTCTGAGGGGAGTTAGCTTCTGGAAGGTTCTCTGGCTGGGGATTGCGAGAGTCCTCTGATTTCTGCAGGTGTTGGTCTGGAATAAGTTACTGAACGTCGCCCTCTCTGGGTCACATCTGAACTATTTCTGGAAGCAAGCTTGGATAAGTTATAGAATGTCGCCAAATCTTGGGTCACATCTTGAACTATATCATGAATGAAAATCTGAATAAGTTGCGGAATGTCGCCGAATCAGGGTCACATCTGAACTATATCTAGAAGGAAATCTTGAATAAGTTACGGAATGTCGCCATCTCTGGGTCACATCTTGAACTATCTTTGGATCTTGATTTTGTAAGGGTCAGGAATTGGGAGTATACCAATCTTCTGAGGTGATGAGAAACCTTCATGCTGTTAACGATCAGGAACTGGGAGTATACCAATCTTCTGAGGTTTTGAGGATGAGAGTCTTCATTTGTGAGAGAAACAGATTTTTTTTTGTTTGTTATCTTGTCGGTGGCTGTAATTTCCAGCAGGTGATGTGAAATTTTTTGGTGATTACTACTTCAAGATGAAGGAACCTGGATGATTACTACTTCAAGATGAAGGAACCTGGGTGATTACTACTTCAAAATGAAGGAACCTGGGTGATTACTACTTCAAGATGAAGGAACCTGGGTGATTACTACTTCAAGATGAAGGAACCTGGGTGATTACTACTTCAAGATGAAGGAACCTGGGTGATTACTACTTCAAGATGAAGGAACCTGGGTGATTACTACTTCAAGATGAAGGAACCTGGGTGATTACTACTTCAAGATGAAGGAACCTGGGTGATTACTACTTCAAGATGAAGGAACCTGGGTGATTACCACTTCAAGATGAAGGAACTTGGGTGATTACTACTTCAAGATGAAGGAACCTGGGTGATTACTACTTCAAGATGAAGGAACCTGGGTGATTACTACTTCAAGATGAAGGAACCTGGGTGATTACTACTTCAAGATGAAGGAACCTGGGTGATTACTACTTCAAGATGAAGGAACTTGTCGATCAAACTGCATATGCTAAGAATGCTGTTGAATTGTAACTTGTGCTGGAGAATAAAACCTTGTCAAGTGTTGGGGAAATAAACTCATGGTTGCCGGTCTGCTAGAGAGATTTCACTACTGCCCCCAGTATCAAATGCATGTGATATCGCCAAGAAACTTAGTCTGCTCGCAACCCTTGAATTTGACATTCGAATGCCCCAAGTGATGGTGACGGAGACTTGAATCAGGCTACTCTGCATTTGAGAGATTTTGTTGAAATCTTGACTGGACTGCCCCAGGTTAACTGAACTTTGAAAGATCTGTTGAAACCTTGACTGGACTGCCCCAGGCGTGCTGGATGGTGACATGTCGGGCCCCCTTGTTGATAGGAGATTTGTAATGGAAGTGTCGTCCTTTTGAAGTGATTTTGCTCACTGAGAGAGTTTTCGTTCCTCCGAACATTCGCTGTATGAATTTCTTCGCTGTCAAACAAATAGTCAAATGCAAACAGTGATATTCAAGCAATGCAAAGTTTATGTTTGTCTCGAAGTTTTGCAAAATGCATTTTTTAGCAGAAAACTTTTCATAAGACAAGTCAACACAAGATTTAGAGCAAAGCCTTACAGGAGTCAGGATACCTTTTGTAACAGTATGCTTTCGAACTAACCCATGCTTCAATTAGGACTTTTGAAGGGTTGTAACGTGGCCTGGTTCACGGTTTAAGAAACAAAGGATAAAGGCTCAAAGTGTATTTGTACCCACCCGCTCTTCGTGATGTTCTTCAACCCTAAGCTCAGTTAATTGCGCGTCGCACTCTGTTTTGAGTTTGGAACGACTTTTGGGCAATGGTTCACCGGTTGAATTTGGGGAGACAGTCATCATCTCCTTTTTTCTTTTTCAACATTTTTCATGTTGTTGAGGATTTTGTAATGACCTCACTATTTTGATTTTGATTTGTTATCCCTAACTTTTGCCTGACTGTTCCCATTTTCGAGATTACAGTCAGCGGGATGCCCCAGCTTTCTTAAGCCTTCTTTATAGGTTTTGGCTTGGTGGGCTTTTCTCTTTTGAGAGATAATGACTGCCTATGAGATAAGGAACCACCCTTGTCTTTTGATTCCAAAGGAATGCTTTTCTTTTTCTTTGACGTCGTTCGTTGTATTACGAACCGAGAGTTTGCAACTTCAATGCGCGTTTTTCTTTTGAATTAACTGAGATACTACCCTGCCCCGGGTTTATATCAAAGGTTTTGATCGTTTAGAACAGAAAACTCCTACTTCTTTGGCTCGAAGGGGTTGACTAGGGATTAACTTCCTTATAACTCCAGTGTTTGGGAATTGAAAGAAATGCATGTACATCATCAGCAAGGTCTGTTCAAAAGCATACTGTATGTGATTATGGTATTGTTTCGTCATCCTCCTTCTAAAGGCTTGTAGCCTTTCATCAAGAGTCAAATATCATAAAGAAAAGCATAAGAGTAGTGAAAACGAATGGATGAATTCAAGACAAACATATGCAATGCATTAATGAAACAAAGTTTGACATTAAAAGATAATTGTTTGAATAACAAAGAAGTTACAACTTGGAAATTCAAAGAAACAAAGACGCTCTCAATGATTTGGCATAGGAGCAGTGATCACACTTGGAGGGTCAAAACTTGATCTCCTTGGCATCAATCAAGTCTTGAATCTGGTTCTTCAAAGTCCAACAACTGTCGGTGTCATGCCCAGGGCTGTCAGAATGGTAGGCACATCTCTCATTTGAGTTGTACTTGGAAGAGGAAGTATCAGGATTTTGAGGAGGATCCTTCAACGTGATCAGCTTCAAATCCAGCAACTGTCGTAATGCTTGAGACAAAGACATGTTGATGTCTGTATACTTCCTTTCTTGATATCTCACCCTACGTCTCTTGCCCCGTTTTTGTTGAACAGTCGTGGGATCAGAGATCAGGATTGCCCCAGCATGTTGATCAAGACGACTCTTTTGACCAGTCACTGCATTGGACTCTTTCTTCCCATTGTAGGGGATTTTCTGAACATCAGAGGGAGTAGCTCCTTGTATCTTCCCACTTTTGATGCCAGCTTCGACCCTTTCGCCGGTTAGTATTAGCTCGGTGAACCCAACTGAAGAGCTTCCAATTAAGTGATTGAAGAAAGGCCCTGTCAAAGTCCCCATGAAGATGTCAATCAGCTCTCTGTCAGTTAAAGGAGGTTGCACACTACCAGCCAGATCTCTCCACCTTTGAGCATATCCTTTGAAGCTCTCGTCATAACCCATGGTCATGTTCTGCAATTGCACACGAGTTGGTGCAAGCTCAGCATTGTACTGATATTGTTTGTAGAAAGCAGTAGCTAAGTCCCCCCATGTATGGATGCGAGAACCCTCCAATTGATAGAACCACTCGAGTTGAGTCCCTACCAGGCTTTCCTGGAAGAAATGGATCTAAAGCTTTGGATCAGCTGTGTATGGTTGAATCTTGCGGACATAAGATCTTAGATGCATCTGAGGGCAAGAGACTCCATCATACAGAGCAAAGGTAGGGGCTTTGAACTTTGGCGGAATGA
Organism: Vicia faba; assembly: GCA_948472305.1. NCBI lineage: Eukaryota > Viridiplantae > Streptophyta > Magnoliopsida > Fabales > Fabaceae > Vicia > Vicia faba. The sequence goes on along the minus strand of OX451738.1, from coordinate 1,556,397,233 downwards.
CCAATCCGGGAACCAAACCCAAGTCTCCTAAATCCAAGCCGGGTATTTGTTGAACCTCCATAGCATTGAGGCGATCCTCCAACTGTTTGTACTTGTCATCAGCGGGAGGATATTGTCCCTCGGAGTAGTCAGCTTCAGCTTCATCAATCTCCACATCGTGGTCTTCTTCAAGACTGACCCCCTTGTCCTTGAGAAAGAGAGCTTTCAAATCCTCTTGCCCTTTACCCATAGCCAGCAGCATTTGCTGGAATTGAGCATTTTGAGCTTGAAGATCTTTCACCGTTTGTTCCATATCCATCTTACTGAAATAAACAGTAAGAAGATAAGAAAACCTGCATGGGAGAAACCTGTTATGCAATGATATGTATGATATATATGCAATGTTTTCAAGGATCTCTTGGGGTAAACACAAGAGAATGTTAGAGGTTGAACTTCGATCTTTAATTGGAGAACTTTGCACCGGTGGATGTCTTTTCGCGAGAATCAAGCTCACCATGTCGAGTGGGTCATAGCCCCTGATTCAAGTTGTTGTACTTGAACTTTGATTGGCATTGGTTAGAGGAGAAACCTCTTGCCCCTTGGTAGACGTCTGGTTCAACGTAACCCTGCATCAAAAGAACCTTCGAGATCCTTGAAATGGTTATTGAAAATGCTATGGTATGATGTCATGATGTTATGTACATGTATGCACAAGCAAGTAAGTGTATATACAGGTAATCATATTCACACAAAGCAAAACAAGTCCTTAGATTTAGGCTTGCATGAGGTTTAGGTAAGTACCCTCTTGAAGTTAGTTGGCTCATCCTGTCCTAAAATAGAAACCGGGTTCTAAGGAGCTCAATATCATTGGATTGTTTTCTGTGTTCATTGTTTCGGTTTAGCCATTTACTGGCGACCAAAATATTCCAAGAAAACAACCCTCAAATGAGTGTAGTATCGAGTATCTACCAACTTCAGACTGCACCAAAGTCGATCATCTCACTACCCCTAAAAAGGCTAAGATGGTCAATTAAGGTTCTAAGAGTTCGTTAGTGCTTCACGACATCACTCAGCGGCCCCGTACTCTCCTTGACTACTCAAGGGTTACCGGTACTCACAAATATGTCACACTAACATAGCTTACTGCTTCAACCATGTCGGTATACCCCGCACAGTTCCCTCACTGTTTTTTTGCTATTTACCTAAGAAGGTGCCCCAAATCCGGGTGTAGGATTTACAACAAACCCAAACAAGAACCCAAAAGATAAAGCAATCAAGTCAATCAAAGCAAGAAAGTAAAGGTGATCTAAACCCTAAGGTAACCCCACTTTTAAGTTTGTCCCCAGCAGAGTCGCCAGTTCTGTGATACGGTGGGAGAACTGACTAGGGTTTTGCGTTTGTATTCGCACTTGTTCGGTTGAGCAAGAGTCGCCACCGACTTTTTATTTTATCCTAAAGGAAAGGTTAAAAAAGCACAGCAAAAACCTTTTGAGATATTTCGTGGGTTCGGGGGGTAGATTATGAAAAGGGAAGGTATTAGCACCCTTTTCATCCATGGTTATCCATGGGCTCTTAGTTACTTGGTTTTTAGATCACTTGCCTTGATTTTCGATTGCTTGAAAATGGTGTGTGTGTGGGTGTTTTTGAAAATGTTTTGGAAGAAGATGCCTTGTCTTAGGCTACCCTTGTAACAATTCTTTACTCGAATGTTTTACAAAGGTGTGTATCTTTTCGAAAAGATGTTTCAAATGTTTTTGAGAGTTTGTTTTGAAAGTGTTTGTGGAGTGTGGTTTTTGAAAAGAAGACAAGTGTTTTTGCAAGTTGATCTCAAGTAACTAAGAGTTTTATCTACCCCTATTGTACTCAAAAGGTTTTCTCTATGTTTTCAACCCTTTTTAACAATTTTGTTCCACCATTGAATTTGGTGGACAATCTTGCGTTTAGGATGTGAAAGGGACGGGCGCGGGTCATCGTTTAGACCATAATTGCAATGGTGCCAAGTATCTTTGGGCAATTTTCCTTTAAGGGACTTGATCATTTTTAGGCAACTTTTCGAAAGCGTCATCGAGGGACCATGATCATTTGAATTGTGTTTGTTTTGCCCAAAGAGACCTAACATGCAATATGGCCCATTATTGAAGGCAACAAGTGGAATACCCTAAGGGTGCAAGTGTGATTAGTGTTGTTCATTTTCATGCTTGATTATCTTGAAATTAGGTCAAACTATTTTTGTTGTTTTTATTTGCATACAAACCCTAATTCTAACATGGCATAATTAGAAAGCATTAAAGTGCGAAATTTAAAGTCCTAAACTATTACAACACAATATATGGGAAGGGGGGTACAAATGTTCAAATGGGGGGTATTTTGACAAGGAATTTAAACCTAGACTATTACATCAATTTTGAATTATTTACAAGATATTTAATTGCACAAATTAAATGGAAATAAAATAAATATGCAAGATGCAAAAAAAAGTTTTTATGTGTATGAAAAAGAGTATTCTTATATGTCAAGTAAACAAAATAAAAAGGATTATTTTTGGGTATTTTTATGTTTAGGGTAAAACCCTAATTTTATTAGGTAAAAGGTATTATTTATTTAACATGTACAAATATTTAATAATTATGTACAAAAATAAAATAAAAATGAAGTATATTTGTAAAAAGGTATTTTTAATATTAAATATTAATAAAATAAAAATGTATATATTTTTGTATTATTTACTAAATATTCTAATAAATATATATATATATACTTGTATTAATTTCCAAATATGTATTATATATACAAAAATAATAATATTTAATATTTATAAAAAAAGTATATTTTATATAAAATATTTTCAGAAGATAAAATAAAATAAAAAATTAGAAAATAAATGTGTTTACATTATTTTTTCTAGTTATTCTAAATAATAGTATTTATATTATTTATGCACAAAAACCAAATAAGACTAATAAATATCAAAATAAATGCAAAAAATGTGGAAAAAAGATTTTTATATTTTTTTCATACTTAAATAAAAATATAGAAATGAAATCAAAAGGAAAAAATGGAAAATGATAAGTAAAAATCAAAATGGGTCAGGGAGGTTCAAAAGCAAAAGCAAGGTGCAAATAAGAAAAACAGAACAAGCCCAGCCCAATAGGACCTTCTTCAACCTCTGGCTAGAACTTTTGTCAAAAACGCGCGCTTTGCACAATGATTCAAACACCTGGATTCTTGGACCTTTAGCACAAACTTACAACATAAGAAATGTTAAGCATCAAGCCACGATTCTGGACATGTAAAGAACTCATCCTAACTCTCAGAAATGAGAGAGAATTTCTCCATTCCCAAATCTTAACCTAACTTTTTATCAATATTCAGACCTTAAATTCTCACAGCATATGCAAAATAAATGAAAAGTAAAGGTATGTACAGTTTCAGGGGCATGAGTAGAACACTTCTTATTCACAAACTTAGAGCTAATGATATCTACATTGAGAGATAGAAGTTCAAGAATATACCTGTTCAGTTGGAATCGTGTCTGGCAATGGGGGAGCTTTCAGGGCAAGATGATGATTTGTACAGCTTCCTTGAAGTGTGAGGATGTTATTCCAATACTTGGTATGCTTTAAAACCTTCTATACCAAGCTGCAGAAGTCAACCTGCAAGAGGAAGAAATGAAAATGGCCAAACTAATTAGAGGAGTTACAGTCCACTTCTAATGCTTTGGGTAGTTTGGATTGATGGTAAGGAAAGTGTTTGAACTGGTTTTAGCAAGAATGCACGATGGAAATGAGTTGTGGGATTCAATCTGCAGCAGGTGCTCTGTTTGGACAGTTTGAGAGTGATTCTGTGTTTGAGAGGGCAATGGAGGTGGATAGCTCGTGTTTCAGCTTGGGTTTGATGATTAGAAAGTGTTTGACAAGTTTGCCTCAGCTTGGTTTACAGGAAATGAGAGTTGTTATGTGTTATGGCAAGTTTCTTACACTTTAAGCAACAAAAGGCCACTTGGTGTTTCTAGCCTGTACAGGCCCCATTCTATGCTGAACCACTTAGTCTTGATCAGTGTAATTAGCTCATAATCTTGTGCCAAAGAGATCTTAACTGTATCTGCTTGGATTTGCATTTTGACATAAAGTTCACTTTTGCAAAAATGGTTAAAATGCTTTATCTATTTTGGGACTAAACCATTATGCAATGCTTGAACACAAAAAATATGGTCTTGGCACAATGAGTTTGCATTAAATTTATGAGTGTAAAAGAGATTTAGGGCATGTAATCAAGAAATGCATTCTGATTTGAAAATTGCCTAAGTGTATGAACATGGAAATTGGCCATAACAAAAGTGAGTTTTTTCCATATTGCCAAATTCGATTCTCTCTAACCATGAGGTTATTTGATGAGTTCTTGGACATTTTGGAAATCTTGGAATGTGTACTACAATCCATCTTTGAAATGCAAATTGAAATTCCAAGTGGAAGTATGTGAAAAATGGTCTTGAAGTTAGGCAAAAATCCTGCCTAAAATAGGTCAAATTTTCTCTAAGTTAAGAATGGTTTGGTACCCTTGTTCAAAAAATTGAAACTTGAGATACAAGCTTCTTTTGGGAAAACTTTGTGAATCAAAGTTGTAGATTTTGCAATAGGCTACAACTTTCATGTTTTGACTTTTGCTTGAATCCAAATGAATCTTGGTGAGAAAGTGGGACAAAGTTAGGAAAAAATTAGGGTTTTTCATAACTTAGAAAAATTCTAAGTTATGAAAAATCTTCATTTCAAACCCTAATTTGCAATTCTTGATTTCTTGATGAACAAGTTTCATGATTTGGCATGTTTTGATGAAAAATGAATCTTGACACTTGATTTTGACCAAAAAGTCAAAGTTTGACTTTTCAATATACAGTCAAAATTGATCAATTGACTGGGAAATTCAACTGTCAATCTTGTGCATTTGGGATCTTTTGAACTTGTTGAGCATGTCAAGACAATTCCATGGGGTCCTTGAGTCCATATGTGAGCTTGGTTTGCCATTGGCTAGGTCAAACAGTCAAAAATTGCCTTTGTGCAGTCAAAACCCTAAAAATGACCATTTTGCCCTTTTGGTGATCTGATCAAATTTCTTGTGGAATTGTGATCCAAACTTGATCAAATCGTCCATGTGAGTTCATAATGTTGATGTGGGTCAATTTTCATGAGATTTGACTGTCAATTGGCCACAGTTGACTTTTTCCCCAATACAGCTGATTTCTAGGTCAACTGTCTAATTGATTGGGCAAAACTTGGAATCAAGGCTTGAAACTTGATGTGGATAAACTTGGGAGTCCAACATGAAGCATGAAAGTCATCTTAGGCATTTTAGGTCAAAACATCATTGTGCAAACACAAACCCTAATTTGGGTCAACAATGCAAGGAGAAGTCTTGAGCAGATGAAACTCTAATTGGATCTTGAGCTCCAATGGCTTTGTGATGAGAAATTATTGAGAGAAATGGGAGGGCAAATTTTGGGGTACAACAGTTGCCCCTGTTCAATCTTCTTGAATCTGAAGAGTTAGATTGGCAAGTTTGCCTTTCGCGACTCGAGGGTAAAAGGAGATTGGACACTAGAGTGCCCTTAAATTTGCACTCGTCAAAGCAATGGATGCGGGAATGGGCTTAGAGATGCCATTTGGAGATGGGTTTAACGATGCCATTTGGAGATGGGATTAACGATGCCATCGGGAGGAGCGACAGAAACTTGTCGAGGATGGGCTTAAATATGCCATCTGGAATGAGTATCGGAAAGGTGTCCATGTTTTGGACCATCTCTGAACTGGGGGTCTGAACAAGCAATAGATTGACATCCGTATCTAGAGGCATCCGTAAACTGTTTTCAGGAGTTGAGATTGAATAAGCAATAGAGCAGCATCCGTTGTTGGGGAGCGTCCGTAAACTGTTTTCAAAAGTTGCATCTGAACAAGCGATAGATTAACATCCGTTGTTGGGAAGAATCCATAGACTGTTTTCAGAAGTCTTGAGAAGAATCTGAACAAGTGATAGGTTAACATCCGTTACTTGGAGAACCCGTGAACTGTTTTCAGAAATCTTGGAGTTGAATAAGCAATAGAGCAACATCCGTTGTTGGGAAGCGTCTGTATAAAACTGCATTTGAGTGAATCTGGAATAAGTATCAGAATGTCGCCGTGTCCGGGTCACATCTGAACTAATTCTGGATGAATCTTGGAAGATGATATGTGTCTGTCGACTAATCTTACCTGAAAAGGTAAAGGGTTAGTTGTATGCAATGTTATGATGCATGATGCAATACATGCGACATCAATGTTTATGACATGAATGTGATGAATGCGCATGTAAGCTGATAAGCTATCCTGCTGAGGATAAATGAATCCTGGATGACTGAAGATAAAAGAATCTTGACTGTTGCCGGGGAAAATAATTCTTTGGTTGCTGCTGTGGAGGGCAAGAATCTCTTTATTGTTGAAAAATGAGAAGTCTTGGGACCACTGTTGGGGAAATCAGAAGCTTGGGTTGTATGCCAATCTACTAGGGAATTCCTGTCTTGAGGAAATCTTCAGTCTGCTTGGGGATTGATAGTTGGAAGTTTTAGCTTCGCTGGGGATAATGAAACTTGACTCTGAGGGGAGTTAGCTTCTGGAAGGTTCTCTGGCTGGGGATTGCGAGAGTCCTCTGATTTCTGCAGGTGTTGGTCTGGAATAAGTTACTGAACGTCGCCCTCTCTGGGTCACATCTGAACTATTTCTGGAAGCAAGCTTGGATAAGTTATAGAATGTCGCCAAATCTTGGGTCACATCTTGAACTATATCATGAATGAAAATCTGAATAAGTTGCGGAATGTCGCCGAATCAGGGTCACATCTGAACTATATCTAGAAGGAAATCTTGAATAAGTTACGGAATGTCGCCATCTCTGGGTCACATCATGAACTATCTCTGGATCTTGATTTTGTAAGGGTCAGGAATTGGGAGTATACCAATCTTCTGAGGTGATGAGAAACCTTCATGCTGTTAACGGTCAGGAACTGGGAGTATACCAATCTTCTGAGGTTTTAAGGATGAGAGTCTTCATTTGTGAGAGAAACAGATTTTTTTTTGTTTGTTATCTTGTCGGTGGCTGTAATTTCCAGCAGGTGATGTGAAATTTTTTGGTGATTACTACTTCAAGATGAAGGAACCTGGATGATTACTACTTCAAGATGAAGGAACCTGGGTGATTACTACTTCAAAATGAAGGAACCTGGGTGATTACTACTTCAAGATGAAGGAACCTGGGTGATTACTACTTCAAGATGAAGGAACCTGGGTGATTACTACTTCAAGATGAAGGAACCTGGGTGATTACTACTTCAAGATGAAGGAACCTGGGTGATTACTACTTCAAGATGAAGGAACCTGGGTGATTACTACTTCAAGATGAAGGAACCTGGGTGATTACTACTTCAAGATGAAGGAACCTGGGTGATTACTACTTCAAGATGAAGGAACTTGGGTGATTACTACTTCAAGATGAAGGAACCTGGGTGATTACTACTTCAAGATGAAGGAACCTGGGTGATTACTACTTCAAGATGAAGGAACCTGGGTGATTACTACTTCAAGATGAAGGAACCTGGGTGATTACTACTTCAAGATGAAGGAACCTGTCGATCAAACTGCATATGCTAAGAATGCTGTTGAATTGTAACTTGTGCTGGAGAATAAAACCTTGTCAAGTGTTGGGGAAATAAACTCATGGTTGCCGGTCTGCTAGAGAGATTTCACTACTGCCCCCAGTATCAAATGCATGTGATATCGCCAAGAAACTTAGTCTGCTCGCAACCCTTGAATTTGACATTCGAATGCCCCAAGTGATGGTGACGGAGACTTGAATCAGGCTACTCTGCAATTGAGAGATTTTGTTGAAATCTTGACTGGACTGCCCCAGGTTAACTGAACTTTGAAAGATCTGTTGAAACCTTGACTGGACTGCCCCAGGCGTGCTGGATGGTGACATGTCGGGCCCCCTTGTTGATAGGAGATTTGTAATGGAAGTGTCGTCCTTTTGAAGTGATTTTGCTCACTGAGAGAGTTTTCGTTCCTCCGAACATTCGCTGTATGAATTTCTTCGCTGTCAAACAAATAGTCAAATGCAAACAGTGATATTCAAGCAATGCAAAGTTTATGTTTGTCTCGAAGTTTTGCAAAATGCATTTTTTAGCAGAAAACTTTTCATAAGACAAGTCAACACAAGATTTAGAGCAAAGCCTTACAGGAGTCAGGATACCTTTTGTAACAGTATGCTTTCGAACTAACCCATGCTTCAATTAGGACTTTTGAAGGGTTGTAACGTGGCCTGGTTCACGGTTTAAGAAACAAAGGATAAAGGCTCAAAGTGTATTTGTACCCACCCGCTCTTCGTGATGTTCTTCAACCCTAAGCTCAGTTAATTGCGCGTCGCACTCTGTTTTGAGTTTGGAACGACTTTTGGGCAATGGTTCACCGGTTGAATTTGGGGAGACAGTCATCATCTCCTTTTTTCTTTTTCAACATTTTTCATGTTGTTGAGGATTTTGTAATGACCTCACTATTTTGATTTTGATTTGTTATCCCTAACTTTTGCCTGACTGTTCCCATTTTCGAGATTACAGTCAGCGGGATGCCCCAGCTTTCTTAAGCCTTCTTTATAGGTTTTGGCTTGGTGGGCTTTTCTCTTTTGAGAGATAATGACTGCCTATGAGATAAGGAACCACCCTTGTCTTTTGATTCCAAAGGAATGCTTTTCTTTTTCTTTGACGTCGTTCGTTGTATTACGAACCGAGAGTTTGCAACTTCAATGCGCGTTTTTCTTTTGAATTAACTGAGATACTACCCTGCCCCGGGTTTATATCAAAGGTTTTGATTGTTTAGAACAGAAAACTCCTACTTCTTTGGCTCGAAGGGGTTGACTAGGGATTAACTTCCTTATAACTCCAGTGTTTGGGAATTGAAAGAAATGCATGTACATCATCAGCAAGGTCTGTTCAAAAGCATACTGTATGTGATTATGGTATTGTTTCGTCATCCTCCTTCTAAAGGCTTGTAGCCTTTCATCAAGAGTCAAATATCATAAAGAAAAGCATAAGAGTAGTGAAAACGAATGGATGAATTCAAGACAAACATATGCAATGCATTAATGAAACAAAGTTTGACATTAAAAGATAATTGTTTGAATAACAAAGAAGTTACAACTTGGAAATTCAAAGAAACAAAGACGCTCTCAATGATTTGGCATAGGAGCAGTGATCACACTTGGAGGGTCAAAACTTGATCTCCTTGGCATCAATCAAGTCTTGAATCTGGTTCTTCAAAGTCCAACAACTGTCGGTGTCATGCCCAGGGCTGTCAGAATGGTAGGCACATCTCTCATTTGAGTTGTACTTGGAAGAGGAAGTATCAGGATTTTGAGGAGGATCCTTCAACGTGATCAGCTTCAAATCCAGCAACTGTCGTAATGCTTGAGACAAAGGCATGTTGATGTCTGTATACTTCCTTTCTTGATATCTCACCCTACGTCTCTTGCCCCGTTTTTGTTGAACAGTCGTGGGATCAGAGATCAGGATTGCCCCAGCATGTTGATCAAGACGACTCTTTTGACCAGTCACTGCATTGGACTATTTCTTCCCATTGTAGGGGATTTTCTGAACATCAGAGGGAGTAGCTCCTTGGATCTTCCCACTTTTGATGCCAGCTTCGACCCTTTCGCCGGTTAGTATTAGCTCGGTGAACCCAGCTGAAGAGCTTCCAATTAAGTGATTGAAGAAAGGCCCTGTCAAAGTCCCCATGAAGATGTCAATCAGCTCTCTGTCAGTTAAAGGAGGTTGCACCCTACCAGCCAGATCTCTCCACCTTTGAGCATATCCTTTGAAGCTCTCGTCATAACCCATGGTCATGTTCTGCAATTGCACACGAGTTGGTGCAAGCTCAGCATTGTACTGATATTGTTTGTAGAAAGCAGTAGCTAAGTCCCCCAATGTATGGATGCGAGAACCCTCCAATTGATAGAACCACTCGAGTTGAGTCCCTACCAGGCTTTCTTGGAAGAAATGGATCTAAAGCTTTGGATCAGCTGTGTATGGTTGAATCTTGCGGACATAAGATCTTAGATGCATCTGAGGGCAAGAGACTCCATCATACAGAGCAAAGGTAGGGGCTTTGAACTTTGGCGGAATGACCAATTCGGGAACCAAACCCAAGTCTCCTAAATCCAAGCCGGGTATTTGTTGAACCTCCATAGCATTGAGGCGATCCTCCAACTGTTTGTACTTGTCATCAGCGGGAGGATATTGTCCCTCGGAGTAGTCAGCTTCAGCTTCATCAATCTCCACATCGTGGTCTTCTTCAAGACTGACCCCCTTGTCCTTGAGAAAGAGAGCTTTCAAATCCTCTTGCCCTTTACCCATAGCCAGCAGCATTTGCTGGAATTGAGCATTTTGAGCTTGAAGATCTTTCACCGTTTGTTCCATATCCATCTTACTGAAATAAACAGTAAGAAGATAAGAAAACCTGCATGGGAGAAACCTGTTATGCAATGATATGTATGATATATATGCAATGTTTTCAAGGATCTCTTGGGGTAAACACAAGAGAATGTTAGAGGTTGAACTTCGATCTTTAATTGGAGAACTTTGCACCGGTGGATGTCTTTTCGCGAGAATCAAGCTCACCATGTCGAGTGGGTCATAGCCCCTGATTCAAGTTGTTGTACTTGAACTTTGATTGGCATTGGTTAGAGGATAAACCTCTTGCCCCTTGGTAGACGTCTGGTTCAATGTAACCCTGCATCAAAAGAACCTTCGAGATCCTTGAAATGGTTATTGAAAATGCTATGGTATGATGTCATGATGTTATGTACATGTATGCACAAGCAAGTAAGTGTATATACAGGTAATCATATTCACACAAAGCAAAACAAGTCCTTAGGTTTAGGCTTGCATGAGGTTTAGGTAAGTACCCTCTTGAAGTTAGTTGGCTCATCCTGTCCTAAAATAGAAACCGGGTTCTAAGGAGCTCAATATCATTGGATTGTTTTCTGTGTTCATTGTTTCGGTTTAGCCATTTACTGGCGACCAAAATATTCCAAGAAAACAACCCTCAAATGAGTGTAGTATCGAGTATCTACCAACTTCGGACTGCACCAAAGTCGGTCATCTCACTACCCCTAAAAAGGCTAAGATGGTCAATTAAGGTTCTAAGAGTTCGTTAGTGCTTCACGACATCACTCAGCGGCCCCGTACTCTCCTTGACTACTCAAGGGTTACCGGTACTCACAAATATGTCACACTAACATAGCTTACTGCTTCAACCATGTCGGTATACCCCGCACAGTTCCCTCACAGTTTTTTTTCTATTTACCTAAGAAGGTGCCCCAAATCCGGGTGTAGGATTTACAACAAACCCAAACAAGAACCCAAAAGATAAAGCAATCAAGTCAATCAAAGCAAGAAAGTAAAGGTGATCTAAACCCTAAGGTAACCCCACTTTTAAGTTTGTCCCCAGCAGAGTCGCCAGTTCTGTGATACGGTGGGAGAACTGACTAGGGTTTTGCGTTTGTATTCGCACTTGTACGGTTGAGCAAGAGTCCCCACCGACTTTTTATTTTATCCTAAAGGAAAGGTTAAAAAAGCACAGCAAAAACCTTTTGAGATATTTCGTGGGTTCGGGGGGTAGATTATGAAAAGGGAAGGTATTAGCACCCTTTTCATCCATGGTTATCCATGGGCTCTTAGTTACTTGGTTTTTAGATCACTTGCCTTGATTTTCGATTGCTTGAAAATGGTGTGTGTGTGGGTGTTTTTGAAAATGTTTTGGAAGAAGATGCCTTGTCTTAGGCTACCCTTGTAACAATTCTTTACTCGAATGTTTTACAAAGGTGTGTATCTTTTCGAAAAGATGTTTCAAATGTTTTTGAGAGTTTGTTTTGAAAGTGTTTGTGGAGTGTGGTTTTTGAAAAGAAGGCAAGTGTTTTTGCAAGTTGATCTCAAGTAACTAAGAGTTTTGTCTACCCCTATTGTACTCAAAAGGTTTTCTCTATGTTTTCAACCCTTTTTAACAATTTTGTTCCACCATTGAATTTGGTGGACAATCTTGCGTTTAGGATGTGAAAGGGACGGGCGCGGGTCATCCTTTAGACCATAATTGCAATGGTGCCAAGTATCTTTGGGCAATTTTCCTTTAAGGGACTTGATCATTTTTAGGCAACTTTTCGAAAGCGTCATCGAGGGACCATGATCATTTGAATTGTGTTTGTTTTGTCCAAAGAGACCTAACATGCAATATGGCCCATTATTGAAGGCAACAAGTGGAATACCCTAAGGGTGCGAGTGTGATTAATGTTGTTCATTTTCATGCTTGATTATCTTGAAATTAGGTCAAACTATTTTTGTTGTTTTTATTTGCATACAAACCCTAATTCTAACATGGCATAATTAGAAAGCATTAAAGTGCGAAATTTAAAGTGCTAAACTATTACAACACAATATATGGGAAGGGGGGTACAAATGTTCAAATGGGGAGTATTTTGACAAGGAATTTAAACCTAGACTATTACATCAATTTTGAATTATTTACAAGATATTTAATTGCACAAATTAAATGGAAATAAAATAAATATGCAAGATGCAAAAAAAAAGTTTTTATGTGTATGAAAAAGAGTATTCTTATATGTCAAGTAAACAAAATAAAAAGGATTATTTTTGGATATTTTTATGTTTAGGGTAAAACCCTAATTTTATTAGGTAAAAGGTATTATTTATTTAACATGTACAAATATTTAATAATTATGTACAAAAATAAAATAAAAATAAAGTATATTTGTAAAAAGGTATTTTTAATATTAAATATTAATAAAATAAAAATGTATATATTTTTGTATTATTTACTAAATATTCTAATAAATATATATATACTTGTATTAATTTCCAAATATGTATTATATATACAAAAATAATAATATTTAATATTTATAAAAAAAGTATATTTTATATAAAATATTTTCAGAAGATAAAATAAAATAAAAAATTAGAAAATAAATGTGTTTACATTATTTTTTCTAGTTATTCTAAATAATAGTATTTATATTATTTATGCACAACAACCAAATAAGACTAATAAATATCAAAATAAATGCAAAAAATGTGGAAAAAAGATTTTTATATTTTTTTCATACTTAAATAAAAATATAGAAATGAAATCAAAAGGAAAAAATGGAAAATGATAAGTAAAAATCAAAATGGGTCAGGGAGGTTCAAAAGCAAAAGCAAGGTGCAAATAAGAAAAACAGAACAAGCCCAGCCCAATAGGACCTTCTTCAACCTCTGGCCAGAACTTTTGTCAAAAACGCGCGCTTTGCACAATGACTCAAACACCTGGATTCTTGGACCTTTAGCACAAACTTACAACATAAGAAATGTTAAGCATCAAGCCACGATTCTGGACATGTAAAGAACTCATCCTAACTCTCAAAAATGAGAGAGAATTTCTCCATTCCCAAATCTTAACCTAACTTTTTATCAATATTCAGACCTTAAATTCTCACAGCATATGCAAAATAAATGAAAAGTAAAGGTATGTACGGTTTCAGGGGCATGAGTAGAACACTTCTTATTCACAAACTTAGAGCTAATGATGTCTACATTGAGAGATAGAAGTTCAAGAATATACCTGCTCAGTTGGAATCGTGTCTGGCAATGGGGGAGCTTTCAGGGCAAGATGATGATTTGTACAGCTTCCTTGAAGTGTGAGGATGTTATTCCAATACTTGGTATGCTTTGAAACCTTCTATACCAAGCTGCAGAAGTCAACCTGCAAGAGGAAGAAATGAAAATGGCCAAACTGATTAGAGGAGTTACAGTCCACTTCTAATGCTTTGGGTAGTTTGGATTGATGGTAAGGAAAGTGTTTGAACTGGTTTTAGCAAGAAAGCACGATGGAAATGAGTTGTGGGATTCAATCTGCAGCAGGTGCTCTATTTGGACAGTTTGAGAGTGATTCTATGTTTGAGAGGGCAATGGAGGTGGATAGCTCGTGTTTCAGCTTGGGTTTGATGATTAGAAAGTGTTTGACAAGTTTGCCTCAGCTTGGTTTACAGGAAATGAGAGTTGTTATGTGTTATGACAAGTTTCTTACACTTTAAGCAACAAAAGGCCACTTGGTGTTTCTAGCCTGTACAGGCCCCCATTCTATGCTGAACCACTTAGTCTTGATCAGTGTAATTAGCTCATAATCTTGTGCCAAAGAGATCTTTATTTTACCTGCTTGGATTTGCATTTTGACATAAAGTTCACTTTTGCAAAAATGGTTAAAATGCTTTATCTATTTTGGGACTAAACCATTATGAAATGCTTGAACACAAAAAATATGGTCTTGGCACAATGAGTTTGCATTAAATTTATGAGTGTAAAAGAGATTTAGGGCCTGTAATCAAGAAATGCATGCTGATTTGAAAATTGCCTAAGTGTATGAACATGGAAATTGGCCATAACAAAAGTGAGTTTTTTCCATATTGCCAAATTCGATTCTCTCTAACCATGAAGTTGTTTGATGAGTTCTTGGACATTTTGGAAAGCTTGGAATGTTTACTACAATCCATCTTTGAAATGCAAATTGAAATTCCAAGTGGAAGTATGTGAAAAATGGTCTTGAAGTTAGGCAAAAATCCTGCCTAAAATAGGTCAAATTTTCTCTAAGTTAAGAATGGTTTGGTACCCTTGTTCAAAAAATTGCAACTTGAGATACAAGCTTCTTTTGGGAAAACTTTGTGAATAAAAGTTGTAGATTTTGCAATAGGCTACAACTTTCATGTTTTGACTTTTGCTTAAATCCAAATGAATCTTGGTGAGAAAGTGGGACAAAGTTAGGAAAAAATTAGGGTTTTTTCATAACTTAGAAAAATTCTAAGTTATGAAAAATCTTCATTTCAAACCCTAATTTGCAATTCTTGATTTCTTGATGAACAAGTTTCATGATTTGGCATGCTTTGATGAAAAATGAATCTTGACACTTGATTTTGACCAAAAAGTCAAAGTTTGACTTTTCAGTATACAGTCAAAATTGATCAATTGACTGGGAAATTCAACTGTCAATCTTGTGCATTTGGGATCTTTTGAACTTGTTGAGCATGTAAAGACAATTCCATGGGGTCCTTGAGTCCATATGTAAGCTTGGTTTGCCATTGGCTAGGTCAAACAGTCAAAAATTGCCTTTGTGCAGTCAAAACCCTAAAAATGACCATTTTGCCCTTTTTGTGATCTGATCAAATTTCTTGTGGAATTGTGATCCAAACTTGATCAAATGGTCCATGTGAGTTCATAATGTTGATGTGGGTCAATTTTCATGAGATTTGACTGTCAATTGGCCACAGTTGACTTTTTCCCCAATACAGCTGATTTCTAGGTCAACTGTCCAATTGACTGGGCAAAACTTGGAATCAAGGTTTGAAACTTGATGTGGATAAACTTGGGAGTCCAACATGAAGCGTGAAAGTCATCTTAGGCATTTTAGGTTAAAACATCTTTGTGCAAACACAAACCTTAATTTGGGTCAACAGTGCAAAGAGAAGTCTTGAGCAGATGAAACCCTAACTGGATCTTGAGCTCCAATGGCTTTGTGATGAGAAATTATTGAGAGAAATGGGAGGGAAAATTTTAGGGTACAACAGTAACCATGATTCAACCTTACTGCGATGTGTGGATAAGAACGAGGCGGAAAGGATCATGGCGGAGTTACATGAAGGTACTTTCGGAACTCATTCCAGTGGACACACCATGGCGAAGAAAATCCTACGGGCAGGATATTATTGGTCTACTATGGAAGCCGATTGTTATCAACATTCTCGGACCTGTCATAAGTGCCAAGTCTATGTTGATAAGGTGCATATACCTCCAGTTCCTCTGAATGTTTTGACGGCACCTTGGCCTTTTGCAATGTGGGGCATCGATATGATTGGTGAGATCAGACCTACTGCATCTAACGGGCATCATTTCATCCTGGTAGCTATTGATTATTTCACGAAGTGGGTTGAGGCAGCTTCCTTTGCTACAGTGACCAAGAACATTGTGGCGCGGTTTATTCAGCATAATCTGATCTGTCGATACGGTGTACCAGAGAGGACCATTACGGACAATGGTACAAATCTCAACAACACAATGATCACCGAACTCTGCAAACAGTTTAAGATACAATATCACAACTCTTCTCCTTATCGGTCGAAGATGAATGGGGCTATTGAAGCGGCTAACAAGAACATCAAGAAGATTGTGCAGAAGATGACAGTGACGTACAAAGATTGGCATGAGATGTTACCATTTGCTCTTCATGGGTACCGTACCTCAGCACAGACGTCAACAGGGGAAACACCCTACTCTTTGGTGTATGGCATGGAGGCAGTCTTTCCCATTGAAGTCCAGATACCCTCTATTTGGATTATGAAGGATGCAGGTTTGAGCGAAGATGACTGGATCCAGACCCGGCTTGATCAGCTGAACTTAATCGACGAAAAAATACTTACTGCTATTTGTCATGGTCAGACGTATCAAAAGAGAATAATCAAGGCATTTAACAAAAAAGTTAGACAACAAGAGTATCAAGTCGGGGATCTGGTGATCAAACGCATCATACTGCCACAAGGTGATCCCAGGGGCAAATGGACCCCCACTTACGAAGGGCCATTTATGGTTAAGAACATTTTCTCAGGAGGAGCTATGATTTTAACCACCATGGATGGTGACGACCTTCCTCACCCCGTCAATGTAGACATAGTGAAAAAATACTACGCATAATCAAAGACCCGCTAGGTCGACTGGCCTAGGCAAAAATAAGGGCTTCCCGACGAACCAAAAGGGTTTGGGCAAAAATAAGGGATGAAAATGAAAAAATTGTACACCCGGCAAGTCGAAAACCTGAAAAGGCGGCTTGGGCAAAAAAGGGTATCCCGGTGGAGTGAAAACCCGAAAGGGCGGTCCAGGAAAAAATTAGGGATCAAAGCGTAACACTATGTCTCATTGGATCACCTTGCAACCAGACTTCGGTATCGACTATCAAGCTCAGACGGCGCCAATCAGTCTGATCCACCTTCAACCAAGTAGCAAAGTGATGAGACGCTCGAAGACATAATGGCAATAGCAGAGTTGGAACCCAGTGGGATTGTTCACGTAGCTGTTTTTCTTTATTTTTCACAAAAATTGTATAATTCGTCTTTCGGCGGTATTCTCTTACTAGGACGTCAGCCTCTTGTACAAAAAAACGCCTATTTTACAAGCCAACTCCAAAATCAACACAATTCATTTTCACAAAGAAATTTCAAATTGTTTTTCCTTTTTCTATTTTGTTTTGCAAAGAACGTCCAATGTTCATTTTTGATATATTCGTTTGACAATAATTGCTACTCATAAATATTTACATGTGAAACAAAAGACGATTACTCGTAATTTCAGAAACAGAGGCAAACAAGAAATGTCTGAGTCTTACAGTTGCTCTATTCATCAAGTACATGGATAGACCTAGTTGGAGAAAACAATTAAAGGTACATTCACTCCCCGCAGAGTAAGAAAAAGACAGTGGTGTTAATTCTCCCCAGCTGAGGCTCGCAACAGCGAATGAGTCAGTAAGATTCTCCCCAAGCAGAGTTTATCTATCACCAACACTGGAAGATTATCCCCAGTAGGGTCTGGAAGATGATCCTCAGTGAAGTCGCCACTAAAAGGTTATCCCCAGCGGAGTTCATTTCTTTCACAAACAGGAAATTCATCCCCAACAGAATTTATCCTCGCCAACAACGGTAATTTATCCACAGCCGAGGGTATTTCTCCAAGGTCAGGAAATCCTCAGTAGAGTATATCTTCCCCACAGAGTCATTCTCTAACCAGTTAATTCTCCAGCAGAGTTATTCTCCCGCCAAGTTATTCTCAGATCGTCTTCGGTCGTTATCCCCAGCGAGCAAAACTCTTCATATTCTCCAGCAGCAATCCGGGATTTATTTTCCCCAGCTAGAGAACGTCATAAAAACATTGCATGTCCATACATCATGACATGTGCATACGCATCATACAAAACATTCTCATTTATTTTAAGAACATCATTGCTTGATACATATCATACATTACATACGACTAACTTTTACCTTTCAGGAAAGACACAATCAAATTCTCATAAAGTTCAAGCTATGAAGCCCGGATCCGACCGGATAGTATCTTGATTTCTACAGCAAGCCGTGAAGCCCAGATTACGACCGGATAACAGCTCAACAAGTTATTATGAAGCCTGGATTACGACTAGATAGCAATACAAGACCATGAAGCATGGATTACGACCAGATAATGGTAGAAGACATTGTGAAGCCTGGATTACGACCAGATAGCAGCTAAAGACACCGCGAAGCCTGGATTACGAGCAGATAGTGGTATATCTTTAACACAAGTTATAAAGCTCGGATTTGACCAGATAGTATCTTGATTCCTCCGAACACCATGAAGCCTGGATTTCGACCAGATAATGGTATGAGACATCGCGAAGCCTGGATTACGACCAGATAGCGGTAAAAGACACTGAAGCCTGGATTACGACCAGATAACAGTGAAAGACACTGTGAAGCTTGGATTACGACCAAATAGCAGTTTACCCGACCAGTTACTATGAAGCCCGGATTCAACCGAATATTAGTGGGGCCAGCAGTCAAAGGGAAGCCCAGATGCGACCTAATAACCACTTGATTTCTTATGAAGCCTGGATTTCGACCAGATAAGAAGTAAGGTATTGTGAAGCCTGTATTATGACCAGATAGCAGTACAGAACACCATGAAGCCTGGATTCGACCGGATAATGGTTCAACACATCGTGAAGCCTGGATTACGACCAGATAGCGGTACAAGACATTGCGAAGCTTGGATTTCGACCAAATAGCAATTTCACCTGGACAATTACTAGGAAGCCTGGAGTCGACCGGATATTAGTGTGCCCTGAATTCAAGTTGAAGCCCGGATGTGACCAGATAACAACTTAATTCCTTCTGAAGCTTGGATTACGACCAGATAAGAATCGAGAAATTGTGAAGCCTGGATTACGACCGGATAGAAAGTATAATCTCATCTCCCCAGTAAGTCACTGTAAATCCTGGATCACGACCAAATAGAAGTCGGTCTTATCACTATGAAGCCTGGATCACGACCAGATAGTAGTTCATTTTCACCTCCTCGACTAAGAGACGGTTCCTCAGTAGAATAACGGACGACCGAAGTTCCTAAAATTCAACTTTTCTCAAAACAAAGATGATTCCCCAGTAGGATAACGGATGACCGAAGCTCCTAAAATTCTATTTCTCCCAAGACAGAGATCAACATTCCCCAGCGGAATCTTCCTCAACAACAGGTACACAAGCTCTCGCTAAGGAATCTCTTATGCGGTCGACACTCCCTCGGATGGTATCTTTAAGCCCATCTCCTGTCATCAATCTCCAAATGGCATCTTTAAGCCCATTCCAGACATAACAAGACAAGTACCACTTTATGCGAGTGCAAATTTCTGGGCACTCTAGTGTTCAATCATCTTCCACCTTCAGATTATGAAAGGCAGACAACCAATCTACATCCTCAGGTTTAAGAAGATTGAACAGGGGCAGCTGTTGTACCCCAAAATTTGCCCTCCCATATTTCTCAAAACATTTCAAGCGAGGTCCTCAAATTGCTCAAGGAAGTCCAAGGGTTGACCAGACAAGCTCCCTCCTAAGGCAGTCTACCTCAAATTAGGGTTTCATGTTTCATCAAGATACTTGAGTCCAAGGGATACCAAATGCTCACCATTGCCCTAATATGTTATCAATATCATCCATGTCAAGTTTCAAGCCTTGCAGAGAAAGTTTGCTCAGTCAATTGCTCAAAGGCCTGAAAATCGACAATGTCAGGGCAAAAGTCAATTGTGGCCCACATACAGTCAAACTTCAATATTTTTGGTCAACATACTCATTTTGAAGTATATTTCATCATTCTATCAAGGGTTGATCATGATTCATCAAGGATTGCTCATAATTCATCAAAACCCAAAAGTTGCTAAATTAAGGTTTTGCAGGAAAAGTCAACTCAACTTTGACCAAGCATAACTTTCTCATACTTCATTAGAAATGACCCATCCAAAGCTCATTTTTAAGAGGATGAAATTCTATACAATACATCTTCATCTCCAAAGTTCAAAATATGCACTCACAAGAAGTTATGAATTTTGACATTATAGGTCATTTTGAAAAGTCAACAAAAACACTTTTTTTGTCAAAGCTTCATACATGAACATGGAATACCAAATTGAGATGAGACCAAAAGGGTTGCTTAGAGAACACATCAAGCTTTATAAAAAGTCCAAGAACACATTCAAAGATTCAAAATTGAGGATGTTATGCATTGGTGAAGTTGACCCTTTTTGCAAAATTGTCAAAAGTTAACTATGCCTAAAATTGCAATTTTTGCCAAATGGGCCCAATCTTTTACACTTGTTTTGAGTTGGAACCATGGTCCACGAACTCTAGACTTTGACAATTGTCATTATCTTGTTTTTGTTATTTATTTTGATTTTTATTTGAATTAAATCAATTTTAATCAAAACAAATCATGAGAAAATCCAAAACATTGAAATCTCAAGATTTTGCACATGTTCCAGGTCCTATATCCAGCTAGCATGAGATTGAATTCGTGTAAAGGCTTGGTGTGCACAAAAATATTGAGTTTTCTCTATTTTTAGCAAGATTTTCAAGTGTATCAAATCCAAATCAAAAGCAATGATGGAGGAAGATTGTGATCATATTGGCAACCCTAATTCATTCCTCAATATATAAGGAGTATTTGCAGACCCAAAGCAAGGCGAGAGAGAGGCGTGAGAACAAGAACAAAACTTGAAAAATCACAACAAAGTGCTGACACGATTTCATTGTTCCAGGCAATTTCAATGTCTCATGACCACCCCAATCGCTTCCTGGGATCCCCAGCAAGCAAAACCAATCAAGAACAAGCACTCCCAGGCCCTGAATACCACTGTAAGTCATCCACAATATTGAGTTATTTTTGAAATCGAACTGCATCATTCTGTCACTTATAACACAAAATAATTATATATTCTTAATCCTTGGAACATTTGAAAGCTATCCATATCATCCAATTGCATTTTTATAGACTGAATCAAGAATTGCCATTGTTAGGGTTTGTGGTTTCATTTTAGGTTTTTTGTGTGAAGGCAAAATTGGCCCTCAAAAAGGGTACCATGATGTTCAGGATGACAAGACGGTTCGATCCATGGCATTAGATGTCATTTATATTGCTCATGGAGGATTTTGGAACGAGCCCAGTTTGTAGTGACGGACAAACGTCCGTAGGTAAAAGTCTGGGACTTTTACCAACGGTGCAAGGAGGAAGATGACTAGCTGGCACCATGGGATTGGCTTATTTGAATTTTGGCGCCTTTGTTCACATTATTATATATTATCATTATTATTCACTCTATATACAAACAGAACAACTAGCGTAGTTGGTAGCCAGTCATTGGAAAATGTCTTGTGGCCTGGGTTCGAATCCCAGGTCCCCCCATTCTTGCATATTATTTTTCTTTTCAGGTTCAGGTGCGTACACAAGCCAAGGGACTACCATAGACCTCATCATCCAATCTGCCAAGTGGCCAGATGGCCAGATCCAAAGGCCATCAATGAAGGACCATGATACGCCTAGTCAAACGCATGGCATGGGATGCAAAGAGTCAACGTGGGTCAATCCTTCTTAGGCCAGAAAATTGCTATTCACGCCTCCAAACTGCTTTTCAGGCCCAGCTTTTCTTTTCTCTTTTCTTTTATTTTTCTTATTTAATTTACTTATTCATTTTTACTAACAAATTAATTATTTATTTTTTATCAAAAAATCATAAAAAATATATTTTTCATCCAATTAGGTTTAAGTTTATTTTTTATCAAAAAATTAATTAATTAATTAGGTTATTTGATCTTAGATAACTTTGATTAGTTTGTAAATAAATTTAAAAATAATTAGAACAATTAGGGTTTTGTTTATAATTTAATTCTATTTCTTTTTTTCTTAAAATAACAAAACACAAAAATAGGCCATTTAATTATTTTATTTAATTAATTTAATTACTAATTAATTGTGTATTTAATTTTAAAACCTAATTCTTTTCTTTAAAAAATAATTAAAAACAACAAAAACTTTTTTTCTTTCAATTAGGTTAGAAAGGGTCAAAACCTAAATTTTTTTATATCGTTATTAATTTCCTCATGCGTGCTTTATCATTTATTTTTACCCTATTAATGTAACTGCTCACAAGTTGTAATAGTTTAATTAGGTCTTTTATTTTTATTTTCAAGGGTTTGTTTTTGGCTATGTAAATACCTGAAGCCTTGTAATAGCGTAGTTTAATTTCTGCACTTTAAATTCCGCAAAATATTAACTGTTAGATGTATGAATAATAGGGATGCATGACAATAATGTATGGTTAATCTTAAAACAGTTAGATAACCCTAAAATGTGCAAAGATAATAATTTGAAATTGAATCACTCGCACATGTGAACTCCTAGGGTACACTCCCACTTCGGTTGCCTTCGGTAAATGATCATTAGGTATAGGATGCTTTAGTGTTCGTCCTTTTGTCTCAAAGATCAAAGTTGCCTCGGATATTGTTGCCTCGAATAATTGATCTAAGACATTAGGGTTATTACTAAGACGTCCTAACATTGCTTTAGTGACCGTACGTCCCTTTCAAATTGACCCTCAAACTCCAACGACGATGCTACCTACTCACTAATAGTGGGATAACGCTGTCTAAAGGAAACAAACATAGAACAACTCTTTTTTCGAGTAGGTAGATTAGTTCTTAAGTACTTGCTCAATCCAAACAAACTTTTTCACACTTACACTCCTTTTCAAACAAATTTTTCAAAAACACTTCGCAACACTCTTGAATACAGAAGCAAGGGTTAAATTAAAGTCAAAACAAAACCTTTTCAAATCACACAAACACACAAAGAAGCAATTTTGAAAATGATGAGTAAGTACCTAAGAGCCCGTAGATAACTACGAATAGAAAGGGTGCTAATACCTTCCCTTTCTATAATCTACCCCCCGTACTCAGAATAATCTCGAAAAAGGAATTTTTCTGTGCTTTTTTCCTTTCCTTGTTGGATAAAATAAAAGTCGGTGGCGACTCTTGCTTACCGCGACATTTTGCGAACACAAACACAAAACGCAAACCAGCATTCCTAAAAATTGTCCCGGTTCTGGCCACCGTATCACACATCCTGATACTCATTTAGATTCAACCTTTTAATACAGTTTAGATACACTCCAAACAATACCATTCTGATACTCATTCAGATTCAACTCTCAGATACAGTTCAGATACGCTCCAGACACGGACGCCATTCTGATACTCATTCTTTCAGCTTACAAATTACAATACAAACAAATCACTTTTGGATGGCATCTTTAAGCCCATATCCTACATATTTCTATCACCTATCCAAATGGCATCTTTAAGCCCATTCCCTCAACCATCACATCACCGAGTGCAAATTTCTGGGCACTCTAGTGTCTAATCATCTTCCACCTTCGAGTCACGACTAGCAAAACATGCCAATCTAACTCTTCAGGCTTAAGAAGATTGAACAGAGGCAGCTATTGTACCCCAAAATTTTCTCTCTCACTTATCAAGAATTTGCTCACAAGATCTCCTTGGGCACAAGACTGCACTAGGGTTTGATCAGCTCAAGACACCTCCTTAGGCACTGATGACCAAAATTAGGGTTTGAGTTTGCACAAGGATTTTTGAACTATCAATGCTTCATATGACTTTCATGGATCATTATGTACCCCCAACATTACTCATGTCAAGTTTCAAGACTTGGATCACACTTTTGATCAGTCAATTGAATAATTGACCTAAAAATCAGTTGTATTGAGGAAAAAGTCAACTATGGTCAATTTACAGTCAAACTTTATAATTTTTGATCCACATCAACATTTTAGACTCATATGTATCATTTGATCAAGTTTGGACCATAATTCCTCAAGAAATTTGATCAAATCTCCAAAAGGGCAAAATGGTCAAAATTAGGATTTTGATTGAGAAAGGGCAATTTCGGATTTTTGACCTAGAAAATGGTCAGTTAGTTTAAGGCATGATATCAAGAGTCCAATTGCATCATTTTAACCTAATGACATGATTCAAAACATTGCAAATCCATTGGATTGACAGATGAATTTTGCAGTCAACTGTACACTGAAAAGTCAAACTTTGACTTTTTGGTCAAATTTAAGAACCAAAGATCACAATTCATCAAAACATGTCAAAATAGGAAACTTATTCATCAAGAAATCAAAAAGTCAAGATTTCATTTTGAAAAGTCAAAATTTCTAAACTTAGAAATTTTTCTAAGTGTTGGAAATTTCATGTTTTTTTCATAACTTTGAGCCAAATTTTCACCATGATGAAAGATGATTCAAGAGAAAATTCCAACATGAAAGTTGTATATATCCATGAAATCTACAACTTTTCTTCATACAACTTATTCCAAAGGTGCTTGGATCTCAAGTTATAATTTTGTGAACATAGGGTCATGAAACTAAACACTTAGTGAAATTTTGCCCTATTTTGGCCAGGATTTTGACCTAACTTCATGGCACTTTTTTATATAGTTCCAAGGGGAATATTCAAAATCAATTCAAAGATGGGTTGTATAGAACATTTCAAGTTTCCAAAATGTCTAAGAACTCCTTGAGATCATTCTTGAGTAGGGAGAATCGAAGAGATGAAGTTGGTGTTTTGTCACTTGAATTATAGGTCATTTTCATGATGAACACAAATGCAATTTCAATGTTAGGCTGCATAATATTTGCTTTGCAGGCCTCAAACTTGTTTGTCACTCCATAATTAATGGATTAAACAAACTTTTGAGCTATAATCCAAGTGATTTAAGCTTTATCCAATTCACATTGCCATTTTGGGAAGAATGTTAACAATGTCATTCTTGTAAAGCAAGCTTTTTGCATAAAGTTCACATTGGGCCTCTAACTTGTTCCCTCTAATCACACTCCATCCACAAAGTCATAAGCAAGCTTGTTTAAAGCATAACCACTCTATCTTAGCAAGTACACAAGACTTTGAAACTTGTTTTGTCAAAAAATCACATGTTTAGCTTAAGGATGCAAATTCAAATTCTGATCAACAACAAGTCTCCAAACTTGTTGCTTATAAATAGAAGCACTATTTGTGAGCTAGGACACGAGCTTGAAGACCCTTAAACTCACTCGAATTCCCTCTAGCCATAAATTGTCTCAAAACACCATTATTGTGCAAGTTTTGACTTTACATACCAAACTCCAAATCTCCTCGTGCGTTCTTTGGCCTTTCACTTCCAAAAGATTCTAAATATCAAATACAAACCATCCAAAGTCCATTTGCTCAACTGTAACACCTCCATCATCAAGTTCCATTTTCAAAAACAGGGGTCTGCAACTTGACTTCTCCAGAGCTCCTCAGCCACTTTCAGCTTAAGCTAATCATTGCATTAGCTTTCTGGGACCTCAAGGAAGCTAACCTGATCCTTGCAACACTTTGAATCAAGCTCATTTGCATTTCACAATTTCCAGTTTTGAGGTATTTTTCTTGAACTTATATCTCATTACTTAGGCATTATTAGGCTTGCATTTGTGAAGATAAAATGTAGACCTCATTGCCACAAATTCGTACATATCCATAGTTTGCATTTACATGGCCTGAGCTTAGAGAAATTTAGAGTTGAAGTTTCTGAAATTTTTAGGGTTCAAATTAGGGCCAGAGAAATTCTCATTTATCTTTGACTTTTAGCTTTAGTTATTTACATGGTTAGATTCGTGAGGAAGAATGCAACAACTTTCATTTTGTCATCTTCCATTTTTGTTGAGAAATGAAGAGTTACAGGTACACCGGCTGAAGGTTGAAGATGAAGTCATTAGGACTTTATTTGCCTTACATATTTATTGTTTTGTTTATATAAACGGATGTATAGCCACCCCAGTGGTAAAAGCGCGTCTGTTAACCTATGGGACCTGCGTTCGAGCCCCAGTGGTACCCTTTTTCCCATTTTTCATATTTTTGACTTTCTAACATGTTTTTGCAGGCGCCAGGCCCTTTGGGCCTGGCATTGTTTTGCTTTTATTTTTTGCTAGCTGACCTCCCTGCCTGCTTATGCACCCCTGGCCCAATTTATTTTATTTTATTATTTTTATTTTATTTGTTTTTTCTTAATTATTTTTCACTAATATTAAAAATCATAAAAAATATAAAAAAAAATTAGATCTTCATTTTAGTTTAGTTTATTTTATTTTTTCTCACAAATTTTTTTTT
Organism: Vicia faba; assembly: GCA_948472305.1. Taxonomy (NCBI): domain Eukaryota; kingdom Viridiplantae; phylum Streptophyta; class Magnoliopsida; order Fabales; family Fabaceae; genus Vicia; species Vicia faba. Next base: position 1,556,370,872 of record OX451738.1, on the reverse strand, counting down.
TATTAACTATACTTTTTTTTTTACAAATCACCTTGTAAATTTAATTAAAACTAGGTCAATATTTGTTTTTCTTTTACACCTATTAAAATATATTATTTTTGATATAAAAAAGACTAAAAAATATTTCATAATGTCATTAATATTTTCAAGACAAAAATAACAAAAAAATACTTTTCTTATAAACTGAATTTCTTTTAATCAACTAAATAATATTAGGGTTTTATTCAAAATCTTTTCTTAATAAATTTAAACTTAATTAATTATTTTCTTTTAATTAATTAGGTTAAAACAAAATCCTTTTTCTCATAAAAATCCAAACAAAAAGATCCATTTTCTTTGCATTTACATTCTTGCATATTTATTTTTGTACATTTATTTATTTCAATTATTGTATAAATTCAATATGGCTGTAATAGACTAATTAGGCTTTAAATTCTTGCAATCCCCATTCAATTTGTACACCCCCTTCCCACAAATCATGTAATATCTTAGTATTTTCGTTTTCCGCAATTTAAATGCTTTATATTTACATGCTAGTAATTAGGGTTTGTATGAAAAGAACAAAATCAATCAAATAGAAAACCCTAATTCAAGACAAAATCAAGCATGGAAATAATACATTTGCACACAAGCACCCCTAGGGTTACTCCACTTGGTTGCCTTAATAAAATGGTCATATTACGCATGTGAGGTATCTTGGCAAAATAAAAAAAAACGAATACAAGATCATAGTCCCTCAATGACGATATCTAAGTTGCCTTAAAAATGATCTTAGCCCCTAAAGAAAAATGCTAAGATATCTTGCAATATTTCTAATCATGGTTATACGATGACCCACGTCCGTCCCGTTTACATCCAAAGATAGGGTTGCTTACCAAATCAATGGCAAGACAACAATGTCAAAGGAAAATAAAATGAACAAGGAAGACATTTGGGTAGGTAGATTGCTCCTAATTACTTGCTCCATTTCAAAACAAACATCCTTGCTATTTTCAAAACAATCACATACACTTTCAAACATCTTGCAAAATTGAAAACTTTTTCAAAAGATCAAACATCTTTGTATACATTCTTACGAATGAGAATCATTACAAAGATTGCCTAAATAATGGCCTCTTTACAAAATACTTTCAAAAACCATACGAAGCACAATTTCAAACAAAAGCAAGTGATCTAGCAAGTAACTAAGAGCCCATAGAAAACCATGGATGAAAAGGGTGCTAATACCTTCCCTTTTCATAATCTATCCCCCGAACTCAAGAAACAATCTAAAAGGTCTTTCCTGTGCTTTTTCACCTTTCCTTTTGGATAAAAGAAAAGTCCATGGCGACTCTTGCTAACCGCAACATTTGCGATCAAACGCAAAACCCTCATGTCAGTTCTCCCACTGTATCACACTTTATTTTCAAAATAATACATGTGTTTGGCGAGTCATCTATATCTGTATGGTCTAGTGTATGTCCACTCCCCCATTTCTTGAGCCTAACCAAAATAAATTCTAAGAAAAACACTGTGTTTTGAACTTAGTTGGGCTATAAGACCTGATTGAGATAGGATGTAGTATGACTTGGGAAAGCCCATTTGAAGCATCAGCATCATTTTTACACCTTAAGCTTCATAAATTTAGGAATTCGATCCGGATACCCCCTATGTCGTGGCCTTAAAATTTTCATTCTTAAATCCTTGAATAGTTTATCCTAGCAGTCAGCTCCGGTCTAAGCATGCTCTACGTAGTGGACCAAAGAGAAGTGAATGATCTATATGCTATGTTCTTATTATAAACTACAACCCTGGGATAGGTGACCCTCACAAATTCATTTAACTCAACAAAAGTTATATGTTGAAAAATAAAGCAAAAGCAAAAGCAAAAGAAGAAGAAAAAGAAAAAGAATTTTGTTTACCCATCTTTAGTTGGTTCAGAGGTATCTGGTGCTGAACTTGGTAGGGCGGATTATGATCCGATCCCCCGCAACTATAAATGGGTCAATAAAAGGGGTTACACCAACCTTTTGTACCAGAGCCCTGCGTTTTATGATCAGAATTACTGCCCGGTCACTTTACTATGAGCATGTACGAATAACGGGCTTAATGTGATTGCGCCTGAATGAAAAAAGATTTGAAAAAAGGAAAAATATAGGCCTAAGCATAGTGGCATTATATGGATTGGTTCGTAAAAGAACGAAGCTTATGTCCGTTTTACGGAAGAGTGTCACTATGATATCCTTGGTTTGAATCAGTAAGTACCTATCAATACATCCCTGTTTTAATTCCAGAGGCCCCTTGCAGCCCAACTTGTTCACTAACACCATTTTTCTTCTTAATCTATTTAGAGTTTTACTTGAGGACAAGCAAAGGTTTAAGTATGGGAGAATTCGATAACACTTACTTTACACTTGTTTTTTACTCTGATTTCACATGTTATTTAGGTTTTTTATTATTGTTTTCTCGTATTATGCCTATCTTTTGTTTCCTTTTCAAGTATTTCAATTATCCAGAGCTCCCCTAAAGAAATGAAGGAAAACAGGTTAAAAACAGGATTTTAGGTCAAATTTGCACTCATGGCGTCCACCATGGCGCTAGCCATAAGGTAGGCCATGACGTGGACCACCTCCTGTTGACCTCAACTGCCACGTTCCCCAATTCCTTTCATTTACACTCATGGCGAGCGCCACCTTTGGATGATGTTTTCCCCCCAAAAGGAGTTGGGGGGCATTCCTGTGATTTCCTGCATTCTTCATCCTCTATAAATAGAAGTTCCTGATTTCATTTCAATTCACCCAAGCTTAGTTGCAAACTTGATCCAACCATAGTTGCAAACTTAAGCCATATAATTTCACCATTGTAAAGCGATAATTCTTCACATAGGGGAATTATTGCACTATTGATTGAGTCTGTGATCGGGTTCATAGATTGAGTCTGTAATCGAGTTTGGAACACTTCGGCAGAAGTTTATCCTGCCACATTTATTTTCAACTGCTGTTTATTTCCATTCGCATTTTACTTCCAGTTTGTACCAGATTTAAAACCTCCCCGTTTGGAGCAGGTTTCTACTTATATTTCCCGCACCTGCTTTTACTTTGTTTATTTTCTGCACTACTTTTACTTTGTTTATTTCTCGCACTGCTTTTACTTTGTTTATTTCCCGCACCTGCTTTTACTTTGTCTATTTTCTGCACTGCTTTTACTTTGTTTATTTCCCGCACCTGCTTTTACTTTGTTTATTTTCTGCATTGCTTTTACTTTGTTTATTTCCCGCACCGCACTTTAAATTATTTACTTTCTCGCATGATTTATTTTAACATGTCTGTTTACATTCCCATGTCAGGCTGAACCTTACTGGGCTAGAATGTAAGGAATCTAGTTAGATCGATATTCCAAATAATGTGTCAATAGAAATGCTTATGGGCTATTTTGGTTTTTAATATGAGTTTTTTGTACTTTATTGTTGTTGGGTAAGATCGAAAGCCGTCCAACCCTTTGTTAAACTCGGTTAGTTCTAACTGGTCAAAGGAAGCGAAAACACTTTGTTCGGTTAGTTAGGGATTTTTATTATCAAAGAAATCAATTTTGAAACTATTTTCGGACGCGTTTATAGGGTTAAAGTTAGGTTCCCTTTTTATTAGAAATTCCATATCAAAATACTTTTCAACTTGGTCAAGTACTTTATTTCTTAAAAATAAGTTTATTACTTTAACGCAATGTGCGCCTTTTTATAAGTGACGATAAGAAGGTCTGATTAGAGAGTAAACTCGGTTCTAATCACGCAAAAGCGATAATTCCTGTTAAATTAGTTCTTTTCTTTAGTATAAAATATTGCCCTATAAGTAGTTCTATTCCGAAGCATTGCGAATATCATCTGACTATGTGAATTACATTCGACCCTGCTTTTATATCTAAATTTTATTTTGCCGCACTTTACTTTCTTGCATGCTCAATTCCCTGTTTAATATTGACTTAGCTAAACACCGTAACAATAGGAAACGATAGATTGACGATTGGTCTCTGTGGATCGATAATCTTTTATATTACTCTGACGCGATTCGTACACTTGCAAATACACCGCATCAGTCTTATGTAAGGAAGATCCAACCTCACACCGCTGATAGGAATTTGTGGGTGCATTTCTTCTAGGAAAGTTTATTGGGGACTCAATTGGAATGGTTCTATCAGCTGGAGGGAACCAACATCCGCAACTGGGAGGATTTGGCTGCTGCTTTCTACAGGCAGTACCAATACAATGCTGACCTTGCTCCAACCCGTACATAACTTTAAAGCATGTCTATGGGATCCTATGAGGGCTTCAAAGATTATTCCCAGAAGTGGAGAGATCTTGTGAGAAGAGTCCAACCTCCTCTGTCTGATAGAGAGCTGGTAGATATGTTCTTGGGTACTTTGTCAGGCCCATTCTTCAAACATCTGATCGGGAGCTCTTCAGTTAGGTTCATTGAGATGATATTGACAGATGAAAGAGTAGAAGCTGGTATTAAGAGCCGTAAGATTCATAGAGATGCATCTTCAAGTACCGTAAAGAAACCATTCTCTGGGAAGAAAGAAGTAAGTGTTGCCTACGGTCATAGGAACCAAAGCAAAGCTGAACTCCATCCAATGGTAGAAGCTATAATGATCTCCAACCTTGTGTCAACTTAATAATAAAATAATCAGCGCAAGAAGGACGCGCCTAGAAGACAGTTCACCCGACTTAACATGTCCTTATCTCAGGTTTTGCCACACTTGTTGAAGTCTAATCTGGTCACTCTGAAGGAGCCTCCTCAAAATCTAAACACTACATCTCCCTGTTATAATCTAAACGCTCGGTACGCCTACCACTCCAACAGTCCAGGGCATAATACAAATGACTGTTGGGCTCTGAAGAATAAAGTTCAAGATCTTATTGAGGCAAAGGAGATTTAATTTGACCCTCGTGAGACCCCTAATGTGATAACTGCACCAATGCCCAAGCATGGTCAGGGTGTTAATGCCATTGATGATGACCTGTTTGTTTCTTCTGATAATGAACTAGCTGCTCCTTTTCCGATTGTTAAGAAGAATCTCTTGTGAGCCAGTTTATTTTCGGGCTGTGGTGAAGGTTGCCACTTGTGTACGTCTCTACCCAATGGTTGCTTGTTGTTGAAAATAGGTGTCCAACGCCTGATGGACAACAAGAAAATTTTGTTTGAGAAGACTCCCTCTAGGAGAAGTCTGTGTGAAGATATATCAATTATTACCATTTCCGACAATCCTCCCAGGGTCTCCTCCAAAAGACCTGTGAGGATTACATCCACTCCTAAGGTTTCTCCTTTAATTATCACATTTCCAGGGCCAATACCATATTCCTCCGACAAGGTTGTTCCTTGGAATTATGGAGCCGATGTCTACTACCATGGCGTCAAACAAGACCTCCTGGCCATTAAGAATGAAGTTACTAAAGATACTGATCCTGACATCGACAACATTGTTGGGACCAGTAAAATTACCAGAAGTGGAAGGGTTTTCTCTCCTGAAATCTCCCCAAAGACTGTTGTCACTCCTTTGGTTATTCTTGCTAAAACACTTGTTGCTCCTGTTGTTATTATTGATGCTGAGTCAACTGAGACTTGGGGCAAAGAAGTATTGGTTGATCCTGCCCGGATGGAGGCACCCAAAGAAGCCATTCCTGAAGCCTCCAAACGAGAAATGAAGGAAATTTTGAAAATCATACGGAAGAGTGACTATGATGTTGTGGAACAATTGGGATAGATACCCTCAAAAATTTCAATGCTGGCCTTGTTATTATGCACTGAAGCCCATTCTAAGGCTTTGGTGAAGTTCCTAAAGTCGGCTCATGTGCCGGAAGAGACTTCTGCCGACCAATTCGAAAACTATGTTGCTAGTCTGACTATTGACAATGGACTTGGTTTCTCCGATGCTGATTTGACGTCTAAAGGAAGAAAGCATAATGATTCCCTGCATGTCTTTATTGAGTGCAAGGGCACTACCCTAGCTCATGTTCTAGTTGATACTGGTTCGTCGTTAAATGTTCTACCCAAGGGTGCTCTACACATATTGGACTATGAAGGACTGACTTTAAAGGCCAGTAACATTATGGTGAGGGCTTTTGATAGTTCCAATAGAATGGTACACATGGAGGTGGACATTCCTATTAAAGTCGGTTCCCAAACTTTTGGCTCCACCTTCTATGTGATGGACATTCGCCCGTCTTACTCTTGTTTGTTGGGACGCCATTGGATTCACGGGGCCGATGCTGTCACTTCCACCTTGCATCAGATGTTAAAATATTCGGTTAATGGAAAGATTGTTACAGTCCATGGAGAAGAAGAGTATATGGTGAGCCATCTGAAATCTTTCTGATATGTCAAGATGGACGACGAGTTCATCGAGACCCCTTGTCAGAATTTTGAAGAAGTTCCTCAGACAATTGCTATTATCAAAGCTGCCATCGCTGTTCCAGAGATTACCAGACCTCCACTGAAGATGGCTTCCCTAAAAGATGCTAGGGCTATATTCGAAGAAGGTGGGTGCACTATTTGGGGCCAACTAACTGACATCCACTATAAGTCTGACAAATTTGGTTTGGGTTTCACTTTAGTAGCTCAAAAAGACATTCGTCGTGCTCGCGCCGGAGGACCACCACTACGCATCAGCAACCATGAAGTTAATGCTGTAGAAGACGCTGTTAGTAACTGCGACCTGGACAATTGGATCTTCCCTGCTACCGACGGTGGACTCAATAATTGGACGGCTAGAGACTTTGTTCCTATTATTTTCATCCAGGAGTAATTGCCTTTTTGTTTTTTGGGATATGTAATTGTTGTACCCCAATTTTTGCCCCTAAGATCCCTTCACCATACCATATTGATTCAATCACAACAAGATCACATTAGGGCTTTTGGTTCTCCTCACTATCTTTAGCTTTGTTCTTTGAGGAATCACCAAGCACCTTGACTTGTTTTTATTTTTTGATTATGCATGTTTTGTTTTTACTTTTCCTTTTAATTAATAAAATTAAATGTTGGTTTGTCTTACTTGTTAATAATGTAGGTAAAGGCAATGTGGCTTAGCAAGTTGATCCATGGGTTCATGAGTTTATTTCCATGCCCTAGTCAATAAAGCTTGAGAAGTTCAAACCTCATCATTGAAGTTATTTTGGAAGAAATGGCATGGCAAGGTTCATTTTGGTTCACCACATTTCAAAGTTATCAAGATTGATTCAAAAGTACAAGGGGTTGATTGAAGAAGTTGTCATGGTTGGACAAGGCCTTGTTCCCATTGGTCACAAGTGCACATTTCTCTCAATTATCAATATATCTAAGTGGTTTTGGTTGCTATGAGTTATAATTATCATCCTAAACAACTTCTATTAACAAAGAAAAAGTGTTGGTACAAGAAGTTTGTTCAAAATTGTCAAAGTTCCTCAAAGCATTTTCTTGATCTAGGAGCTAGGGTTTTGAACTTCAAAGAAGTATATCTTTCTCATCTTTTGGTACTTTTGAGTGATTCCAAATACATACTTCTCTTCAAAGGGTTATCAACAAATCACTTCAAAAGTTTCAAGGAGTTTTCACGTGGAAGAAACTTGATGATGAAGAAAGATTACAAGTCCCCCAGATGAATCCCCAATTTCCCATGTGTGACTTCAAATGATCATAACTTGGTCAATATTTATCACCTTGAGCCCATTATTTTTCCATAATGATCTTGAAGATATGAACTTTATTCCTTCTTTTATATGAAAAGTGATAAAATGGATGGAAGATGCCCTAAGGATACAAAAGATTATAGGTCATTTCATGATTTTTTGCCAACTTTAACAATTCATAACTCTCTCAATTTTTGGATATTTTGAATGGTTCAAGTCTCAAAATGTCATTCAAGAGGTCTATTTCATGCCATCTTTTTTGGTTAAGAGCAATTTACAAGTGGAAGGCCATGTTTGGATGCAAAACATTATAGGTCACTTTTGAAGAAAAAATTGAAATATAAAAGCTCCTAATCAAAATAAACTGAGCCTGTTACAACACTAATAAGACCTTTGTATAGACAATCAATCTCTTATAAAAAAGTCCTTTGTATACACTGTATACATATGGTGACTAATACTGAAGTAATCTAACAAATAGGCTGATTCAGTAAAAGAAAATGGTTATAAAGATTAGTGCAAGTTGTCCATGGCAAAGAAACGTGACATGTTAGGGAAAATAGCATAATGATTGTCCATGAAAGTACCCGATATTGCATTCAATATCATTGATAAGGTATAACAAATCTTTGAATAATTATGACAACTATTATCAACAATAGGAAATAAATTAAAACATAGATCTCACCGAACACAGTTGTTCATGAACAAAATCTACCAATTGTTGACTTGACAAGCAGTCCCTGAAATAATCAGATGAAATCAATGATTACTTTAAAATAGGAAGTATGAAGGGGCATGTGCAACCAAACTATTTCAAAATCAAACCAAGTGTAAATAATATTTTCGCAGATAACATTTTATTGGGCAAATTATTAATCTCTCAGATAGACACAATGTTCTTAATCAAATGGACATATGAAAGCATAAGAAGAGTACCATAGGTAAGTTACCTATAGCTCTTGTAAGGTTTAAACTGCCATTTACTGTTCCTGCAAGAATAAAACCACCAACTTTTGAAATTGTTTCCTTCTCAATCTCAAGATCAGGCTTGTGGTCTCTAGACAGATTGTGTGCCTATAGAAAAGAGCAATATTTATACAATGTGTGTAATTATTATGCACAAGATCTGTAATTTCGATAAAACTGAGAAATGTAATTATGATCACAACATTTCGGTTTAGCAGCTATGCGACATGATTCAATATCTTTAATCCATAACCTACATTTTCATTCCACATGCTCTTCAAAAGTATTGTCTAACTTTCAAGATCATGTCACGCCGAATGTGACTATCAACATTCAAGTTATCGTCTTCGGCTGGTATATGATCCTGCAGTAAAATGATGACCCAAAGGGTGATGAACATTACTGAATCATCAAACAACTAAATAATAAGCGTATTTCCCAAGTTTATCAATCTATGAATAAGGAAATATAGCCTTCAGACCACTCCCCTTTTAAATGGAAAATAGTATAAATCGATAATCCGACAATGATGATAGTAATATCCCAAAATTAATTTTCAGTCTCAAATTCTTAAAATACTCACAAAACTCATAACCAACTAGAAATGAAAAGGAGAAAACTTATCTTTTATTGCCGGTATCGATGCTGCGATCCTCTTTTCGTTTCGATTTGGTCGAGCACGCTTCACATTCGATGAACACTATGAGAGATTTGATTAGTTTCGTGAATCTCATTATTTCCTTATCCTAACATTCGATGTCGTAGAATACTCAACAGTGAATACTCAGTAGCAGGCCTTGATAGCCTCTAGCTAATGCAGTGCTTGAAATCCAGCCTCTCTATAACAAGGTCTGCTTACTGCATAAATCAGCAAAATCATGAGCATATGTTTTGGTTTACAATGACTATTCTAATCTCAAGAAAAAAGTTTTGAAATGCAAAGAGATGAAGCAGAAAGAGAAAAGGAGAGAGAGCGTGAATTGATTGTGAGGCAACAGTTTTGAAATTGGAAGAGAAAAGGAGAGATATATGTTATTTTTTAATTTAAATTAAAATTAAAATTAAAAATATTTATAGAGACAAAAAAAACATATTTAATTTTTAAAATAAAAAATAAAATACATGAATTAGATATAAGAAAAGACTATGATATATCATGTCACAAATAAAATTTGTATAAAAAATTAAATTTTAAAAAAAAAAGTATCAAAAGAGTAAAAACAAAAGCACAAACCATTCAAACAAAATCCCAACAAAGAAGAAGATAAAAAAAAAAAAAACACATTTCTTGATTTCACTGTACTCCATTGATTCTCCTTCTCACCTCTGTTTCCGATGATAACTCTTCGTCTCCAACTACCATTATTCATCTTCCTCCTTCAATTCGCTTCTTTTTCGAACGCTTCTTCTTCTCCTCATTCCAATCTCACACACATTTTCCATGTAAGTACTCATTCTCCTATTCCCTCTGAATTCTCTTTTTTTTTTTGTGGCTAATTTATTTATCTAAATCAGGATATTTTGAAGGCAATTTCAGCGAAACAAAACTGGGATTTAAACGATGTAACAATTTTCAACTTCGATCTTGCCAAAATTAGGTTTGGAACTTCTCAAAACTACGATTTCCGAATTGGTTCCGGTAAGAATAACTTCACCGTCAAATTCTCCGATCAAGTTGCGTCTTGGAGTAGCAAGTTCGCTACACCCAAACCGGATTTAGATTCTCTCATTAATCATCTCAGTTCCATTGTTTTCCTTGATGATGTTAAATTGGAAGGTCCCTTTGAGTTGAGGGTGGATGAAATTCACCACCTTTCACTCTCGTTGCCTGTAAGCCATTATTCAGATCTCTACTTGCTAATTATTGATTAAAGTTTGTTTTTTTTTTGTTGGATTTTGAATTTTTCTGTCATTATTCGCTTCTGTTATATTTATATGTATTTTTTTATTATCGGTAGACAAAGTGGTCATAACCTCTAGAAACTCACAAACACAAAATCGTGAGAGCTTCGAACCCTGGTGTTGACGTACAACCTAGTAATATCAGCTTTTGTCAGTTGAGTTAGGATTTGTGGACTCTCTTTATATGTATATTTAAATTGAGTGAATCACCAATTCGCCTTTCGAATAGGATTTGCAGACAGTATTATCTGATTTTGAATCATGTCAACCAACTTGGTCCTTAACTTGTATCTAATTTACTTTCAAATTAGCCGTTGAATTATACAACTTACTATCAAGTTTGTCTTTAAATTATCGCTTACTAGCAAATTAGTCTTTGAATTATATCAGTTACCGTCAAAATAGTCCTTACAAGTTAACAAAAGACCAATTTTGCCAACTTCATTCAAAACAGTTTTTTTTTTTTTTTTTTGCCTATTCGCAATTTCTGGAGGCGAATTGGTAATTAACTCTCTCTATTTAAATTTGATGGCACCAACACGTGTTGGTGTGCACTATAGACACTCGTGATTCCGTACAATCAGTTTATTTTCTCTGGTTATTACTAGGATATACATGTTAGTGTTTGTTTTATGTCTGTGTTGGTGGCTCATAGATTGTTGTTGCTGTTGATGACATATGGTTATCTTTTGTGTATATACTATTGTTACTATAGGATATAGCCTTAGACATTGTAGGCCTTGTTTGGATTAGCTTCTGACTCACGACTTCACAAGAACTTTTCAATTAAAACTATTGTATGGTTTTCTAATAATGAAAATTATAACTTTAAACATGTTTATGGAGATAAAAAGTGAGAGAGCTTCCAAGAAAAGTTGAAATGTTGATGCTATTTTCAAATTATACTAGAAGCTGTTGTTTAAAATACTTAGATATTTAGCTTTCTTACATGTTCCCTACACAGGAAGTGATCCTGTTCATAGTTACTTAAACTATTCTTATGATATTTTGACCCCCCATAAAGGCTTCTAGGTTTGTTAAGTTTTTCCAAATTGGATCTCAATATATTGCTGCTACTACCATGTTCATCTTCTTTTTGTAACTAATGATGTCTCAAAGTCAAAAATGGCTTTGCATTGGTGCCTTTCAAAAAAAAGCTTACTGCCATTTCTGTCTTTGCAATTTATTTTTTATACTGTAGTTCTGCTCAATAGTTTGTAAAGATTGAAAGTTTTGACCATTCATTCACAACATTACTGTTCTATATATCTATGACAATGTATAACATGTCAAGTAGCAGTCTTGAACTCTTGATATTCAATAACTCCAAGTTCTGTTTGCAGATGAATGTTTCACTTACTGGTTTAAAACGCATAATTGTTGGTGAAGGTATTACGGTCGAAGTAAAAAGAGCACGGGAAATCTCTTTTTATTACCGGTCGGATCTTGATCTCCAAATGAATGCAAGTGTTCTGCGTAGCAAAGGGAAAATTGAGTTTTGGCCCTTTTTGCAATCTACATGCGTGCCTCTAATTCCCTTAGGCGTAAAAGGTTCCGCATCATTGGTCGCTTATGGAACTCGGAATCCTAATGCACATATAGGAACTAGATTGATTTCCGAAGACACTGTTGAGTTACTTCCAGAAAAATGTTACCATGGTTCTGTGTTTAGAACGCGAGCATGCCCGGTTGCTTCCTCAAGTTTGAGATTAAGTATGTTGGAGAAAATTTTAAAAAGTCTTCTTGGTCATAAGATCCTTCAAGATCGATTTTCTGGCCTTATCAAAGCAAATATCAAAGCATGTGCTGCTGTAAAGTTCCCCCTTGAATTGGAAAGAGACATAGGAAAAAACGCCACTCTTAGTACATTGCCAGATTGGAGAACAAGGCCAAGTGTCGAAAGGGTCTGGTTTGAGATATTAGCTAGAGTTGAAGAAAACAGACTCAAGCCTCTTTCAATCAAGAAAGTTAAACCTTTTATTGAATCTAATTCAATTTCTTGGGCTAATTTAGTGTCTAATATGTCGTATACAAAGTTGCGGCCAGTTCTTCTTCCTCCAGAAGCTCTTACACTGGATGTGAAATGGTAGGAGTTCATCTTGTGTAAGTGTGATACAGATGCTCCTTTTTTTTTTTCCACTTTGTAGGCGATGTTTGTAGATTTAGTCTTGTTTTATACAAGAGTTCGTTAAATCTTGTAAAATACCATTCATGCACTCACAGTCGGTCTTGTAAAATACCAAAACAAAAGTGAAGAAAGTAGTCTAAACTGAGCTGGCGTGTTAATTTGCATTGTGTATTTTTTTACATAGCTAAAGGGTTGCAGTGTTTATGAAGAAGAAGAAAAAAAAATCAGTGGACAAAATATTGAATGTGAGGTGTGCTTTCTTGTCAACTTTGTTGAAATATGCAAAGAACTTAATCATGATAAGTGTATTATTTAGAAATGTGGGGGTGAGTAAAGTTGTTTCAAAAAACAAGAGAGATTAATTCTCAAACAAAAGCAGTTAAGACACTTGAATTGGCAGATGAAAATCTCTTAAAATCCCAAAATATTCTTCGAATATGTATATTCGAATGAATTTCTATATTTTATTTTTCGAGAGTTTTTGGATATTCATATATGAAATGACTTAATATTTTGTCTTTAGGAGATATATCTGAAATAATTCAATATTTCAATTTTATTTTGAATTTAATTTGTAATCATTCTAAATCTGAATGATATTTATTTTAAATACATACAATTTTGTTGTTTTTATTTATTTCAGATTTGTTTTTACTATATTTAAAAAAGAAATAATTATAGTTTTAAATTAAATTAAGACTTATATTAAAATATAAATATAAATATAAATATAAATATATATATATATATATATATATATATATATATATATATATATATATATATATATATATATATATATATATATATATATATATATATATATATATATATATATATATATATATATATATATATATATATATATATATATATATATATATATATATATATATATATATATATATATATATATATATATATATATATATATATATATATATATATATATATATATATATATATATATATATATATATATATATATATATATATATATATATATAATTTCTCCACTTTGTTTAAAAAATAAATGTTATATTATAAATTTGTTCTAGTTATTTGTATAAATTTTACGAAAGAAATAAGATGAAATTTTTTTCAAAGAGCTGTTTAATATAATTATTATTCATAATGTATGCTTAACTTCTTTCAATTTGAAAAATACATAGTTTATTTTATTTTGTTTTAAATAAATTACTATTTTAATTTGAGATAGTTTTAAAAGAATACAATAAAGTTGTTTAAAAAATTTAAAGTCTAAATAATTTATTCTAAATAGGAATTACTATTGTAATTTATAATTTATTTCTAGCATGTTATTTTGATAAATGATTATTTTACAAAGTTAATAATAATTAGAGATTTTAATTTTAATGTCAAATTATATGTTTAATTCAGATATGTATATCTGAAAATCCTCTAAAAATGAAATATTGGGTTATTTCAGATATGCATATATGAAAATCCCCTAAAAATTAAATATAAGAGTTCGTTCGAATATGCATATCCGAAAATCCTCTAAAAATAAAATATTAGATTCGTTCGGATATACATATCCGAACTAAGGAGATATTACAGGAATTTCATCAAGAGCCCCTAACAAGACTTAAGAGTAGATAAAGAATTCTCTTAATTAATTTTTATCCTATAACATCAAACTATTGGATTGTGACTTTGTGGGGTTGCTTGATATATGAATTCACATTGCAAATTAGAGAATTGCTTAAGGCATCCTTAAGAATTGCTTCCCCATCCTAGTAAAAAATAAAAATTAATTATAAAATTTGGAAATGTATATTTGAATGTACTCATTCACATTTGTTTTTGAGCCAAGTTTTACAGAAATGTATTTCTGTGTAGCTTACAAAGATATATCTACATAGTCTGTTTTAAAGGCACCCGATCTTTCTTCTTTCTTCTCAACATACTCCCTTAAAACACAAACTCTCAAAAATTTCGAAACCTTTCAATTCTCAAACTCTTTTAACTCACATTCTCTCAAACTCATTCGACTTATTTCAGAAAATTTATCATTAACATTCAATCGATCAAAGAGCTCACTCAACATCAGACTAAATTCACATTTGATAAATTTTTATTTTTCTATACTTTTTTATTTCTATATACATTTCTGTAAATTGAGTATTAGGTTATGTAATAGGTAATTTAGATATGTTAGTTAAATGAGCAATGTGTATGATAGATGGTTTAAATGATTAACACACTATTTTGGATGTTGGGATGAATTGCATTTCTGTTATTTTCGTGATTTTGAGTTATAGAACATTATGAAGATGCATCTTTGAATTATTTCAACGTTTTGATTTCCAGAATTTGAAGATGCATTTCTGAATTTGATTTGTCTGCATTATTTTACTTTACTTCATTGTGTATCTTCGGTATAATGCTTGTGTGGTTTAATTATAGAATTATGGTTGACAAGTAAGATAGATTGAGATAAGAAGAGTTGCGCTACATGCATCAGTTCAGAGAGAAAAAGTTTGATCATCGCATGCACCGACCGATTATATCCCAATTGATGCAGATGCGTCAACTTCAAGGACTCGTGTATCTTTGTCTTCGTCTTTTTGTAGGAGACACATGTCACCTACTGAGGCACTCGAGGCATCTCAGACACATGAGAGGTTTGGAGGAGGCTTGTCAGACTTATCGTTGCTGCCTCTATATTTAAACCATGCTGCCAGACATGTCTGAGACAGCGAAATAAAATTCAATTGGATTTATTCTTTGAAAAACATGTTTTGTTATAATATTCAAAAAACTTAACAAAGATTTATTTTTCTACAAGAATGTGATGCTTTAAAATGCATTAAATATGGTCGAAATATTACAAATCATTCGTAGCCTGCTAAGTAGTGGTTTCAGGATCTGATGCAATTATCTGGATGGAAGACTTGCACATAATCGATTATATTACAGTTAATAATGGTATGTTATCCGCGTTTGTAGAGAGATGACATTTGGAGATGTCATATTTTCATCTTTCACATGATGAGATGTCTGTCACATTGGACGATATCTCATGCCTATTGCATCTTCCGACCAGGGGAGACTGTTAGACCATGACAAGTATATAAAAGATGAGGCAGTGGAGATGATGGTGAACATTCTGGGAGTTGGCCTAGAGGATGCCTTGCAAGAGATATAAACCACCTGAGGGTGTTATGTTAGGTTTTGATTCTTGGAGAGGTTGTATACATAACAATTGCATGCGACAAAGTAGATTTCTAGTGATGATGAGCATGTTATGCATCATATAGCGTGCATTGAATGCATACCTATTGTACTTTGTTGACATATCCATTTTTGTGGACAAGAGTGCCACTCATGGGAGTGTGGTTTACCTAAGATACTTCACTGACTTGAAGTGGATCCATGAGTACAACTAAGGGGCATTTGTTTGGTCTACATGTACTCCAAGTTAGTTGAAAGTTGTATGTGGAATACCAAATAGATGACAGACAACACCACACTGTTGACAGTAATATATCTACATTTTCAATAATATTTCTACGTTTTTAGTGTTTGTGTTCCATTTTCATAACACTTTTGCTACGCCGTTACTAATGATTGATATGTACCATTTTCAGGCTTGGATCCTCCAACACTTTCCACACATATTTGACCAGTTATGTGCTTTGAACTACATTGAAGATATGCCACGTGCTTCTGGATTCATTATGCTCAGAGAGAATCGAAAAAAAAAGCCATTTAAAGTGTATCTTGACCACTTGGTAGCAAAGGATATACACTTCCAAGCATACATATATCACTGTGAGACGCATCCCTTAGATGACATAACCTTCTACTCTGGATTGTTGACTTGCGGGTCACGTATATTATATTTCCATGTGCTTGAGTGCGTCATATGGCAGTCGACTACATGCAATTTGTTTATAAAGACTCCTATAATTCTGCCCCTCCCACTATGCCATGGAGAGATGTAAATGCCATTTTTGATGATTACCTTAATCATCTGATACCTAATGAGGAAAGACGTACCATAACTTCTAACGACTAGAGTGTTGCACACAGTTATATTCAATAATATTTCTGGGTGTCACATCCTTATATGACATCGGATGTTCTGGGAGATCCATATAGGCCAACTCATCAAGAGATATTAGAGGGGGGGTGTGTTAAGGTTGATAATGTTGTTGATGTGTTCCCTAGATGTCATCATGTCATGGATATTGCATAGGCTGATATATACATTGGAGTCTTTCTGGAAGGCTCTAAGGCGAAGGATATTCTAGATACCATCCTGGATGAGGAACAATCGGTAGTGCAGTACATGAGGCATCGTAGAAACACGGGGGGGGCTCGTGTTTGGCATATGCAGTAGTATATATTATTTATATTAGAAACACTATTATCGATTATATTTTATTTTGACTTCATTATGTATTACATAATTATTTATTTATATATGTCATTTTCATATTATTATAAAAAAGTATGGTTTAATTTATATAAAATTGAATATGATAGTATAGCTATAATACATTATCAATTTCATCAGTGTATCTCTAAAACAAAGTAAAATATTTATGTCTGGTGTAAATATGAAAATGCATCTCCATATTATCTTGAGTGAATACGAAGATGCATCTCTGAATCAAATTATCTGAAAATGAGTGTGTCTCAGTTAAAAATACATGGGGTGCGTATAGAGAAAATATGAATATGCATCTTCAAACTAAGTTTTGACAAACATATGGGGCGAGACTCACCTAAAACGTATTTTGGTGTGAAAATAGCACGTCTGAAAATGCATTTCTGAATTATGAGGGATATTTTTGGAATTCTTGGGGTGTTTTTCCACCACTTAGGGTGGGATAAGTAATTCCCACAAATTTATGAGAGTTCCAGCAAGTTATGGTACGTATTGGCCCGTTAAGGTATTAAGCTCGAAAAAATCTACCTGGCATCCCTTTACCTCATCCTGGTACCTCACATATTTTAATAATGTCAAAAATATCTCTCTTATTATTTATCTCTCTCAAAATTTACAGTTTGTGCAAAATTTTCACTCTAAAAAAACCAATAAAACGTTAAAAAAAATTGTAGTATTTTTGAAAAATCAATGAGTTTTTACCGAATTATTCAAAATATTTGATGTGTAGTTATGGTTTATCAGAATTATCAAACTTTTGGTATATCAGGTGTTTCTTCCACCCTTAAAAATCCAATAGTAATATTTTTGTACGATTGTGATTTTACAAATACTTTTGTAGGGTTATGATTGCACCGATACTTTCGTATGGTCCATAATGATTTCGAACTTGTATAAATATTTTTTATATGTTGCTAAAAAAAGCACCCCATAATGTCTATTTTGGCATCTAGCATTTGTTTACTTCAACACCATGAGTACTCCTTTTGAATTTAGGGTCATAAAGGACACATCTCTTATAGATCAAAAATCCAAACTATATAATCTCTTGTATTACCTAGACAATCGAAAAGTGGTTAAAATTTAGTACTATTCACAATCAATTGATAATTAACAAGATGCAACATGTATACCCTAGCGGTCTTGTAACCTCTTTATATATAGAATGCTCCACTAATGACTGATAAGTAACCCAAAGCCAAGAAAGACGGAAACGCGAACCCCTGTTAGCCTTGAACTCTTATGATGCCATCCCCCATGTGACATCCATGTATGTCTCAACAATCATACATACAATCTCCTTATTCAAAAATAGAGGGATGAAGAAGTTATCAGTGATGAGGATGGAAGAGGCTAGAGACGTCATCCATGGTAATCTTCATCTCACCAAAGGGAAGATGAAATGAAGATATCTCCTTATGTCATTTCTAAAAAAAAGCAGATAACAAAGAATCGTCAAACATGTCGAGTGAACAATCTATAACCTTATTAGGCATCATCAATAATCACCATAACCTTATTAGGCATCTGCATTGTTGAGAATTTCTTCAACTTCAACCCATGAGTGGAGACATTCAATGGAGCACGGTCATGTAACAAATAAAGCATTTCATTAGTTATTTTCAAATAACCACTAATAAATAAAAATAACTTAAATTAAAATATTTGTACTTCTCTCCGCCATAATCTAAATGTCACATGATTGGGGTACCTATTGAGAAAGGTAGGGTTAGGAGGCTCTCCAGAGAACTCCCTATCTATATTAGCTTGAACATGCACCTATCAGTCTGAATCGGCACCTTCATATCAATCAAATTATATATCTATGTATGAGTCTGAATCGACACCTCTATATCATCCCGAACAGACACATATGCCTCAACATCATCAATAACGAAAGCATATGACTAATCATCATGATCTTTGGACCAATCAACTCTATCTTCTCTACGTTGGAGAGTACATGATCCACGAGACTGCTCGATCCACCCGTGGTGAGAACCGGTGGAAGCCACTCTCTTTGCCTTAGTCTGCAAATGATTGTCTTCATCATCTCCACTACCTCCACCAAAGTTTTCTACAATAGGTTTGTTGCTCAATATAGGTATGATTTTGTAACATCTTCCTTTACTCCTTACTAAACACAAAAAAAAGATCAAAAGAAATTTAAAAAAAAAACACTCTAACTTACCGGAGTTTTGGAAAATGTGGCCACACCCGCTACGTATACCGAATTTTGAAAACCTTGATAACCAAAATTATAAACTCACAGGAAATTTAGAAATATCCGATAGTAGTATATACATTTTTATTGGAAATTTGTAAATATTTGATATGAAATATGTACTTTTATCGGGTATTTTAAAAATTCGATAAAAACTCATTTTGTTTATACTAAAGTTTTAGAAAAATACGATAAAAATACTTTTTTTTTGGATAACACCAAATATTTTCACAAATGTGATATAACTCCATAAATTTGATATGAAATTTTCAAAAAATTATTAAAAAGCATGTTTTAAATAAAAAATCTCGTTTGCTCAAAAATAAAAAAATAAAAAAATAATTTGGTATAATAGCAAAGAAATCATAAAAACACAATAAGTTAAAGGAAAAACAGTATTAGATATTTTTCAACAAATCTATGAGTAAAAACGTTGTTTTTTGAAATCTTTTTAATAAACACTAGTAAAGGACCTGTGCGTTCGCACGGATCACACAATCTATAATATATTTTGATGTATGTTGGTTGTGAATGTTGTGCATTAGGATGGATATTCTTCAAATGGTATCCATTTAATAATCAACATGTTGTTCACATCTATTTGTTTGAGGGAACAAAATATGTATATCAACATGTTTAAGATGTTACCCACCATCGACTTGCATATTCAAACCTCTTGTTAATTTCATGTGTTTCTTCATAGTATATATATCGAAGAATTGCTTAATCTGAATTGAAACAAAAAACACTATGAAAATATTAATGAAAGTTTATTAGTAAGATAAAAATATATAATTTTAAAAAAAATGTTATAGTTTATATATTAAATGATTAGAGTTTAAGGCCTAGAAAATATATAGTAATAATAATAAAACGAACAAAGAAATTAAATAAAATACTACATTTAAATTCGATTGTTAAAGAAATTTAATATTTAAAATGGATTGTTAGAAAAATGGAAAGATTAAAATGGATTGTTAAAAAGAAACCGAACATATAAAGTGCTATTTGTATGTTCAAAGTTGTCATTGGAAAACATACCTTATTATTGAGGTATGTTCTACTGCAAAAATTTCTTAAGTTATTGAACATGATTTTGTGAAACTTTAGTTGATGTTGTTAATAAAGATTTATGTTATGAACAATTGGCTATAAAATTTAGGGATTTAGATTTAGAATGTTAAACAATATTAACTGATGTTCACACATAATTTCATTTTTAAAATCTTTTATTATATACAGTGTATTTAAAAATTGATATATAGAGTTTCATTCATCAACAATGAAGAGGCAATGGAAATCATTGGTGGATTAGTTGTTGATATCGGGTATGTTCCACTAAAGGGAAAGAAAGCTGCCAATAAACTTTCCACCAATGAAAACCCTGCTGTAACAATCACAAAGGGAAAGGAAGCTGCGAAGGAACTTCGTACAAATGACATTGATGTCATGACAACCACAAAGGGAAAGAAAGTTGCTAAGAAAGTTTGTAGCAATGACATCCCTGTTGTGACAACGCCGAACATCACTATTGTTCCCACCAATACTGAAAATATTGTAATTCATCATATTAAGGAAAAATCGGTTGAAATCACCTATGAGGATATATATAACATATAAGTTGTGAAATTCAGCAAAAAGCAGAATCCTGGAAGTGTTGAAAACACTTCTGCAACAAAAGTAAGGTATGCAAAGAAAAAAAACTATTGAGAAACCGAGACTCGCAAATAAAGGTAGACATAAAACTGCTTGGGGAGAAAAGGTGTCAAAGGGAACAAAGAAGAAGTTTGTGTCTAAGGAAGGAAAACATAAAGCTCTCAGTAAAGCAAGGGTGGCAAATGAAATTACAGAGGAGTGGTCAATGGGGGCTAAGAAATTTAAATGGAAGAGTCACATAAGAAACGCCAAAAGCAGTGCAAACAATGTCATGGTAAGTATACAATTTTATATGATATAGAATATGTTAATGGGCAAACAATATATGACTTATTTTGTTATCACTTTTATATACATGCAGCATTTTCCGAGGACAATAGCTAAAAGATGCATTCGATTCAAGCAAAAGGAAATCAAAATGGTGGATGTGGATACAAAAAAAGTTTTTACATGTTAGGTTCATACAACTATAAGGAATAATGAACCAAACACATATGAAAAGTACATGACATTTGGATGGTACAAATTTGCTTAGAGTAAAAAAACTTTATAATGGTGATACGTTTGTTTGGAGTATGTTGCGTTTTTCTTCGTACATGTGCGAGAAGTTGGAAAAGAGCTGAATGGGTCGTTTTCAGGTTGTTTGTTTGATAGTATGATGAAATTATGATGTTTGTTTATTTTGGTCTCGATCTTTTGTTTTGGGAATGCTTTTTAATATATCTTATTGATGCTATTTTGGAACAACTTCTGTAAAAATTGCTATGTAATGATTTTAATTTAGAATGGTTGGAATCTATATTATAAACTCGATGCTTTTAATTTAACATCATATGTTATTTGGTTTTATATATCTTTATGATGTACAAGGATTGTGTTATAATATTTTATATAGAAACAAAAATAAAGTTTAAACATGAGTCTTATGATCATTACAGTAAAATGAGAAATGCAATTTTTTTAATTGTGAATCTTGAAATTATGTTATTTGGTTTTATATATGTTTATGATGTATATGGATTTTGTTATAATATTTTATATAGAAACAAATTTAAAGTTTAAACGTGAGTATTATGATCATTACACTAAAATGAGAGAGGCAATTTTCTTTCATTATCATTCAAACATAGTTACAATTTGGTATCAAATATAAATAGATAATTATATAAAAATTTGAGTAATGCAAATAAGTAGTTATTACAATAAAATTCAGCAAACAAAGATATATTGAATTTTTCAGAACCAGTAATCATTGGGTAGGCCCAAACTCGATCATGACTAATTGTACTAAAAGTCCATTTTCAGCTTTCATAGTGGACTGACTTTGCCAAACTGGTTGGTTCTAACTGGACATGAAATCTTGGATTTTTGATTTCTTTATGAATAAGTTTCATATTTTGATATGTTTTGATGAATTGTAATCTTTGAAACTTGATTTTAATAAAAAAGTCAAAGTTTGACTTTTCAGTGCATAGTTGACTTTTCATCAGTTGACTGAAATGCATCTGTCAATCAATTGATCTTGAGAAATGTTTTGAGACATGTCAATAGGTCAAAATGATGCATTTGAATCCTTGAGATCATGTCTCAAACCAATAAATCATTTACTAGGTCGAAAATCAGAAATTGCACCTTCCCAGTCAAAACCCTAATTTTGACCATTTTTCCCTTTTGATGTCCTGATCAAATTTCTTGAGGAATTGAGATCCAAACTTGATCAATTGACATATATGAGTTCATGATGCTGATATGGATAAAAAAATTATGAAGTTTGACTGCAAATTGATCATAGTTGACTTTTTTCCCAATACAACTGATTTTTAGGTCAACTGATCAATTGACTGAGCAAAAATGTGATCCAAGACTTGAAACATGACATGAGCAATATTGAGGGTTCAAAATGATACATGAAAGTCATATGGGGCATTAAAAGTCCATTTGTCCTTGTCCAAACTCAAACCCTAATTTTCAGTTATCAGTGCTTGAGGAGGTGTCTTGAGCTGACCAAACTTTATGCAGTCTTGAATCAATAGAGATCTTGTGAGAGATTACTTGAGAAACGAGAGAGAAAATTTTGGGGTACAACACACGGCGACCGAAATATCCCGAGAAGTCAGATCTCAATGAGTGTAGTATCGAGTATTAACTAATTTCGGACTGCACCAAAGCCGGCTGTCTCAATACGTCCTAATGGCCAAGTTGGTCAAGTAAAGGTTCTAAAGTCAATTAGTGCTTCATGAAACCACACAGAGGCCCTGTATTCTCCTTGACTATTCAAGGGCTACCGGTACCCACAAATGTGTCACACTAACGTAGTTATTTCTTAGACCATGTCGGTATACCCCGCACAATTTCCACAACGTATTGCTACTTACCTATAAGGTATCCCAAATCCGGGTAGAGGATTAGAACAAGCCCAAACAAGGAACCAAAATATAAAGCAAACAAAGAAAACAATGAAACCAAGTAAAGGTGATCTATCCCTAAGGTAACCCCACTTTTAAGTTTCTCCCCAGCAGAGTCGCCAGTTCTGTGATACGGTAGGAGAACTGACTTGGTTGTTTTGCGTTTGATTGCAAATGTTGCGGTTAGCAAGAGTCTCCACCGACTTTTCTTTTATTCAAAAGGAAAGGCTGAAAAGAATAGAAAATACCTTTGAGATTATTTATTTATTTCGGGGGATAGATTATGACAAGGAAAGGTATTAACACAATTTTCATCCATAGTTATCTATGGGCTCTTAATTGCTTGCTAGATCACTTGCTTTTGTTTGAAAATGTGCTTTGTGTGGTTTTTGAAAGTATTTTGAAAAGGTGCATTCGTTTAGGAAAACTTTGTAATGGTTCTCATTCGTAAGAACGTGTGATACGGTGGGAGAACTGACTTGAGATTTTGCGTTTGTGTTTGCAAATGTTGCGGTTTAGCAAGAGTCGCCACCGACTTTTATTTTATCCAAAAGGAAAGGTAAAAAAGCACAGGAAAGACCTTTGAGATGTTTTCTTGAGTTCGGGGGGTAGATTATGAAAAGGGAAGGTGCTAGCACCCTTTTCATCCATGGTTTTCCATGGGCTCTTAGTTACTTGTTTAGATCACTTGCTTTTGCTTTGAAATTGTTTGAAATGGTGCTTTGTATGGTTTTGAAATTATTTTGAAAAGAGGCCATCGTTTAGGCAATCTATGTAATGATTCCCGTTCGTAAGAATGTATACAAAGATGTTTGTCTTTTGAAAAATGTTTCAATGTTTTGAAAGTTGTTTGGAAAATGTTTTGAAATGTGTGTGTTTGTTTGAAAATAGCAAGGATTGTTTGCAAATTGATCAAGTAACTAGAAGCTTCTACCTACTCAAAAAGTCTTTCTTGTACATTTTTATTCCTTTGATATTATTGATTTACCATTGATTTGATAAACAACCCTATCTTTGGATGTTAAACGGAACGGGCGTGGGTCATCGTATGACCATTTTGATGCGGTGGGAGAACTGACTTGAGGTTTTGCGTTTGTGTTTGCAAATGTTTCGATTTAGCAAGAGTCGCCACTGACTTTTTATTTTATCCAAAGGAAAGGTCAAAAAGCACAGGAAAGACCTTTGAGATATTTTCTTGGGTTCAGGGGGTAGATTATGAAAAGGGAAGGTGCAAGCACCCTTTTCATCCATGGTTATCCATGGGCTCTTAGTTACTTGTTTAGATCACTTGCTTTTGCTTTTCAATTGTTTGAAATGGTGCTTTGTGTGTGGTTTTGAAAATGTTTTGAAAAGAGGCCATCGTTGTGGCAACCTTTGTAATGATTCTTGTTTGAATATATACAAAGGTGTATTGTTTTTTGAAAAGATGTTTCAATGTTTGAAAGTTTGGAAGTTTGTTTTGGGAAATGTTTTGAAATTGTGTTGTAAGGTGAGTTTGAAAATAGCAAGGATGTTTTGCAAGTTTTGATCAAGTAACTAAGAGTTGTCTACCCTATCTACTCAAAGATCTTTCCTACACATTTTTAACCCTTTTGACAGTGTTGTTTTACCACTGCATTTGGTAAACAACCTTGTATTAGGATGTTAAACGGGACAGGCGCGGGTCATCGTATTGACCATGATAGCAATTGTGCTAAGTATCTTTAGCAAATTTTGAGGGACTAAATCATTTTTGTATAGGCAACCAAGATAGCGTCATCGAGGGACTATGATCTTTTATTTTGTTTTTGTTTTGCCAAGATACTCAACATGCATAACATGGCCATTTTAAAGGCAACAAGTGGATGAAACCCTAGGGGTGCATGTGTGCATTGTGTTGTCAATTTACATGCTTTTAGGTCTTGTATTAGGTCAAACTATTTGTTTTGATTTTGGATTTTGCATACAAACCCTAATCTCTATCATGGCATATTTGAAGGTTATAAATGCGTAAAATAAATCTATACTATTACAACATTTGATATGGGAAGGGGGAATACAATTTTGAATGGGGGAGTATTTGCAAGAAAATAAAACCCTAATATTTACTATTACATCCAAATTGAATAAATGATATCAAATAAATGAGCAATATTTAAATAAACAATTTAAATATAAGTATGCAAAATGTTATAAATATGTAAAAGATGTTTTTGTGTTTATTTTTTATGTGTATAAAAATATAATATTTAATATATTAAAAAAGAATTAAAAGATTATTTTTATTAAGGGTAAAAACCCTAATTTTTTTTAAGAAAGTAAATATATATTAATTATATTATTCATGTACAATAAAATAAAATAAAATATATACAAAATAAAAATATATTAAAAAATATTATTATTTAAGTAAATAATAAAAATAAAGGCACAATATTTTTATGTATTATCTTCAAGATTTTTTTTGTTAAATAAAATAAAGGCATGTTATCTAAAAATTATTTTCATGTTTAGAAAAATAATAAAAAAATATAAAATAAAATATGAAAATAAAATAGAAATACAAAAATATGCAAAATAATAGAAATGGGCCAAGGGAGGTGTGAACAGCAGGCTAAGGGGTGCAAACATCATGGAATGACCAGGCCCAGCCTAGACTTCATCTTCAACCTTCGTTCAAACACAAAAACGCGCGCCCTGTAACTCCAATCCTGTTCTCTCTATTCGTTGTATGAATCAAAAACTCAAAACATGAAACTTGTAGAGCATTAAACCACGATTCTAACCATATAAAAAACTTGATCTAACTCTCAAAGACCAGAGAGAATTTCTCTGGCCCTAATTTCTAACCTAATTTTTTCAGGAAGTTCATGAATCAAAGTCTCTTAACACGTTTAACTTAAATGAAATCTAAGCATATGTACAGCTTCAAGGCTATGAGTACTACATTTTTTATTCACAAACCTAAGCCTAATGATTCCTAAATAGAGAGATAGGAAGTTGCAAAATACCTGTTTCAGTTGAACACGAGTATGGCAATGTAGAGCTTTACAGTGAGGCCTGAGATGCTTGGGAGCTTGCCTGAACTTCCTCTGACCTTCCCCAATGCCTAGTTTGCTTTGGATTTGCTTGAACAAGCTTGTAGAACTCAACCTGCACAAGCTGAAAACAGAAATGGTGAAGCTTGCAAATGGAGTTACAGTCAGTGTCTAATGGTTGGGATAGCTTGGATAGGTTATATGGAATGTGTTTGAACAGGTTTGAGGCAAAACGCACGAGTGGTTTGTGTGATAAAGCAAAATTGACAAAAATGGCAATGTTGCCTTTTTGCTATTTTTGGATTAATCTCTTGTGTAATCCTCCCATGATCAGAACAAAACCTCAAACCAATGGATTTGCATTTAATTATTGAGTATGAAAGGGTTTAGGTACCTTTAATCAAGTACAAACAATGCTGGATAGAAGTTGCAACTTGTATCAACATGAAAATGCCATGGATCAAAAGTGAGTTTTTTCCAAATTCAAACCTTCGATTCTCCCTAACCATAAATGATTTTGGAGAGTCCTTGGACATTTTGGAAAGCTTGTAACATGCTCTACAATCCATATATGAAATTAATTTTGAGATTCTAAGTGTAACTATGTGAAAAATTGTCATGAAGATAGGTCAAAATCCTGCCTAAACTAGGGCAAAATTTCACTAAGTTAAAAGTTTCATGGACCCTTGTTCCAAAAATCATAACTTGATATCCAAGCTTCTTTTGGGAAAACTTTATGAATCAAAGTTGTATACTTTATGGAGGACTACAACTTTCATGTTGTAAGTTTTGTTTGAATCCAATTTCATCATGGTGAAAATGTTGGGCAAAGTTGGGAAAAAATAAGAAAATATCATAACTTCAAAAAATTCTAAGTTATGAAAATTTTCAATTTTAAATCCTAATTTGCAAAATTAGGTTTCTTGATGAACAAGTTTCATGTTTTGACACATATTGATTAAAAATGTCCCTTGGCACTTGATTTTGACCAAAAAAGTCAAAGTTTGACTTTTCAGTGTACAGTCAAATTTTAATCAGTTGACTGAAAAATTCATCTGTCAATCCAATACATTTGAGATCTTTTGAACCTTGTGAATAGGTAAAGATGATCCCATTGAGTCCTTGAATCCATGCTTGAACCCAATTTGCCATTGGCTAGGTGAAAAGTCAGAAATTGCCCTTCTGCAGTCAAAACCCTAAAAATGACCATTTTGCCCTTTTGATGATCTGATCAAATTTCTTGAGGAGTTGTAGTCCAAACTTGATCAAATGGTTCATATGAGTTTATAATGTTGATATGGGTCAAAATTTATGAGGTTTGACTGTAAATTGGCCATAGTTGACTTTTTCCCAATACAACTGATTTTTAGGTCAACTGTCCAATTGACTGGGCAAAAGTTTGATTCAAGGCTTGAAACTTGGTATGAGAAAACTTATAAGTCCAAAATGAAGCATGAAATTCATATTGAGCATTAGAAGTCCAAAATTCCTTGTGCAAACTCAAACCCTAATTTGGGTCAACAATGCAAGGAGATGTCTTGAGCAGAGCAAACCCTAGCTTGATCTTGAGTTCAAAGAGTCTGGTGATGAGAAATATTGATGAAATGAGAGGGAAAATTTTGGGGTACAACAACCATGATAGCAATGGTGCCAAGTATCTTAGCAAGTTTTGAGGGACTAAGATCATTTGTTTAGGCAACCTTTTGATAGCGTCATCGAGGGACTATGATCTTTTGTTTTGTTTTGTTTTGCCAAGATACTTAGCATGCATACCATGGCCATTTTTTAGGCAACCAAGTGGGTGAAACCCTAGAGGTATTTGTGTGCAATGTGTTGTCATTTTACATGCTTTTGTTTGTCTTGTATTAGGTCATGCTATTTGTTTGATTTTTGTCTTATCATACAAACCCTAATTTACTACACAAATATATAATGCAATAAATTGCGTAAAATAAATCTAAGCTATTACAACAATTATTATGGGAGGGGGGATACAAGTTTTTGAATGGGGATATTTCTCAAAAATAAAACCCTAAAAATTATTACAACCCAATTGAATTATTGTACAATAAACAATTATTTAAATATGCAATAAAATGTATGGATGCAAAATGTTTTTGTATTTATTTTATGTATGTAAAAAATAAAATTATTTAAGTCCTAAAAATAAAATAAAAATTATATTATTATTTTTTGAAAGGGCGAAAAACCCTAGTTTTTGATTAAAGAAAATATATTCTATATTGTTCATTTTATTCATTTATGTACAAGAAAAAATAAATAAAATTATTTACAAATATCAAAAATAAAAATATATATGAAAATAAAATTTTATGTGTATAAATGATAAAATAAAAATGTATAGTATTTTCTAAATATATTTACAATTTATTTAAGAAAATAAAGTTCTATTTATTCTATTAAATCATTTTCTATGTAAAAAAAATAATAAAAAAATAAAATAAAATAGCAAAAAATTAAGAAAATTATTTTTGTGATTTTTAATGTTCAGAAAAAATTATTAAAGTCAATAAACATAAAAGAAATGAAAAAATATGCAAAATATAAAAAAAATGCAAAGGGGGGTGTGGATAATGCTAGGGGGTGTGGAAAGTAGAACAAA
The DNA here is from genome assembly GCA_948472305.1 of Vicia faba. Taxonomy (NCBI): domain Eukaryota; kingdom Viridiplantae; phylum Streptophyta; class Magnoliopsida; order Fabales; family Fabaceae; genus Vicia; species Vicia faba. The sequence continues at coordinate 1,556,341,892 of OX451738.1, read as the reverse complement.
CAGGCCCAAGGCGCGCCAGGCCCAGGACACTTCGTCCCTGTCCTCCAGCTTCCACTTCTGCGCGTGTTTTTTCAAATCTGCAAACTCTCACATACTTGCACAAAAGCAAAAACTTACAACATGAAACATATAGCATTTCTGATCATGATTCCAACCATATCCATTTTGTGACCTAACTCTCAAAGGTCAGAGAGAATTTTAATGGCCCTAATTTATGACCTCGTTTTTTCATGAACTTCAAGTTTCAAATTCTCACTATTCAGTTAATATAAATGATAACTATGTATATGTACAACTTAAGCAAGTTAAGGACTACATTTTTGCTTCACAAATCGTGACTTAAGGATGCCTAAATAAGGAGATAGAGATTTGAAAAATACGTTGTTCAGCTGAGTTTGGATATTGAAATGTGGGGACTTTAAGTGAGGCATGAGGATTGTCTGAGCTTCCTTGAAGTTCCCTCAAGCTATCCTAATGCTTAGCTTGACTTGAGGATGCTTGAAACTCCCTATAGAAGTCAACCTGCAACCTTCAAAAGTGAAAATGGTGATGTGCAAAACAGAGCTCACAGAACCAAGACAAGGGCTTGGGTAGCTTGTATATGATGTGGATGAAGTGTTTCAAGTGTTGAAACAAGAAACGCATGAGCAAAATATGAAGTGGATAGTGTTTTGCAGAAACTGGCAGTTTTGGGCAGAAATTTATGGTTTTGGTGTTTTGGAAGGTTTCAGATGTTGTGCACTCGTGTTTCTGCTTGAAACAAGTTTGTGTAGTTCTTTAGAATGAAGCCAAGTCTTCTCTTTATCAGGTGGACAAGTTATCTTGACTTTTGCCACCTTTCTTGCTTTTGAAGAAAGTTGAAATGACTTATGCCAAAGGCCTGTACAGGCTAGCTTGTGGGCTCCAGAGGGTTGGTATACTTTGCTTGTGATCCATGGAAAATGCCTGTACTCAAGGAACAATTCCAAGGCTCAAGGCTGATAAAGTTGGAAAAGCTTGCTTTATCAAAGTAGTATTGTGAACTTTATGCCATTTTTGGATTAATCTTTTGTACAATGCTCCAAAGATCAAAATAAAGCCATTATCCATTGAGTTAGCATTCAATTATGGAGTGTAGAAGGGATTTAGGACCTGTAATGTAAGGTACAAGCATGCTAGGAACTGATTTGCAACTTGAAGCATTGTAAACATGGCTTGAACAAAAGTGACAAATTTCCATTTTCTCTTCTTCGATTCTCCCTAACCACAAATGATCTTGGAGAATTCTTGGACATTTTGGAAAGCTTGTAACATGATCTACAATCCATCTTTGAAATTAATTTTGAGATACCTATTGGAACTAGGTGAAAAATGGCCATGAAGTTGGGTCAAAAACCTACCTAAACTAGGGCAAATTTTCACTAAGTTAAAAAGTTTATGGACCCCTATTCACAAATTCATAACTTGAGATCCAAGCATATTTTTGGATAACTTTGTGAATAAAAGTTGTATATTTCATGGAGGACTACAACTTTCACGTTGGAAGTTTTCTTTGAATCCAATTTCATCATGGTGAAAAAGTTATGGAAAGTTGGGAAACAATAAGAAATTTTCCATAATTTGGAAAATTCTAAGTCATGAAAAATTTCAAATTAAAACCCTAATTTGCAATTTTAGGTTTCTTGGTTAAAAAGTTTTACATTTTGACATATCTTGATGAATTATGACCCTTGGCACTTGATTTTGACCAAAAAGTCAAAGTTTGACTTTTCAGTGTACAGTTGACTTTTGATCAGTTGACTGCAAAATTCATCTGTCAATCCTATGCATTTGAGATATTTTTAACTATGTGATTAGGTAAAGATGATTCTATTGAGTCCTTGAAATCATGCTTGAACCCAATTGGTCATTGGCTAGGTTAAAAATTAGAAATTGCCCTTTCTCAATCAAAACCCTAATTTTGACCATTTTGCCCTTTTGATGATCTGATTAAATTTCTTGAGGAGTTGTGATCCAAACTTGATCAAATGGTACATAGGAGCCTAAAATGTTGTTGTGGATAAAAAATTATGAAGTTTGACTGTAAATTGGCCATGGTTGACTTTTTCCCTAATACAACTGATTTTTAGGTCAATTGTCCAATTGACTGGGCAAAAATGTGATTCAGGGCTTGAAACTTGTCATGAGCAATCTTAGGGGTCCAAGATGGTATATGAAAGTCACATGAAGCATTGATGGTCCAAAAATCCTTGTGCAAACTCAAACCCTAATTTCAGGTCATCAATGCAAGAGGAGGTCTTGAGCTGAGCAAACCCTAATCTTGTCTTGAGTCCAAGAAGTCTTATGAGGAAAATCTTGATAAATGAGAGGGAAAAGTTTGGGGTACAATAGAACGTATACAAAGTGTTGTACTTTTGTAAATGTTTCATGTTTTGAAAGTGTTTATTTTAAAAGTGTTGGTGTTCATTTTGAAAATAAGCAAGGATGTTTGATTTGAAAATGAGCAAGCAACTAGGAACAATCTACCTACTCAAAAGTCTTTTGTTCATTTCTTTCTTTCCTTTGATATTTCTATCTTACCATTGATTTGGTAAGAAGCCTTATCTTTGGATGTAAAGGGACGGGTGTGGGTCATCGTATAGTCATGATAGCAATGTTGTGAGATATCTTAGCATTTCTCTTTGAGGGACTAAGATCATTTTGAAAGACAACATTTGTAGCGTCATCGAGGGACTATGATCTTGTATCTTTGATTGTTTTTTGCTAAGATATCCCACATGCATAATTTAATACCCCAAATTTGTCCTACCCTTCTACTTTTATCTAGTTTATGCATTGTCGCGCTTTTCTCATGTATATAACTCCATTAGGTCATTTAACATTGCATACATTCGCTAACAACATAACTTGGCATGGGATCAAAGATTTTGAGGTGTACGGTTTCTCTTTGGCTTTAAGAGTCTCACTTTCATTCAAGGCTGATTCATGTTATTCACTTAACAGTCTTTGGTTTATGGAGCTAGGGTTTTTGTGTGCATGTGTTGGCTCCTAAATTCGACACCCATATTTATTATCATATAGACCATTAATTATGAGTCACAAGAGTTTCCTACATAAGGAGGCTTCGACCAACTGATCATGTCGAAGGGTCATCAAAGAATGACAAGATACTTAGAGAAATTCCTTTAAGTTGGAATCTTGTTGTCTTCGACGTCGAAGGAACCTCTCGACAAAGGTACCTGATGCCCAAGGTCGAACAGTTTGAGATTTGAATTGTTGGAGGGAAAACGGTTCCCAACAGTTACCAAGTGCAACGTGTCGAGAACATAGGCGTCGAAGGTTGTGAGCATGCCATGTGGCGTCATCTTGAAGCGGTGTAACTGCCCAGCGGTTACTTAGGATTTGTTTTAGTATAAATACTAGTTGTTCACGTAGTTTTCGCGTGTGTTCATCATTTTATACAAGTTACTCATTCAGATTCAAGTACCCAACGTGAGAGAAAGAACCATTTGAGAATTTATGTGTGAAACACCATTTAAATTAATCAAGTCTTTTATATTCAAGCAATTTATCGCTTTTCATTTACTTATCTCCGTCGAAGCCTTTTACTTAACGCTCTTATTCATTCTATCAAGCTTTTCTCCATGCAATTTATTTAAAGTGTCTTTACTTTACTGGCATTAATCACCATTAGGGTTAGTCAAACTCCAAAAATTAACCATGTCTTAGGATCAATCTGATCGATCCTGCTAGTCACCAAATAAGTAACCTTTTGGAAGATCAGCGGTTGTTTACCAATTTTCACGGTAAACAAATTGGCACACCCGGTGGGACCTTGTGTTGATTTTTACGATTGACCATTTTATATAAAATATCCTCCTTTTTCGAGAGTATTGCATGTTATTGAGAAGTGGTAGAATATACACCAACGAAACCAATACTAGGAGAGGAAGTGAAGAGACGGCGAATCCGCCAAACAATGGAGAAATCCCACAAACAAACGTGGGAGCAACGGTTATCCCAACCGTAAGTGAAGCGGTAACCGCTGGTTTAACGCCAGCAGTAACGGTTACACAAACGGGGCCATTACCTCCATTTACAGGCCCCAGAATGCCTTTGGGAACTCCCCCACCAAGGGGAAACCAAGGAACTAGGCCATATGTTCCCCCAGGCTTTTTGATAGTCGGTTTAAATCGAGAACCACTCTATGGCATGCCAACTTCTGAATTGGCTAGCCTGACGAATGCTACGTCCACTTTTTCAGATCCTTTAGTGAGAGCCTCTTCGCCACTCCAAGGCTCTGGGGTTGGTATGGCGAACAGGGGTAGGACCCAACTCTTAGGAGGAACGTCCCAAGTAATGCATGGCCTTACGAATGCCTCGATATCAGTCTTGAGGCAGCAAATGGACGAAAGCAACCACGACATGGTTCAAATGTTGGCGCAAACTTTAAGCACAGTGCTAAATCCTCTAATACAGAATACCACCTAGTTGAATCAGCAAATGACAACGCAAATGTTGCGTCTGGCTGACTTTTTTGGGGTACCCCAACCTATTCGACAGCCCCAAAGGGCATAGATAAGGGGAAACCAAGGTATACTTCTAGAGGAAGAAACCACTATTAACCAAGTCCAGCAGCCCGTCGAAGAAAACCTTAGGGTACGAATGGAACAACCCGGGGTCGAAGAGCCTAGAGTCATAGCCCCGGTAGTAAGGATGGTTAATAGAAACCAAAACGCTGACGAAGTAGTTCAGCAGATCCAATACCAGAATGTTGGTTTGGAAAATAACTTGACAGCCATGATTGAAAGAATCATGATGCAAAATGGGATGAATACGGGCTTCCGTAGGCCCAACTTTACATCCCCGCTGTCGAAATATGTGTTACAAACGGACTTGCCTCCTAGATGCAAAGTCCCTAAGTTTACTAAGTTTTCAGGGGACACCACAAAATCCACTGTCGAACATGTGGCAAGATACTTAATCGAAGAAGGAGAAATTTCAAACAATGAGAACCTGAGGATTAAGTATTTCCCAAGTTCCCTAACAAAGAATATGTTTACTTGGTTCACAACTCTCCCCCCCCCCCCAATTCGATCCACCATTGGACCCAGTTGGAGAGATTATTCCATGAGCAATTCTACATGGGGCAAACCAAGATAAGCCTGAAAGAGTTGGCCAGTGTAAAGAGGCGATTCACTGAACCTATAGACGAATATCTAAATAGGTTTAGATTGCTCAAGGCAAGATGCTTTACGCAAGTGCCAGAGCATGAGTTAGTCGAAATAGCCACAGGAGGTCTAGATTACTCCATTAGGAAGAAATTAGACACTCAATACCTGAGAGACATGGCCCAATTGGCCGATAGGGTTCGACAGGTAGAACGCCTTAAAGCTGAAAAAGCCAGGGCGACAAAAACTCATAAAAGAGAAAGGATAGCGTATGTCGAAATGGATGATGAAGATCCAGAAACATTCGACGAACCTATAACCGTCGAAGAAAGTGAGGTCGATTTAGCTGAGTTAAAACAAGGGCCACCATACTCTTGCAAACTACTAGTCCCCTCAAGTGGAAAAAACCCCACTGGTTCTGAAAAGGCCAATGATAGGTTCCCTAAAAAGACTTACAGTTTTGATATTACGAAATGTAATGAAATTTTTGATTTACTTGTAAAAGATGGCCAAATGATAATACCCCCAGGGGTAAAAGTGCCTCCTCTTGATCAAAGAAAGAAAAGAGGCTATTGTAAATATCATAACTTTATGGGCCATAAAACATCTCAATTTTTCTTTTCAGGGATCTCGTGCAGAATGCTATCGAAGAAGGGAGGCTGAAGTTCGCTGATAAGGCCCCCGTGAATGTGGATTCGAGTCCTTTGCAGGCGGAAGCCAACTATGCTGAATCTTCAGAGGTGAATGTGATCGAAGCTTCCAGAAGTTAGGTGAAAAGGCCAGGGATAACTATGGTCAAAGTCACCAAAGATCATATCAATATGCCAATCTTTGGCAGTTTTTCTGGGAATCTTTCTAGAAAGACAATCGAAGCAGTCCAAAGAGCTGTTGAAGGCCCAAAACTGGAGACAGGTGGAGCCTCAAAATCTGGAGCTAAACCCATTTCCTACTTGGCTGCGGCGCAAGTCCAGACAGAAGACCTGGAGGCCTAAATGAAGCAGATGACTCTTGCTACTAAAGACAACATGAATGTCAACATGGTCGAAATCTCTGAATCAAAAGTTTCAGAGGAGGCCATTAGGAAAGAGCAAGCAAACAGAACGGCTTTCCCTCGGGAAAACGAAAATCTGGCAGAATTCTTGCAACGATGCCAGAAGAAAAAATCAGAAGTAATGCTGTGTCCTCGATGCAGCTCTATTTTTGACAAGAAAGCTGTTGAACACATCGAAGGTGTGAGAGCAGCAAACAAAAGAAGGGAAGGTTCTGATGTTTGACATGATCCCAGAAGAACCTACCAAAAGGGTTCAAATCAGGAAAAGAGGCCACTAACTTTCAGGCCTCCAACCAATGTGCCAATTGATACATGGCTCAAAACATCAAGTCGAAAGAGACCTAGCGAAGAAAGGTGGCATTCCTTCGAAGTGCCAAGAGGTTCATCTTTGACACTCAAGAAAGAACATCATGTTGTTGCCTCCAAAGTGACCAAAGTATCAAGTAACTACAAGGGAAAGAATCCAATGTCTCGATCCCAGTGGAGAAGATACCAAAGGCGGTGCAAGGCTAAGAGGGAAGCTATCAACGAACCAAAGCCAGAGTCAAGTTCAAATGTCCCCCAGCGAAAGCAAAGAAAGCCTTTGGAGAGGGAACCAATGACCAATAGACTGGTATGGCCTAACCAAGGCGAAGTTGGTGACGAAGATGGCTCTGAGTCTGATGACACCCTAGATATCATGGTGAATATAGTCTCAGTTTTGCCAAGAGAGTTCAACCGCCAGATGGAGGTCGAATCGAACGACTGGGAAGTCGAACAAGAAATGGCCAAGCATAGGCCAGTATGCTACTTCGTCATGGATAATGGCTGCACTGAAGAGCAAAATGGTTTCTTCGAACCACCTACTGAGGCGATGAAAAGTCACCTCAAGCCTTTATTCATAAGGGAAAAACTCAAAGAAGCCACTGTAAACAAGATCTTGGTGGACTATGGGGCAACCATCAACATAATCCCCCACTTCATGCTAAGAAAAACAGGCAAGAGTGATGAAAACATTAAGCCTCATAACATGGTCCTATCAAACTACGAAGGCGGAATAGGGACCACTATGGGTGTGATCCAACTAGACCTCAAAGTAGGATCCATCCTTCGACCAACTATGTTTATGGTCATATCGGCTAAACCAAATTACAATCTATTGTTGGGCCGAGAATGGATACATGGTGTTGGAGCAGTGCCATCATCAATGCACCAAAGGTTAATATTATGGCGTCCTGATGGAATTGTCGAGAATATAGAGGCAGATCAGAGCTACTACTTGGGCGAAATAAATCACCTAGGGAGAGTTGACTTCGACAAAAATTTGGCTCACATTGGGCCATGCCCAGCACCTGACTTCGACATGGCACCAGCGCCAAATGCTTTTTGTTCCTTGTACCTGCACCCTGATCATGGGTTTCAATGGGACAAAGAAGACTTGTCCCACATTGATTTCAGTGGGCTAACTGACATCCTGCCAACTGGTTGGGGAAGTGAATTCAGTGATAATGACTGAGTCACAAGCACTACAGCGAATTTCGGCTTACGTAGCCGAAACAAGGATGATAGTGGCTCTCGAAGCCGAAGTAAAATATATGGCCACCCAGTTCAATGACCAAGAGCTACCTTCTGCAGGTCCCGGAAAAGACTTCGACCCAGAACCACCGGATATAGGTCCTGGAAAAGATTTCGACCCAGAACCTCCTGATATCATGACAGAAGGAATGCAGGATCAAAGGCTCGACGCCATCTATGACGATGAGCCTTTGGGATTCGAAAAGGACCCCCTGGCGAACAACATCAAAATTTTAGCACGGGATCCTTTAGAAGAAATCAACTTGGGCGAAGGGTTAGAGTAGAGGCCCACTTACATCAGCGCCAAAATAGACCCAGAGCTCAGGGTTGAAGTGATCCAATTACTAAAGGAGTTCAAGGACTGCTTTGCATGGTATTACGACGAGATGCCTGGTCTCGACAGAGGATTGGTAGAACTTCAGTTGCCAATCAAACCTGGAAAGAAGCCAGTCAAGCAATGTCCAAGACGCTTCTCTCCAAAAATACTGTCGAAGATCAAAACGGAAGTCGAAAGACTGCTAAAGTGCAAATTCATACGAACTACGAGGTATGTAAAATGGATTGCAAACATTGTGCCAGTAATTAAGAAAAATGGTACGTTGAGGGTGTACATAGATTTCAGAGATCTGAATGCTGCAACACCCAAAGATGGATATCATATGCCTGTGGCGAAAATGCTAGTCGATTCTGCCGCTGGCCATGAGTACCTGAGCATGCTCGACAGTTACTCAGGGTACAATCAAATTTTCATGGCTGAAGAAGATGTGTCGAAAACAACTTTTCGATGCCCCGGGGCTTTAGGCACTTACGAATGGGTAGTGATGCCTTTTGGCCTAAAAAACACTGGGGCAACATATCAGCGAGCGATGAACTCTATCTTCCATGATTTTATTAACACTCTTATGCAAGTATATATTGATGATATTGTTGTAAAATCTGTTTCCAGGAAGAACCATATAGACCACCTTCGACAATCATTTGAAAGAATGAGAGAACATGGTCTAAAAATGAACCCTTTGAAGTGTGCTTTTTGTGTGAAAGCTGGAGATTTCTTGGGCTTCGTCGTCCACAAGAAAGGAATCGAAATCAACCAGAACAAGACAAAGGAAATCTTGGAAGCGAAAGCGCCAACGAACAAGAAGGAACTGCAATCTCTGCTGGGCAAGATAAATTTCTTAAGGAGATTTATATCTAACCTAAGTGGAAAAGCTCAAGCCTTCTCACCCTTACTTCGATTGAATAAGGAAGGTTTCGAGCGGGGGCAAGAGCAACAGGAAGCCTTCGACAAGATCAAAGGGTATCTCACCAAGCCACCTATTTTGGTGCCTCCTTGTAGCAATAGGAGTATGAGATTGTACATAGCTGCATCCGACAAAACTTTGGGAAGCATGTTAGCCCAAGAAGATGAAAATGGAGTCGAAAGACCCATTTATTACCTTAGCAGAGTTTTGAACGATGCAGAAACTAGATATAGCGAAGTTGAAAAATTATGTCTATGTCTTTATTTCTCTTGTACAAAGCTCAAACAATATATAAAACCAGTTGATGTGTATGTTTCGTCTCATTTTGATGTTTTCAAATACATGTTGTCGAAACCCATCTTGCACAGTCAAATTGGCAAGTGGGCACTAGCATTAACTGAGTATTCATTGACCTTTATGCCTCTTAAGGCAGTAAAAGGGCAAGTGGTAGCAGACTTTATAGTCGACCACTCAATTCAGGTTGAAAATATAAATTACGTGGAGATAGAACCTTGGAAATTTTACTTCGATGGTTCCAGCCATAAAGATGGAACGGGAGTAGGGGTCTTAATTATTTCTCTAGAAAAAATTCCAACAACATTCAAGTACAAGATAAAAGGTACTTGTTCGAACAATGAGGCTGAGTATGAAGCTCTAATTACTGGCCTTGAGATATTGTTGGAATTGGGGGCAACTCGAGTCGAAATAATGGGAGATTCAGAGTTAGTCATTAAGCAAGTCACAAAAGAGTATAAATGCATAAGAGAAAATCTTATTATGTACTTTGTGATAGCAAATCGTTTATTGAAAAAATTCGAAGTGGTTAACATTCGACACATACCTAGATTGGAAAACCAAGTAGCCAATGACTTGGCACAAATTGCATTTGGGTACAAAATTTCAAAAAACGAGATTACAAAGAGCAATCGAAGTTCGAGAGAAAATAAAAGCAACCAACCTGTCTCCAACAGATTTGGAATCGACAAGACTAGGGTATGCTGATCAAAGGAACTTTGAAATTTCGTTCATAGACAATTTGTCAGAGCAGGATTGGAGGAAACCCATTATAGATTATCTATAAAATCCAACAGCTTTGACAGAACGAAAAATAAAATATAGGGCGTTGAGTTACGTACTCATGGGTAATGAGTTGTTCAAGAAGATGCCTGAAGGGGTATCATTAAAATGCTTAAGCGAAACCGAAGCATATATAGCCCTTTCAACTACGCATGCTGGAGCATGTGGGGCTCACCAAGTAGGTCATAAGATGAAATGGTTGTTGTTTCGACAAGGACTATATTGGCCCACTATCTTGAAAGATTGTGTTGAGTTCGCGAAGGGTTGCCAATAATGCCAAGTCCATACTCGTATCCAACATGTACCAGCAAGCGAACTTCACTCAATAGTGAAACCTTGGCCCTTTAGAGGATGGGCGTTGGATCTTATTGGAGAGATTCGACCAACATCATCAAAGAGCCAGAAGTATATACTGGTAGGCATTGATTATTTCACTAAATGGATCGAAGTTATCCCTTTAGTCAATGCAGACCAAGAAAATGTCATTGAATTTATTCAAAAGAACATTATCTACAGATTTGGAATCCTTGAGACTATAACAACTGATCAAGGGTCAGTGTTTACTGGTCGAAAGATGCAGGAATTCGCTCAAGAAACAGGCTTTAGACTCCTAACATCAACACCTTATTACGCGCAGGCAAATGGTCAAGTCGAAGCGGCGAATAAAATAGTGATTGGCCTGATAAAAAAGCATGTGGGAAAGAAGCCAAACAATTGACATAAAACGTTAGACCAGATTTTGTGGGCCTGTCGAACGTCCCCAAAAGAAGCCACAGGTACAGCACCATATCGGCTAACTTACGGTCATGACGCAGTACTGCCAGCAGAAATTTGTCTTCAATCAGCAAGGGTTCAGAGACATCAAGATATTCCCTCTGAGGTTTATTGGGATATGATGTTAGACGAACTAGTAGATTTAGATGAAGAAAGACTACGAGCTCTCGACCTACTGAGAATTCAGAAGAAAAGAGTGGAAGACTCTTACAATAAGAAAGTAAAACCTAAGGCATTCTTGCCTGGAGAATTAGTTTGGAAGGTAATTCTCCCCATGGATCAAAGAGATCAAAGCATGGGAAAATGGTCACCCAAGTGGGAAGGACCGTTCAGAATTATTCAAATTTTTTCTGGTGGAGCTTATGAGGTCGAAGAGTTAAGCGAAGATAAAAGACTCTTGAGGGTAAACGGCAAATATTTAAAAAAATATAAACCTATGCTCCAAGAGATCAAAATAAATAACAGTTAATAATTATGTTAACCATAAAGCCAAAATGGAAAATGATATTAATTAACCAAAATGGCTACATTGTGTTACAAAAAATTACAGTACATTGGTCAATGAGGTACAAAGCAAAATTAAAAAGGGACAGAGGCTTTCAGACGAAGATATTTGGCTCGCTGCAACCCCAGCCGTTTGTTACACAAGGCATTCGCCTGAGAAATGGAGTATAACTCCAAGATGAAGCTGGAAATCTCTGGAGAAACAGCAAGCAAATCAACTGCACCCAAGACAGCTCCCAAACAAGACTGGGCAGTAGGATCCCCCTCCAAAGCCTTCATTAGATCCCTCTTGAAGAACTGAGCCTTGACTTTCTTCAAGACCTCATCGAGAGGAGAAGTCGAAGTAGACTTCTCTGATGCAGTAGAAGCATCATGGCTAGGGTCAGATGAATTTTCCCTACTCTCGATGATGGCATTCAGGTAGCCAATTGGATCGTTTTGCTTCAAGAGGGCCAAATCCTCTTTAGACCTGGGCTTTGTCGAGGTGACCGTTTCTGCAGCAATATGGGTTTGGGGATGATCATTTTCAGCAGCATCAGTGTCAACATGACCCTCTTCGTCATGTTGCTCTTTTGTCTCATTGACCACTTGAGCTTCCTCCTGGTGATGCTACTCTGTTTCAGCAAGGACTTTATCATCCACCAGTTCCTCCTCTCGTTGTCTGCTATGGTCAGCAGAGTCTTGTGGCTCTGAAGTTTGATTTACTTCGTTAGCAGAACTGACGAAAGAAGAAGGATGGTGAATGGGTTCCCCTGTGCTGTTTACAAAGGAATAAGAACCTTCGACAGGATGCCCAGTTGGTGCTGAAGTTCCAGCGGTCTTCTGAAAATAGAAAAGGAAAAATATTCTGATTTAGAGAGATGTACAATCGAAGGTGATCGTCGACACCTAAGTTAAAAGTGGTCGAAGGCGCTACCTGTAAAGGAACTTCAGCCCCAGGGCTAGAGTTGTCACTCTCAACGGGTTTATTGAGCAATACGTGTAGCTCCTCCTCCGTGGGCTCTTCGATGATCACAGGAGGTGGCCTGGGTTTATTCCCTGCGACCTTGATTCTTATCGCATGTCGAGGCTCAGGAGCAGGAGCAGCCTTCTTCAGTTTTCTCCGTTTGAGAGGAACAAGGGGAGATTCATCCTCGTCGCCACTCGAAGATTCGACCGTTAATACAGGCCGCTTCTTAGGCGCAGGTTCCTGAAAGCCCCAAATGGAGTTGATTTAAAACACGGCATCGAAAACCAAGATGTTTAAAACCAGCAGGAAACAAGAAAAATTTTGTTACCTGTGCTGGAGGTTTTGTAGAGGGACCTCCACCCTGATGGCTGTCTGTGGCTTTCTTAGCCACAGGTTTTCGAACAACTGAAAGAAGACACGTTCACAAGTTATATTTGGAAGATATAAGTTGAAATGAAAAGACAAGTATAATTTGAGGAGGGAACGTACATTTCTTTATTTTGTCGAGAACCAAGACGAAGGACTTCTGGAGTTCGTCTACAAAATCTTTTTCGTTGAAGAACTCTTCGACGTAATATCTCTTCCACCAGTCTTCAAAAGATGGTGAACAGAGGAAGTTGAGTTGGTAGTCGAACAATGATAGTACAGTCCGACCAACGTACCTACTAATATGCTTAGTAGCAGCATCCTCAGAGTAGTCATTACAAAAGTACAACAACGATTTCTCCCGAGGATAAATTGGAGAAGGAAGCGATTAGATAATGCCAAACTGTCGAGAGATAAGATTCGGCTGGTAAGCAATCAGGCTCAGATGATTCTTTAAACTCTTGAAGCGCAATGGCATTATCCTTGGAGTGAGAAACGCTTCCCACATTGTTGTGTGCTCCTCGAGGTGAGGATCCTCTGATGATTTAGGATGGGGCCTGGTGAACCACCCTGGACCAAACTATTGACCGGCGAAAGGGGCCATGGTCGAGGTAAATTTTTTCCTCCCTGCAAACATCTGAACGAAGTTTGCAAAGGTCTTTTGAAGCTCCAGCCCATCTTCAGTGGGAGTCAATAAGGCAAGCCTGGTGCCTTCGTCACGCCTTCTGGCTATCTCAGGAGCCTTTTCATTTATGTGAGTCTTCTGGGGTAGAAAAGACTCAAAAGTGGCGTTTAGCCAGAGTTGAAGTAGCCAGAAGGGTCCAGCAAGCAGCAAGCTGGCTCTATTTTCTATTATTTTTAATTGAGCCGCTCCACTGCTTATTGACTCATACAGGTTTGTCAGTATTAATTCGGCCAAACAGATGTTCTGACCGTGATGAAGCTGAGTAGCAAGGGTGACCATTTTCTTCGTCACCTGTAGGGATTTCGTGCAGAACACGAAGCGTGACAGACAAAGGGCTAGAAACGCAATGTTCTCCACATCAGTCACCACAGTCGTCGATTTGTCATGGTAGTGGTTGGTGTAGGTGGTATAAGTGGGTTTGGTAGCTGAAAACCCAATCTGGTCTTCAGACATTTCCTTTGGGTCGAAGTAATCCACAGTTGGTCGAAGACCAGTAATAACAGCCACATCTAAGAGAGTGGGTGTTACCATTCCACAAGGCAGGTGGAAGGTGTAGTGAGTATAGTCCCAAAATAGCAAAGAAGCTACCAACATTTTAGGACAATAGTTGAGGCCAGTTTTGGACAGCATGACTAGGTCATAAATCACCATGCCTTTCCAAATCGAAGCCTGGTACTTCTCCATATTGTGGAGCCAAGCGTTGTATTCTGGTGTAAGGTTAGGGCTAGACCTAAAAGCCCTAAACCCCCTGTTGAAGAACCGAAGATCTATTTTCTCTTTTGCAGGATCTTCGGTATCGTCTGTCGCCTTCTTGGAGCACCCAATGGGCTTGAGTGCCTCATGCACGGGGAAGAAACCCTCGATTTTCGTTGGGTCAACAATGCATGTAGATAGAGGACCGGACATGGCGAAAACTTGGTTAGAATATCCAACAAGAATCAGCAGTTGAGAAGAATAAGTTTCACGCTTAGCATCTCCCATGGGTTCAGGAACCCTTCGCATTCCCATGGAGTTAACTATCGGAGCGGTTGAAAAGATTTCCGGTTGAGTAGTTTTAGAGGGAGTGCTAGATCTGGGGACATTGGAAGAACGAGAACGTGAGGCCATTTTTTGGTTTGAGATGAAGATGGATGAAGAACAAAGATTTCTGGGTTTGGAGAGGAAGAAGCAATGGTTTGCTTGAAGGAAATTTTGTTCGACTTAAGGCTTGGATGAAAGAAAGAGTAAAGAGTCCAACAAGGGGAACTTAGTGCTATTTATAGTGATTGAAAAATCACAAGACTCGAGGTCATTTAATGTATCAGACAAGAGTGGGGCACGTGGCGCTCATTTGGTGATGTAGCCGTTCTGAAGAACGGAAACGGTGCAGCGTGCGTCCTCGATTTCGGGAAATATTCATGATGACAACATTTGAAAAGACACCGTGCATGCTAAATGCCTTACTGAAGTGACGTCTTGGGAACAGGTGAAATGATGACTTTTTGAGATTGTCAGTTGGTTGGTAGGAGGCGAAAAGCACACAAACTAATTTGTGGCTGAGAATGAAGGACAGGTGTCGAATGGAATATCAAAGAATGCCTTTTTCTTTTAGTGTCGAAATAAGACATTCTTGGGGGGCAATTTGTTGGCTCCTAAATTCGACACCCATATATATTATCATATAGACCATTAATTATGAGTCAGAAGAGTTTCCTACATAAGGAGGCTTCGACCAACTGATCATGTCGAAGGGTCATCAAAGAATGACAAGATACTTAGAGAAATTCCTTTAAGTTGGAATCTTGTTGTCTTCGACGTCGAAGGAACCTCTCGACAAAGGTACCTGATGCCCAAGGTCGAACGGTTTGAGATTTAAATTGTTGGAGGGAAAACGGTTCCCAACAGTTACCAAGTGCAACGTGTTGAGAACATAGGCGTCGAAGGTTGTGAGCGTGCCATGTGGCGTCATCTTGAAGCGGTGTAACTGCCCAATGGTTACTTAGGATTTGTTTTAGTATAAATACTAGTTGTTCACATAGTTTTCGCGTGTGTTCATCATTTTATACAAGTTACTCATTCAGATTCAAGTACCCAGCGTGAGAGAAAGAATCATTTGAGAATGATGTGTGAAACACCATTTAAATTAATCAAGTCTTTTATATTCAAGCAATTTATCGCTTTTCATTTACTTATCTCCGTCGAAGCCTTTTACTTAACGCTCTTATTCATTCTATCAAGCTTTTCTCCATGCAATTTATTTAAAGTGTCTTTACTTTACTGACATTAATCACCATTAGGGTTAGTCAAACTCCAAAAATCAACCATGTCTTAGGATCAATCTGATCGATCCTGCTAGTCACCAAATAAGTAACCTTTTGGAAGATCAGCGGTTGTTTACCAATTTTCACGGTAAACAGCATGGTTCATTAAGAATTTCTTGCATCAGGATATTACAAGACACCCGTCTTTAAGGTTCCTTCAAAAGAATCAAGTGTTTACTATCTTATCAACAACTCGGATTCGAATGAGAATGCTTTGAATTAAATTTTTTGTGCTTATCTTCATCGTTAAAAGGGTTAGATTCCTGATGGGAGTCTATGAGCTTGAGGATGCTTGGGAGATACTTTGGTTTCTTAGGATATAGGGTACAAGATATGGTTTGTGGATTCAAAACATCATCACTCTTTCATATATCAATTACTTGTCATGCAAGCTAAGTCTGGCTCGAATTTGGAGAGTTAGATTAGAGGTTCATTGAGAATGCAAGATAATTTGGATTTGAAGTCGATTCAAGTGATTCCATTATGAAAATTTGGTAAGCATTCAATCATAAGGATATTTTTGAAAGCAAGATGCAAAACATAAGGGCCAAGACACAAAGGCATTCGCACAAAGTTTGACATTGTTCGATATTGTTCAAACTCTTCATCCATAAATTTCATCATCCATTATCCAAGTTTATCCAAACTAAATCATTTCCAAATCCATCATTCATCATTGTCATTCAACAAAGGCTCGCAAGGTTGTGCAAACCCCATTCAATTTTCTCATTATTCATTCGAACATTAAAGAATAATAAACATGGATTTCTGAGTGATGGAAATAAAGTATGGATCTTTTTGTCATGACAAGTTTCAAACTTTGAAGTTTCATTCGTGATGTTATTCAAGTATTGATGAAATCTTATCCAAATTCATTCAAAGTCCAATTAAAATCTGAAACATTTCATATACAAGGACCATTCAAAACTTATTGCATTCTATTACGAATGTTACAAAGAAAGTATTCCTATTACAAAATTTCAGCCTATTACAAAGAAAGTATATTACACAAAAAGTGTAGCTGCATCAATTGTCCCAAACCCATGTCATTCAATCTATCTTGGAATTCTTGTCTTGTTGGGAGAGCTTCCATATGCTCTCACAGCCACCTTTCAAGCTGATCAAACTCTATCAAACTTGGCCTTTCATCCTCGCACCATCGAATTCCAAACCCGCAATCAAGAAATTACTCTAAAACAGCCCAGAGAAGACACCTTGTTCAAGAAAAAACAAATTAGAACTAACCCTCAACTGTCAAAAATAGTTTCTAACCGAATTCCAACTACCATAACAGCCCTACACATAAAAAAGTTTATAACAGAATTTCCAACAAACCTACAACCTCCTAACCAATTCCAACTAACTTCCCAAACTGCAATAACAAAAAAAAAAACAGAATTCTAACTCCTAACTAAATTCTAAACAACTTACTAACAACCTATAACTAACTTTCAACTTCCAAAAACCAGAAAAGAACCAGATCATAACAGAAAAACTAACTCTAATCCTCACCTTCTATATTCTCTAACCAATTTTTAATCAAAGGCGGAGATCCATTCTAATCAGTAACTAACTTTCACAGTCCTAACCAACTATATAATATAAACTCACCAGATTCTTCTTCGTTGGGCACTCTATGAGAAATCATCAGAAAACTTCACTCTTCTCCCTCTTCAATCTTAATCTCTGAAAAATATCTCTTTTCTTCATCTTCATCACTCTTTAAATCTACGAAGAATCACCAAAAACAAAAGAACTTCAATTTGTCCCTCTAAAAATAAAGGCAACATCTCTCTACTCTGATTTTCTATGCTTCGTCCTCCGATCATCTTCATCAGTTCTTTCATCAATTCTTGAATCATCGGAATCTCTGCAAGAGTTTCTCTGCGATTTTCATCCATTTATCCGCAAATCATCATCAATATTGTCAATGATTCACCAACTCTTCTCATCTATATAATATAATTTCTATCAACAGTGGAGGACATTCCAGATTTATCATTCACACCGATTATACACAAAAAAATCTGAGAGAAGAAAACCATAAAAAGAACTCACCAAGAAGGTTCAGAAGAACTCACAAATTCGCAACTCACTCATCCTTCTGCAACAAACTCTTACAAATGCTTCAATCTGCAACATCCGCGTCAACGAATCCACAATAGGCATCACTTGAATCTTCATCACAACATCAATACCGCATCAACCTTGCGGATTCATTCATCAACGATTTCACATAACCTTCATCATCGCTGCTTTCTTTGAATTCATATCTTCCTCTCCGTGAATCGCGTACATCAATTTTTTCCTCATTTCCATCATGAACACGTCTCAAGATTGTTCATCAGTTCATCGATTCCTCTGCACAGATCGACGATGCTCACACAACAAGAACAACAAAAGGCCAAAATTCAGAAACGGATGAAAAGGT
This sequence comes from Vicia faba, assembly GCA_948472305.1. Classification (NCBI taxonomy): domain Eukaryota; kingdom Viridiplantae; phylum Streptophyta; class Magnoliopsida; order Fabales; family Fabaceae; genus Vicia; species Vicia faba. The sequence continues at coordinate 1,556,323,810 of OX451738.1, read as the reverse complement.
TATGAAGTTTTCAGATTTTTACGATAGTAAAATCATAAGGATGGAGACAGAATCGGAAAGAGGTGGTGAATTGGACGATGATATTGGATCGAAGGAGAAGATGAAGTAGTCACAATGACAAAGATCACCGGAAGAGAAGAAGAATCGCGTCGTTGACGGTTGAAGATGGACATACAACTACAACCCTAATCCCTTTTTTCCATTTTCAGTTTCAATTTTCTTATTTTTATTTTAACTATTGTTTGTTTTTTTTCCAATAAGCTGAACAAAGGCTACTGGACTGGATCCGTTGGGCTTGCTACCTACACCCTCTCATCAGCCCAAAGATTCGTTTTTTGTAACAGGAAGATGGTTTTACAAAAAAAAGGGAGAGCTTCATGGATTGGGCCTAGTACCAAAGTCCTGAACTACTGAGCTTACCACCCGAATTCCAGCATACACCCCCATATGTTTAATTTTAATTCTTTTTCTATTTTCCTTTAATTTGTTTTGGCTAATTTTCTCATTATTAATTTTCTCTTTTTACATGATAAAATGATAAATAAAAAATTATTATTAGAATATTTTACGATTTCTCTTCATGATTTCAATTAGAGTTTTCTATTATTTTGTGTTTAATAATCATTTTCATTGTCATTTTTTAGCTAAGATTCTATGATAGAATATTAATGTAATTTTTGCAATATGGAAGGCCAGGAGGTTAATTCTTTGATCACTCGCGCAGAGCAGTTTCTGTATAGTTTTCTTGTCGCTTGCGTGGCTTTAAAGAGGCAACGGACTTCCTCCGTTCGGTACCATCGGGACTTTATTTTATCCCTCATTTCGCACCTTATTGCATTTCTTTATTGCTTCCTAGAGATCATATGAAGTACGATAAAATTAGGTTTAGAAATAGGTTAGTCTCATTTTAACTTTTTTATCCCATTTTTGCATTTGCACTAAAACCAAAAACTTCTTTTTCTTTCAAAATACTTTAAAACTACTGATGAGAATCATGCCTTTGCTTAGTACGGGAAATGATAAGCGGGTATCTTCTCGATCTTATTGTTCTTCATTTTAAGTTTAGGTGTGGTTCAATTCTCAAAGACTCCTTTCATGGCTAAGTAGAAAAGTGGCTAATATCTCTCTCTTGAGGTCGACCAGTCATTATCTGCAACAAAAATACAAACCAACTCAAACCATTTGTGCGCTCGAGCACCTTTCTTTAGAAACCCTTTTCAGGTAAGGACACGATTAATTTACTTCTGTGCCAACGCATAAGTCTCCAAAGGTCGAGCTACGACAAAAGGCGGAATTAACTTCCTCCACAAAAAACACTAATAAACAAAAACATATGAACCGAACTACGGTAGCTCTGATTCCTCAAAACGGATACGTAGGCATTGGGGTAGGGCCCAAGCGAGCATAATTTTATTTTCCCATTTTTTCCCTTTCTTTTGCATGCATTCCCTTCAGTAGTGTAATAAATAGTAAGCATAGGTTAAACACACCCATAAGATAGATAACAAGAGTGGATACCGTAGAGTACTACGGGTGTGTGGGGTGCTAATACCTTCCCCTCGCGTAACAGACTCCCTTACCCGATCTCTTGATCACAAGGCCGTGACTTCTCCCTTGTCAGGTTTTCTCCATGTTTACCTTTCCCTACATGTGGGATAAAAGATGTTCGATGGCGACTTCATTATTTTGATGATTTTCAGCCGGTTGTTTCAGCTGGCGACTTTACTGGGGAATAGGTCGACCAAATGATGGTCCATCCCAAAGTCGCTCCTAGCTCTTGCTTTCTTTTCTTTGGGTGTTTATCTTTACGCTTTCAGTTTATTCATTCATTTGTATATACTTGAGCATACATATGCCTTGCATTTTACTGTTTTCCATATACTACTGATGTACTGGATTTGTTTCTTGTTTGGGTGGGGATGTTACTATTGAGGTAAAAGGCCCAGTACCCAGGCCAGAGTACACTAGGACACCTAGGAATAGAGTGGGGGAATGAAGGCTATAGGACGTGGTCCGATTAGTGCAGTCATGTCATATACCACGCTCAGAGGAGGTTCAAATGAATTACTATCGGCACCCACGTCTATGGGTAAGCCCATAGAACTTTCAGGCGGACCCGTGATTTTCGAGTTACCATTGCCTTACCCTGACCTAGTCTTCACCCGTGAGCGGGGAGGGAATTATTATTACAGGTACAGTTGATGACTATGTTCAAAGGGTTACTCATGCTCAGATGGAGACTATGATCAGACGGTGACTATTGGTTCTAATGGCTATATTCTGGATTTCTGTTATGACTTTATGCAGATGCTATATCCTGTTGGTGACCGTATGGTTCTCAGATTTATTTTCTGAGTTCCTGACTTGTGTACTTGGAGGTTCATTCAAGCCTTCAATCTTGGTATTCCTAGCATGTTCAGAAATGCTCAACAGTATCCGATGTTCCAGAAGCCTCAATCCCGTACAATGGGAGCTCTACATGGTACTTGGTTCTTATATATGCGAAAGCTATGTCAGACCTTTGATTTGATGATACTCATATGGTTCAGAACAGTGCAACAATCATATCCAGAAATGATGGAATCTTGATCCTCTTTGATCTCATTCCTTTGCATACATAACATGGTTAACCACATGCTTAACATACATGTTCTGTCATTTCGAGGGAATCACATTTGCAAGTCTTGTGCTAAAATATTCCACCCCTTACTTGTGCAAAATCAAAATCAAAGCGCGTAAATCCCTTGGAAATGGCAGAACATGACATGACATTCATTCACGCACCCCATGCATATTCATGCATTCATAGCAGATACCCGAAGATTAGGGGTCCTTATTCAGACCTGGGGTTTTCTTCATAGGTTCAACGTGATTTCTCACTGCACATGCTCACGGGTCAGTTATGGGATAACTCCGAGTGGTACAGGCAAGCTTTGGCCCGTGGTCAGAAATTTCTTCAAGCAGGAAGATAATTGATTAAAGACTCAGATAATCCAGGTCATGGAAACTATGATGATGATGATGTTTATTATTTCTTTAAGACATGATATGCTTGGTGATGCAATTTATACCGATTCGTTGGGTGAGTCATTCATTTGTTCTCCCGAAAGGATCTTCTGTGCATATTATACTGGGGCACCTGGCCAATCGATTGAAGATGGTATGTCATCCAGAGACAAGGTCCAAGATAGGCTCAATCCAGAGACTATTGTGTTCACATCAGATCAGAGGGGAATTCTCTCGCACACTCGAGCATCAAGACTACAGAAAGTCGTCAGAATCAAGAAATCCATACGGAGTCAAGTCTCCTCAACAGTGGCAATCATTAGTTTCTTTACTGCATTCTTACTTGTTTGTTTAAACATTGCTTGTATATAGAAACTTGTATATTTTTGAACGAAAATCTTAATGCAATAAGTATGCTTGTCTTGAAGTGTTCCCTTCATTTTTACTCATCCATTCCTTATCACTCTTTAAATGTTTTACTTGCATATTGATGCCAAATTTCCTAGTCTTATGCTTAGGTAAATATTGGGAGGAGGATGACGATAATCTGAAAACGCAAAATCTCTTATTGGTATGCTTTTAAGTAAGACCCTGCTGACGATATACAAGCCTTATTTCAATTCCTAAACACTGGAGATATAAGGGAGATAGAACCTCGTCAACCCCTCTAAGCCTTCGAAGTAGGAGTTTCTTTTCTGTTCAGAAAAACCCTTATTTTAACCCTGGGGCGGGTAGTGTTGAGTTAATCTGATCAAGCATTCATAACTCATCAAGAGTGTGCATCCAAGGATACAACAATGGTTATCCATCAAAAGGTTGAGAAAAGTCAAAACCACAATGGTTAACCCTCATTGTTGTACCCCAAAATTTTCCCTCTCATTCTATCAATATTTCCCCCACAAGACTCTTTGAACTCCAGACAGGATTAGGGTTTGCTCTGCTTAAGACATCTCCTTGCACTGATGACCTGAAATTAGGGTTTGAGTTTGCACAAGGATTTTTGGATTTCCAATGCTCAATGTTACTTTCATACTTCGTGTTGGACTTATAAGATTGTCCATACCAAGTTTCAAGCCTTGAATCAAATTTTTGCCCAGTCAATTGGACAGCTGACCTAGAAATCAACTGTATTGGGAAAAAGTCAATTGTGGCCAATTTACAGTCAAACTTCATAATTTTTTATCCACATCAATATTATAGGCTCATATGAACCATTTGATCAAGTTTGGACCATAACTCCTCAAGAAATTTGATCAGATCATCAAAAGGGCAAAATGGTCATTTTTAGGGTTTTGACTGCAAAAGGGCAATTTCTGATTTTTAACCTAGCCAATGGAAAATTGGGTTCAAGAATGGATTCAAGGACTCAATGGCATCATCTTGACCTAATCACAAGGTTCAAAAGATCTCAAATGCATTGGATTGACAGATGAATTTTCCAGTCAACTGATCAAAAATCAACTGTACACTGAAAAGTCAAACTTTGACTTTTTGGTCAAAATCAAGTGCCAAGGGTAATTTTTCATCAAGATGTGTCAAAACATGAAACTTGTTCACCAAGAAACCTAATTTTTCAAATTAGGGTTTAAAATGGAAAATTTTCATAACTTAGAAATTTTCTAAGTTATGAATTCTTATTTTTTTCCAACTTTGCCCGACATTTTCACCATGATGCAATTAGATTCAAAGAAAACTTCCAACATGAAAGTTGTAGTCCTCCACAAAAATCTACAACTTTGATTCACAAAGTTTTCCCAAAAGATTCTAGGATCTCAAGTTATGATTTTATGAAAAAGGGTCCAAAAACTTTCTAACTTAGTGAAATTTTGCCCTAGTTTAGGCAGGATTTTGACCTATCTTCATGGCAATTTTTCACCTAGTTCCAATTGGAATCTCAAAATGCATTTCAAAGATGGATTGTAGAGAATGTTACAAGATTTCCAAATATCCAAGAACTCTCCAAGATCATTTGTGGTTAGGGAGAATCGAAGGTTTGAATTTGGCAAAATATCACTTTGGTCCATGGTATTTTTCATGTTGATACAAGTTGTAATTTCTGTCCAGCCATGCTTGTACTTGTTTACAGCTCCTTAAACCCTTTCACTCTCAAAAATTGAATGGAAACACAATGGATTAAGGCATTGTTCTGATCTATAGAAGTTTACACATTGAATTAATCTAAAAATGGCAAAAAGGCAACATTGCCACTTTGATAAAGTTGGCTTTATGTCAAATTGTTCCTCTTGAGCTGTGAACCCAACTCTTTTGTAGCATACCAACTCCACAAACTTAGGGCAAAGTACAACAACTTTGTGCAGCTAAGAAGGAAGCCTGTACAGGCCATAGCATGGTCACTTCTCACTTTTGCTTCAAAACCAAGAAACCTTGCAAAAGGTCAACAACTTTGCAATCTGATAAAACCAAGTGTTGTAAACATTTCAAACGAGTTTTGCATATCACACTAAGTCAGAAGCACGAGCTAACCACTTCTCAAGCCTTCCAAAACACCAAAATCACATTTTCTTGCAAAATAGGGCAAGTTCTGCAGTTTCACTTCCATCTTCCAATTGCCTCGTGCGTTTTGCCTCAAACCTCTTCCAACACACTCCATACAACCTACTTAAACTATCCCAACCATTCCCAAGTCACTGTAACTCCATTTACACACTTCACCATTTCTGAATTTTGAGTTTGCAGGTTGAGTTCTATAGAGAGATTCAAGCAAGTTCAAAGCTAGCTAAGCATTGGGGAAGGTCAAAGGAACTTCAAGCAAGCTCACAAGTATCTCAGGCCTCACTGAAAACCCCTACATTGCCATACTCAAGCTTGACTGAAACAGGTAAAGTTCAAACTTCTATCTCTCTATTTAGGAAACATAGGCTTAGGTTTGTGAATAAAAAATGTAGTACTCATTGCCCTTGAGCTGTACATATGCATAGATTTCATTTAAGTTAACTGAGTTGGGAGAATTTGAATGATGAACTTTCTGAAAAAACTAGGTTAGAAATTAGGGCCAGAGAAATTCTCTCTGGTCTTTGAGAGTTAGATTAAGTTTTTTACATGGTTAGAATCGTGTGATCATGCTCTATAACTTTCATGTTGCAAGTTTTTGTTTTTAAGCACAAATGTAGGAGTTAGCAATTTGAACAAGAAGCGCGTGTGTTTGGTGTTTCTGGAGGACATGGATGATGGAATCTGGGCTGGGCCTTGGTTTGGCTTGCTATTTGCACCCCTAGGCCTGCTGTTTACACCCCCCGTGGCCCATTTCATTATTTTTTTATATTTTTCTCATTTATTTATGTTTTCTGACTTTTATTTATTCTTCTAAATATTAAAAATTACCAAAAACATTTTCTTAAATTTTCACATTTTATTTTATTATTATTATTATTTTTGGTCATAGAAATAATTTATTAATAATAATATACTTTTATTTTCTTAAATAAAAACTTGTAAATATTATAAAAAATATTATATATTTTATTTTTATTATTTATATACTTAAATGATATCTTCTCATATATTTTCAATTTTTAACATTTGTATATATTTTATTTTATTTTTTGTACATAAATGAATATGAATATATATATATATATATATATATATATATATATATATATATATATATATATATATATATATATATATATATATATATATATATATATATATATATATATATATATATATATATATATATATATATATATATATATATATATATATATATATATATTTTTTTTTTTTTCTTAAAACAAACTAGGGTTTCCACCCTTAATAAAAATAATCTCTTATTTTCTTATTTTTGATACAAAAATAATTTATTTTTACATACATAAAAATAATACAAAAAACACTTTTGCATATTCATATTTATTTGCATATTTAAATATTGTCTATTTATTTATTTGCAATGAATTCAATTTGGTTGTAATAGTTGATTTAGGGTTTTATATTTTCTTGCAAATATCCCCTATTCAAATTTTTATCCCCCTCCCCATATCAATGTTGTAATAGTTGTAGATTTATTTTTACACATTTATTGCTTTCAAATATGCCATGATAGAAAGATTAGGGTTTGTATGCAAAAATCCAAAATCAAACAAATAGCTTGACTAATACAAGACAAAAATGCATAAAAATGACAATACAATACACACAAGCACCCCTAGGGTTTCATCCACTTGTTGTCTTTAAAATGGCCATGGTATGCATGCTAGGTGTCTTGGCAAAACAAAATCAAAACAAAAAGATCATAGTCCCTCGATGATGCTATCTTGGTTGCCTATACAAAAATGATCTAGTCCCTCAAAAACTTGCTAAGATACTTAGCACAATTGTTATCATGGTCATACGATGACCCGCTCCTGTCCCGTTTAACATCCAAACACAAGGTTGTTTACCAAATACAATGGTAAAACAACAATGTGAAAGGGTTAAAAATGTGTAGAAAAGATCTTTGAGTAGGTAGGTAGGTAGATGCTCCTAGTTACTTGATCAAAACATGCAAACATCCTTGCTATTTTCAAACACACATCACAACACAATTTCAAAACATTTCCCAAAACAAACTTTCAAACATTGAAACATTTTTCAAAAGACAAAAACCTTTGTATACATTCAAACAAAAATCATTACAAAGGTTGCCACAACGATGGCCTCTTTTCAAAATACTTTCAAAACCACACACAAAGCACCATTTCAAACAATTGAAAAGCAAAAGCAAGTGATCTAAAACAAGTAACTAAGAGCCCATGGAAAACCATGGATGAAAAGGGTGCTAGCACCTTCCCTTTTCATAATCTACCCCCCGAACCCAAGAAAATATCTCAAAGGTCTTTCCTGTGCTTTTTGACCTTTCCTTTGGATAAATAAAAAGTCGGTGGCGACTCTTGCTAAACTGAAACATTTGCGAACACAAACGCAAAACCTCTAGTCAGTTCTCCCACCGCATCACAGAACTGGCGACTCTGCTGGGGATATTAATATAAAAGTGGGGTTACTGTTGTACCCCAAAAGTTTCCCTCCCATATCCCTCAAGACATGTCAAGAATAATCTTCAAGTTGCTCAAGATTGCTCAAAAGTTGGACAGTCAAATCACCTCCTAAGGCAGTCAATTCAAAATTAGGGTTTTGTGTTGCATCAAGGCCCTCACATCCAAATGATCTCAAGTTCTCCCCAATGTCCTAATATGTTCTTAAGTTCATCCATGACAAATTTCAAGCCTTGCAGAGGAAGTTTAGTCAGTCAATTGCTCAAGAGGTCCAAAAATCGACTGTGCTAGGGCAAAAGTCAACTGTGACCTACAGACAGTTAAACCTCAATATTTTTTGTCAACATTCTCATTTTGAAGGATAATTCATCATTTGATCAAGGGTTGATCATGATTCATCAAGGATTGCTCAAAATTCATCAAGATTCAAAAGTTGCTAAATTAGGGTTTTGCAGGAAAAGTCAACTCAACTTTGACCAAGCATAACTTTCTCATACTTTATGAGAAATGACCCATCCAAAGCTCATTTTTAAGAGGATGAAATTTCCTACAATCCATATTCACACCCCAAGATCAAGAAATACACTCACAAAAAGTTACAAATTTGGACATTATAGGTCATTTTTGAAAGTCAACAAAAACACCTTTTTTGCCAAAGCTTATAACTTGAGCATGGAAGATCAAAATGAGATGAGACCAAAAGGGTTGGTTATAGGACATCTCAAGGTTTCTAAAATTCCAAGAACACCTCCAAAAGTTCAAAATTGAGGAAGTTATGCATTGTTAAAGTTGGGTATTTTCCCAAATTTGCCAAAAGTGAACTATCCTTAAAACTCCAATTTTTTACAAAAGGGACCACTTTTTTCCACTTGATATGGTCTTGTCATGCCACACACGTGTCCCATATTTTATTTCATGGCCATTCATTTATTTTTCTATTTTATTTAATTTTTATTGATTTAATTCATTTTTAATCAATATTAAATCAAATAAAATCTAAAAATTGATGAAATCATATCTTTGTGATTGGTAAAACTTTCAATTGGCAGGATTCATCAAATCAATTCGTATCAAGGCTCATTCAAGCATAAAAAAAATCAGATTTGGCCTATTTTTGGAAGTTTGATAATGGTGATCAAAATCAAATCATGAATCTTCAATGCACTTGATTTCAGACCAAAAGATCAAACCTAATTCATTCTATAACACTCACACAAGCCACACAAAGAAAGAACACGCACAGGACACTGCTGAAATGGCCAGAACAAGTTTGAAAAAAAGCTTGAAAATTTGGAAATCAAAATCAACCTTAGAGCTCAATTCAAACAAAAAGCTTGACATAGCTCTCTTCCCTGACATCCAGTGAAGCGATACCAATCAAAACCAAGCCTTTTCATTGCCTAAAACTCACTGTAAGTCTCCACAAACCTTGCTATAAACATGGCATCGTGAATCGTCTCTCTTGCATCTTTTCTTTAAAATCTTGGCATATTTGTGTTTATTATTTGATTTAGAACGTTTTGGCATTATCCAATTTGATTTTCATAGCCTGTATAACGATGCCCGAATCTAGGGTTTACATGTGTTGTTTTTAGGCGTTTGAATTACAGGGAAAATTGGGCCAAATAATAGTTACAGGGACGACCAGGAGGAAGAGACGAGTGCATTGGTACTCTTAGGTTTCGTTTACATGGCCCGGAGAAGGTTTTTGAGATGCCCTACGAATCTTCCTGCAGATAAAAATCCGCAGGTAAATAACCAGGGTTATTTGAGGAAGATGATAATGTGGCTTGCGTCCATTGGCTTGTTTGAATCAATAACGCGTTTTTTTATTTTGCAGGGCATAATTAATTGTTTTTTAAATATAATATTTGTTTTCTATTCCAATAACAATTGAACAAGCTGGTTGGATTGGTGAGCGTGCTATTTGAAAATCCCTTGGGACTTGGGTTTGAATCCCAGGTCCCCCAAAACTTTATTGCAATTTTATTTCAGGTTATTCTATGTGGACTCAGCAAGCATGGATTACCATATACCTCCAGATCTCCAATGCCAAGTGGCTCACAGGGCAAAACCAATGGCCAAGGTTGAAAGACCGCCATGGACTCAGGTCAACAAGCGCATACTGGAGTGGAAAATTCAATAAAGGCCAACGTGTTGGGCCTGGAAAATTTCCAGATTCACACCCAAATTAAGCCCAGCACCCCCTGGGTTATTTCTTTTTCCCTTCATATTTTCATTTTTGGTTTTAATTATTTATTTTGTTATTAATTAATTAACCAATTAACATTTTTATGAAAAATCAGAAAACCCAAAATAAAAATAATATTTTTATTAATTTCACTATTTCATTATTTTGTAAATAAATTTTAGTCAATTAACTTAGTTTTTAATTAGGTACAATTTTAACATATTTTGCAATAAATTAAAATTAATTTAGAATTAGGATTTTTATTAACTTTTAACCTTTTTATTTTTATTTCCTTAATTGTAAATAAAACCCAAAAAAAAAAATATTTTCATTTAATTAATTAATTCAATTATTAATTTAGACTAATTTTTAATTCAAAAAATAACAAAAAATATGCTTTATTTAATGAAAAGGGTCAAAACCCTAAGACGCTCCGATTTAATTTTCTCGCGCGCGTATTATTTTTTATCCATATTTCAATATTGTAACTGCTTCGAGAATGTAATAGTTTTTTAACTTAGGACTTTATTTATTTATTTATCGCTTTTATTTACTTTTCGCAATTTAATTTTAAAGGGTTTGTCTTTGGCGATGTAAATACCCGACGCCTTGTAATAGTTTAGATTTAATTTTTCGCAATTTAAATTTCCGCTCAATATAAACTGTTAGATGTTTGATAATAGGGAATGCATGACAAGATCATCTTTAACCTAAAATCAACAGTAGCTCACCATTAACATGTACAAAGATAAATAACTGAAAAACAATACACTCACACATGCGCACTCTTAAGGTACACCTCACTTGGTTGCCTCGAACGCGGTCATTGAGTATAGGAAGTTTTAGAGGTTGCCCTCTTGTCCAAAGATCATGGTTGCCTCGAAACGGTTGCCTCGGAAAAATGATCTAAGACATTAGGGTTACCGCTAAGGCATCCTAACGTTGCTTTAGTGACCACACGTCCCTTAATCGAATTGACCCGAAAACTCCAACGACGATGCTACCTACTCATCAATAGTGGGCTAGCATTGTCTAAAGGACATTTGTACAGATTAATTCCTTTTTCGAGTAGGTAGATGGTTCTTAAGTACTTGCTCCCTTTTAAAACAAAACAAAACTTTTCGCACTTACACCTTTCAAACAAAAACTTCTTTCAAACCCACAAACACAAAGAAAAGCAAATTTTGAAAACACAATGAGCAAGTACCTAAGAGCCCGTGGATAACCACAAATAGAAAGGGTGCTAACACCTTCCCTTTCTATAATCTACCTCCCGAACCCGAGAAACATCTCGAAAAAGGGATTTTTCTGTGCTTTTGTCCTTACCTTGTTGGATAAAATGAAAGACGGTGGCGACTCTTGCTCACCGCGACATTTTGCGAAAACAAACGCAAAACGCGAACCAGCATTCCAAAACAGTCAGTTCTATTCCCACCGATCACAGTTACCTTAGGGTTTTAGATCACCTTTACATGCATATATTGATTGACTTGATTGCTTTACCTTTGGTTCTATTGTTTGGGTTTGAATCCTCTACCCGGATTTGGGAAACATTCATAGGTAAATAGCAATACGTTGTGGAAACTGTGCGGGGTATACCGAAATGGTTGAAGCAATAGCTATATTAGTTCAACATATTTGTGGGTACCGATAGCCTTTGAGTTAATCAAAGAGAATACGGGGCTGCTGAGTGATGTCATGAAGCACTAATGGACTTTTAGAACCTTTACTTGACCATCTTGGCCTTTTTAGGGGTAGTGAGATGACCGGATTTGGCGCAATCCAAAGTTGGTAGATACTCGATACTACACTCATTGAGGGTTGTTTTCTTGGAATATCTCGGTCGCCAGTTAAGTGGATAAACTGAAACAATGAAAGAAAATAATCCAGTGATATTGAGCTCCTTAGAACCTGGTTACTATTTATAGGACAGGTTGAGCCAACTAAACTTCAAGAGGGTACTTACCTATGAAACCCCATGCAAGCCTGAAACTAGGAACTTGTGTGACTTGTTTGTACATATATACTTGTGCATAACATCATAACATCATGAAGCATCATATGCATCCACTAACCATGTCAAGGATTTAGATCTTCATCTTTGTTCCTGTTTTGTAGGTAATGGAATCACTTCGTAGGAAAACAATTCAAGTCAACCTTGTGAGAATTACTCCTCAACTCAAAGAGCTAGCTTCAAGGATTCCTGAGAATTCTCCATTCACCGAGAGGCATGGTCGTCTTCTCAACTTAGTCAACACCGACACTGAGGAAGACATGGTGAAAGTTCTCTTCCAGTTCTTTGACCCCCTACACCACTGCTTCACATTTCCTGATTACCAGCTTGTGCCTACTTTGGAGGAATTTTATCAACTTCTTAGGATTCCTATTCTCCATCAACTACCCTACAACGGTACGGAAAGAGATCCAAAGCCTGAAGATGTTGCTCAAGCTCTACACTTGCAACCATCTGATATCATAGGCCATTTGGAAACCAGAAGTGGTGTCAAGGGTTTCTTGTCAAAGTTTTTATTTGAGAAGACCCAAAGCTGCTGGAATTCATTGGACTTACAAGCCTTTAAGGATATTGTGGCTCTTCTCATCTATGGGTTGGTCTTGTTCCCAAACCCTGACCAACTTATAGATGTCAATGCTGTCAAAATTTTCATGGCTCGCAACCCGGTGCCTACATTGCTTGGGGATATCCTCCACTCATTTCACACACGAACAATGAGAAAAATAGGTGTTCTCATGTGCTGTACTCCTTGTGATACGGTGGGAGAACTGAATTGGGTTTTGCGTTTGTGTTCGCAAATGTTCGGTTTAGCAACAATCGCCACCGACTTTTTATTTATCCTAAGGAAAGGTCAAAAAGCACAGGAAAGACCTTTGAGATGTTTTCGTGGGTTCGGGGGTAGATTATGAAAAGGGAAGGTGCTAGCACCCTTTTCATCCATGGTTATCCATGGGCTCTTAGTTACTTGTTTTAGATCACTTGCCTTTGCTTTGAATGTGCTTGAAATGGTGCTTTGTGTGTGTGGTTTTTGAAAATGTTTTGAAAAAGATGCCTTGTCTAGGCAACCTTTGTAACAATTCTTATTTGAATGTTTTACAAAGGTGTTTATCTTTTTGAAAAGATGTTTCAATGTTTTTTTTGAAAGTTGTTTTTTTGAAGTTGTGTTGTGGAGTGTGTTTGAAAAATGGCAAGGATGTTTTGCAAGATTTTTGATCAAGTAACTAAGAGTTATCTACCCTATTTTACTCAAAGATCTTTCTTATGTTTTTAACCCTTTTAACAGTGTTGTTTCACCATTGTATTTGGTGAACAACCTTGTGTTAGTATGTTGAACGGGCGTTGGGACGTTTATATAGTCATAGAAGGCAACATATAGGACGTTTTAGCAATGTCGTTTTAGGGACTAGATCATTTACCGAAGGCAACATCAAGGGTCATCGAGGGACTACGATCTTTTATCGAGGGTCTTTGCTAAAACGCCCATGCTCGAGGGACATGACTATTTTCCGAGGCAACAAGTGAGATTACCCTAAGGGTGCATGTGTGCAAAGTGTGTTTTATTGCATGCATTTGTCTTTGATTTTTTAGATTGTCTAGTTGTTGGTTTTATCTTATCATACACACCTAATTACTAGCATTTGTACAAAAGTAATAAAAAGTGCAAAAAAATAAATCCTACACTATTACAACCATACTGAAGTGCATAGAAATATAAAGGCAAAAAATAAGATAAAAATATATAAAAAGAGTGTCTTTCGACCTAGGCAGTAGCAGCCTTCGATTGGCCTTCTGTTGGCCTCCTTCGATTGGGGCTGGCAACAGCAAAGTCATGTCTTTCGATTGGGCCTTGGCAGGGGCGAAGTCCTGTCCTTCAATTGGGCGAAGGCAGTAGCAAGTTGTATCCTTCGACTGGGCGAAGGTAGCAGCAAGTTGTATCCTTCGACTGGGGCCTTTCTGCCTTGTTTCCTTCTTCGATTGGGCCAGTGAAGTCAGTGTGGAAACCAAAGGTTTCGTTTCATACTCCTGTCTCATGTTTCTTTCATTTCAAGCATTAAATGGCAACATGGCCTGAGGCCATGTGTGATACGGTGGGAGAACTGACTTGTGATTTGCGTTTGTGTTCGCACTTGTTCGGTTTAGTAAGAGTCGCCACCGACTTTTTATTTTATCCTAAGGAAAGGTCAAAAAGCACAGGAAAGACCTTTGAGATGTTTTCGTGGGTTCGGGGGGTAGATTATGAAAAGGGAAGGTGCTAGCACCCTTTTCATCCATGGTTATCCATGGGCTCTTAGTTACTTGCTTAGATCACTTGCCTTTGCTTTTCAATTGTTTGAAATGGTGCTTTGTGTGTGTGGTTTTGAAAATGTTTTGAAAAAGATGCCTTGTCTAGGCAGCCTTTGTAACAATTCTAGTTTGAATGTTTTACAAAGGTGTATGTCTTTTTGAAAAGATGTTTCAATGTTTTTGAAAGTTTGTTATGAAATTGTGTTGTGGAGTGTGTTTGAAAAATGGCAAGGATGTTTTGCAAGATTTTTGATCAAGTAACTAAGAGTTATCTACCCTATTTTACTCAAAGATCTTTCTTATGTTTTTAACCCTTTTAACAGTGTTGTTTCACCATTGTTTTTGGTGAACAACTTGGTGTTAGGATGTTAAATGGGACAGGCGTGGGTCATCGTATACAATCATTGAAGGCAACTTGTGAGACGCTCTAGCAATTTTTGTAAGGGACGAGATCGTTTTATCGAAGGCAACATCGAGGGTCATCGAGGGACTAACGATCTTTGTTTATCGAAGGGACTTTTGCTAGAGTGTCTCATACTCGAGGGACATGATTGCATTTTTCCGAGGCAACAAGCGAGGTTACCCTAGAGGTGCAAGTGTGAATTGTGTATTGATTTTCATGCATTTATCTTGTATTAGGTTATCTAACGGTTGATTTTGAATCTTCGCATACAAACCCTAATTACTATACAGTATATGGAAAGCGATAAATTGCGGGAATTTAAAGTCTAAGCTATTACAAATAAGTATCCGGGGATGGGGGTACAAATGTTTACAAATGGGGATGAGTCTTATCAGAATAGTAATTTCCAAATATTATATTTACAACCAAATCTAATCGTCGCATTCTCGATGTAAAAATATAACAAGATATAAGAATCAAAGAGAAACAAAAGTATTGTGCCATGCATATGGTTATTTACAAATGATCAAAATGTTAACCTAATGCAAATTAAGTATTATTATTTTTGTATTTTTGTTAATTATATATAAACAAAAGGTTTTTTAAAGAAAGAATTATTTGATTTAATAAATTCTATTATTTATGTATTTTTGTGTTATTAAAGGGAAACAAGATTAAAAAAGATAATTATCTCTAAAAAAGGATGAACAAAAATTAATTAGTATTGTTTTAAAAAAGGGAAAGAAAAACTAATTAAGGTTAATTAGCAAAAAATTAATAAGTTAATAAAAAAGATTTTTTTGAAGTTTTTGAATGGGTTTGGGCCTAAAAGCAAAAAGAAAAAGACCAAGAGGGGGGGTGTGGCGCCAGAATTTAATGGGCTTAGTGATGGTTTGATGGGACAGGCCCAAATGACACTTGACAAAGTTTTGTTAGGGTTTTCGTTGCTTTGCTCAGAAATAGGCTTGCAGTTTGAAACGGCGCCGCTCTCCTCTCATCTTCTTCGCTTCTTCATCGCTCTCAACAGAGCCACTGATGCCCCTCCACTCGCCTTAGGCCACCAGACGCCACCTCCAATCTCTCCTCCCCGCGATTGTATAATGCGATGATTCAAAAAGGTATTATTTTCTTCTATTCTGGACGCGTTTTAGGTTTAGATTTTAACCTTGCATGTTATTGTTTCACAATGTTTTAACCATGGATGTTTTGGTGTGAGATGTAGGAAAGTAAAGAGGGAGAGGATACCTTGGTAACTTCGTCTTTGGGGAAGCGATGGAGAGGGAGTTTGGACGGCGGCGCTCTCAGGTGGCTGGAGGTGGGAGGCACGTGATGATGATGCTGGCTTTTATGGTATTTGTACTTTTCTCTTTGTTTTGTGATGATAATATTCTGAAAACGCTGTTCTAATTTTGTTGATTCTGATGATGAGTTTGTCTCTGAAGATTGTTTGCTTCTGAGTTTTTCTCTTCTTCTTCTGATTTTCTGAACGTTGGCCTTGGTGATGTACTTTGATTTTGAGAATGTTTGTTATGTATTTGATGATGTTTGATGATGAATTGCTGAGAACACTTATTTGCTATTGTTGTTGTTTGGTTTTGATTATACTGACTCTATGATGAACTCTTTTTCTGAGAATGCCATTGTTGTTGTGATATTTGGTTTGGGTTTGTTGGAGTTTTGGTTTTGACATGCTTGTTGGGCGTTTGGTTCTTTGCAGTTTGAAACAGGTTTTTACAAGTTATGTAACTTGTGCTTACAAGCCAGTTTGCAGGTTATGCAGGCCTGTAGTTTTGGGCAGGCTTGAGCTTTTCTTTGATGACTTGCAGTTTGCTTTAGGCAGGCTTGAAGTTATGCAGGCTTGGAGGAAGCAGGCCTCAAGGCTTGTTGGGCATTTGGTTCTTGCAGTTGTAGCACAGGTTTTTGGCAGGTTTGAAACAGGTTTTTAGCAGGTTTGAAGACTTGCTTGTTTTTTGTTTGAGTTTGTTAGTTTGAACTTGCTTTTGTTGTGCAAGTTTGTTTGGCTTTTGGCAGGCTGGAGACTTGCTGTTGGTTTTAGTATGGAAGGCCGGTTTAGGACTTGCTTCTGGTACAAGCAGGCTTGATGTTTTGCTTGTGTTTACAAGCAGTTTGCAGGTTTCACAAACTTGTAGGTTTTTGCTTGCAGTTTTACAGTTTGTGGTCTTTTGTTCTTTGTGTTCTTCCCCCTCTTGAACTGTTAGAACAATGTTATATTTATTTATCTTCTAAGCCTGCCAAACTGCAAACCTTTTTTTACTTTACTCTCTTTCTCTCTCTCTCTATAAAGAAAGCATATTTAATTGCTTAATGTCTCTTTTTTTCAAAAGATGTTGGCCGGGAAATGATGAATTGTTTTTACAAGTTGCTTGCTTGCATCTTGGTTTTTCTCTGCATTCTGTCCTTTCTTCCATATTTTCTGCATTGCCCTTTTTGATAGCTTGTATGCAAACCTTCTGTTTTGATAGCTTCTTGACAGTTTCTTTGACAACTTGGTTGTGCAACTTGGTTTGCCTAGTTTGAACTTGTGACTTAGTTTGTTCATTTTGAATTTATGCAGCTTGTGCAACTTGGTTGGCCATTTCAGTTTGACATTGCAACTTGTGCCTTCTTTTTAATTGATTTATATGCTTGCAACAATTAATTTTACTTTTCCTCTTTGTGAACTAAGAAGAGAAATCTTCTTGCGATTTGCAAAGAGGTCGAGCAAAATACGATGAAAACCAAAACAAACTGATTCCGGCCAACAATCTTTAATGATGAGTTTTTAAATATCTGTCTGAAAATGCTTTTCCAATTTAACTGTATTGACTTCTTTCTTCTGTCTTTGCAGGTAAATACCAGTTCGGGCAAGGGAAGCAGCAGTAGAAGATGAAACTTCAAGAGACTTAGAATATAGATTTATTTTCTTTTCAATTATTTGTAATAAACATCATTGTAAATATTGTAAATAAATTTACAGTATCCCAATAACATTTGTAACAATAATTAAAAATAAATAAAAATCTTTTGTCAGATATTTCTTCATTTCTTCTGCAGTGTCGATTTAACTTATTTAAGTTTCTTGAATTAAAATAACTGGAAGTACACCCCAATAATTTTAACTCAGATAAAATATATATCAACAAACTTTGCAGTCTTGCAACCTTGCATTAACCAACAATACGCCCGGCATTCCAAATAATCAAATGCATTGCACAGTTAGTCAAACAAACGTCCATACGTCTTTCACTTCACTGATCAAACCAACGCTTCAAACTTTCAATCAGAAGCCTTAACTTCTATCCCAGATGTTTAGGCTTTTAGAAATAAACAACAATCTTGAACAAGCGCCAAAACAATGTAACAGTCGGTTGAAAAGAACTGTGGACTCAATTCCTTCTGAGAATGCGTGTGCAAACCCTAATTTTGGATTTATTGTTAAAGAAACGTCTGCTTGATCAAACCCTGAGCCAAACTGAAAAATCAGGGAAAACCCGAAGCTGTGATTTCTTATGAAAAAGAGAAGGGAAAATTTTGGGGTACAACAGTTGCCCCTGTTCAATCTTCTTACACTTGAAGAGTTAGATTGGCGAATCTGTCATTTGTGACTTGAAGGTGAAAGATGATTGAACACTAGAGTGCCCAGAAATTTGCACTCGGTGATGTGATGGTAGAGGGAATGGGCTTAAAGATGCCACTTGGAGAGGTGACAGAAACTTGTCGGGGAATGGGCTTAAAGATGCCACTTGGAGTGTATGTTGTAGGTGAAAGAAATGAGTATAAGAAAGGTGTCCATGTTTTGGAACATCTCTGAGCTGGGGGTCTGAATAAGAAATAGATTGACATCTGTATTTGGAAGCACCCGTAAACTGTTTTCAGAAGTCTTGAAGTGGAATAAGCATGAGTTGGTCGAGTAGATATTTGTCCTGTCTGGTTTCAGGTATTGACCTCTGACCTGAGAAAGAAAGATAGTTTTCCTGGCTTGTTACAGGTATTGATCTTCAATATCTACAGGTATTGTGATGTCGGGAATGGGCTTACAGATGCCATTTGGAGATATGATGGATAGTTATTGGAGATGGGCTTAAAGATGCCATCCAAGAATTCTTGTTGAATTGTAATTTTGTAAGTTGAAAGAAGGAACCTGTGTAGGGTTTTCGTATGATGTGTCCGTGTAAAACTGCATCTGAATTTGAGAAGGAACCGGTGTAGGGTTGCCTGATGATGAGTCCGTGTAAAACTGCATCTGAATTTGAGAAGGAACTGGTGTAGGGTTTCCTGATGATGAGTCCATGTAAAACTGCATCTGAATTTGAGAAGAAACCGGTGTAGGGTTGCTTCATGATGAGTCCGTGTAAAACTGCACCTGAATTTGAGAAGGAACCGGTGTAGGGTTGCTTCATGATGAGTCAGTGTAAAACTGCATCTGAATTTGAGAAGGAACCGGTGTAGGGTTGCCTGATGATGAGTCAGTGTAAAACTGCACCTGAATTTGAGAAGGAACCGGTGTAGGGTTGCCTGATGATGAGTCCGTGTAAAACTGCATCTGAAATTTGAGAAGGAACCGGTGTAGGGTTGCCTGATGATGAGTCCGTGTAAAACTGTATCTGGAATTGAGAAGGAACCGATGTAGGGTTGCTTCATGATGAGTCCGTTTAAAACTGCATCTGAATTTGAGAAGGAACCGATGTAGGGTTGCTTCATGATGAGCCCGTGTAAAACTGCACCTGGATTTAAGAAGGAACCGGTGTAGGGTTGCTTCATGATGAGTCCGTGTAAAACTGCATCTGAACTTGAGAAGGAACCGGTGTAGGGTTGCCTGATGATGAGTCCGTGTAAAACTGCACCTGAATTTGAGAAGGAACCGGTGTAGGGTTGCCTGATGATGATTCCGTGTAAAACTGCATCTGAAATTTGAGAAGGAACCGGTGTAGGGTTGCCTGATGATGAGTCTGTGTAAAACTGCATCTGGAATTAATAAGGAACCGGTGTAGGGTTGCTTCATGATGAGTCAGTGTAAAACTGCATCTGGAATTTGAGAAGGAACCGGTGTAGGGTTGCTTGATGATGAGTCCGTGTAAAACTGCATCTGGAATTTGAGAAGGAACCGGTGTAGGGTTGTTTCATGATGAGTCAGTGTAAAACTGCATCTGGAATTTGAGAAGGAACCGGTGTAGGGTTGCCTGATGATGAGTCCGTGTAAAACTGCATCTGGAATTGAGAAGGAACCGGTGTAGGGTTGCTTCATGATGAGTCCGTGTAAAACTGCATCTGGAATTTGAGAAGGAACCGGTGTAGGGCTTCCTGATGATGAGTCCGTGTAAAACTGTATCTGGAATTGAGAAGGAACCGGTGTAGGGTTGCTTCATGATAAATCCGTGTAAAACTGCATCTGGAATTTGAGAAGGAACCGGTGTAGGGTTGCCTGATGATGAGTCCGTGTAAAACTGCATCTAAAATTTGGAAGAAACCGGTGTAGGGTTGCCTGATGATGAGTCCGTGTAAAACTGCATCTGGAATTTGAGAAGGAACCGGTTTAGGGTTGCTTCATGATGATCAGATAGTTGTCCTGGTTTGTTACAAGTGTTAATCTGGACCTTAAAAAAAAGCTGTTGTCGACCTTTGCTGAAAAAAGGTAAAATGTTAGTTGTGTGCAATGTCATGATGTATGAAATGCACGATGTCATGATGTTCTCAAAGTAAATGAGATTGCGTTGTATGCACTTATTATGTATGTAAATAGGATGTATGAAATGCGAAATGTTAATGAATGTATTTTTGTCTGGGAAAATAAATCCTTGACAAAAGCTGGGGAGTCATTAAATCCTGGACTGCTGTTGAAGAGTATGTGTGTCTTCAAGCTTTGCTTAAAATATTTCCAATGGGTTCCTGTTTTGTTGTTTGAGGAGAACTCCGTTGGGGGAAGTTGAAAACTCTATGGAGAGTATGTTTATTTCTGCTTGGGAAAAGGAGTTTAAGAGTCTTAGTCGTCCGTTGCTCTACTGGGGAGTCGAAGTTGAACTGATATCTGGTCGGGTCCAGGTTTCGCAGTAACTTGCTGGGGATTGTAGAGTAGTCTACTGGGGAAGAGGAGTTGTGGTCCTTTGATTTGTAGTAGTCGGATAGGCAAACTCAAGCTAGGGAATCCTAGTGTTGTTGGGGAAATAAACCCTGTCGTCAGTTTGCTAGAGAGGTGACATATTCGTTGGGGAAAATCGTCGAGGATTCTTGAGGTTGATTCAGCTGGGAAAAGGGGGTCGGAGATTAAACTCTTGCTGGGGAATCATCCTATGAGAAGGATTTTGGGGAGATTTGTCACTGCCCCTAGTAGCAAGTGCTTGTGGCACTGCCTGGAAATGTTTGACTGTATGTAACCCTTTTTCGGGATTGACGTTCAATGCCCTAAGTGTCGGAGATGGAGACTTGCCCCTTGTTATCCTGCAATTGAGTGATTTCTTGACATTTTGACTGGGCTGCCCCAGTTTTTTTGAAAGATTTGTTGAAATCTTGACTGGACTGCCCCAGGTGTGCTGGATAATGACATGTCAAGTCCCGCTGTTGATAGGAGATTCGTCAATGGAAGTGTCATCCTTTTTGAAGTGATCTTGTTCACTGAGAGGGCTTTCGTTCACTGGATATTCATTGCGTGAATTTCTACGCTGTCAAACAAATAGCCAAATGCAAACAGTGATATTCAAGTAATGCAAAGTTTATGTTTGTCTTGAAGTTTTGAGAAAATGTGTTTTTTAGCAGAAAACTTTTTATAAGACAAAATCAACACAAGATTTAGAGCAAAGCCTTACAGGAGTCAGGATACCTTTTGTAACAGTATGCTTTCGAACTAACCCATGCTTCAATTAGGACTTTTGCAGGGTTGTAATGTGGCTTGGTTCACGGTTTAAGAAACAAAGGATAAAGGCTCAAAGTATATTTATACCCACCCGCTCTTCGTGATGTTCTTCAATCCTAAACTCAGTTAATTGTGCGTCGCACTCTATTCGAGTTTGGAACGACTTTTGGGTGATGGTTCACCAGTTGAATTTTATGGGAAGGCAACCATCATTTTTTTGCAACATTTTTCATGTTTATTGAGGATTTATAATGACCTCTTTCTTTTGATTCGTTATCCCTAACTTTTTCCTGACTGTTCCTGTTTTCGAGATCACAGTCAGCGGGATGCCCCAATTTTCTTAAGCCTCCTTTATAGGTTTTGGCTCAGTGGGCTTTTCTCTTTTAAGAGATTGACTGCCTATGAGATAAAGAACCATCACTGTCTTTTGGTTCCAAAGGAATGTTTTTGATGTCATTCGTTGTATTACGAACTGAGAGTTTGCAACTTCAATGCGCATCTTTTTTTGAATTAACTGAGAGACTACCCTGCCTCAGGTTTAAATCAAAGGTTTCAATTTGTTTAGAACAGAAAACTCCTACTTCTTTGGCTCGAAGGGGTTGACTAGGGATTATCTTCCTTATAACTCTAGTGTTTAGGATTTGAAAGAAACGCCTGTACATCGTCAGCAAGGTCTGTTCAAAAGCATACTGTATGAGATTACGGTATTATTTCGTCATCCTCCCTCTAAAGGCTTGTAGCTTTTTATCAAGAGTTAAATATCATAAAGAAAGCATAAGAATAGTGAAAACGAATGGATGAATTCAAGACAAACATATGCAATGCATTAATGAAACAAAGTTTGACATTAATAGATAATTGTTTAAATAACAAAAGAGATTACAACTTGAAAATTCAAATGGAACAAAGACGCTCTCAATGATTTGCCAAAGGAGCATTGATTATCCTGGAGTCTCCGGAGGACCAAAATCAATCTCCTTGGCATCAATCAAATTTTGAATCTTGTACTTCAATGCCCAACAATCGTTAGTATCATGCCCGGGACTGTCAGAATGATAAGCACATGTGGCCTTAGGATTGTAGTTAGGATAAGAAGTCTTGGGGTTTGGATGAGGCCCTATCAATGCAATCAGATTCATCTTCAACAAGTGTTGCAGTGCTTGAGACAGCGACATGTTGATGTTGGTGAACTGTCTCTTAGGCTCGTCTGGCCTTCGTTGATTTCCCTTTTGCTGTTGTCGGTGTGACGCAGAACCAGAGATCAGGACTGCCCCTACGTGTTGGTCACGGTGACTCTTTTGACTGTTCACAACATTGGACTCTTTATTTCCATTGTAGGGAATTTTCTGAGCATCAGAGGGTGTAGCTCCTTGGATCTTTCCACTTTTGATGCCAGCTTCGACCCTTTCGCCGGTCAGTATTAGCTCGGTGAACCCGGATGAGGAGCTTCCAATTAAGTGATTGAAGAGAGGCCCTGTCAAAGTTCCCATGAAGATGTCAATCAGCTCCCTGTCAGTTAAAGGAGGTTGTACCCTACCAGCCAGATCTCTCCACTTTTGAGCGTATCCTTTGAAGTTCTCGTCAGAACCCATGGTCATGTTCTGCAATTGCACACAAGTTAGTGCAAGATCAGCATTGTACTGATGCTGTTTGTAAAAAGCAGCAGCTAAATCCTCCCAAGTGTGGATGTGAGAACTCTCCAATTGATAAAACCACTCGAGTTGAGTCCCTACCAGGCTTTCTTGGAAGAAATGGATCCAAAGCTTTGGATCAGTTGTGTACGGTTGAATCTTGCGGACATAAGACTTTAAGTGCATCTTAGGGCAAGAGACTCCATCGTACAGGGCAAAGATAGGGACTTTGAACTTTGGCGGGATGACTAACCCAGAAACTAAACCCATGTCTCCTAAATCCAAGTGAGGTATTCGTTGAATCTCCATAGCACTGAGGCGATCCTCTAACTGTTTGTACTTGTCATCAGCGGGAGGGTATTGTTCCTCAGAGTAGTCAGCTTCAACTTCATCAATCTCCAAATTATGGTCTTCTTCAAGACTATCCCCTATGTTGGATGGAGTTGAAAGGTCTAAGGTTTTAGGTCTTCTTTTCAAGATGTCCGCTGCCTTCTTGGACTTCTTCTTCTTGTCTTTGAGAAGGACAGCTTTCAGATCCTCTTGCCCTCTACCCATAGCCAGAAGCATTTGTTGGAATTGAGCGTTTTGAGCTTGGAGATCTTTCACCGTTTGTTCCATCTTACTGAAATAAACAATAGGAAGATAAGGAGACCTGTATGGGAGAAACCTTTTATGCAATGATATGTATGATATATGTATGCAATGTTTTCAAGGATCTCGCGGGGTAAACACAAGAAAATGTTAGAAATTGAACATCCTTGATTGGAGAACTTTGTATCGGTGGATGTCTTTCCACGAGAATCAAGCTCACCATGTCAAGTGGGTCATAGCCCCTGATTCAAGTTGTTTCACTTGATCTTTGATGGCATTTGTTTAGAGGAGAACCCTCTTGCCCTTTGGTAGACGTCTGGTTCAACGTGACCCTGCATCAAAAGACCCTCAAGATCCTTGACATAGTTATTGAAAAAAATGCTATGGTATGATGTTATGATGTTATGTACATGTATGCAAAAGTAGGCAAGTGTATATACAGGTAATCATATTCACACAAAGCAAACAAGTCCTTAGATTTAGGCTTGCATGGGGTTTGTAGGTAAGTACCCTCTTGAAGTTAGTTGGCTCAACCTGTCCTAAAATAGAAACCGGGTTCTAAGGAGCTCAATATCACTGGATTATTTTCTATGTTCATTGTTTTGGTTTAGCCACTTAACTGGCGACCAAAATATTCCAAGAAAACAATCCTCAATGAGTGTAGTATCGAGTATCTACCAACCTCGGACTGCACCAAAGTCGGTCATCTCACTACCCCTAAAAAGGCCAAGATGGTCAAGTAAAGGTTCTAAAAGTCCGTTAGTGCTTCATGACATCACTCAACGGCCCCATATTATCTTTGATTGACTCAAAGGCTAACAGTACCCACAAATATGTCGCACTAACGACACCACACGGCGGCCCCGTACTCTCCTTGACTCAACTCGAGGGTTACCGGTACCAACCAAAGTGCCACATCAACGTAGCTACTGTTTCAACCATGTCGGTATACCCCGCACAGTTCCCTCACAGTTTATTGCTACTTACCTAAAAGGTGTCCCCAAATCCGGGTGTAGGATTTAAACAAACCCAAACAAGGAACCCAAAAATTAAAGCAAACAAAGCAATCAAGGTAAGCAAGTAAAGGTGATCTAAAACCCTAAGGTAACCCCACTTTAAGAAATAATCCCCAACAGAGTCGCCAGTTCTGTGATACGGTGGGAGAACTGACTTGTGATTTGCGTTTGTGTTCGCACTTGTTCGGTTTAGCAAGAGTCGCCACCGACTTTTTATTTTATCCTAAGGAAAGGTCAAAAAGCACAGGAAAGACCTTTGAGATGTTTTCGTGGGTTCGGGGGGTAGATTATGAAAAGGGAAGGTGCTAGCACCCTTTTTATCCATGGTTATCCATGGGCTCTTAGTTACTTGCTTAGATCACTTTCCTTTGCTTTTCAATTGTTTGAAATGGTGCTTTGTGTGTGTGGTTTTGAAAATGTTTTGAAAAAGATGCCTTGTCTAGGCAGCCTTTGTAACAATTCTAGTTTGAATGTTTTACAAAGGTGTATGTCTTTTTGAAAAGATGTTTCAATGTTTTTGAAAGTTTGTTATGAAATTGTGTTGTGATGTGTGTTTGAAAAATGGCAAGGATATTTTGCAAGTTTGATCAAGTAACTAAGAGCTATCTACCCTAATTTTACTCAAAGATCTTTCTCATGTTTTTTAACCCTTTTAACAGTGTTGTTTCACCATTGTTTTTGGTGAACAACTTGGTGTTAGGATGTTAAATGGGACAGGCGTGGGTCATCGTATACAATCATTGAAGGCAACTTGTGAGACGCTCTAGCAATTTTTGTAAGGGACGAGATCGTTTTATCGAAGGCAACATCGAGGGTCATCGAGGGACTAACGATCTTTGTTTATCGAAGGGACTTTTGCTAGAGTGTCTCATACTCGAGGGACATGATTGCATTTTTCCGAGGCAACAAGCGAGGTTACCCTAGAGGTGCAAGTGTGAATTGTGTATTGATTTTCATGCATTTATCTTGTATTAGGTTATCTAACGGTTGATTTTGAATCTTCGCATACAAACCCTAATTACTATACAGTATATGGAAAGCGATAAATTGCGGGAATTTAAAGTCTAAGCTATTACAAATAAGTATCCGGGGATGGGGGTACAAATGTTTACAAATGGGGATGAGTCTTATCAGAATAGTAATGTCCAAATATTATATTTACAACCAAATCGAATCGTCGCATTCTCGATGTAAAAATATAACAAGATATAAGAATCAAAGAGAAACAAAAGTATTGTGCCATGCATATGGTTATTTACAAATGATCAAAATGTTAACCTAATGCAAATTAAGTATTATTATTTTTGTATTTTTGTTAATTATATATAAACAAAAGGTTTTTTAAAGAAAGAATTATTTGATTTAATAAATTCTATTATTTATGTATTTTTGTGTTATTAAAGGGAAACAAGATTAAAAAAGATAATTATCTCTAAAAAAGGATGAACAAAAATTAATTAGTATTGCTTTAAAAAAGGGAAAGAAAAACTAATTAAGGTTAATTAGCAAAAAATTAATAAGTTAATAAAAAAGATTTTTTTGAAGTTTTTGAATGGGTTTGGGCCTAAAAGCAAAAAGAAAAAGACCAAGAGGGGGGGTGTGGCGCCATAATTTAATGGGCTTAGTGATGGTTTGCTGGGACAGGCCCAAATGACAATTGACAAAGTTTTGTTAGGGTTTTCGTTGCTTTGCTCAGAAATAGACTTGCAGTTTGAAACGGCGCCGCTCTCCTCTCATCCTCTTCGCCTCTTCATCGCTCTCAACAGAGCCACTGATGCCCCTCCACTCGCCTTAGGCCACCAGACGCCACCTCCAATCTCTCCTCCCCGCGATTGTATAATGCGATGATTCAAAAAGGTATTATTTTCTTCTATTCTGGACGCGTTTTAGGTTTAGATTTTAACCTTGCATGTTATTGTTTCACAATGTTTTAACCATGGATGTTTTGGTGTGAGATGTAGGAAAAGAAAGAGGGAGAGGATACCTTGGTAACTTCGTCTTTGGGGAAGCGATGGAGAGGGAGTTTGGACGGCGGCGCTCTCAGGTGGCCGGAGGTGGGAGGCACGTGATGATGATGCTGGCTTTTCTGGTATTTGTACTTTTCTCTTTGTTTTGTGATGATAATATTCTGAAAACGCTGTTCTGATTTTGTTGATTCTGATGATGAGTTTGTCTCTGAAGATTGTTTGCTTCTGAGTTTTTCTCTTCTTCTTCTGATTTTCTGAATGTTGGCCTTGGTGATGTACTTTGATTCTGAGAATGTTTGTTATGTATTTGATGATGTTTGATGATGAATTGCTGAGAACACTTATTTGCTATTGTTGTTGTTTGGTTTTGATTATACTGACTCTATGATGAACTCTTTTTCTGAGAATTCCATTGTTGTTGTGATATTTGGTTTGGGTTTGTTGGAGTTTTGGTTTTGACAGGCTTGTTGGGCGTTTGGTTCTTTGCAGTTTGAAACAGGTTTTTTACAAGTTATGGAACTTGTGCTTACAAGCCAGTTTGCAGGTTATGCAGGCCTGTAGTTTTGGGCAGGCTTGAGCTTTTCTTTGATGACTTGCAGTTTGCTTTAGGCAGGCTTGAAGTTATGCAGGCTTGGAGGAAGCAGGCCTCAAGGCTTGTTGGGCATTTGGTTCTTGCAGTTGTAGCACAGGTTTTTGGCAGGTTTGAAACAGGTTTTTAGCAGGTTTGAAGACTTGCTTGTTTTTTGTTTGAGTTTGTTAGTTTGAACTTGCTTTTGTTGTGCAAGTTTGTTTGGCTTTTGGCAAGCTGGAGACTTGCTGTTGGTTTTAGTATGGAAGGCAGGTTTAGGACTTGCTTCTGGTATAGGCAGGCTTGATGTTTTGCTTGTGTTTACAAGTAGTTTACAGGTTTCACAAACTTGCAGGTTTTTGCTTGCAGTTTTACAGTTTGTGGTCTTTTGTTCTTTGTGTTCTGCCCCCTCTTGAACTGTTAGAACAATGTTATATTTATTTATCTTCTAAGCCTGCCAAACTGCAAACCTTTTTTTTTACTTTACTCTCTTTCTCTCTCTCTATAAAGAAAGCATATTTAATTGGTTAATGTCTCTTTTTCTGAAAAGATGTTGGCCGGGAAATGATGAATTGTTTTTACAAGTTGCTTGCTTGCATCTTGGTTTTCCTCTGCATTCTATCCTTTCTTCCAGATTTTCTGCATTGCCCTTTTTGATAGCTTGTATGCAGCTCTTCTGTTTTGATAGCTTCTTGACAGTTTGTTGACAGCTTCTTTGACAACTTGGTTGTGCAACTTGGTTTTCCTAGTTTGAACTTGTGACTTAGTTTGTTCAGTTTGAATTTGTGCAGCTTGTACAACTTGGTTGGCCATTTCAGTTTGACATTGCAACTTGTGCCTTCTTTTTAATTGATTTATATGCTTGCAACAATTAATTTTACTTTTCCTCTTTGTGAACCAAGAAGAGAAATCTTCTTGCGATTTGCAAAGAGGTCGAGCAAAATACGATGAAAACCAAAACAAACTGATTCCGGCCAACAATCTTTAATGATGAGTTTTTAAATATCTGTCTGAAAATGCTTTTCCAATTTAACTGTATTGACTTCTTTCTTCTGTCTTTGCAGGTAAATACCAGTTCGGGCAAGGGAAGCAGCAGTAGAAGATGAAGACTTCAAGAGACTTAGAATATAGATTTATTTTCTTTTCAATTATTTGTAATAAACATCATTGTAAATATTGTAAATAAATTTACAGTATCCCAATAACATTTGTAACAATAATTAAAAATAAATAAAAATCTTTTGTCAGATATTTCTTCATTTCTTCTGCAGTGTCGATTTAACTTATTTAAGTTTCTTGAATTAAAATAACTGGAAGTACACCCCAATAATTTTAACTCAGATAAAATAAATATCAACAAACTTTGCAGTCTTGCAACCTTGCATTAACCAACAATACACCCGGCATTCCAAATAATCAAATGCATTGCACAGTTAGTCAAACAAACGTCCATACGTCTTTCACTTCACTGATCAAACCAACGCTTCAAACTTTCAATCAGAAGCCTCAGCTTCTATCCCAGATGTTTAGGCTTTGAGAAACAAACAGCAATCTTGAACAAGCGCCAAAATAATGTAACAGTCGGTTGAAAAGAACTGTGGACTCAATTCCTTCTGAGAATGTGTGTGCAAACCCTAATTTTGGATTAATTGTTAAAGAAACGTCTGCTTGATCAAACCCTGAGCCAAACTGAAAAATCAGGGAAAACCCGAAGCTGTGATTTCTTGTGAAAAAGAGGAGGGCAAATTTTGGGGTACAACACCATGCTAATATTTATCTTGTGAACAGGTTAACAGTTTAAAGCAAGCTCGGGTAAACAGAGAGCAAAACGAAAGGGTTTAGCCTTTTTTTAAAAACATGTTAACAGGGTGGAAACGAAAGGAACAACAGTATGTACATGCTTGGAACGAACAAGAATATTATTTACATGTTATGCCATGAAACGAAAAGCTCAAAGGTAAGAATAACTCACCTTGCTTCAGGCTGGAACGTGTGTTGGGCCTTTAAGTGGTCTCCTTGAATGCTTCTGGATTCGGAGGGAGAAACCAGGGGTTACGTCCTTGATACTGGATTCAACAAAGAAGAACAAGTGTGAGGTTCTTCCTACTGGATTCGAATGGTAACAAGGTGTATGGATGTTTCAGATTCTAAGTGTTTGGATTCTGGGTATTGATTTCTCAAGTGTTTGATGAACTTGAGAGTTTTTGTTGTGTTTTAGAATTTTCTGCAGATTCCTTCGTCTGGCCCAAAAGACCCCCCTAACATGTGTGGTGGAGGCTCATATTTATAGATGGCTTAGACTGATGCTTTGGGAGGGAAAATAAAACAATCAAACAAAAGGTGTATGTTGTATTTGTAGCTTTCGAGGGACAGTGTTTTATTGCCATTTTGGTGCAAGGAATTGGACAATGCAGGACTGTTGTGCAGCAGTTTTGGAGTTTTATGGACAGTGAATCAGGCCTGAGCCTGGCAACGCATGTGACTTGGTCAACAAATTCCTTTGGCCTCTCATCCTTTTGTCTTGACTCCCTAGCCTCACCTTTCGACCAGACTTTCAGTAACCATCTCCTCTTTTCAATCGAAGTGACGTTTGAATGACTTCCCTAGACAATCCTTTGAATGGTCCAAATTAATGCTCTTGGGATGGAAGGCTCAATCGAAGCTTGCAACGCTGGAGAAGTCACTCCCCCAAACGAAAAAGGCGTGCAAGGGCAGGATGTGTGATCGAAAGAGGGCAAAAGAGAGGCTTTTTCCTCCCGGATCGAAGGACATCAAAAGGGAGCTTTTTGCCTTGGAATCGAAGGAAGTCTTTGCCTCAGTCGAAGCTTATGGTCGAAACAAGTTAACTCGAAGGAAGCTGTTGCACAGAACGAAGGATGTAATCCAAGTTGCATTTGAAGGAGGCTCTTGCTCAACTGAAGTTTTCATCCAGGCACACAGAAGGTGAGTGCCTAAACAAAGACTTGCCTTGCAGGGGGTACATGTGACCAGTAAGTCATGGCCTTCGATTGCAAGCATGCAGGCAGCAATCTTGTCCCGTCGAAGCAGGCTTGTAGGCAGCAAAATGTCCAGATTCGAAAGAGGCAAAATGTCCAGATTCGAAAGAGGCATACATGAGGCAAAAAGTCCAGATTCGAAAGAGGCACGCTAGTAGCCATTTTGAGCAATCGAAGGAGGCCAAGAGTCAATCGAAAGAGCTGAATCGAAAAACACTTGTTTTTATCCAAATTTTTGTCAAAATGTTATTTTTATCTGTTTTCTCCATTTTAGACAGTTTCCAAAGTACTTGTACAAGCTTGAACCTTGAGAATCCTTGTGAGAAAGGCCTTGAAGAATGAGAGGGAAAATTTTGGGGTACAACACTCCTCTTCTAGCAAGGTGGTTTATTTCTCACCTTCCACAATCAGTCTTGAAGAATGAGCAAGGTTTGAGGTGGTCACAACGATTTATGACTCTTACACATTCAGATGTTCATTGGTGTTCCCGATCTAGAGAAAATGTTATCATCATTGATTGTTGTGGAGAATTCCCTAATGTACCTCTACTTGGCATTAGGGGAGGCATAACCTACAACCCCTGCTTGGCTCTGAGACAGTTTGGGTACGCCCGAAGGGATGGCCCTCATGACATGCTGATTCCAGACTTGGTTTTTGACTTCGACAACGGCGATCAAGGACTTCGACAAAGGTTTATCCGAGCTTGGAGGATGCCCAACAAGGTGGACAGTAAGACCTTGGGACACAAGAATTCCACCCCCCTTGAGCCATACCTCAAGTGGGTACGAACCCGCGCCCAAAGTCTTATGATGCCTTACCCCTACATTCTTCCTGTGATCAAAGAGTCTGTTATGGAAGGAGAGGTTCCATACACCCTCCTACACCCTGACATGCCAACATCACTTGAAGATTTGCAAAGGAGTTGGATACAGCTCAAGGGAGAACGCGATACTTTTGAAGCCCAATTCTACGCCAGTGAGAAGAAGGTTTTGGAACTTACTCGCCAACTTCACGAAGAGCAGACTCTCAACACCTATATTGCACCAAAGAGGATGCCCAACAAAAAGTCCACCGAATGAGGCCCGATATGTATGAAAAGATCAAAGCCGAAGTAATGAAGGAATTCAATGCCGGATTTCTTGCTGTTACTTCCTATCCACAATGGGTCGCTAACATTGTGCCCGTGCCTAAGAAAGATGGCAAAGTAACAATGTGCATGGATTACCGAGATTTAAACAGGGCTAGCCCTAAAGATGACTTTCCACTACCGCACATTGACATTTTGGTCGACAACACAGCTCAACATAAGGTATTTTCTTTCATGGATGGATTTTCGGGGTACAACCAGATCAAAATGGCCCCCGGAGACATGGAGAAGACTACTTTTGTTACGCAGTGGGGTACCTTCTGCTATAAAGTGATGCCATTCGGACTTAAGAATGTCGGGGCAACCTATCAGCGCGCCATGGTAGCTTTGTTTCATGACATGATACATCATGAGATCGAGGTCTACGTAGACGACATGATAGCCCATTCACAAACAGAAGAATAACACCTCGACCATCTGCAAAAGCTTTTTGTCAGATTGAAGGAGTATAAGCTCAGACTGAATCCTAGCAAGTGCACTTTCAGAGTCATGTCTGGTAAACTCTTGGGATTCATCGTCAGCAACAAAGGCATTGAGGTTGATCCTGCTAAAGTCGAAGCTATATGAGAAATGCCTGCCCCCCGCACTGAAAAGGAGGTCAGAGGTTTCTTAGGACACCTAAACTACATTGCAAGGTTCATTTATCAGCTAACATCTACCTGTGAACCAATCTTCAAGCTGTTGAAGAAAGATCATGTGGTTAAATGGAATGAAGACTGTCAAGCTGCTTTCGATAAAATCAAGGAGTATTTGCTAGAACCTCCTATATTGATGCCACCCATCGAAGGAAGGTCGTTAATCATGTATCTGAATGTTTTGGATAATTCAATGGGGTGTGTACTGGGCCAACATGACGAGTCTGGTCAAAAAGAGCTATCAATTTATTACCTTAGCAAAAAGTTTACCGACTGTGAGACTCGCTACTCACTGCTCGAGAAAACTTGTTGCGCTTTGGTATGGGCTACTCGCCGACTAAGGCAGTATATGTTGACACATACCACTATGATGATTTTTAAAATGGATTCTATCAAGTATATCTTCGAAAAGCCTGCTTTATCTGGAAGAATCGCTAGATGGCAAATGATCCTGACTGAGTATGATATCCAATACACAACCCAAAAAGCTATAAAGGGGAGTGTACTAGCTGACCATCTAGCTCATCAAGCTGTCGAAGATTACCAATCCATGAAATTCGACTTTCCCGACGAGGACATTATGACATTGGACAACATTGAAGGTAACATACCGTATGACGGACCTGAACAAGGATCCCGATGGACCCTGTACTTTGATGGTGCTTAAAATGCACTTGGCAACGGTATCAGCGCAATACTTATCTCTCCAAAAGGTTGCCATACACCTTTCACTGCTAGACTCTGCTTCAATTGCACCAACAACATGGCCGAGTATGAAGCTTGTATCTTTGGTCTCAAGGCTGCGATTGACTTGGGAATCAAATATTTGGTTGTATTTGGAGACTCAGCTTTGGTTATCAGTCAAATCAAAGGAGAGTGGGACACTAAACATCCTAACCTCATCCCATACAAAGAGCATGTCCTGACATTGTTACCTCAGTTCGAGCAGATTACCTTCGAGCACTTCCCGCGAGAAGAAAATCAGCTAGCGGATGCTCTAGCCACAATGTCTTCCATGTTTAAACTTAACTGGGATAATGAGGATCCCCAAATCACCATCGAGCGAATGGATGAACCTGCACATTGTCAGGATATTAATACTGAAGAAGTAGTGGAACAACCCTGGTTTCACGAAATCAAAAGGTATCTCGAGACTCTAGAATACCCTGAAGGAGCTTCAGTCAATGACAGAAATTTCTTAAGGAGATTTGCTGCCAAGTTCTTCCTGAGCAATGGCATCCTATACAAACGCAACCATGATTGTGTTCTGCTTCGTTGTGTGGACAAGGTTGAAGCTGAGCAGATCATGACTGAACTGCATAGTGGCACATTCGGCACCCATTTGAGCGGACATATGATGGCTAAGAAGATTCTAAGGGCAGGCTACTACTGGTCTACCACGGAAGCTGACTGTCATCAATACGCCCGTACTTGTCACAAATGCCAAGTTTATGCTGACAAGGTACATATTCCTCCAGT
The DNA here is from genome assembly GCA_948472305.1 of Vicia faba. NCBI lineage: Eukaryota > Viridiplantae > Streptophyta > Magnoliopsida > Fabales > Fabaceae > Vicia > Vicia faba. Next base: position 1,556,290,039 of record OX451738.1, on the reverse strand, counting down.
TCCTCTCAATGTTCTAACAGCTCCTTGGCCATTCGCGATGTGGGGTATCGACATGATTGGAGAGATCAAGCCTACAGCGTCCAATGGACACCGCTTCATCCTGGTGGCCATTGATTACTTTACCAAGTGGGTCGAAGCAGCTTCCTTCGCCTCTGTTACAAAGAATGTGGTTGCCCACTTCATCAAACAGAACCTCATTTGCCGGTACGATATTCCTGATTGAATCATTACGGATAATGGTGCAAACCTGAACAACACTATGATCACCGCTCTGTGCGAGCAGTTCAAGATTCAACATCACAATTCATCTCCCTATCGACCAAAGATGAACGGTGCTGTTGAAGCTGCGAACAAAAATATCAAGAAGATCATTCAAAAGATGACAGTCACCTACAAGGACTGGCATGAGATGTTACCGTTTGCTCTACACGGGTACCGTACCACGGCCCGAACATCAACTGGGGAAACACCCTTTTCTTTGGTATATGGCATGGAAGCTGTTTTACCTATAGAAGTTCAGATTCCTTCCCTAAGAATCATGAAGGACGCTGGTTTGAATGAAGACGATTGGATTCAGACCCAACTTGATCAACTTAACTTGATTGACGAGAAGCAACTTACTGCTGTTTGTCATGGCCAGACGTATCAAAAACGTATGATCAAGGTCTTCAATAAGAAAGTCAAGAGACAATTATATCAAGTCGGGGATCTTGTAATCAAGCGGATTATCTTACCGTAAAGTGATCCCAGGGGAAAGTGGACTCCTACTTACGAAGGACCATTTGTGATCAAAAACATCTTTTCTGGCGGGGCAGTGATTCTGACCACCATGGACGGTGATGACCTGCCGCACCTTGCAAACGCGGACATAGTTAAAAGGTACTACGCATAAACGACCCGACAAGTTGAAAACCCGAAAGGGCGACTTGGGCAAAAATGGGTATCCCAGCGAATCGAAAACCCGAAAGGGCGGTTCGGGAAAAAATTAGGGATAAACAAAAAAATCTGTACATCCGAAAAATTGAAAACTCGAAAGGGCGACTTGGGCAAAAAAGGGTTTCCCGGTGGATCAAAAAACTGAAAGGGTGATCCAGGCAAAAGTTAGAGAATTAAAGCGTAATGACTATGTCTCGTCGGATCACTTTAAGGACAATCTCTTCACGGACAGGCTCCAAGCTTATGATCTATCCAATCATCTGCGGACGAAGCAACGAATGGACAAGATACTCAGAGTTGTGAAGGCTATAGCAGAATGGGAACCCCATGGAATTGTTACACATAGCCATCTTTCTTTGTATAAAATTTTTCTCAACTTTATGACAACATTCTCTTACTGGGATGTATGTCTCCTTTGTACAAATACTTACACAAAGTTAATACAAAGTTACTTCAAAGTACAAAAAAATTGTTTGCCTTTTCTTTCTTTTTTACACTTGTGTTTTATTTGAAAACATCCAATGATTTATTAAATGAGCATATGCATTTGAATATGATCATTGCTTACAAACAAAACGAAATGAGAAAAAATAATTACTGATAGGATGGAAGTGTAGGAAAGTGTCTTTAGGATATTCCAGGAGAAATCCCCTGTAATACATCATCCAGATCCTAAGCAGAACTAAAGCTTTGAAATGCATATCCCCAGCGGAGTTAAGTTTCAAGGATCCCCATCAGAGTTGAGTATTCAAATTTCCAACCAACAGCGGAGCAAAACTTTGAACTACAAACCCTCAGTAAGAATGAAACTTTCTTCCCCAAGCAGAGTCAAACCTTCAACCTGTGAACACCAGTGAAGACCATCCAGTTTCCTCCCTTCTCTCGGAGAGCTACTTTTAAACCAGATAATTCATCAGAAAGTTATTTTTAAACTTTTTCCTAGTGAAGTCGCCAATCAAATCAGCACGTCACTAAGACCCCCAGCGGAGTGGAAAATTTGAGCTACCAATCCCCAACGGAAACCATTCAGTTTTCCCCTGATATCCTCAACAGAACAGAGTTTCTCATTCTTGATTCCCTAGCAGATTGGCATACACCCAAGCTCCTAATATTTCCGACAGAATGAGAATTCTCATTCTCAGAGTGGCATACAACCTAAGCTCCTGAATTTCTTCCAAGCAGGAATAAGCTTTCTTCAGAGTCCCGAGCTTACTCTCCAGCAGTATAGCTATTCCCCACAGAGTTTTTTTTACTCCCCAACAAAATCAAGACTCTCATCTTTGATTCTCCAGTAAAGTTGCCAGATCCTTCTTTACTCTCAGCATAAATTTGTCAGAGTTTTTAATCCACTGCAGATCGAAGATTCTCGTTCTTGGCTCCTCCCCGCAAATTCCCCTAGCAGAATGAAGATTCTCATTCTCAATTCCTCACGGAGCTTTCAGATATTCCCCAGCGGAGTTCTCCTCAAACAACAAAACAAGAATCCCCAGTAGATTGGCATACAACCCAAACTCCTGATGTTCCCAGCAGTATAGCTTCTCCCCACAGAGATTGTCGAAAAGCTTGAAGACACACATATTCTTCAACAGTGGTCCAGGATTTATTTTCCGGACAGCAGTCAAAGATTTTATTATCTCCAACTATCCATGATTTATCTTCATCAGCAAGACATCTTATCAGCTTACATGCGCATACATTGCATTCATATATCATAAACATTGATAAAACACATATATTGCATCATACATTTCATGCAACATAACTTTGTGTTTCAGCTAATATTTTACCCTTTTCAGGATAAGATTAGCAAGCTTCGAATTCAAGGATTTATGAAAACAGTTTACGGATGCTTCCCAACATGGATGTCAAGCTATCGCTTGTTCAGATTCAATTTCTGAAAACAGTTTACGGATGCTTCCCAACATGGATGTCAATCTATCGCTTGTTCAGATTCAATTTCTGAAAACAATTTACAGATGCTTCCCAACATGGATGTCAATCTATCGCTTGTTCATATTCAATTTCTTAAAACAGTTTACGGATGCTTCCCAACATGTATGTCAATCTATCGCTTGTTCATATTCAATTTCTGAAAACAGTTTACGGATGCTTCCCAACATGGATGTTAATCTATCGCTTGTTCAGATTCAGCCCATTGAAAACAGTTTACAGATACTCCAAACACGGATGTTAATATATTGCTTATTCAACTTCAAGGATTTCTGAAAACAGTTTACGGATACTCCAAACACGGATGTTAATCTATTTCTTATTCAACTTCAAGGATTTCTGAAAACAGTTTACGGATGCTTCCCAACATGGATGTTAATCTATCGCTTGTTCAGATTCAGCCCATTGAAAACAGTTTACGGATACTCCAAACACGGATGTTAATCTATTGCTTATTCAACTTCAAAGATTTCTGAAAACAGTTTGTGGATGCTTCCTAACATGGATGTCAATCTATCGCTTGTTCAGACTCAACTTCTGAAAATAGTTTACGGATACTTCCCAACATGGATGATAATCTATCGCTTGTTCAGATTCAACTTTTGAAAACAGTTTACGGATACTTCCCAAAATGGATGTTAATCCATTTCTTGTTCAACTCCAGAGCCATGAAAACAGTTTACGGATGCTTCCAAACATGGATGTCAATCTATCGCTTGTTCAGATTCAGCTCACTGAAAATAGTTTACGGGTGCTTCCAAACATGGATGTCAATCTATCGCTTGTTCAGATTCAGCTCACTGAAAACAGTTTAAGGAAGCTCCAAACACGGATGCTAATCTATTTCTTATTCAGACCCCCAGCTCAGAGACATTCCAGACCTGGATATCTTTATGATACTCATTCTTTCGCCTACAACATACAGTTCAATAAATATTCTTGGATGGCATCTTTAAGCCCATCTCCGACAAGGTTTTGTCACATCTCCAAATGGCATCTTCAAGCCCATTCTCTCAACTATGCTTTGACGAGTGCAAATTTATGGGCACTCTAGTGTCCAATCATCTTTTACCTTTGAGTCGCGAACGGCAAAATTGCCAATCTAACTCTTCAGGTTCAAGAAGATTGAACAGGGGCAGCTGTTGTACCCCAAAATTTGCCCTCCCTTTTTCACAAGAAATCACAACCTTAGGTTTTTCTCTGATTTTTAAGATTGGCTCAGGAATCGATCAAACAGACTTTTCTTTGGCAGTAAATCAAGAATCAGATTTTCTCTCGCATTTCTCAGAAGAAATTGAATCCACAAAAATTCAATTTACTGTTACATTGTTTTCACACTTTTTCAAGTTTGCTGAAAAGTTAACTAGTTGTTTCTCAAGGCCTGATTCTCTGGGATAAGAGCTGAGACTCTTATTTGGAATATTAAGGCATCTGTTTGTTAATGGAACGAAACGTTTGCTTGTTAATGGAATGCTCGCTTATTTATGGGAATACACAACGCATATGTTGATTGGAATGTTGTTGCAAAGTTACGAGACTGTAAAGTTTTGGATTATTTGAGATTTAAGTTATTTGGATTAGAATTGTTGGAATGCAATTTCAATTATTTTGATTTGAGAATCTTAAATAATTAAGTAAAGATGCAAGGAAGAATGGCAAGATATGTGACAATAGAAAATTTCTTTTGGATAAAGACTTTTTATTCATTTCAAATGTTGTTACAAACTTATTTGAATATTGTAAGTTTTACAACTTATAGTATTTAAAATAATAAATGTTTACAATAAATGGAAAATAAATCTAAGTCTAAAGCCTAAACTCCATTTCCCCATGCTCAAGGTCTCTTGTTTCCTCTGCTTTCTCTATCGTCCAATTGGTGCTCACCTGAAAAAGACAAAGGAAAAGAAAATTAGTACAAGAATTTTCAAATGAAAAAGAAAGAAAAAAAAATCATCATTAAAAATTTCCGTCTGGAATCAGAATGCTTATTTTTCATCATATTTTATTTTTCTCTTTGCAAATCACAAGAAGATTTCTCTTCTTGGTTCACAAAGAGAAAATTAAAAATACAAAATTGAAAAATGCAAGCATACAAAGCAAGCTGAGTTTCAAATGTCAACATGCACCAAAACTGTCAAAGCATAAGCCAAACTATACCATTGCAACTCAACCAAAACATGGCAGCAAACTAAATGCAAGCATACAAAGTTACAAAGGCAAACAGGCGCCAAACTGTCAAAGCATAGGTCAAACTGCACAAGCAAAGAACCTGATGTAACAAACAGCAAGCAAGGTCCCAAACTGAGTTATAAAACAAATTGGCCAAACTGAGTTATAAAACAAATTGGATGTAAACTGTAAAAATATGGCAAGCAGCATGAAAATAGAAAAATGCAGCAAGCAAAAGTAAACAGCAGGAAAACCAATTCACAAGCCAAAAGATTGTCATAGTTTTTTTTTCATCATTTTCCAAACAGGGAAAAATTTTCAGAATATAATAAAAAAAGCAAAAGTGCTTTGTTTCATGGAGAGAGAAAGAGAAAAAGATATCACCTTGGATGAGGTTTGACAGTTTGGCTAAAAGAGCAGGCTGTCACAAGTCAACAAAAGCAAAGAGGATATAAAACAAAACAAACGGCATAACAGTAGGAAAAAAAGAACATTGAGCCAAGCTTGAAAACTCAAACTCTCCAAACCTGCCCAAGTTACAAAACACCATAAACCGGCACAAGCTCAACAACAACCAAACTGTAACAAAACCAAAAAACAGCCTAAACCTGCATAACAATCAATGGCCAAACTATAAACCAACTCCAAAACCCTGTTACCAAAGATCTCAACCTGTTATCAAAACAACCAAACTGTAACAAAAAGAACTGCCAACTGTTAAGAACAAACCACAAACAGCCTGAACCAACATAAACAAACATATCAGGCCAACAATTCCAAAACCAACAATTCCAAAACAAACTGTGAAAACTGCACAAACTGTAAACCCAGTTTAACCATCATCAACATTCAGAAAAAGGAAGAGAGGTTCAGAAGTAAAAAAAAATAACAGTTTCAGAACATATTCATCATCAACATTTAGAAAAAGGAAGAGAGGTTCAGAAGTAAAACAACAATAACAGTTTCAAAACATATTCATCATCAACATTCAGAAAGAGGAAGAGAAAATCAGAAGAACATCAACAACACAGTTTCAGAACATATTCATCATCAACATTCAGAAAAAGGAAGAGAGGTTCAGAAGCAAAGCAACAAAAATCAACAAATTTCAGAGCTATACTCATCATCAATATTCAACAAAGAGGAAGAAAATTTCAGAAGCAAAGCAACAAACGTCAACAAAAAACAAGTCTCAGAATCACATCATCATCAACCAAGAAGCAACAAACGTCAACAAAAAACAAGTCTCAGAATCACATCATCATCAATATCCGAGAAAGAGGAAAAAGGTTACCAAAAGCAAACGCGCGGCCATCATCTCCTCCATCCTCCGCCTCTAGCCTCCAAGGAAGCGTTGCCGGTCCAACATCTCTCTCCCTCCACTTTCCAGAAAAAACTCAAGGTAAGTTTTTTCTCAAACCTTCGCTACGTCATAGACATAAACACCATAAATTAAAAAACAAAACTGAAGCAAGCGAATCAAACCATGAAATTGTAAAACGCGAAAAAGATGATGAATCGTACCGTTCAAACAAACACGGGATCGTTTCAAAGAGGATAGAGAGTGAGGGGGTGACGCTCCGGTGGCTAGGGCTTGGAGGGAGTATCGAATCAAAAGCGCATGTGAGGCTGAGAGGGATGAAGAGGAAGAAGGAGCAAGCGGTGCCGCTGTGTATCAAACAGAACAAACCCTAAATTGATCCAAACCCTAACAGAAAATATGAATAAACTTTGCATTGGGCCACCCAAGTGCTAAGCCCACAACGATTTGGCTAATATCCCCCTCTGTTTTCAAATCTGACCCCTCATGCCTTCTTTATTTTTTATCTTGGGCCTAATCCATATTCAACCCATTAGCCCATTTCTTCTTTTTTAATTTCTTTTCTTTTGATTAACAAACACTAATATTTTCTTATTAATTCATTTTAATTAATTTGTTAATAAAAACACTAACACTAATACTAATATTAAAACTTTAACTTTCTTAAATAGTTTTATTTTAATTATTTTCTTTTTAACACATTAATAAAATACAAGAATAATAGAAATTTAATTTAATTAATTTTTCTTCCTTTAAATTTTTTTTAATTAATAAAACACAAAAGAATAAAATATTTAATCTTTCTTTTTTTAGAATAGATTTTTATTTATACATGCATCTCATAATTTATTGATTTTCCTTATTTTATAATTTGTTATAATTTATATTGAATTGCGACAATTCGATTTGGTTGTAACACTTGATATTTGGACTTTATTATCCTTGTGAGATTCATCCCCATTTGTAAATAATTGTACCCCCATCCCCGGATACTTTTGTAATAGCTTAGAATTTTAATTCTCGCACTTTATGCTTTCAAATATGCCATGACTAGAGATTAGGGTTTGTATGTGAAAATTTAAAATCAATCGCTAGATGACCTAATACAAGATCCAAATGCATGAAAATGACAAACACAATTCACACATGCACCTCTAGGGTAATCTCGCTTGTTGCTTCGGAAAATGCAATCATGTCCCTCGAATATGAGACACTCTAGCAAATGCCCCTTTGATAAACAAAGATCGTAGTCCCTCGATGACCCTCAATGTTGCCTTCGATAAAACGATCTTGTCCCTTACAAAATTGCTAGAGCGTCTCACAAGTTGCCTTCAATGATTGTATGCGATGACCCGTGCCTGTCCCGTTTAACATCCTAACACAAGGTTGTTCACCAAATACAATGGTGAAATAACACTGTCAAAAGGGTTAAAAAACATAGGAAAGATCTTTGAGTAAAATAGGGTAGACAACTCTTAGTTACTTGATCAAAAGCTTGTAAAACATCCTTGATATTTTCAAACACACTTCAAAACACAATTTCAAAACAAACTTTCAAACATTGAAAAATCTTTTTAAAAAACAAACACCTTTGTATATATTCAAACAAGAATCATTATAAAGGTTGCCTAGACAAGGCCTCTTTTTCAAAGCATTTTCAAAACCACACACACAAAGCACCATTTCAAACAATTGAAAAGCAAAAGTAAGTGATCTAAAACAAGTAACTAAGAGCCCATGGAAAACCATGGATGAAAAGGGTGCTTGCACTTTCCCTTTTCATAATCTACCCCCCGAACCCAAGAAAACATCTCAAAGGTCTTTCCTGTGCTTTTTGACCTTTCCTTTGGATAAAATAAAAATTCGATGGCGACTCTTGCTAAAACGCACAATTGCGAACACAAACGCAAAACCTCAAGTCAGTTTTCCCACCGTATCACAGTTTCCAGCAAGCCTTCTCTTATCCCCATGAAGTTTATTTCTTCGCACTGCATATAGTTATCACTGTATAACATTGCATCCTCAAAAGCGCGTAGTCGATCCATCAGAATGGATCTTTGCGGTAAAAGAAATTCAAACATGCATACGAAGCATAAGCCAGATCAGGTACCTTACACAAAAGACCTGAATTATTCAGGGACAACAATACATCCCTACGGGAGGGTATCATGCCCAGAGTCCCCAGTCGGTGACCTTCACCTTTTCAATGCCCAGCAAAACCAATACACTTTGTCATTCTAAACCCAGTTCTTGTCTGGTAGTCAGTTCCCTAAACACTCGTCTATGTCCATTCCTAAACACTCATCTGTGTCAGTCTCTCAAACACTCGTCCGTGTTTACCTTTTGATACTCACCTATATCTTCTTTCAATACTCGTCCGTATTGATTCAAACACTCGTCTGTGTTTAACCTTTGATACTCGCTTGTATCTTCTTTCAATACTCATCCGTATTGATTCAAACACTTGTCCGTTTTTAACCTTTTGATACTCGCACGTATCTTCTTTCAATACTCGTCTGTATTGATCCAAACACCCGTCCGTGTTTAACCTTTTGATACTCGTCCGTATCTTCTTTCAATACTCGTCCGTATTGATTCAAACACTCGTCAGTGTTTAACTTTTGATACTCGTCCGTATCTTCTTTCAATACTCATCCGTATTGATTCAAACACTCGTCCGTGTTTAACTTTTGATACTCGTATGTATCTTCTTTCAATACTCATCAGTATTGATTCAAACACTCATCCGTATTTAACCTTTTGATACTCGCTTGTATCTTCTTTCAATACTCGTCCGTATTGATTCAAGCACTTGTCTGGGTTTAACCTCTGATACTCGTTTGTATCTTCTTTCAATACTCGTCCGTATTGATTCAAACACTCGTCCGTGTTTTTTGACACTCGCTTGTATCTTCTTTCAATATTCGTCCGTATTGATTCAAACACTCGTCCGTGTTTAACCTTTCTTGATGCTCGTCTGTGTCGCTTATCTAAACAATCATTATGTCGTAACCCATGTTTCCTTCGTCGAACCTGAGATCGCTCGTAGGCTAGGTTCTTCCTTAGATCATCTTAGAACCTGAGATCGCCCATAGGCTAGGTTCTTCCCATAGATCTTCGTCGAACTTGAGATCGCCCGTAGGCTAGGTTCTTCCTATAGATCATCTTAGAACCTGAGATCGCCCGTAGGCTAGGTTCTTCCCATAGATCATCTTAGAACCTGAGATCGCCCGTAGGCTAGGTTCTTCCTCAGATCATCGCCGAACCTGAGATTTCCCGTAGGCTAGGTTCTCCCCATAGATCGTCGTTGAACCTGAGATTGACCGTAGGCTAGGTTCTTCCTTAGATCATCTTAGAACCTGAGATCGCCTTTAGGCTAGGTTCTTCCCTCAAATCATCGTCGAACCTGAGATCTCCTCTTGGCTAGGTTCTTTCCATATATTTTGTCTTAGAACCTGAGATCGCCCTTTGGCTAGGTTCTCTGTCAAATCACTCTCATGTGTCACCTTAGGATCGTAGGTCGCCTGTAGACCTCGTCCCCTGTCTTTTCATACCAACCATTTGTCTTGTATTGGCATCGCTCCATGTTACAAGTCCAATCTTTGTCTCTTCATTGAAAAAACAAATTTCTTTTCCCCAGCGGATAACACAAAAATAAAGAAAACACTTACTCTTTCTCTCAGGACAAATTTTTGGCATTGGTATTTAATCATCTTCTACCTTGAACTCCCGAAAGGCATGTGCCAATCATACTTTCAAGTATAAGACGATTAAATAGGGGCAGTTGTAATACCCCAAATTTGTCCTACCCTTCTACTTTTATCTGGTTTATGCATTGTCGCGCTTTTCTCATGTATATAACTCCATTAGGTAATTTAACATTGCATACATTCGCTAACAACATAACTTGGTATGGGATCAAAGATTTTGAGGTGTACGGTTTCTCTTTGGCTTTAAGAGTCTCACTTTCATTCAAGGCTGATTCATGTTATTCACTTAACAATCTTTGGTTTATGGAGCTAGGTTTTTGTGTGCATGGTTCATTAAGAATTTCTTGCATCAGGATATTACAAGACACTCGTCTTTAAGGTTCCTTCAAAAGCATCAAGTGTTTACTATCTTCTCAACAACTCGGATTCGAATGAGAATGCTTTGAATTAAAGTTTTTGTGCTTATCTTCATCGTTACAAGGGTTAGATTCCTGATGGGAGTCTATGAGCTTGATGATGCTTGGGTGATACTTTGGTTGCTTAGGATATAGGGTACAAGATATGGTTTGTGGATTCAAAACATCATCACTCTTTCATATATCAATTACTTGTCATGCAAGCTAAGTCTGGCTCGAATTTGGAGAGTTAGATTAGAGGTTCGTTGAGAATGCAAGATAATTTGGATTTGAAGTCGATTCAAGTGATTCCATTACGAAAATTTGGTAAGCATTCAATCATAAGGATATTTTTGAAAGCAAGATGCAAAACATAAGGGCCAAGACACAAAGGCATTCGCACAAAGTTCGACATTGTTCGATATTGTTCAAACTCTTCATCCGTAAATTTCATCATCCATTATCCAAGTTTATCCAAACTAAATCATTTCCAAATCCATCATTCATCATTGTCATTCAACAAAGGCTCGCAAGGTTGTGCAAACCCCATTCAATTTTCTCATTATTCATTCGAACATTAAAGAATAATAAACATGGATTTCTAAGTGATGGAAATAAAGTATGGATCTTTTTGTCATGACAAGTTTCAAACTTTGAAGTTTCGTTCGTGATGTTACTCATGTATTGATGAAATCTTATCCAAATTCATTCAAAGTCCAATTAAAATCTGAAACATTTCATATACAAGGACCATTCAAAACTTATTGCGTTCTATTACGAATGTTACAAAGAAAGTATTCCTATTACAAAATTTCAGCCTATTACAAAGAAAGTATATTACACAAAAAGTGTAGCTGCATCAATTGTCCCAAACCCATGTCATCCCATCTATCTTGGAATTCTTGTCTTGTTGGGAGAGCTTCCATATGCTCTCATAGCCACCTTTCAAGCCGACCAAACTCTATCAAACTTGGCCTTTCATCCTCGCACCATCGAATTCTAAACCCGCAATCAAGAAATTGCTCCAAAACAGCCCAGAGAAGACACCATGTTCAAGAAAAAACAAATGAGAACTAACCCTCAACTGTCAAAAACAGTTTCTAACCAAATTCCAACTACCATAACAGCCCTGCACATAAAAAAGTTTATAACATAATTTCTAACAAACCTACAGCCTCCTAACCAATTCCAACTAACTTCCCAAACTGCAATAACCAAAAAAAACATAATTCTAACTCCTAACTAAATTCTAAACAACTTACTAACAACCTATAACTAACTTTCAACTTCCAAAAACCAGAAAAGAACCAGATCATAACAGAAAAACTAACTCTAATCCTCACCTTCTATATTCTCTAACCAATTTTTAATCAAAGGCGGAGATCCATTCTAATCAGTAACTAACTTTCACAGTCCTAACCAACTATATAATATACACTCACCAGATTCTTCTTCGTTGGGTACTCTCTGAGAAATCATCAGAAAACTTCACTCTTCTCCCTCTTCAATCTTAATCTCTGAAAATATCTCTTTTCTTCATCTTCATCACTCTTTAAATCTACGAAGAATCACAAAAAAAAAAGAACTTCAATTTGTCCCTCTAAAAATAAAGGCAACATCTCTCTACTCTGATTTTCTCTGCTTCGTCCTCCGATCATCTTCATCAGTTCTTTCATCAATTCTTGAATCATCGGAATCTCTGCAAGAGTTTCTCTGCGAGTTTCATCCATTTATCCGCAAATCATCATCAATATTGTCACTGATTCACCAACTCTTCTCATCTATATAATATAGTTTCTGTCAAAAGTGGAGGACATTCCAGATTTATCATTCACACCGATTATACACAAAAAAATCTGAGAGAAGAAAACCACAAAAAGAACTCACCAAGAAGGTTCAGAAGAACTCACGAATTCGCAGCTCACTCATCCTTCTGCAACAAACTCTTACAAATGCTTCAATCTGCAACATCCGCGTCGACGGATCCGCAATAGGCATCACTTGAATCTTCATCACAGCATCAATACCGCATCAACCTTGCGGCTTCATTCATCAACGATTTCGCATAACCTTCATCATCGCTGCTTTCTTTGAATTCATATCTTCCTCTCTGTGAATCGCGTACATCAATTTTTGCCTCATTTCCATCATGAACACGTCTCAAGATTGTTCATCAGTTCATTGATTCCTCTGCACAGATCGACGACGTGCACACAACAAGAACAACAAAAGGCCAAAATTTAGAAACGGATGAAAAGGTTGTGAAGTTTTCAGATTTTTACGATAATAAAATCATAAGGATGGAGACAAAATCGGAAAGAGGTGGTTAATTGGACGATGATATTGGATCGAAGGAGAAGATGAAGTAGTCACAACGGAAAATATCGTCGGAAGAGAAGAAGAATCGCGCCGTTGACGGTTGAAGATGGACATACAACTACAACCCTAATCCCTTTTTTCCATTTTCAGTTTCAATTTTCTTATTTTTATTTTAACTATTGTTTGTTTTTTTCCAATAAGCTGAACAAAGGCTACTGGACTGGATCTGTTGGGCTTGCTACCTGCACCCTCTCATCAGCCCAAATATTCGTTTTTTGTAACAGGAAGATGGTTTTACAAAAAAAAAGGGAGAGCTTCATGGATTGGGCCTAGTACCAAAGTCCTGAACTACTGAGCTTACCACCCGAATTCCTGCATACACCCCCATATGTTTAATTTTAATTATTTTTCTATTTTCCTTTAATTTGTTTTGGCTAATTTTCTCATTATTAATTTTCTCTTTTTACATGATAAAATGATAAATAAAAAATTATTATTAGAATATTTTATGATTTCTCTTCATGATTTCAATTAGAGTTTTCTATTATTTTGTGTTTAATAATCATTTTCATTGTTATTTTTTAGCTAAGAGTCTATGATAGAATATTAATGTAATTTTTGCAATATGGAAGGCCAGGAGGTTAATTCTTTGATCACTCGCGCGGAACAGTTTCTGTAGAGTTTTCTTGTTGCTTGCGTGGCTTTAAAGAGGCAACGGACTTCCTCTGTTCGGTACCATCGGGACTTTATTTTATCCCTCATTTCGCACCTTATTGTATTTCTTTATTGCTTCCTAGAGATCACATGAAGTACGTTAAAATTAGGTTTAGAAATAGGCTAGTCTCCTTTTAACTTTTTTATCCCATTTTTGCATTCGCACTAAAACCAAAAACTTCTTTTTATTTCAAAATTCAAAATACTTTAAAACTACTGATGAGAATCATGCCTTTGCTTAGTACGGGAAATGATAAGCGGGTCTCTTCTCGATCTTATTATTCTTCATTTCAAGTTTAAGTGTGGTTCAATTCTCAAAGACTCCTTTCATGGCTAAGTAGAAAAGTGGATAATATCTCTCTCTTGAGGTCGACCAGTCATTATCTGCAACAAAAATACAAACCAACTCAAACCATTTGTGCGCTCGAGCACCTTTCTTTAGAAACCCTTTTCAGGTAAGGAAACGATTAATTTACTTCTGTGCCAACGCATAAGTCTCCAAAGGTCGAGCTGCGGCAGAAGCCGGAATTAACTTCGTCCATAAAAAACACTAATAAACAAAAACATATGAGCCGAACTACGGTAGCTCTGATTCCTCAAAACGGATACGTAGGCATTGGGGTAGGGCCCAAGCGAGCACAATTTTATTTTCCCTACATTTTTCCCCTTTCTTTTGCATGCATTCCCTTCAGTAGTGTAATAAACAGTAAGCATAGATTAAACACACCCATAAGATAGATAACAAGAGTGGATACCATAGAGTACTACGAGCGTGTGGGGTGCTAATACCTTCCCCTCGCGTAACAGACTCCCTTACCCGATCTCTCGGTCGCAAGGTCGTGACTTCTCCCTTCTCAGGTTTTCTCGATGTTTACCTTTCCCTACATGTGGGATAAAAGACGTTCGATGGTGACTTCATTGTTTTGATGATTTTCAGCCGGTTGTTTCACATAACATGGGCATTTTTGTAAGGCAACAAGTGGAATTACTCTAAGGGTGCCAGTGTGCAAATGTGTTTGATTTACATGCATTATTTATCTTGAATTAGGGTTTGCTACTTGTTAATTTTAGTTTTTCCATACAAACCCTAATTACTAGCATTTATATAAAGTGATAAATTGCGGAAATTAAAATTACTACGTTGTTACATCATTAGGGGAGGGGGAATACAAATTTACAAATGGGGATTGCAAGAAAATTAAACCTAATTATCTATTACAACCATATTGAATAATATACAAGAATTGAAAAGAAAATAATGCAAGAATGTAAATGGAAAAAGAAATAATTTTTGTTGGTTTTTGTTAAGGGTTTTAACCTAATTACTAAAAGGAAAAATAATTAATTAAAGATAAATAAAATTAAACCTAAATTAATTAAGAAAAGAAATTAGGTTAAAAAGTATTTTTTAGGGTTTTTTGTGAAAGGTTTTTAGTTAATGAAAATAATATGAAAATTAATTAATTAAAAGAAACCTAAATTCTAAATTAATTTTAAATGAAAAAAAGAAAAATAATTAAACCTAAATATAATTATTAATTATTTAAACAAAGAAATTAATTTGTTAAGAAAATGTTTTTGTCTTTTGTATTATAAAGAAAATAAAATAAATAAGTGTGAAAATAATAAATAAAATATATTTTGATTTTTTAATAATAATAATAATAATAATAATAATAATAATAATAATAATAATAATAATAATAATAATAATAATAATAATAATAAAATAAAAGAAAAACTGAAATAAAATAAAATAAGAAAAAGAAAATAAATAAAAATGAAATAATAAAAAAAGTTGGGCCAAGTGTTGTGAAAGTAGGCAGGGGGGGTTAAAAGTCAGCAAAAATAACTAGGCCCATTGCAGGAGGCCCAGCGTTGCTTGTAACAAAAAAGGAAGGAAAATGTGAAAAAAATAGACAAAAGGTAGCGCTGGGGCTTGAACCCCTGACCCTTACCATACACGCGTGTTACCTTTGCCACTGGGACGGCTGTACATCCGGTAACATAAACAAAACAACAAATGCATAACACAAGTCAAGTCCTGAAAATGACTTCATCTTCAACCTCCAGCCATGGTTCCTGTAACTTGCTCATTTCTCAACAAAAATGAAAGATGCAAACATGAAAGTTGCTCCATTTTTCCATATGAATCCAACCATATAAATATCATAAGCTATAAATCAAAGATGAATGAGAATTTCTAAAAGTACCAAATTCTGACCTAACTTTTTTCAAAGATTCAAACCTAAAATTCTCTAAGCTTAATCAATATAAATGAAATCTATGGACATGTACAACTTCGGGGCAATGATATCTACATTTTATCTTCACAAATTAGAATCAAATGATGATTGTATGAAGAGATAGAAGTTTACAAATTTACCTCTTGCATCTGGAGTCGTGTATTGAGTTTGAGCAACCTTTGAGATGGACTGATGATTTCTGTAGCTCTCCTGGACCTCCTTGAATGTATTCCAACTCCTACTTTGCTTTGAGGATGGCTGAAACTCTCAACTCAAGTCAAGTTGCAAGCTTTAGTTTTGAAAATGGTGGACAGTGATGGAGGGGTTACAGTCTTGAAACAGGGACTTGGATCACTTGTGTATGATGTATGTAAGGTGTTTTGATGATTAAGAAACAAAGCGCACTAGTGGAAATAGAGATGGGGATTTTTGGCTCAAAACTGTCAAGTTTGGGCAGTTCTGTGCAACAAGGGTGCTTGGGAGAGTTTTAGGATGCTTCCAAATCGTGTCTTTTCTTGCAATTGACTTGTGAATATGTATAGAAAAGGATGGAGATCAAATGCACTCAAGATTTCTGAGTCCTAGCCTTTTGGCTCTATAGCTTGCTTTTGAAGAAAAGTGAGAAGACAAATCTCAAAGTGTTGTACAAGAATGATCTGAGTTGATAGAGGCCTTAGACATATTGCTTTTGGTTTGTAGGGGTTGTGTTCACAAAGAACAAGTGCAAGGCTCAAGAAGTTGACAATTGCAAAAGTGATGCTTTATCAAAATGGAAATGGCAACTTTGTGCCATAAATGGAAAATCATTTTGGACAAAGCTTAAACCAAGTGGATAAGGGCCTAAAGAGTTGTGTAAACCATTAATTATGGAGTGACAAACAAGTTTGAGGCCTGCAAAGTGAATATTATGAAGCATTCGATTCTCTTAGCTTAAATATGCCTTGTAAATCAAGTTTGAAACCCTAACTTCTTGCCTTCGATTCTCTTAGCTTAAATATGATCTCAATGAGTTATTGGACATTTTGGAAAGCTTGTAACATCCTATACAATCTCTATGTTGGACATTTTTGAAGATTCATCTTTTAACTATGTGAAAAATTGCCATGAAGTTAGGTCAAAATCCTGCCTAAACTAGGGCAAAATTTCACTAAGTCCTCAAGTTTCATGAACATGTCTTCACAAAATCATAACTTGAAATCCAAACATTTCTTAAAAATTTATCTTCTACAATTTTTTAGATCTCATTGAGATATAAAAATTTCATGTTGGAAGTTTCCTTTGAATCATCTTGCATCATGGTGGAAATTTAGCTCAAAGTTGTGAAAAAAAACATGAATTTCCAACACTTAGAAAAAATTCTAAGTTTATAAATTTTGACTTTTCAAAATGAAATCTCGACTTTTTGATTTCTTGATGAACAAGTTTCATATTTTGATATGTCTTGATGAATTGTAATCTTTGAAACTTGATTTTGACCAAAAAATCAAAGTTTGACTTTTCAGTGTACAGTTGACTTTTCATCAATTGACTGAAATTCATCTGTCAATTAATTGATCTTGAGAAATGTTTTGAGCCATGCCATTAGGTAAAATGAATCATTTGAATCCTTGAGGTCATGTCTTAAACCAATAAGTCATTTTCTAGGTCAAAAATCAGAAATTGAACCTTCCCAGTCAAAACCTTAATTTTGACCATTTTGCCCTTTTGATGATCTGATCAAATTTCTTGAGGAATTGTGATCCAAACTTGATAAATTGACATATATGAGTTAATGATGTTGATATGGATAAAAAAATATGAAGTTTGACTGCAAATTGACCATAGTTGACTTTTTCCCTAATACAATCGATTTTTAGGTCATCTGATCAATTGATTGAGCAAAAATGTGATCCAAGACTTGAAACTTGACATGAGAAATCTTGAGGGTTCAAAATGATTCATGAAATAAATAGGAGAATTAAAACTCCATTTGTTCTTGTGCAAACTCAAACCGTAATTTTCAGTCATCAATGCTAGAGGAGGTGTCTTAAGCTGATCAAACCTTGTGTAGTCTTGAACTAAAGGAGATCTTGTGAGAGATTGCTTGAGAAATGAGAGGGAAAATTTTGGGGTACAACACTATGTATTTATGTCGATGACTTATTGATAACATGTAGCTGCAAGAAATGAATTGAAGACTTCAAAGGTGATTTTAGCAAGGAATTCTAAATGTATGATATGGGAAAGAGGTTTGATGATGCATCAAAGAAGATATGCAAGCAAAATTCTCAAGAGATTTGAGATGGAAAAATGCAACTCGACTTCGATACCCGCTGAACCAAGACTACAAATGTCAAAAGATTCATATTCAGATGATGTCGGCCCAACCCAATACATAAGAGTTATTAGGTCACTAAGATGCCTTTGTCACATAAGTCCTGACTTAGCATACACTGTAAGTATGGTGAGTAGATTTATGCAGAAACCAAATTTATCAAATCTAGCAGCGACGAAGAGGATACTAAGGTATCTCAAAGGAAATCTTGACTATGTCATTTTGTTTCCTGCAATTGATAAAGGAAAATGATGTAAGTTAGTGGTTACACCGACTCAAGTTAGTGTAGTGATGCTGAGGATTAAAAATCCACAGCTGATTATGTATTAATGCTAGGTGGTGCACCAGTTACTTGGATTTCAAGAAAGGAACCACTGGCAGTAGTTGCATTATCATCGTGTGAAGCAGAGTATATAGTTGCTTCTCTTTGTGCATGTCAAGCAACATGGATGGTGAATCTAGTAGAAATATTATAGAGAAGGATCATGAAGCAATTACCATGAAGATCGACAACATGTCAGCTATCAATCTGAAGAAGAACTTGATAGCACATGGAAAAAGCAAGAACATCGAGATGAGGTTCCATTATCTCCTAGAGTAGGTAGAAAAAGGGAAGATGAACTTAGAATACTACAGAACTGAGAATCAGATTGTAGACATCATGATGAAAGGTGTGCAGGTCAACGTGTTTAGAAGACAAAGAGCTATGATGAATGTAGATAACTTAGACACAATGAATTAGGTGATGTGTTGATATTGTAATTTCTTGTGTTTAAGCAACATATTGCTCGACAGAAGGAAGGTTATATCAAAATTGTTGTGTGTTGTGTCGAGTTGTTTAGCAGTCGAAGTGTCGAAGGAGTTTCCACGACAGGACTTCAACTTAGGCATATTTTGTAATGTTAGAAAATTAGGTATTTTAGGTTTTTGTATTTGTGGGCTTTGTCTTAGATAGCAAGCAAGATCATTATAAATAGAGGGAGTAACCCCTATTTTAAAAGATAGTGTATTCACAAAATTTTGCAATTGCAAAGTGAATAAAATTTTTCACAATTAGTAGGCAGAGAGAAATTATGCAAAAAATTACCATCTTCTACCAATTTCGTCAAACCCTAATTCTTTCATTCATTGTTATCGTGTATTGATAATAATCTTGTTCATCAAGATTGATATAAATTATCCATAGATCTTAGTGGATATCCAACAAGTTTCTCATTCATTCTTGCTTTTTCTACTTTTGATGCATGAAATGTAATTCCTTAAATGATTTTTATTTAAAATCCTTCAGGTTACATCAAGTAGAAACTACTTAAACTACATTAGGTTACATCATTCATTTGAATCATTATGTATTGGAGGTTGACGGGTGACTGTTGATATTTCTCACTAATACGAGAAAATTTGAAGTTCAAAGTTTATATTCACCCCTATGAAAATTTGAATTTCAAAATTTAAACCCTATTACAAATTACAAAATCTGGACTTCTATACTTGTTATTTTTTGTCATTTTGTTTGTGTTTTCTAATGATACCCCGTGTCTTGCATGATTTTAAAACAATGGTTGATGAACAACCAAGGTATAAACATGGTCGACTAACTAAACATGCTTTAGTATGTAGGGACAGAGCCAAATCCTTGCAAGTTCTTGGAGAGTCATCTCATATTCTTATGAATATTTAACAAGTATACTAAAAATGCCGCAAAATAATAAATCAGAGTTCGAATCCACATGAATTGGTTTATTTAAATAGTGTTATTGAAAAATACTAGAATTGTTTAAATTGAGGGGTTTTTTCCATAAAATTTGGTTTTAAGCAGAAAAGAAAAATAAAAGATGAAAGTTATCTTAAATTAAAACGACTGGGTCTTTCTCGAATCCTTTATTCATCACTGTTTGATAATTGCGTCTATTTCCTTAAACTAGTCCTTTATTTTTATGATGAATGAACAAATTAGTTATACCCAATTCCTTGGTATATAACCCTCTATTTTAATAAAACCTCACAATCCTTTAGGTGAATTTAAAATCAAGTTAATTTTTATCGCACATTAGTTCTTATATCACAAAATTATAATTCTCTGTTCCTAAAGTAATTATTAATTTTGAAGACTTAAGTTAGGCCAAGTTTCAAAAGTTAGGTCAATAGTTATTCAAAACTTAGATCAATTCATATATTCATAAACATACAAAAAACATTAAGAAACAAAATATAACGGAATAATACTAGAATTGAAAATTAATGAAATAGTACTTGACTAGTTACATTGTTCAAACATATCAAAATAAAACAATCTCAAAAGGCATAGTCTAATAAATATTAGCTACTTATAATCAAATTAATAATAGAAATAAGTTTTTTTTATAAAAAAGATAGGAAAAATACTCATTTTGGTCCCTTAACTATAGGTCATGGTTCAGTTTGGTCCCTTAACTTTTTTCGTGCCAAATTGGTCCCTTAAGTTTCAAAATGTAACCACGTTAGTCCTTCCATTAGTGAAACGTTAGTTAAATTCAAAAAACAGGCTCCAAGTGGCATTTGTCATGTTGAAGTGGCTTGCTGGAGGCAATGTGGCAAAAAATAAGGACATACAATCGCCAAAAGCACACAAAAGGATATGCATGTTCATTTTGTCCAAAACCAAAAACAAAATAAAGATAAAGAACGAGAATCTGCATAGGCGAGTTTGAAAAGGCTTGCGAAGGTGCTTGAGAAGATAATTGTGTATATGATTGCGAAGGTGATTGCGTTCCAGGTAACTATTCTCACACTCGTTGGTAACTAGGACTTAGGGATTTAGGTATTCCATTCAATGCTTGTTATGAGATTTGGGGATTTAGGTATCTTATTCTTGTTTGTTCTATGTGTCTTCGTAACTGAATGTTTGTTATGGGATTTAGGTTTAATGGACGAATTTCTAAAACTCGTAATTCACCACAGTGGTGAATTCGTTAATCCAGAGCTTAGTGTCTATGAAGGAGGCCTGATATTTGAATTGTCAGTAGATGCTAATAGGTGGAGTTACTTTGAGTTAGTTGGTGTATTGAAATACTTAGGTTATACGGAAATGTAGAGAAAATGTATTACAAAGACCCATAATTTGGGATGCATGAACTAGTTGATGACAAAGGTGCTCTAGAAATTACAGACCTATATAGGGTGAACCATAGTGTTCATGTCTACATTCAACATAATTTGTCTCAATTTGAGTATTGTGATGGTCCTGTTGAGGAGCCTAAGAACATTGTAGATGAGATGGAGGAGTTGCTTAGCAAGCTGCATGATGACATTGAAGGAAAGTTAAAGGAGTCTGTTATTGGTGTGGATGAAGGTAATGATGGATTGAATGATGCAAATGTTGTTGTGGAACAAAGTAATGCTGGACTAAATGATGCAAATGTTGGGGTGGAAGCAACAAGTGTTGAAGTTGAGTCAAACAATTTTGAGGTGGAGCCAAATACTGATGGTCAGGTGCATGATGAATCCAATTCTGATGACAGTGAGGATGAGAGTTACCAGTTTATATTGCCTTAGAAGTAGCCTTTGACAATGAATCTGATGGTTATGAGGACATTGATGAAAATGAAATTGCAAACCTGACTATGTATGAGAGTAATGAAATATCAAAAGGAAAAGGAAAAGGAAAGTGCAGCAAAGATACAAAGGAATATAAGGGGAGTGACAATAACAGTGATGATCCTCAAAGTGGTTGTGATAGTGATGACAGTAGTGGGGTTAAAAGGAAGAAATACCCAATTTTCAAAGAGAGAAAAGATATGTCCAATTATAAATGGGAATTAGGAATTTATTTTACTTCAAAGGATGACATTAAGGAAGCAATGGCCTCATATGCTGTTCAAAATGGAAGAGCCCTCAAGACCATAAAAATGATAAGAAAAGGTTGAGGATGAGATGTAAGGAAGGTTATGAGTGGGAGGTTTATTTTGCCAAGTTATTAAATGAGGAAACTTGGCAAATAAGGAAAGTAATTGACAATCATAACTGCAGTAGGGAGTATAATGTGAGGATGTTAAGCACAAAGTGGTTGAGCAAGAGGATTCAGAATGCATTGAAAAAAAACCTCAAGTTGAAGGTTCAGGACATTGAGGAAGTGGATTGTAGGGGTAAACAAGACTAAAGCAATAAGAGCAAGAGTGGCTTCAAGGAATAGGGTTGATGGTTCCTTTTTAGGTGATTACACTAGGACATATGACTATTGCCATGAACTGCTAAGAGCCAATCTAGGGTCAACAACTAAGATGAATGTTGAACCTATTCCAGAAGGTGCGGAGGATCAGAGATAATTTTTTAAAAGGCTTTACATATGCTATGAAGGGTTACAGGAAAGTTTCAAATTATGTAGGAATGTGATAGGATTGGATGGTTGCTTTTTGAAGGGGCTTTGTAGAGGTGAAATTTTGGCAGCTTTAGGAAGGGATCCTAATGATCAGATGATTCCTATTGTAAGTACGAAGTGCGCCTAAGAGGGGGGAGGGTGAATTAGGTACTTTAAAAATTCTGGTTTTTAGTGATGATGGTTCTTATTTTTATGGTTATAAGTGAGTTTAGGAAAGCTTAAAAATTCAGAAAAATAAAGAGACACATGCGATATATCCTGGTTCCCCTCACAGTTCGAGAGTACTCCAGTCCCCTTTCAACATGAAAGAGATTTCCTTATTGTGGCAAACTTAAACAAGAACTACCAACCAAACCAAGAACAATCCTCTTGGACCAAGAACAATCCTCTTGGATTTTCACTAAGTTACCTATGAGAACAATCCTCCCAATGTAACTACACTTGTATCCAACAACTTGGAAAGACAAGATTTCAACAAAAACACTTAAACTTAATTCCAACAATCCTGGAAAATACGTAAGTAAATATCAATTTGTGAGTTTGAGTGAGTAGAGTAATATTGATCACTTAGAGTGATTTGACAATGTATAATCTTCTTCTTTCAATAATAATATTGTACAAAGACTCAAGATATATTTGCTCAAAGTTTTCTGTTTGTTAATGTATGAAAATGTGCAGAAAACTTATGCATGAAAATGAAGAATGCTTGAGTTTGTATTTTAAAATTTCAGAAAATATTAATGAAAGAAGGTGTTAGATCTGAATTTGAAATTGAATATTTATATGTTCATAACACGCTTTTGAAACATCACGAAGATCTGGAAATGTATCATGAACAAATGCCAAGTTTGAGTGAAAAGATGTAATGAAAAGGCATGATGAAAAGGCATGAACAAAACTGCTATTTTTCAAATTCGTGCAGTATGCAATCGATTGCACCCTTGGTGTAAATCGATTGCACAAGGTTTTTAACAGCTATTTTTTCAAAATCTTTAAGAGTGCAAAAAGTCAGTAGCAAAGTCAGTAGCAAAAAGTAAATGAGTGTAATCGATTGCACTTGCAATGTAAATCGATTGCATGAGAAACAAAAGCAAACGTTTTGAAAAATTTAAGTATGCAATCGATTGCATAGGTAATGTAAATCGATTGCACATAGAAACAAAAGCAAAAGATCTGAAATTTTGAAGTGTGCAATTGATTGCACTGAGATGTAAATCGATTGCATGCAGAAGAAAAATGAAATTTTATCTTTGAAAAGCTTGAGTAATGATTCTTAAACATTTCTTTTTCATTTTTGAGCATCTATATCTTAAGATCAAAGTAGATAATATTATTATACCTTTAAAGTTGTTGAGAGCTTTGAATGAAGATATTATCCTTAGATGCTTAGATGCTTGATCATAAGACTTTACCTTCTTTGTTAGCCATGGTTTGTCTTCATCAAAACAAAAGCTTATTTGTGAAGCTTGATTTTACATTCTCCCCCATTTTTATGATGACAAACAATCTTGCTTTATACGATGTACTTTCCGGAAGAGCTTCTCCCCCTAAGATGCAAAACTCCCCCTATGTAGGAGAGGGTTGGAATCCTTTGCAATTCTTCATCTTGATTGGAGAGTACCTTGAAAGTTAAGACACAAGAAATACAAGCATAAAGTACCATACATCTTTCTCCCCCTTTGACATTATCAAAAAGAAGGGAAAGATGCCTAAAGCAAATAATAATAGAGCAATATATTGACAAAAATTATAGAATTTAAAACAGTAACATTAATTGCTTAAGAGTTACACAGAAAATTGAACAAACGAAACATTGAAATAGCAAGACAATAACATAACAAAAAAAAAATAGTTAGCCAGAACATTAAGGGTGATGTATGTCTGGATGATTGTGAGACCATGAGCCTTGGTTCAGGAATTGTTGTTGAAGTGGGGGTTCTGTATAATGTGGAGGAGGTGCGGCTGGGTTATTTGGGTCGTATGGTGGGATATGAAGGTGAGAATAAAGGTACAAGAATTGTTGGTTCACATCCGAGCGAAAATCATTTATCCGGGTTGTAGTGGAGTCATTGATTGCACTCCATTGATTGTTGATGTTGGTGTTCATAGAAGCAAACTGTTGAGACATGTAGTCCACGAGCTCTTGATTGCTTGGACCAGAGGGAGCAGTAGGAGGAGGAGGCACAGCTTCACCGCCTTCAACTTCTTGGTCATTATCTTCATTGCCAACAACATCTTCACCAATGTAGGTGATGGTCTTTGTCTCCGGATTAAAATGTACGCCCATTCTTGAATCAACATTCTTAATTGAAATTTTATTTAGATTAGGATCCATATTCACCTTTTCAAAACCACGAAAATCCACACCAAATTCCTCCATAATCAAAGTGACAAAATAAGCATATGGAAGGAATTTAGACTTTTCATCCACTCTCAGCATATGCATCATGATCATTCTTGCCCAGTTTACATTTACTCCTTTCTTCCTTGCATAAATAAGCTGCATCTCAAAGTCGGTAACCGTGCAATGGTTTCCAGCTCTTGGAAACAGTATATAGACCAAAAGATAATGATATAAGCGATCGTCTATATGGAGTTTACCTGCACTCCAGGAGTCTCTAGATGGAATTACTCCGCCAAGACCACGAATCTGTTTGGCGCGAAATTCAGCTTCACTTAACCGCCCAATGCTGTAAAAGAATCCCTTTTTCTGATAGCCATCCCATATCTCGTTTTCAGGATCATATAGGGAGCTTCTAGTGAAAGGAATATGTAAGATCTCACCAACAACCTGAGGAGTTAGAGAGATACGAGTGCCCAACACATATGTGACTATTTTTTCTTTGTGGGGTGTTAGATTACTGAAAAACATTCTTACCAAATCTGGGTAGTATGGACCGTACGAAGAAATCAAGGGTTCCAAACCATAAGCAGCTAGATCGTTCTGAAAGGAAAAACATTCTTGAGGAAAGGAGGAGAGTATACCATACTTGGGGTTGGATACAATTTTCTTTTGAAAGTCTCTGATAAATCTGGCTTCTTGCTCTTCGGCGAGAGTTGAAAGCAGTGGATTGGATGTTGAATCAACCTTCTTTTTCCCTTTATCTGAAACTGAAGCCTTTCTCTTTGTTCTTGAAGCCATGGATATGGAGTTTTAGGGTTTTGGAGTTTTTAGGTTTTGTGAGAGAGAAAGATTTTGTGAACTGAGATTTGGAAGTGATTTGGGTAGATAGGGAATGAGTTATTAGAATTGAAGTGTATTTGGCTTGGGAATATGAGAGAGGAATTCTGACCAACATTAATTTTCTGTCATAAAAGCTAATTTCAGTACGTGCAATCGATTGACATACCATGTGCAATCAATTTGCACACAAACAGAATAAAAAAATAAGCAAAAACGCACATAGTGCAATCGATTGCATTAAAGGTGCAATCAATTTGCACATGAAACAGAATGGACAGAATTGAAAAAACTCTTTGTGCAATCGATTGACACTCTTTGTGCAATCGATTTGCATCAACAAAAATTGTCCAAAACCAAATTTTTCTTGAAAATTTAAATATCACATAACATAGATTCATATATAGCATGTATAAAACATATATAAAAGATATATCAAGGGTAGAATGCACCTTATAAGTCGCGTTCGTCAAGTATGCAGAGCTCTCGACGAATTTTGTAGAAAGGTTCTTTTGCCAAAGGTTTGGTGAAGATATCGGCAAGCTGATTATGAGTATCTACAAAGGTTACCTCGACATCTCCTTGAAGAACATGATCATGGAGAAAATGATGTCGAATGTCTATATGTTTAGTCCTTGAATGCATGACGGGATTCTTTGTAATGTTAATTGCACTGGCGTTGTCGCATCTTAGAGGAATGCACCCTAGATCGAGTCCGTAGTCACGAAGTTGTTGTTTTAGCCACAAAATTTGAGCGCAACTACTACTCGCTGCAATATATTCAGCTTCGTCCATTCTTAGAGCAACACATGCTTGTTTCTTGCAGGCCCATGATACTAATGCATTACCAAGAATGTGACAAGTGCCACTAGTGCTCTTTCTATCTGTTTTACATCCTGCATAATCCGCGTCAGAATAACCAATTAAGTTGCAAATACTACCTTTAGGATACCACAATCCGACATTTGTTGTTCCTTTGAGATACTTCATGATCCTCTTTACCGCCGTGAGATGAGATTCCTTTGGGTTAGCTTGAAAGCAGGCACAGAGACAAACACTAAACATTATGTCAGGACGGCTTGCCTTCAAATATAATAAGGAGCCAATCATACCTCGATATTTAGTGATGTCGATGGAAACACCTGATTCATCTTGATCAACATAAGAACCATAACCCATTGGTGTAGACATTTCCTTATAGTTATCCATGTCAAACCTTTTCAAGAGTTCCTTGCAATATTTGGATTGGTTGATGAAGATGCCATCTTTTAGTTGTTTGATTTGAAGTCCAAGAAAATAGTTCATTTTACCCATCATGGACATTTCAAATTCTCCTTGCATCATTGATGAGAATTCTTCACACATTTATTGATTTGAATAACCGAAGATGATGTCATCAACATAGACTTGTGCTAGCAAAGTGTCGTCTTTGATTTTCTTGATAAATAGAGTCTTGTCAACTTTGCCTTTTTCGAAACCTTTTTCGCATAAGAAGTTGCTTAAACGATCATACCATGCCCTTGGTGCTTGTTTCAATCCATAGAGAGCTTTTCTTAATTTAAATACATGAGATGGATTCTTGAAGTCTTCGAAACCCGGGGGTTGCTTAACGTATACTTCTTCGGTGATATATCCATTCAAGAATGCGCTTTTGACATCCATTTGGAAAAGCTGAAAATTTAATGAACAAGCATAGGCAAGTAAGAGACGAATAGCTTCTAACCTTGCAACTGGAGCGAAAGTTTCTTCAAAGTCTATTCCTTCTTCTTGATTATAGCCTTGTGCTACCAATCTTGCTTTGTTGCGAACAATTATTCCATTCTCGTCAAGTTTGTTTTTAAACACCATCTTGTTCCAATAATGTGTTTGTTGCTTGGCCTAGGAACGAGTTCCCAAACTTGATTCCTTTCAAATTGATTCAATTCTTCTTGCATAGCTATGATCCATTGGTCATCGCCTAAAGCTTCATCAACTTTGGAAGGTTCAATTTGAGAGACAAATTCCATGTTTAGGCAAGCATCCTTGAGATTTAATCTTGTAGATACGCCTTGACTTATATCACCAATCACTTTATCAATAGGATGATCTCTATGAGTTCTCCATTCTTTTGGTAGATCATTGAGATTCGATTCTTGTTGAGGTGATTCTTCTAGTTGAATAGGTTGATCCTTGGAAGAATTTTCTTGAGCACCTTCTAAAATTTCATCATCATTATCACAAACAATATTATCCTCCTTGGAGGGCTTAGTTTCATCAAAAGAAACATGCATAGATTCTTCAATAGTCAAATTTCTTTTGTTGTATATTCTATATGCTTTACTAGAGAGTGAGTAACCAAGAAATATACCTTCATCGGATTTCTCATCAAACTTACCCAAATTATCTTTGTCATTGTTTAGGACAAAGCATTTGCACCCGAAGATATGAAAGAAAGCAATGTTTGGTTTTCTCCCTTTGAAAAGTTCATATGGAGTTTTCTTTAAGATTGGTCTAATGTTAACTCTATTGCTAACCAAACATGTCGTGCTCACCGAATCCACCCAAAAGTATTTTGGAAGGTTTGAGTCGCTAAGCATTGTTCTAGAAAGTTCCACAAGAGACATATTCTTTCTTTCAACCACTCCATTTTGTTGTGGAGTCCTCGGTGCCGAGAAGTTGTGAGATATTCCATGTTCTCCACAGAATTCTTCAAATAGAGCATTTTGGAATTCTCCGCCATGGTCACTTCTTATTGAGGAAATTGTTAGAGACTTCTCATTCTGGATTTGTTTAGCATACTTCTTGAACGCCTTGAATGCATCACTTTTCTGCACTAAAAAGAATGTCCAAGTATATCTAGAGAAATCATCAACAATAACCAAAGCATATACATTACCTCCGAAACTCCTTGTTCTCGATGGACCAAATAGATCCATATGTAACAATTGTAGTGGCCTTGTAGTGGACACCACATTCTTAGATTTGAAAGTTGAGCTAGTTTGTTTCCCTTTTTGACAAGCATTGCATAGTCTATCTTTGACGAAATTTCTCTTAGGCAATCCAATGACAATATCATGCTTGATTAATTTATTCAAGTGTTCCATATGAATATGAGCAATTCTTTTGTGCCAAAGCCATGAATCATCGTTGTTCGCCATGATACATTTAACCTTCAAAGATGGATCATCAAGGGAAATCATGAATATATTATTGATTCTTTTACCTTTAAGTATAACCTCATGAGTGACTTCGTCTTCTATCAAACATTCATCCTTGGTGAACTTGATTTTGAAGCCTTTGTCACAAAGTTGGCTAATACTTAGAAGATTGTGCTTTAGTCCTTCAACATAAAGAACATCTTCAATGAATGTGAAAGGTGGAGCACCAACTTTGCCTTTGCCTAGGATTCTTCCCTTATTATTGTCTCCATAAGTGACAAAACCCTTGTCCTTTAGCGCTAGATGTGAAAATTGGTTTATATCTCCTGTCACATGCTTTGAACAACCACTATCAAGATACCAAAGATTGCATGTGGTCTTCAAGCATACCTGCAAAACAAATTAGGTTTTGTTAGGTACCCAAGTTGCTTTGGGTCCTTCATAATTAGTGTCTTTCTTTACCCATACATAATGCCCACTTGCCACACTGAAGTTTCTAACATAGCAAGCATTAGGTGTATGGCCTTTAATACCACAATAAAAACAAGTAGGTTCATAGTTACTTCTATATCTAGAAGGATACGATTTCTTCTTAGAAAATGTTTTCTTTTTCGGATAGTGACGAACTATTTTAGGTTTGTTCACTTTCTCTTTGGAAGATTGATCACTTGCCTTAACAAAGATAGTTTTGTTAGAACTTGGTTTTGAAAACTTTGAATATCCAAGTCCACTTTTATCATTGGAATATCTTTGTTGGCTAAGAACACCTTCCAATCCAATTTGCCCTTTTTCATATCTTTCAATGACTCTTTTTAATTGGACAATTTGGAAAGAGAGTGAATCACAATTTTTGCATACAAAATTCTATTTTTGTTCATCACTTGTTTTTTGTTTTTCTTCTTTGAGATCTTTTTCCATTGAAACATATTTTTCTTCTAAGGATGAAATTTGTTTCTTTTGTGATGAAATGGTTTTATACAGAATTTTGCATTCATTCAATAGTTCATCTATAGCACCTTGTGCATCACTATCAAAAAGAGAAAATTCATTACTAACCTCACTGTCTTCATCATCGGAATGGTGTGAGGTCATCAATGCTAGATTTGCACTTTCATCACTATCGGAATCGGATGAGGAAGTTATTTCATTGTCCTCCCATGCGACATAAGCCTTTTTGTTCTTGAATCCCTTCTTGCTTTTGAAGCCACCTTTCTTGGAGAGTTTTAGACAATCCGGCTTGATATGACCTTGCTTACCACATTCATAACATGTGATTTCTTGTGTTGATATGGAGCCTTCCTTTTTCTGAAAATGTTTCTTTCCTTTTGAATGAGAAAAAGGTTTGTCATTTCTACCGAAGAACTTACCAAGCCTTTTAACAAGAAGCATGAAGTTTTCATCTTCTTCTGGATTGTTTTCCTTTTCAACTTCCTTAGAGTCTATCTTCAAAGCAATATTCTTGGATTTCTTCTCTTGATTTTCATGCTTTTCGAGTCTTCCGAGTTCCGTTTCGTATTCTTGAAGTTTTCCAAATAATGTTGCGGATGTCATGTTGGATAGACTTTTCTTTTCTGATATTTCCATTACCTTTGGTTGCCATTCCCTAGTTAAGGACCTAAGTACTTTCATATTCAATTCATCATTCGTCAAAGTTTTACCAAGAGCACTTAGATGGTTTGTCAAGTGCACAAATCTCTTTTGTAAGTCAAGAATGGTTTCTCCGGGCTGCATTCGAAATAATTTGTATTCTTGACTTAGGGTATTTAGTCTTGATCTTTTTACTTCAACCGTTCCTTCATGAGTTTGTACCAAGGTATCCCATATTTCTTTTGTTGTTTTGCATGCCGAGACACGGAAGAATTCGTCCATGCTAAGTGCACCTTGAAGAAGGTTTATTGCCTTTTTGTCATAGAGAACTTTCTTCTTATCATCATCGTCCCATGCAGTTTTAGGCTTTGATGAGCCGACACCATTGATTACCGTTATAGGGATAAATGGACCATTTTCGACGGCATCCCATATTTCTTCTCCTTGTGCTTCTAGATGCGCCTTCATGTGTATTTTCCAGAAGTCAAAATATTCACCACAAAATAGAGGAGGCTTGTTGTTACTACCACCATCTCTGAAAACAGGATTTTGATTTGCGGAAGCCATTCTGGATCTTTTAGGAGCAGGTTACCTATAACTTGCTCTGATACCAATTGTAAGTACGAAGTGCGCCTAAGAGGGGGGGGGGGTGAATTAGGTACTTTAAAAATTCTGGTTTTTAGTGATGATGGTTCTTATTTTTCTGGTTATAAGTGAGTTTAGGAAAGCTTAAAAATGCAGAAAAATAAATAGACACGGACGATATATCTTGGTTCCCCTCACAGTCCGAGAGTACTCCAGCCCCCTTTTAACATGAAAGAGATTTCCTTATTGTGGCAAACTTAAACAAGAACTACCAACCAAACCAAGAACAATCCTCTTGGACCAAGAACAATCCTCTTGGATTTTCACTAAGTTACCTATGAGAATAATCCTCCCAATGTAACTACACTTGTATCCAACAACTTGGAAAGACAAGATTTCAACAAAAACACTTAAACTTAATTCCAACAATCCTGGAAAATAAGTAAGTAAATATCAATTTGTGAGTTTGAGTGAGTAGAGTAATATTAATCACTTAGAGTGATTTGACAATGTATAATCTTCTTCTTTCAATAATAATATTGTACAAAGACTCAAGATATATTTGCTCAAAGTTTTCTGTTTGTTAATGTATGAAAATGTGCAGAAAACTTATGCATGAAAATGAAGAATGCTTGAGTTTGTATTTTAAAATTTCAGACTATATTTATGAAAGAAGGTGTTAGATCTGGATTTGAAATTGAATATTTATATGTTCATAACACCCTTTTGAAACATCATGAAGATCTGGAAATGTATCATGAACAAATGCCAAGTTTGAGTGAAAAGATGTAATGAAAAGGCATGATGAAAAGGCATGAACAAAGCTGCTATTTTTCAAATTCGTGCAGTATGCAATCGATTTCACCCTTGGTGTAAATTGATTGCACAAGGTTTTTAACAGCTATTTTTTCAAAATCTTTAAGAGTGTAATCGATTGCACTAACAATGTAATGGATTGCATGCAAAGTCAGTAGCAAAAAGTAACTGAGTGCAATCGATTGCACTTGCAATGTAAATCGATTGCATGAGAAACAGAAGCAAACGTTTTGAAAAATTTAAGTGTGCAATCAATTGCATAGGTAATGTAAATCGATTGCACATAGAAACAGAAGCAAACATTTTGAAAAATTTAAGTATGTAATTGATTGCATAGGTAATGTAAATCGATTGCACATAGAAACAGAAGCAAAAGATCTGAAATTTTGAAGTGTGCAATCGATTGCACTAAGATGTAAATCGATTGCATGCAGAAGAAAAATAAAATTTTATCTTTGAAAAGCTTGAGTAATGATTCTTAAACATTTCTTTTTCATTTTTGAGCATCTATATCTTAAGATCAAAGTAGATAATATTATTATACCTTTAAAGTTGTTGAGAGCTTTGAATGAAGATATTATCCTTAGATGCTTAGATGCTTGATCATAAATCTTTGCCTTCTTTGTTAGCCATGGTTTGTCTTCATCAAAACAAAAGCTTATTTGTGAAGCTTGATTTTACACCTATAGCATTTGCAGTTGTTGAAGGTGAAAATAGAGATAGTTGGACATGGTTTTTGAAGTTATTGATTGATGATCTAGGAGGTGGACATGAATGTCGCTCATACACTTTCATTTCAGACTAACAGAAGGTACACTAAATACATCATTTACTCACAAGCTTGGGAAAGAGAGATGAGGGTAATGAGAATGATCAGTGGATAGGCATATCTCTATATGATGAAGACTCCACCAAGATATTAGTCTAGATCATATTTTAGGATAACCAACAAGTGTGATGTTGTGCTTAACAATATGTAAGAGGCCTTTAACAATGTTATTGTTGAAGCTAGAGCTAAACCACTAGTAACAATGCTTGAGGAGATTAGAAATTACATGATGGAGAGATGGGAAAAAAACAGAGCGAGGTTTCAAGATTTATCTGGTAATGATATTTTTCCCAACATTAGAAAGAAGATGGACATAACAAGTGCCTTCACAAACTTATGGCTTGTCAGCTATGGTCTGTTATTGTTAATGTTAATTGCAGAATGTTAATTGTTATTGTTAATGTTAATTGCAGAATGTTAGATGAGCATATGTTTGAAGTAAGGCATGTGGAAAACCCAACTGAAACATTCACTGTGAACTTGAAGGATTACTTGTGCTCCTTCAGAAGGTGGGAACTCACAGGACTTTCATGTGTCTATGCCATGTCAGCCATGAAGAGTGGGAATTTTAAAGTTGATGATTACATTCCAGATTATTATAGGGTATCTAGGTAGAAGGCAATATATAGGTTTGTGCTTCATCCCGTGAATGGATCCAATCTGTGGGTCAAAACTCCATATCCAGATGTGAAGCCACATAAGTTTAGGAAGATGCCTGGTAGACCAAAGAAAAGGAGAAATCTTGAGCAAGAGAATATTGACGGCACTGACAAAAAACTGAGAAGAACTGGCTTTATTGTAAAATGCTCTAAGTGCAAGAAAAATGGACATAACAAGAAAACCTGCAAGGTCACACCAACTGAAACACAAGGCACTTCACCACAAGGAAATGAAACTCAAGGCAATGTAACACAAGTTAATTCAAGTAAATAAAATGCAACTCAAGGCAATGCAACTCAAGGCAATGAAAGTCAAGGCAATGCAACACAATGCAATGCAAGTCAAGGCAATGCAAGTCAGGTTGGGACCAATACAAGTCAGATTGGGACAAGATAAGTTTCTGCATCTCAAACCACTGCAAGTCAGATTGCAGTAACACAAGCATCAGCTACACAGGGATACATGAATGCAACTCAGTCTTCACAAGGAAAGGAAGTACCAGGGCAAGGCACAAAGGAGAAAGCTAGAGGAATTGGAAAGCTACAAAAACTAGGTGTGAGAAGGCCCTATGTACCCCAAGGAACAACAAGACTCTCAGCATCCAAGAATGCAACTGGTCTTACCACTAGACGATCTACTCCAACCAAGAGAAGCACATCAAAGAGGACCATCTAGTTATAGTTTTAGGCTTTATATATTTTGGAGCATATATATGTAACATGTCATTCTGTCAACCTTTTGGAACATGTCTATGTAATATTTCATTTTGTCAACCTTTTGGAACATGTCATCCTTCCAACCTTTAGGAACATGTCATCCTTCCAACCTTTAGGAACATGTCTATGTAACATGTCTATGTATTTTGGAACATATCTATGTAACATGACAACTTCATATTTTCAGTTCAAGTAATCTGATGTATTCGTTTACTAGTAATGCCCAAAATTATGTTGCTACAATTAATGCTATGACAAACTGATATGCTACAATTAATGATATGCCAAACAAAATAAGTCATACTAAACTGATAAATTGTGTTAAAATTTTTCACATAATCTTTATAAACTGTGTTAGAATTACACATAAACTTGTTAGAATTATATATAAACTGTGTTAAAATTACACACAAAGTTGCTACATACTCCTACTCCTAATACAACTTAATGAAAAATACACATAACATTACAAAACATATAATCTTCAATATTTTTTCCACTTCAACATCTTGTTCAGTTGAATTTGAAGTTATAACACAACATCCCCTAATTCTTCATTTCTAACCCTCAATTTTTTGTACTGATTCTTGGTTTCATCTAAATCCTTTGCTATGTTTTCCAATATATTAATCAATACTTGGTTTATGTATTCTGCCAATTCCTCATGAAACCAATCGAAGAAGACACATCCTCTTTGCAAGGATCCCTGCAAATTTCAAAAATTGATCAAACTCTGTTTACCATCTTTTAACATACCCAAACAAAAATTAGGGCTTACCTTGTAATTGTGACAACCCAAAAATTTCTTTTCATAATTCTTCTTTGTGGTTGCCCTACAAAGAACAACATTGTCTCCACAACAGCAAAGTGGTACAATTTACGAGCTACTGTATACACATGACCCAACACTTTCAGATTTCTTCAGGTTCGTTTGGGAAGATGAATGCTTCATATTCATGGAGAAAGGTCCGAAATGATTATAGGTTGGTTCTTTGTTTTGGGAATGTTGGGAATGTAAGAAGATGGTGGCTACAAAGATGAAGAACGTAAAGAAGATTTTGGGAATGAGATTTTGCAGCAACTCAAGGCACTACACGAAGATGATGAACGTGTGGTGAAGAATGCATAGTGAATATAAAGAAGATGATGAAATCTGCCAGCTCACCTGCCACACAACAAAAATAAACGGACGTTGAAGGCCAATTGACGGAATGGACTTGTTTGAATCTTTTAGAAAATTAAAGGACCAATTTGGCACAGAAAAAATATAAGGGACCAAAGTGAATCATGGCCTATAGTTAAGGGACCAAAATGAGTATTTTGCCAAAAAGATACATGAATTTAGAGATGGAAATTGGTCTTCATTAGAGAGAAACCATCAATCCTTGCTCCTTGAACTCTTGAAACCGTCAAATTCTCTCTAAAACTTGATATAAATCATACTTGAACCCTTCTCTTACTTATCTTTAAATAGTAGTCGATATTGAAATTTTAGGGTTGAAAAAAAAAACTCAATACACAATTCAACATTGTAACATCGTCAGATTTTTTACTTGCTATTTTTTGTCTATTTATATTAGGATTTAGACTGACTTATTCATAAAAGTTGTATCCCTGGATGTTAGCTTTAATTTGCAAAAAATGTCTCATCTCAATCAGATTTATGAATCTCTAGATATGATCAAATTACTGGACAAACGTCATGCTGTAAATTATGTTGAAAAAGGTTATTTTCTTCACAATTTCTCCACTTTTTCATTTTTCTCTGCTTTGTTTCCCCACTTCTTCATTTTCTTCTTATTTTTTCATAAAACTTAAACATAATTAACCGAAAAGTAATAAAAACAAGTGCAAAATGATTAATAAAATTACATGATGACAGAGTGCCATTAGCCACCTAGGGACCGTCTTCTTACGATCAAGTATCTCTAACTTATATGATGAAATACCCATTGTTTCTTTTCATGCCCCATGATGCTACTGTACTTGCGTATCACCCACATCATGCAACCACACATGTTGCTGCACACATGGTAGTTTTCCTAGAAGATGTATTGTGTCCCCTTCATCTTTCTATCATTGAAAGATTGTCGCATCACTCTACCATGCATAGATCTGAGACACTCAACCTAATGGTAACATAATTAGGAGTTGATGCGGGTGAGACCCAAAAGGAGACAGAAGGCACTAGAAGGTGTCATGCCAAATTTTCACTTCTAGCAGAAAAATATAGTGACCACTTGATTGTAGATGTTGCGGATGATGATGCACATGTTTCTTACCATAGACAATGTGCATTGAAGACATTACTTTTATCTTGGTTGGCACAACATTTTTTTGGACAGAAGTGAGACCTATGTCAATGTTGTCTATCATAAGTACTTCATGGACTTGAAGCGAATTCACGAGTACATTAGGAACACAACTTATTTGATTTATTTATACTGCAAGTTAGTTGAAGGTAGTAAATAGAAGATGAGACATATGACTCGATGCAACTATCTATTTTATGTAATTGATTTACATGTAATTTATTAATGGCTTGATACCACTTTACCCTCTACAATATAGACGAATTTTAATTTACTCCTGTAAAAAAATTTGGATTACCCCCTGTAGTTTTTTTTTTTTGGTTTACCCCCCAAGCATACAAATTAAACAATAAATCTGGGGGGAAAGGGGGGGGGGGGGGGGGGGGTTAAATAAAAAAGTTTTTTACAGGGAGATAATTTTTGCACTTAGGGAGTAAAATACATGGAATTTTAACATTTCAAGGGGATGATCCAATTTTTTTTACAAGGGGCTAAATCAAAATTCACCTATATTGTAGGGGGTAATTGTATATTTAACCCTTTATTAATTTCATACTACTTGTCCTACATCATTACTGATATTTCACCAGAACCATGTTTAGACATGAATCCTTCTGATATTTCTCAGGTATTGCCTAGTGAGAATATGTTTCTGAATACATTGAAGAATTGTCACGTGCGTGCTCTATTAACCCACTCAGGGAGAATCTGGTGAATGAACCGTATAGACCCGTGACCGTATTCTAGAGGATGGTATTTGTTTCTAATCGTATTGACAACACCGTCCAACATGGCCTATAGAGGTGGTATCATGGTGTTCTGGATGGATGACTTGTGAATATCGACACATGTACTCACATCTACCTGAGCGAATATTGCGACAATTCAAATATCTACAAAGGATACATAAGGACCATATAGTTACTACTCATGCCACTATCCTCCACAGAGATGTTGATATAATATTTGTCGAATACCATGAGCATCTGGGTTGGTATGATATTTGTTGAATACCATGAGCGTCTAGGACAGAGGAAGTACATAGTGTGTCAGCTCCTCGTCTATAGAGTACAATAAATCAATACATCCAATGATTTTGCAGAGTGTCCCATTCTTATATGATATAAGTTCCAGAAGAAGACCCCCTTAGGTCAGCTCACCGAACTGTTGCGATTAAAAGAGATGTCCTAACTAGATAAGAGTTTCAGGAAGACACTCTTAAGAGAGTCACTTTAAATGTGATATTATCATATGCAAAAATTGTACTGTAATATAGGAGGTAAAGGAGGAACAAAGTCGTAAGATATATCCAGTAGTTATATTTTAATTTATATTTTAATGTAAATATTTTTGAATGACTATGTTATGAATTATATATGATTTGTGCAAATTTGCGATGTGTAAATCACTTATGCAAATGATTGATGTGTGCATAACTTATGAAAATTAACTTTTGGTTAGAAACAACATTTGATTTATGAATGATTTATGTTATTCAAACTCTCATTGTAACTTATGCCAACAATGGTACATTAGAAGATTGAAATTTGGATTCACCTTTTATTATCAAATATACGAGAAATGTGAGGTATATCTAGAAATTGGAATTCAAATGCACCTTTTGTTATCAAATATATGAGACATTGTCCCAGGAGTGTAAATGTGTAATCAGACTGGAATCCGAAGTTACCCTACGCATATATACTAAACACACATTTAATATAGCTTCAAATTATTATATTTTAAATGTGTCTGAATTTCAATCTTTAGCATTTTTAAGTGTGTCCGAATTTCAATCTTAAGATGACGCTAAAGGGTGATTTCAAATTTCTATATATAGTAAGAGAGTAGTATATGGAATGTAGTGAACTAATTCTCATAAAACAATTGTGTTATGTTAATTTCACTCATCATAGTGTAATAAAAAAAACTAAATTCTATCAACAGTTTCTCGCGTTATTAATCGACCGCTCTTCATATGATCAAATTGAATCAGATCTTCTCGATAATCTTCTCTCTATATGTTAAAACCACAATCTTTTCTATTATACATAGATGGAAATCAATTGAATAATTGATATTTTCTTTCTCTTCTCATTTCATTTTCCCTTTCCACCCAACATCTTCACAAAACAACAGCAATGCATGTAATGAAGGTCAGTCACTCGTATACTTTGACATGAAAACACATGCAAGGAGGAGGATATAACTAAACATAGGAACAACAAACGAGCATATTCAGGAGGAAGTGTGAAGTTACTCTTTTTCCAACTTCACTTCCAGATGAAGTTCATCATGGAAACCATTTCTAGTTACATACTCTCCCGTAACAATTTATAAGTAAAATTGACTTTTTTTTTTTTGGTACATTTGACAATTAATGTTTCTAGTCCATATATAAATTAAATACATTAATTGTCAAGTGTATAAAAAAAAGTCAAATTTACTTATAAATCGTTGCAGACGGAGTAGTAATAAACTATGAATAAACCCAACAGGATTCAATATATCAGGATACATGACCAATGGTATCAAAAACAAGCATATACAAAAGAAAATTTGTAAAAACAAGCATATACAAAAGAAAATTTGTAAAAACAAGTTGTCTCTAATTTGAGGTTAACTTGTTGCCTCATGCAGAATAGCAAATGATTTCCTATGAAGATGGTGACGGCCTATGAAAGAGTGTCAGAATAATCAACCTCAGGTGAACCAACCTTAGGTGATATATACATAAATATTAACATAAGTATTTACTTTTAATGATATTAACATAAATATTAAATCAAACAATATATGTAATTCAAACTGTTTGTACAAAAAACAGTTGATACCTTTAGAAAACAAATACAGACTGATAGACTCAGGTCAGGTCTCATACGGTTTCACTCCGAGCAATCAGCATCATTCCATTGCTCTATCATTACTTCTAGAATTAGAAGAGCCAAAAGGCCACAAAAAGGAAAAAGGATTTCTCCTTCTTCCACTGCTTCTACTCGAGCTACGGTTACCGCTCGATCCCTGTGGTGGCAATTCTTGACGGCAAACAGGGCAGGTGTTATGCTGAACCAACCACGGTACTATACAATCTGGGTGAAACATATGCTTACATGGCATTTGTTTTGCATCGGAACCCAGCTCAAAGTCATCTTGGCATACCGGACACGATGGATCTGACTGAAGATGCTTCGACGCAATCTTGACAGTAGGAATTGCAGCTATAGAGGACCGCGATGCAGGCGGGGGACCTCGCTGGTCATTAGCCGAAAGCTGTTCAAACAGTTCTGTAACTCCAGGACCAATAAAATAGTCACCTGAGTTATCTCTAGTCACACCAACTCCTGGAGTCCCGTTTAAGAGAGCTTCAATGCCGCCTTGTCTAGAAAACCTGGATGGAATTTGGCCACCATATATTAACAAAGGAGTACTAAACCTTGGACCGTTTTCGGGAACTGAATCCGATCGTGCCCTGATATTTTCAGCCATGATTCCATACCTTTGTCCAAATTCTTCATCGCTGTCCACTCCATGAAAGTCTGGAGGGCTACCATGAACCATATCATCAAGATCTTGAACAAATCCCCCATCACAACCAGAGCAAACCGCACGTCGCCGTCCCAATCGAACCGACTTCATGCAATTATAACACCAATGAGTATCCCTACTACTCGACATTCTCTTGTTCCTTATTTGTCTCAGCTAATTCCAAGACTCTTTCCAGACACACACTGTTGTCTTAACTAACACAATAACATAGTTGCTTTTGCTGCAAAATAAGTAACACAATTCAGATTTAATTCATAAGCTGTTTTCATAAGTTCTTCCAAATAATTTTGCAAAACTTGTTTGCAGATACGTTCAAATAAGTCAATCCAAACACGCCCTAGACAACAATTAGCTAGTTACATAGAGAAATTGTAAATTCTTATTCAAGAGAATGATCTACAAAACTCAATATTACATTTCCCAGATTCAAAAACTACAATATTATCATTACCATAACTGAATTCAAATAAACAACAACTTTTCATAATAATAACAAACTAAATTCCCCAAATTCATTCACACAACGACACCAATCGGTTGAATGAACAAAAACAGAAACATAAATCAAAAACTGAGAAATGAAACATCGTACCTGACACAAATATGGATCTGGTTGTTGTTGTTGTTGTTGTGAGAGTGAAGTGTGAACAGAGAACGGAATGTGGAAAATCTAGATGCAAAAAAAACCCTAACCAGTTACTTACCTTTTTCTTGTTTTTTTACATCGTTTATTTTATTGTTATATTTATATAGTTGTTGTTTTGTCTCTTTGTAACTCGATTGAGTCGAGTGCGATAATATTGTTTATTTATTCAACACACGATGCAGAGAGGAAGAGAATTATTGGGAAAAACACACATGGCAACCGCATGCTCTAAGTTTTTACAGACCATTCATTCATGACCATTTCGGTTTCTATATTGTGTGACATGCTGTCATTATAGTGTCTCTCTACACATGCTCAAATTACAAAAGTGTTTGTAAATGTTATCTATTTCTAACTTTTTTTTTAGGAACATTAAATGATGCTAGTTTTTTAAATGAAAGTAATTAAAGGATTTCATCGATTAACTCATTAAAATGTTCTATAAATTATTTTTTTAGTCAATCTTTTTCTATATAAAAGAATTTTCTCCTCATTTCAAAATACATTAATTTTTTTTTGAGTATAAACTCTTATATTATATCTTTCTCTAATTTATTTTTATAAATTTAGTTTTTCAATAAAGTCGTTTTAATGTCAAAAGAGTGAAAAGTTATCATGAGAGTTATTGTATTGGTGTCGTGCTAAAATTACTTATTCAGGAATGTTGTTATATTGTGATATGTTTGTGTTGAATATGAAGGTCGCAAGTTTAATATGTTAAAAGTTTGGATTTAGGTTTTGTGCTTATCCCATTTAAAAGTTGTGATGTAGGTTTTGAGCTAAGCTTGTGAATATTTATGGTTTTGGTTTTGAATTAAGTCCTTATAAAATCTCTATTTGTTTGTGGAAGGTTGTTGGACAAATCATGTGCAAAAGCTTAAGTTATTGTGAAATGTTTTTAGGTCGATTCTATGAAAATCTCAAATTTATTTTTAGTGTAAATCTCAAAAGAAAACTCTTGAGAAATGAAGTAGGCTAAATAGTTAAGTCAAACTAGTATAATTCTATGGTGTGATATCTCCATCTCTTCTATCTTTATTTTATGTCATTTATATTATTTATATGTTTATCTCGGTGTCTTTTTCCATTCTTTTATTCTAATGTTCTGCCTTTTCTCTCTCCTCTCTTCTTAAAATAAATATTTTAGTATTGAGAATTTTTATAAATCTTTTTTGTTTGAAATTTGATTATTACAATTCACTTCTTTTTTTGTGTTTGGACCTCACTTGGTCGACAAGTGACATCAGAGTCAAACTCTTATTATAAGATTAATCTTGTCGGGAGGTTGTGTGATGATTTAAAACACTTCTATTAACAAGAGGCTTTTCATGAACAAACCTCCATCTTTTTATGGTGAAAGATTTACCATATGAAAATTAAGAATATAAATGTTTTTAGATTCTATTGATTTTGATTTATGAAATTATGTTTTAAATGGTCCTTTAGTTCCTACTTATTATGTTAATAACGAAGTAGTAAACAAACACATAGATACATTGACCACAAAAGAAAAGAAAAAAAGTACAACAAAAATTTAAAGATAAGTACTTGATGATAAGTGCGTTAAGATCTAGATAGAAAAATTATGTTT
This sequence comes from Vicia faba, assembly GCA_948472305.1. Classification (NCBI taxonomy): domain Eukaryota; kingdom Viridiplantae; phylum Streptophyta; class Magnoliopsida; order Fabales; family Fabaceae; genus Vicia; species Vicia faba. The sequence goes on along the minus strand of OX451738.1, from coordinate 1,556,248,002 downwards.
TTTTTAACTATAACACTACTAAAAAAATGCGGGACATCCTTGAAAAAATCTATGAAATTTCAGCCGAGATGAAAAGAGAAATCATTAAAACACCTGGCCGAGTTGCTAAGACACCAAGTGAAAATGAAGAAAATATTCATAGATGGTTCCCAGGTATTAAAACTCTTTGAATTGATTTCAAAAATTGCATGTCTAACGAGTTTAAGAAATTTAAGAACTAGTATCATAAACCTTACTCAACAAAAAAATCTAGAGAAACAAATATTGTTGATAAATTACAAGGCATGTCAAATAAACCAGAAATCATCAAGAAACTTAAAGAGTTAATCAAATTACTTCAAGATGGAGAGAAGAGCAAAGAAGAAAATTTTAATGAAGAATTATCTTTAGAATCCCTTTAAGTTTCAGATGAAAAATCATTTGAAACATTTTTTAAAGTATAAGATGAAGAATTCTTTGAAATTTCAGATGAATAATTCGTTAAAGCATTAAATGAAGAACTCTTGGGAATATCATAACATGGGAGACTATCTCAAGAATCCTTTGAAATATCAAGTGAATAATTTTGTGGAGTGCTACATAAAAAGTCGTCCAAATATTTTGTTAAAGAATCCTATGAATAAATCGAAACATCATCAAGAGCATCATCTAGAGAAACATCATTTACGAAATCATTTGAAACAACGTTAGCAGAATTATCCGAAGAATCAGTTGAAGCATAACATTATCTAGAGAAACATCCTTAAGAGTATAAGAAGAAGATCATAAGAAGCATCAACATGAGGAGAATCTGACAAAAAAGTAAATGTTTGTTTTAAAACTAAAAATATGCTTTAAGTGTTAAATAGCGTAAAAAGAAAATTAAGATTTAGAAAAAAGTATTGAGTCTTATAGAAATCATGTGAAATCTCTTGAAGATGAAGATGAAATACTCATAGATGAATTGATCAAGTGAAATCTAATAAATGTGAAACATGTGACTTTCTAAGAAATAGAATTAAAGATTCTCATGAAACCTTGAATAAGTTCACTCGGAATAGAAATAACCTTGACATGATTTTATTTAATCAAAGAATGTCTTATAATAAATCATGCTTAGGTTATCATTCAAATAGTAATGCTAAATTCTTTATGAGTATATGTCATGCTAAAAATAAAAAGACTCATATTATTTATAAATGCAATGCTAAAAATAAAAAGACTCATATTATTCTTCTTCAACAAATGAGTTGGAATTCAGATAGAGGAAGCAAATTAACGTGAGAGAAGTGTTTTTTTCCTTCAAATTGTTCCATACATCAATCACATTTTCCATTAATACAATAGAATGAACAATCTATTCAGCAACAAAGTTCATTATCCTTGAGTATGCGAGCATATTGCAACACTTCTAAGCATAAATTTATGGACGAATGAATCAACAAGAACCATAACATAACCATCAATGGAATTGAATATCATTTTTTCACTCAAATCTCTATGTATAGGTCAATCCCAACTTTGGTAATTTGAACCGATAAGCACATGAGTGATTACAATTAAGGAAGGGTCATTTCTTAGATGGATGTAATAGGGACTATTAATCATGTGCTTTTGTAACTGCTAGATTTTTTACTATTTTATTTTATTGTTTCAGTTTTTTAGCAACCTAGTCAATTAGTGGTTGCTATAATTTAGGAGCAAGTCAGTAGTAGTTGCTATACTTTAGGAACAAATTAGTTTAATTATTCAATTCCCTAAAATCCTGGTTACGTGGGATAACTTTCAGTTTTTCCTTTCCATTATTTATTGTAACATTTCTATCGATCAAACATACAATTCCTTTCCTTTAATATACTGTTTCTCTACTTCTCTGGCACTATATTTGTTATTTTCTGCCATTAAACTAACAAATTGGTATCTAGAGCCTTCTTCAGAGGGACCTGTGAGTGAACCCAGTAAAAACCCACCATAATAAACCTTGCTTAAATTCATCAAATAGATGGATTCTGAAACTCCTTACACAAAATTAGCACCGCCTGTGTTTGACGGTGATAATTATCACATATGGACAGCAAGAATGGAGGCTCACCTAGAAGCAAATGACCTTTGAGAAGCCGTTGAGGAAGACTATGAAGTTCTTCCTTTGCCGGACAATCCAACCATGGCTCAGATAAGAAATCACAAGGAGAAGAAAGCAAGAAAGTCAAAAGTAAGAGCTACTCTGTTTGCTGCTGTCTCACAAGACATTTTCACCAGAATCATGACGATCAAATCGACATTTGAGATCTGGAATTTCCTCAAGGAAGAATATGAATGAGATGAAAGAATCAAGGGAATGCAAGCAATGAATCTGGTTAGAGAATTTGAGATGCAGAAAATGAAGGAGTCTGAAACAATTAAGGAGTATGCAAACAGACTTCTTAACATTGCTAACAAGGTGAGGTTATTAGGTTCTGATTTTTCTGATTCACGAATAGTTCAGAAAATACTAGTGACTGCTCCTGAAAAATTTGAAGCTTCTATTACTTCATTGGAAAATACTAAGGATCTTTCAAAGATCACATTGGCAGAACTTGTAAGTGCTATGCAGTCCCAAGAGCAGCGAAGGTTGATGAGACAAGATGGTGCAGTCGAAGGTGCTTTACGAGCCAAGCACCATAATGGAGAAACCAGTAGAAATAAGCATGTCAAGAAGAACCAGCCATCAAGCAGCGAAAATAGTGAAAATAACCAAAACAATGGTAGGGGTAAAAAGAAAAACTACCCACCTTGTCAACATTGCAGAAAGTTGGGTCACCCACCATACAAATGTTGGAAATGACCAGATGCGAAGTGTAGTAAATGCAATCAGCTTGGACATGAAGCTGTAATTTGTAGGAGAAAATTTCAGCAGCAAACTGAAGCTAATGCCCAAGTTGTTGAGCAAGATGAAGAAGATTATATTTTTTCTGCAACATGTTATTCGACGAGGAGTAATTCTGAATGCTGGTTGATTGATAGTGGTTGTACGAATCACATGACATATGACAAGACTCTATTCAAGGACTTGAAGCCCACTAATGTTTCAAAGGTCATAATAGGGAATGGTGGCTATATTACTGCAAAAGGAAAAGGAACCATTTCAATTTCAACGTGTTCAGGTACCAACATTATATCTGATGTTCTTTATGTACCTGACATCGACCAAAACTTGTTAAGTGTAGGTCAGTTGATTAAAAAGGGATTTAAAGTATCCTTTGAAAATCAACATTGTCTTATCTACGACACTGCTGGTCGGGAAGTTCTACGGGTTAAAATGAGAGGTAAAAGCTTCTCGTTTGATCCAACAGAGGAGGAGTAGGTGGTCTATTTTACTCAAGTCGGTCCCACAGAACTCTGGCACAAGAGACTTGGGCATTGTCATCTTGAAAGAATGCTGAACTTGCAAAGAAAAGGCATGTCAAGAGGTCTGCCAATACTTTCTGATAATTTACCAAATTGTAATTCTTGTCAATTTGGTAAACAAATAAGAAAATCATTCCCCAAATCAGCTTGGAGAGCTTCTCAAAAGTTGCAGCTTGTTCACACTGATGTGGTAGGACCCCAAAGAACACCATCACTACAAGGTAGCCTGTACTTCATTATTTTCATAGATGATTTTACGAGAATGTGCTGGATATTCTTTTTGAAATTTAAGCATGAAGTGGCTGGAGTATTTACGAAGTTCAAGAAAATGGTGGAAACTCAAAGTGGCTGCAAGATTCAATGTTTAAGATCTGACAATGGGACAGGGTATACATCAACAAAATTTAACCAATTTTGTGAAGAAGCTGGTATTGAGCATCAACTCACAGCCCCTTACACTCCAGAGCAGAATGGGGTTAGTGAAAGGAGAAATAGATCGGTGATGGAGATGGCTAGATGCATGCTGCATGAGAAGGAGTTGCCAAAAACATTTTGGGCAGAGGCGGATAACACAACGGTCTTTCTCCAAAATCGGCTTCCAACCAAAGTTTTGATGGATAAAACTCCATTTGAGGCTTGGTATGGGTATAAGCCGTCACTAACCTTTCTTAAAGTGTTTGGTTGTGTTTGTTTTGCACATGTTCCACAGGTTAAGCGTGACAAACTTGACAAGAAGGCAACTCTGGGCATCTTTGTGGGTTACAGTTCAGTTTCAAAGGCCTACAAAGTGTATCATCCTCAAACCGGAAAGATGACTGTTAGTAGAGATGTGCACTTTAATGAAGAACAACAATGGAATTGGGAGAACTCACAAAGAACAACTAAACTATTTGGCAACATTGATGATAAGCATCCGGGACAGCAAACAACAGAGTTATTGCAGGATGAATTAGAAGACGACCCTCCAGTCAGAGGCAAAAGGTGTTATCTGACATCTATCAAAGATGTAATGTAGCAGTTTGTGAACCTGCTAGCTGCGAGGAAGCACAAAAGGACCAGAAATGGAAAATTGCAATGGAGGAGGAGATATCCATGATATAGAAAAACAAAACATGGGAGTTGGTTGACAGGCCTGAAAATAGAAAAGTCATTGGAGTTAAATGGGTTTTCAGAATAAAGCTTAATGCAGATTGCTCAATCAACAAGCACAAGGCCAGACTCGTAGTTAAAGGGTATGCACAAATTTTTGGTGTTGATTATTCTGACACTTTTTCTCCTGTGTCCAGATTAGATACAATTAGATTGGTGTTAGCAGTTGCTGCGCAAAATGGCTGGAAAATATTTCAGTTAGATGTTAAATCAGCTTTTTTAAATGGAGAGCTACGTGAAGAAATATATGTAGACCAACCAGAAGGATTTATGAAGCAAGGTGAAGAAGATAAAGTCTATCTTCTAAAAAAGGCTCTCTATGGCCTCAAACAAGCGCCAAGGGCTTGGTACAGCACAATTAATGATCACTTATTGAGCATAGACTTTGCAAAAAGCGTATCCGAGTCCACACTTTATGTGAAACATAAGGGAAATAATTTTCTCATAGTTTCCCTCTATGTGGATGATCTTTTAGTGACAGGAGATGACACAAGGCTAGTTGACGAGTTCAAGCAAGAAATGATGCAAGCTTTTGAAATGACAGATCTTGGTCTCATGACCTATTTTCTTAGAATTGAGATCAAACAAAGTGAGAATGAAGTGTTAATTTGTCAAATAAAATATGCAAAGGAAATTTTGAAAAAATTTCAAATGGAGGAATGTAAATCTGTTAGCACACCAATGAATCAAAAGGAGAAGTTTAGCAAGGATGATGGTGCTGAAAAAATTGATGAAGGATATTACAGAAGCTTGATTGGATGTCTAATGTATCTCACTGCAACAAGACCGGACATTCTATTTGCGGTAAGTCTCTTGTCTCGTTTTATGCATTGTCCAAGTGAAATTCATTTGCAAGCAGCAAAAAGAATATTGAGATATGTTAAAGGCACTATTGATTATGGAGTCAAATTTGATAAGTGTCAAGAATTCAAGTTGTATGGATTCTCTGATAGTGATTGGGCTGGATCCATTGATGATATGAAGAGCACTTCAGGATACTGTTTCAGCCTAGGCTCAGGAGTATTCTCATGGTGCACAAAGAAGCAAGAGATTGTAGCACAGTCCACCGCTGAGGCTGAATTTATAGCAGCAACAGCCGCTGTAAATCAAGCTTTATGGTTGAAGAAGATTTTATGCGATTTATCTTTGCAGCAGAAGAACAAAACAGAAATTTTTGTTGACAACCAGGCTGCAATTGCTATTGCAAACAATCTAGTATGTCACGGGAAGACTAAACATTTCAACATCAAGCTCTATTTTTTGAGAGAGATGCAGCAAAGTGGAGAAGTAAACTTAGTTTACTGCAAGTATGAAGATCAATTGGTTGACATGTTTATAAAGCCATTATCTCTCAGCAAATTTTAATATCTAAGGCAACTGATTGGAGTTTGCAGTTCCTAAAGCAAAGAGGAGTATTAATCACGTGCTTTTGTAACTGCTAGATTTTTTACTATTTTATTTTATTGTTTCAGTTTTTTAGCAACCTAGTCAATTAGTGGTTGCTATAATTTAGGAGCAAGCTAGTAGTAATTGTTATACTTTAGAAACAAATTAGTTTAATTATTCAATTCCCTGAAATCCTGGTTACGTGGGATAACTTTCAACTTTTCCTTTCCATTATTTATTGTAATATTTCTATCGATCAAACATACAATTCCTTTCCTTTAATATACTGTTTCTCTACTTCTCTGCCACTATATTTGTTATTTTCTGCCATTAAACTAACAGGGATTCATTGGATCAATCGTAGAAGCATAATAATCCTTAGAGGTCGATATATTCAACGAGTCATGAATTTCGCTGGTTTGATGATACCATATAAAGATAAAGTAAATGTAAAAAAAAAAAAAGAGGAAAGAAGGATAAAAAATTAAGTTTCCAAATGATTGAATTATTTTCAATAATTCAAAGAAGTACAATCAAATGACTTATATAGATGATACAATGTAACATAAACCTTTATTAATTTTACATCGAATAAGCATGACCTTTGGACCTAGTGTAATTTTAGGCACATGATCTTCATATTATTTATTTTCTCAATATAATACTCACCTCACACCCAACCACCCAACTCAAAGTTACTAAGAGTTTGTTTGATTTAGTTTTGTAAAATTGTTTTTTAGTTTATAAAACTTGAAAATAATAAAACTTGTTTGGTTATTCAATTTTACAAAAACTATTTTTAAAAACTATCTTCTCTTTATAAGTTTTAAAAATTAAAAGTCTAAAATAGATTTTAGAGGTTATGATTTTTCACTAATGACATTATTAGTAAAGTAATACTGTATAAAAAGAATATATATGTAATATTTTCCATTATGAATAATACAAGTTTCAAAAATAAAATTATCAAACATGTTTTATTTTATTTTATTTTTCAAAATAGTTTTTTTTTATAAATTGATTTATAATAATTTTAAAAGCTGAAAAACAAAACTTATTTAAACATGCCTTAAGTTGTACTTGTAGTTATAAATATTATTATACATTTACCATTATTAAAATGGCATGTTGTTTTGATGGTTAATTATTTAGAACTTTGATTCTTAAGAACATGAGTTGTGTGATGAATTTATATAAAGATTCCAAAACATGTAAATATGTTTTATTTTGATAAAATAAATTACAATTTCTGGAAGTCGGGACAGGGGTGTATGTTCAAGTTATATAAGTTTAGCATTACATATCTGTTGTACTCCAAAATTTTCTCTCTCATTTTACTCAACACATGTCCATTAAGGTCCTCAACTGGCTCAAGGATGTCTAAGAGTTGACCAGACAAACTCTCTCCTAAGGCAATGTACCTCAAACTAGGGTTTCCATTTTCATCAGGGTGTGGGAACTCCAAAGATCACAAATGCCTTCCATGATCCAAATATGTTCTCAAGATCATCCATGTTAAGTTTCATGCCTTGCACAAGAAGTTTGCTCAGTCAATTGTCCAGATGCCTAAAAATCAACTATACTAGGTCAAAAGTCAACTATGGCCCACATACAGTCAAACTTTAAGATTTTTGGTCAATATCAACATTTTGAGGTGATATCCATCATGTGGTCAAGGGTTGACCATGATTCCTAAAGGAATGCCCCAAATTCATCAAAACCCAAAAGTTACTAAATTAGGGTTTCACAGGAAAAGTCAACCAAACTTTGACAAAGCATAACTTCTTCATACTTTATCATAAATTTTCCATCCAAGGATAATTTTTAAGAGGATGCAATTCCCTTTAACTCATCTTCATCCCACAAGTTCAAAATATGCACTCATCAAAAGATATGAATATCTACATTATAGGTCCTTTTGAAAAGTCAACAAGAACACCTTTTGGGTCAAAGCTTCTTACATGAACATGGAAGACCCAATTGAGATGAAACTAAAAGGGTTGTTTAGGGGATATCCTAAGATTTCTAAAAAGTCCAAGAACACCTCTCTAGGGTTAAAATTGGAGGAGATATGCCTTGTCAAAGTTGACCATTTTTGTAAAATTGTCAAAAGTCAAATATGCTCAAAAGTGCATTTTTTGTCAAATGGGCCTAGCATTTCATGATTGTATCTTGTTTGTGACATGGTCCATGACTCAAATCAGCATCCACACATTATTTGCTTCATTATTTATTTTATTTTGATTTTTTATTATTTAAAATTCAAATCAAATCAAATAAATTGCAAAAAATATAAAAAGATTGGTTTTGATCTGATTTTTGTAGGAATCACAATCTAATAAAGTTGGCATAGCATATCAAATCGTGCAAGAGCAAATTGAATCAAAATTGGCATGATTAAGCTATTTTGGAAACATATCATACAAGGAGCAAAATCAAATCAAATCTCCATGATTTGCCAATATACTATTTACCGTTGTTTTTGGTAAACAACCGCTGATCTCCAAAAAGGTAAGTTTTTTGGTTTACTTACGGGATCGATCAAACTAATCCCATGACATATGCTAATTTTTATGTAAAATGGGTAAGAAGGAAGAACGCACGTTCGACCCAGAGAAAGGATGTTTGAGATTGTTGAAAAGTAAGCAAAAGTATAGAAATGCAAGTAAAAGAAGTAAAAAAGATAACTTTGCAGGATAATGGTAAAGTAATGTAAAAAGACTTTCATTAAGGAAAAAAGGTGTTTCCAACGTACATTGCTCAGCTTTATCCTTTCTCACGCAATAGTTACTTGGATAATATTTGAGTGATTTAGTACAATAGGTTGAACACACTTGAAAATTACACAAGCTTCTTAATTTATACTAAAAATAGGTAATCGTCGAGGGAACATTTTGCGCTAGGATGAAGACAAGTGTCTTCTGCATGTCTCTCGACCCATAGCTTTTGGCCACGTTGCCTCTTCTCAGACGCTGATGAAAACTGTCTTTCCCTCCAATAATTCAATAATTCAAATAATCCTCGTTCCATGTGCCAAAGCGTGAACACTTTCTCTCAGTCGAGTAACATAAGCTTTCTTCAGTCGAATGATCCCTTGGTCGAAGATTCCTATCATAACTTAGATATTTTCCTTAAGTTATTTCATGTGTCGAATCATACTTACTGGCTTGGTTCATTCCAGTTTTTTGGTTTAAAAGACCAAATATAGCAAGTGTCGAATTTGGGAGCCAACAAATTTCCCCCCAAGAATGTGTATTTCAACGCTCAAAGAAATAGCCATTCTTTGAACTTCCCATTCGACACCTGTCTTCCCAGTTGTCCACCAAGTCTTGACGTGTGATTTTTACCTTCCAACAGCTGCTGCACTTGGGAAAACCATCATTACTTTTTCTCTAAGATGTCTCTTCAAACTGCCGTTACCACGCTTGCCATGATGACCACATTCCTATAACCTAGGCAAGCATGGCTAAACGTTTCCCAATGCCTGCACAGTAACCGTTTCGCACTTCGCCATGTGTCTCACTACCTGTGAAACATTAAATGGCATTGACGAGACATATCCCTCTTCTGAAGGCTATAAATACTTCTAAGCCTTTCTATTTGGAACTTTTACCATTTCCAGCATTTCCAAATCCCTTGCTTTCTCACAACATTGTACTGTCAACTTCGCTTTTTCTCTCAAATCCTCAACAATGGCTTTTCTCTCTAATGCACCAAACAACCCTCAACCCAAAAACACTGATGATGTCCAGAAACCACCAGAGATATTTTCCACCAACCCTCATTCTTCTTTGATTGATAGGTATATCGCTGAACCCATGACGAAAGAATGGCGAGAAGCATATGATTCTTAGCTCCTCATTCCCATCAGATACGGTGGAAACATGTATGCCATGTCCGGTCCATTATCTTCATGCTTCGAAAACCCCTTGAAAAACCGCACCTTCTTTCCTACACACCCAAGGCTTAGACCCATAGGTTGCGCCAAGAAACCTAGGGAGGACCACGAAGAAGCCACTCCGGCGAACCAACAACATCCTCAGACTACAGAGGACATCAACCTCCAGTTCATAAACAAAGGGAATCGAATCTTTCGCTCAAGTCCTAACCTTTCTTCTGAATATTCAGACTGGTTGAATAAGATGGAGAGGGTGCAAGCTTCTGTCTGGAAGGAGATGGGCATTTATGACCTGGTGATGCTGTCGAAGACATGATTGCCTTACTGCCCCCTTATGTTAGTATCTTCTTTATACTTTTGGGATAGCGCACATTTCGCTTTTCATCTTCCTTGTGGGATGATGACCCCCACTTTATTCGACATAGCTGCCATCACTGGGCTTCGACCAACTGGTGACTATTTAGACCCTGAAGACTTGTCTGAGGACGCTATTGGGTTTGCTGCTACAAAACCCACTTATACCACCTTCATAAACCACTTCCACGACAAAGCTTCTAGTACTGTGTCGGAGGTGGAGCATATAGCCTTCTTGGCTATGTGGTTGTCTCAATTTGTTTTTTGTACCAAGTCGCTTCAGGTGACAAAAAAGATGTTGATGCTCGCGACGCAGCTTCACCACAAATACCCCCATTTGCCTGGCCGAATTGATTTTGGCCAACTTATATGAGTCCATCAGTAATGGTGTGACTCAACTTAAGGTTATAGGGGACAGGGGGAGCCTGCTGCTAGCTGGTCCCTTTTGGCTTCTCCAGCTGTGGCTCAATGCCACCTTTGAATCTTTCCTTCCCCAGAAGAACAAGATCAACGAAGAGGCTCCTGAAATTCTGAACAGGAGAGTCGAGGGCACCAGGCTTGCATTACTAACTCCCACTGATGAAGGCCAACAGTTTCAGAAGGCTTTCACAAGCTTTGTAATGATGTTTGCGGAGCGAAAGCGCTTTGTTTTGACCATGGCTCCCTTTGCCAGTCGAAAAGTTGGTCCGAAATGGTTCACCAGACCATATCCCTCGAATGAAGAGGATGACGTGACTGATGAGTTCGTGAGCATGTGGGAATCGTTTCTCCGCCCCAGGATCATGCCTTTGAGATTTAAGAGCTCAAAAAATCAATTGAGCTTAATTGCTTATCAACTAAATCTTGTCTCCCGACAATTTGGTATTGCTCAATCACTTCCTTCACCTATTTACCCTCGAGAGAAGCTGCTACTTTTTTACAATGCAGACTACTCAGAGGATGCCGCTACCAAGCATATTGGTAGGTATTCCGGTCGAACTATACTGACCTTATTCAATTTTAACCTCAATTTTCTGAGTTTTGTTCCCTTTGAGGAGTGGTGGAAACAATATTATCACGAAGAGTTCTTCGATGAGAAGGACTTTGCCCACCACCTACGTGAGGCGTTCAAGCTTGTTCTCTACAGGGTTAAGAAAGGTATGACTCTTTTCCATCTCTTCGCCTCAGATTTGTCTTTCGACACTCAACTAACTATAGTTGTTTTGACTTTTGTTTAGCTGTCAAGAGAACCAGCTCGAAGAAGACTGCTGAGAGTACCAAAGGGGGAGATTCCGCTGTCAACCCCTCTCCTAAGGTATTTACTTTCTTTCATACCCTCATCTATTTTTTATCTGACATAGGTATTGATCCCTTCGACTTGGTTTTCTGGATGTTCAGAAACCAACCCCCAAAAAATGGAAGGTTCAGGAGATCCAAATCTCTAGCGATGAAGAAGAGGAGTCTCCTCCCGTTCCTTTGCAGAGACGAAGATTGAAGAAACCAATCCCTGCCGTCGAACCTCGCCCAAAAATCAGGGTTAAGACTACAGCTGCGAGGCCTCCTCCTGTAGTCATCAACGAGCCCACTGAACAGGAGGTAATCGCTAGGTTAAACAACCCCACCGAAAGTGACAACTCTAGTCCTGGTGTTGAAATCCTAGTCCAGGTATTTACTTTGACTGCTTATTATTTATTTCTCCACTCCCTTTTGCTTTATGAGGATTCTGAAAGAAACAAATTCCTTCTATTTTCTAGGACACTGCTGGCACTTCCACACGAATTCCTACTCATGTCGAGGATTCTGTCACTCTCTTGAATAGTGAAGGGGATCCTACCTACAGGCCTTCTTCAGCGAAAGGCTCTTTCATGAGTTCAGCTGACGAAGTAAATCAGGCTTCTGAACCTCAGCATGAAACTATAGAAGAAGCCGATGAAGAAGAAGTTACATGAAACCAAGAGGAGATTAGGGTTCCGTTGGTCGAAGTGCGAGAGACTGGGGAGGAAGGTATCCCTGGCGTTGAAACTGAAACAGAGAGGGAGAATGTAGAGATCCCAGAAGCTGACGGTGAAGAAGTTTTTGCTGAAGGAAACCAAAATCCTCCAGGCACTGAAGCAATTCCAAGTCAAGTGGCCAACGTGGTTGTTACAGCCAACGAAAGTATCCCTTCGACGGGATCCAGAACCAAGGAGGATTTGGCCTTACTGAAACAACAGAATCCGTTAGGTTATCTGACTGAAATTCTAGAGGGTCGAGAGAGTTCCTCTGATCGCAGCGCCTCGACTGCATCTGGAAGATCTACTTCGACTTCCCCTCTCGACGAGGCTCTTCAGAAAGTTAAAGCACAAATATTTAAAATAGATTTAATGTTAACTTTAGAGGGGGAACCAACATATCCTTCCTTTCTGAAGACTATCTTGAAATCTGTCGATCTTCTCGTTGCTCCTCCGGATGTGGCCAATGTAATCTTGGATCTACTCTCTATTGTTGACCAGGTATCAGCGGATTACAACCGTCATAGAATTCTCAATTGTGAGATCGAAGAAGCTAATGGTCAAGTGGCTGCTGCTTGGTATGCTGCTACTGAATCCGCTTCTAGAGTAAAGGATTTGTCGAAGGCCCAGGAGGCTAGACAAAAAGCAGTCGAGGAGATAGATCGAGATAATGCTCAACTGAGGGTGCAAATTGCAGAGTTGGAAGCTAAAATTGCTGCCAACGACAAAAGGAAAGAGGAGCTTCTTGCTGTGAACAATGAGTCAGAAAGCCAAGAAGAATTGGCTGAAGGGTTAAGACATGCCGATCGAGCTCAATCTCTGGATGCTAAGCTCGAAACCCTTCACCAATCGAAAGCTCTATGTGATCGACGACTAGAATTGCAAAGAATCAAGTATCTCCAGATTAAAGCTAATCTTCCCTTTTGAATCTTATTTCTCTCAATTATGTAATCACTTTCTGTAACGATTTCAGAGCCATTTTGGCACTTTTAATGAAATTTTTAAGTTTCCATTTTGGCATTCTCTATTAACAATGATTATATATTATTTATTTTTACCTCTTGAAGCACAAGTTTATACGTTTTCAGGTATTTACCATTTACCTTCAAGAGTCTTTGATCTTCGCTTAATTCTTCGATCTCATAGGCTCTGCCCGAGAATGCTTGCACAATCCTAAAAGGTCCTTCCCACTTAGGGGACCATTTTCCCAAGTTTCTGTCTCTTCGATCCATTGGGAGTATTACTTTCCAAACTAGATCTTCAAGCTGAAACGTCTTGGACTTGACCTTGCGATTGTAGGATTTCTCAACTCGCTTCTTCTGCAGTCTCAAAAGATCCAGAGCTTTCAACCTTTCTTTGTCTAAGTCCACTAGTTCATCCGACATCATACTCCAATAGACTCCAGAAGGGATTTCATGATGTATCTGAATCCGTGTTGCCTGCAAGTGGATTTCCACTGGTAACACTGCATCATGACCATAGGTTAGGCGAAATGGTGTTGTCCCCGTGGCTTCTTTAGGACAAGTTCGACATGCCCACAGGACTTGATCTAGTGTCTTGTGCCAGTTTCTGGGTTTCTTTCCCACATGTTTCTTTATTAAACTGATCACTACTTTATTTGCTGCTTCGACCTGGCCATTAGCCTGCACATAATAAGGCATAGACGTTAACAGTTTAAACCCCATTTCTGCAGCGAAGTCTTGCATCTTTCGACCAGTGAAGACTGATCCTTGGTCTGTAGTTATTGTTTCAGGGATTCCAAATCTGTATATGATGTACCTTTGAATGAATTCAATGACATTCTCCTGATCTACATTGACTAAAGGGATCGCTTCAATCCATTTAGTAAAATAATAAATGCCCACCAGTATATACTTCTGACCTTTAGAAGATGCTGGTCAAATTTCTCCAATGAGATCCAGGGCCCATCCTCTAAAAGGCCAAGGTTTCACAATCGAGTGAAGTTCATTTGCTGGCACATGTTGAATGCCTGTATGTTTTTGGCATTCCTGACACCCTTTTGCAAACTCAACACAATCCTTTGACATAGTGGGCCAATATAAGCCTTGTCGAAACAATAACCATTTCATCTTTTGGCCTACTTGGTGTGCTCCACATGCCCTGGCGTGTGTAGAGGAAAGAGCTATAAATGCTTCTGTTTCATTTAAACATTTCAGAAGCACACCTTCTGGTGTTTTCTTAAATAGTTCATTTCCCATCAATACATAACTCAGCGCTCTGTATTTTACCTTTCGTTCTGTCGAAGCCGCTGGATTTTATAAATAGTCCACTACAGGCTTTCTCCAATCTTGCTCTGTTAGATTGTCTATGAACAAAATTTCAAAATTTTCATGATCAGTGTATCCTAACGTTGTGGTCCTTAAATCCGATGGAGATAACTTAGTGGCAGTTACTCTCCCTCTAACTTCGATTTCTTATTGTAGCCTATCTTTTGAAACTTTATACTCAAAAGCAATTTGTTCCAAGTCATTGGCTACTTGATTTTCCAATCTGGGTATGTGTCGAATGCTAACTGCCTCGAAGTTCTTCAACAATTGTCTGGCTATTACGAAATACATGATAAGGTTTTCTTTTATGCATTTGTATTCTTTCGTAATTTGTTTTAGAACTAACTCTGAGTCTCCCATTATTTCGACTTGAGTTGCCCCCAATTCCGACAGGATTTCAAGGCCTACGATTAACGCTTCGTATTCAGCCTCATTATTGGAGCAATTCCCATCTATTTTGTACTTAAATGTTGTTGGAATTTTATTTGGAGAAATAATAAGGACTCCGACTCCAACTCCATCTTTATAACTAGAACCATCAAAGTAAAGTTTCCACGGTTCGATCTCTAAATAATTTAGTGATTTTTCTTGTATAGAGTGGTCGACTATAAAGTCTGCGACCACTTGGCCTTTTATAGCCTTGAGAGGCATAAAAGTTAATGAGTACTCAGTTAATGCAAGTGCCCATTTGCCAATTCTACTATGCAAAATGGGTTTCGACAACATATATTTGAAAACGTCAAAATGAGACGAAACATAAACATTAACTGGCTTTATATATTGCTTAAGTTTTGTACATGAAAAATATAGGCATAAACACAGTTGTTCAACTTCGTTATATCTAGTTTCTGCATCATTTAAAACTCTACTGAGGTAGTATATGGGCCTTTCGACACCATTTTCATCCTCTTGAGCCAGCATGCTCCCTAGAGTCTTATCAGACGCAGCTATGTATAGTCTCATACTCCTACTTCGACAAGGAGGCACCAAAATAGGTGGTTTAATGAGGTACTCCTTGATTTTGTCGAAGGCTTCTTGATGTTCCTCCCTCCATTCAAATCCTCCCTTGTTGAGTCGAATTAATGGTGAAAAGGCTTTCGTTTTCCCACTAAGGTTGAATATAAATCTCCTTAGGAAATTTATCTTCCCAAGTAAGGATTGCAATTCCTTTTTGTTAGTTGGTGTTTTGGCTTGCAAGATAGCCTTGGTCTTATTTTGGTTTATCTCAATGCCCTTTTTGTGGACCACAAAACCTAAGAAATCTCCTGCTTTTACACCAAAAGCACACTTCAGAGGATTCATCTTCAGGCCGTAGTGTCTCATCCTCTCAAAGGATTGTCGAAGATGATCCATGTGAGCCTTCCCTGAAACAGATTTGACAACAATATAATCAATATAAATTTGCATGAAAGTGTCAATAAAGTCATGGAAGATCGAATTCATGGCTCTTTAGTACGTTGCCCCTGCATTCTTTAGGCCAAAAGGCATTACTACCCACTCATAGGTGCCTAAAGCCCCAGGGCAATGAAATTCCGTTTTCGACACATCTTCTTCAGTAATGAAGATTTGATTATATCCAGATTAGCCATCAAGCATACTCATGTACTCGAAACCAGCGGCGAAATCTACAAGCATTTCCGCCACTGGCGTTGGATATTCATCTTTAGGTGTTGCAGCATTCAGATCTCTGAAATCGATGCACACCCTCAAGGTACCATTTTTCTTTATAACAGGTACAATATTTGCAATCCATTCGACGTACCTGGTCGTTCTTATGAACTTGCATCTCAGCAGCCTTTCGACCTCCGTTTTAATTTTTGATAAAATCTCTGGTGCAAACCATCTTGGAGTCTGCTTAACGGGTTTCTTCCCAGGATTTATTGGTAACTGTAGTTCTACCAATCTTCTGTCGAGACCAAGCATCTCGTCATAGTCCCACGCAAAGCAATCCTTGAACTCTTTTAGTAATTTGATCAATTTGAACCTGAGTCCTGGATCCATTTTTGTGCTTATGTATGTGGGCTTGTTCACAGGACCTTTGCCTAGATTTACCTCTTCTAGAGGATCTTGCGCCAACATTCTGACATTGTTCGCCAACGGGTCCTTTTTGAAACCTAGAGGTTCGTCGTCATAGATGGCGTCTAACCTCTGGTATAGAAAGTCTTTCGTTCCCAAGTCGGGAGGCTCTGGGTCGAAATCTTTCCCAGGCCCTGTCTTCGAAAGGAATTGTTCATTGGCTTTGGAAGCCACATATTTAACTTCAGCCTCTAAGGCTGCTATCATTCTGTTTTCGACCACATATGCCGAAATCTTTTGGAGAGTTGATGACTCAGTCATCATCATCAAACTCGCTTCCCCAGCCTATTGGCCGTATATCATTAACTCCTCCAAAGTCGATGTTGGATAAGTCTTCTCTATCCCACTGAAAGCCGTGACCGGAGTGTAGGTATAGGGAGCAGAACGCATTAGGAGTTGGAGTTAAATCAAACTCTGGTGGGTTACATGGCCCTATGTGAGCCAAATTTCTGTCGAAATCGTTCTTTCCGACACTATTTATTTCACCCAAGTAATAACTCTGATATGCTTCAATGTTCTCCACAATACCGTCGGGGCGCCACATTGTGACCCTTTGGTGCATCGAAGATGGCACTACTCCAATTCCATGTATCCACTCCCGACCAAGGAGTAGATTATAGTTGAGTTTTGCTGAAATAACCATGAACATGGTGGGTCGAAGGATTGAGCCCACTTTGAGGTCTATTTGAATGACACCCATTGTGGTCCCAATTCCCCCTTCATAGTTGGATAAGACCATGTTATGTGGCTTTATGTCAGCATCTCCTTTGCCTAACTTTTCCAGCATGAATTATGGTATGATATTGATGGTTGCCCCACAATCAACCAGAATTTTGTTTATGGTTACCTCCCCAGCCTTTGCTCTAATGAACAGGGGTTTCAGATGGCTCTTCATTGCCTCTGTTGGTGGTTCAAAGAATGCGTTTTGTTCTTCCAGGCATCCATTGTTCATTATATAGTAACATACTGGCTCGTGTCTAGCCAGTTCTTGTTCAACCATTAGGTCAGTTTCTTCGACTTCGACCTCACGGTTGTATTCTTTGGGCAACACATATATGACATTCACCATGATGTCTAAACTGTCACTAGAGTCGTATTCGTCTTCATCATTCGACCCACACTCTTCCGCCCAGGGCATAGGATTTCTCTCCAGAGGCTTCCTTTGTTTTTTCTGCACATTAGTGCTAACTTCTGGATGAGGTCCAGCTGCCTCTTTCTCGGCCTTTCGCCGTCTTTGGAACCTTCTCCACTGTGAACGAGACATAGGATTCTTTCATTTGTAATTACTCGACACATGGGTCATCTTGTTCGACGCAGAAGCATGGTACTCCTTTCTGTAATCTAGAGAAGAACCTCTTGGCACGTCGAATGCCTGCCATCTTTCTTCATTTGGCCGCTTCCTTCCCATGGTATTGAGCCAAGTATCTGTAGGCACATTAGTTGGAGGCCTAAAAGTTGGTGGCCTCCTTTCCTGATTCATGGGTCTTTGTTGACGCCCCCTTCTAGGGTCAAATCGGATTTCTGAACCCATTCTTTGTTGGGCATTGGTGCCCTATTTTGCCTTTACAACCCGCATAACTTATATGTGTTCAGTGGCTTTCTTATCAAAAATAGAGCTACATCTAGGGCATAGTATTACTTCCGATTTCTTCTTTTGGCACCTATGCAGAAAATCTGCCAAGTCTTCATCCTCCTTTGGGAAAGCAGTTTTGTTTACTTCTTCTTGTCGAATGGCTTCCTATGAAGCTTTGGCGCCACAGACTTCAACCACGTTAACCTGCATGTTGCTTTTGGAAACTAGGTTCATCTTCTGCATTTTGGCTTCCAGGTCCTCTGTCGAACCCTTTGCAGCAGCCAAATAAGAACCTGTGGTGGTTCTTTTGCTGGAGCTTTCAGCAAATCCTTTGATTTTATTTGGGTCTTCAGTACCCCGTTTGATCAGTTTCAGGCTATCAGCAGCCTTCTTGTTCGACCCTTGGCCAACTTCCTTTTTCGAATCCAGGCCTTCAGTGGCCTTTCTCACCCCTTCAATAGTTTTTCTGGAGATGTTTCCAGTGAAACTTCCAAAAATGGGTTTTGTGATGAAATCTTCAGACACTTCGACCATATGAATGCCAACTGGTTCGGCATAATGAGCCTCTGTCTGTAGTGGGTTTGTGTCGATTTTCATTGCTGGTTTATCAGCAAATTCAGCCTTCCTTCCTTCAGCGCTTGTTGAACGAGATCCCTGAAAAGGAAACATTGTGAGGTTTTATGTCCCAAAAAATTATGGTATTTACAAAAACCTCTTTTCTTTCTCTGTTCTAAAGGAGGCAATTTATCCCCTGGGGGCACTACCATCTGTCCATCTTTAACTAATAGATCGAATATTTCGTCGTACTTGGATATGTCGAAGCTATAAGTTTTCTTAGGAAATTTATCGTTGTTTTTCTCAGGTTCTACAGGATTTTTCCCATTTTATGGCACTAGCAATTTGCAAGAATATGGTGGTCCTTATTTTAATTAAGCTAAATCAATTTCGCCTTCTTCGACATCTATAGAATCGCTGTATGTCTCCGGATCGTCATCATCCATTTCGACATAAGCTACCCTTTCTTGTCGAGGAGTTTTGGCAGTCTTAGCCTTTTCAACTTTAAGGCGTTCTACTTTTCGAACTTTATCAACAAGGTGGGCCATATCTCTTAGGTATTGTGTATCTAACTTTTTCCTAATCGAATAATCCAGGCCCCCCGCTGCTATTTCAACTAATTCATGCTCAGGCACTTGGGTAAAGTATCTGGCTTTGAGTAATCGAAATCTATTTAAATATTCATCAATTGGCTCTGTAAACCTCCTCTTTACACTAGCCAATTCTTTTAGACTTATCTTGGTTTGACCCATGTAAAATTGTTCATGGAACAATCTTTCCAATTGGTTCTAGTTGTGGATCGAATTGGCTGGGAGGGTGGTGAACCAAGTGAAAGCATTTTTTGTCAGAGAACTTGGGAAATATTTGATTCTAAGGTTTTCATTGTTTTCTATTTCTCCGGCCTCTATCAAATATCTAGCCACATGTTCAACAGTCGACTCTGTCGTATCCCCTGAAAATTTAGTGAATTTTGGGACTTTTCCTCTAGGTGGTAAGTCTGTTTGCAGAATAAATTCTGACAATGGGGATGCAAAGTTTGGTCTGTGAAAACCAACATTCATCCCATTTTGAAGCATGATCCTCTCGATCATGGCGGTTAAATTATTGTCCGTCCCATAGTTCTGGTGTCGAACTTGCTGTATTAATTTGTCAGCGTTTTGGTTTCTATTAGCCATAATAACGCCTTGATCGATTTCTTGAGGGTTTCGAGGTATCTCTATTCTTGGTTGTTATACTTCTACCCTAGGAATCTGGGGGTTTGGATTAACGGTCAAATCCTCTTCCATAATTACCCCTTGGTTTACTCTTATTGGTATCCTCTGGGGTTGTCGAACAACTTGGGGTACCCCAAAGAATTCAGCCATGCGCGTCATTTGCACTGTCATCTATTGATTCGATTGTGTAGCAGTCTGAATGAGGGGATTTAGCACTGTACTTAAAGTTTGTGCTAACATCTGTACCATTTCATGATTACTTTCGTCCATCTGTTGCCTCAAAATTACTGTCGAAACATTTGTGAGGCTTGGTATCATGTGAGATGGCCCTCCCAAAAATTGGTTTCTACTGGCTCCAGACCCTTGTAATGGCGATGTTGCATTCACTAAAGGCTCTGAAAAGGTGGACGCATCATTCATAAGGCTAGCCATTTCAGTAGTTGGCATGCCATATGGCTGTTCTCGACCCATCCAAGTTGTCGAAAAGCCTGGGGGTACGGTTGATCGAGATCCTAGATTTATCCTTGGTGGAGGCGTTCCCAAAGGACCTCTTGGACCCACATACGAAAGTAAGGGTCCAGTTTGATTCGTGGTTAACGCTGGCATTGATCCAACAGAAGTTGGGATATTCCCTTCGACGGTAGTAGTAACCGTTGTTCCTGTGATTGGTGGAGGTATTTCTCCATGGTTTGGCTCGTTAGTCATACTACTATTTTCCTTCCTAACAGTGAATTTGTTGGTTACTCTACCACTTCTTAATAACATGCAATGTTATAACTGTATAGGAAAACACAGTAACATAGAAAATTAGCAACGTCCCACCAGGTGTGCCAATTTGTTTACCGTTGTTTTTGGTAAACAACCGCTGATCTCCAAAAAGGTAAGTTTTTTGGTTTACTTACGGGATCGATCAAACTAATCCCAGGACATATGCTAATTTTTATGTAAAATGGGTAAGAAGGAAGAACGCACGTTCGACCCAGAGAAAGGATGTTTGAGATTGTTGAAAAGTAATAAAAAGTATAGAAATGCAAGTAAAAGAAGTAAAAAAGATAACTTTACAGGATAATGGTAAAGTAATGTAAAAAGACTTTCATTAAGGAAAAAAGGTGTTTCCAACGTACATTGCTCAACTTTATCCTCTCTCACGCAGTAGTTACTTGGATAATATTTAAGTGATTTAGTACAATAGGTTGAACACACTTGAAAATTACACAAGCTTCTTAATTTATACTAAAAATAGGTAATTGTCGAGGGAACATTCTGCTCTAGGATGAAGACAAGTGTCTTCTGCATGTCTCTCGACCCATAGCTTTTGGCCACATTGCCTCTTCTCAGACGCTGATGAAAACTGCCTTTCCCTCCAATAATTCAATAATTTAAATAGTCCTCGTTCCATGTGCCAAAGCGTGAACACTTTCTCTCAGTCGAGTAACATAAGCTTTCTTCAGTCGAATGATCCCTTGGTCGAAGATTCCTATCATAACTTAGATCTTTTCCTTAAGTTATTTCATGTGTCGAATCATACTTCCTGGCTTGGTTCATTCCAGTTTTTTGGTCTAAAAGACCAAATATAGCAAGTGTCGAATTTGGGAGCCAACAGATACAAATTGTTTTTGTTGACCTAATATGCTCTATTATATATACTGAACATAACCAATGCGCAAGAACAAGGATTACAGTGGTGAGAACCCCAAACAAAACTCAAATTTTTGAAGAAAAAGTGTAGGTTGGATTTTTATTTGCAGTCCAATTCAAGCAATTCCATAGCCATTAATCTATTCCTGGACGTACTCTGAAGTGATTCCAATCATTCTCAAGCCACAAAACATCTAGAGCTGTAAGATACAGATCACAGTTTGCACCCTTATAACTCAAACTCGTTTTCAGGATTTTACGTATTTTACCTTTGATTTGCTTGCATAAATGTATTCATAATAATGTTTGTGATCTTTTGGATAGCATGGATTTGATTTCTAGTGCAGGAACAAGCTTACGCCATTACTAGGGTTTGGAAGCTTCAAATTAGGGATTCTTTGTAGAGGAAAAATTAGGACTGATTAATGATACCAATGAACTCAGGACAAGATTCTTAGTGGGTCTATGTTTTTAGTTCTGATTAATATTGCTTGCTTTGCATTTTGAGATATTGCAGGTCTATAGCAACGCACAAAAACTATCACTAAAGCCTATAGTGACGGAAATTGCTATTGGTAAAGGGCTATTGTCTAAAATGATGAAACATGGAAGAGGATAAAGGCGTGTCAATATCTGAATGGTGGATTTGAATAACGCACGTTTTTTTGGGGAAATACCATTTGGATTACTTTATCTTTTATTTGCTTAAGTATATTAATGATTGGTCTAGTGGCACAGATGGCAAGGCGTGCATGGTATTGAGTGGGAGGACCTAAGTTCGACCCCATGTCCCAGCATTTTCTCTATTTTCTTAACATTTACACGCAGTTTCTATGCTCCACGTATCAAGGCGTCTACCATGCGCTATCATCATCCTACCACTGGATCATCACTAATCTAGATCCAACGCTCAGTCAAAGGGAAGTCCATCATGCACCCTCCAAGCGTGGCTACACAAGATCAAGTGTGAGAGTGGGCTCAACTAATGGGCTTGGCACAAATTCAACAATGCACCCCCTTTTTCAGATTCCAAACAAGACCAATTTAATTCTTTTATCTTTATTTTCTTATTTTTAATTATTTCATTAATTATTTTCTTTTACAAAAATGGCACAAAAATCATTTTTTTCATTTAATCAAAAAAATCACAAAAACATCAAAAATCATTTTTTTATAAAATATTCTATTTCTTTAATTAATTTGTTTAAGTAAAATTAGGGCAATTTAATTCTTTTTATGATTAAAATCAATTAGAAGTTGGGGTTAATTTGTACATAACCTAATTAATTTTTTCTCAAAAATAACCTAAATCTTTTTCAACTAGATTTTTAGGTTTGCTAATTATTCTCGCATTTAATTCGCCGCGCGCATTTTTTAATTTCCTTTTTATTATTATTGTAACTGCTCCGAGTTTGTAATAGTAATTAGGGTTTTCAATTCCGCATCTTTATTTTCGGTCAAAATAATTATGTATCTGCAAAATTCCTGTAATAGCTAGGACTTTAAACTTTCTCGCTTTAATTTCCGTAAACTATAAACTACTTAAATGTATGTTAATAGGATTGTATGGAAATACAAACTAAAAATTAATACAGTAGAAAACCCTAAATGTGCAAAGATAAATTAACTGAAAATTATACTCGCACATGCTCACTCCTAGGGTTTACTCCACTCCGGTTGCCTTGGGTAAACGGTCATGAAGTATAGGGTTTGTTAGTGGTTGTCCTCTAGCCCCGAAAGATCTAAAATGACCCATTCGGATGTTGCCTCGGAAAAAAATCTTTAAGGCTTTAGGATGATTACTAACATTTCCTAACATTGCTTTTGTGATCGTATTTGTCCCTTCGAATATCCCTAAAAAACTCCAACGATAATACTAACTATTTCTTAATAATGGGATAGCATTGTCTAAAAGGAAAATGAACAGACCTTTTTTCGAGTAGGTAGATTAGTTCCTAGGTACTTTCTCAAACAAACAAAAACTTTTTCACACCAACACTTTTCCAAACAAAGTTTTCAAAAACAACTTCGTAACACTCTTGAGGACAGAAACAAGGGTTAAAACGAAGTAAAACAAAACTTTTCAAAACAAGCACACACAAGCAATTTTCAAAATGAGCAGGTACCTAAGAGCCCATGGAAAACCACGGATAGAAAGGGTGCTAACACCTTCCCTTTATATAATCTACCCCCCATACTCAGAAACATCTCGAAAAAGGTTTTTTCTGTTCTTTTTCCTTTTCCTGATTGGATAAAATAAAAGTCGGTGGCGACTCTTGTTTACCGCGACATTCACGAACAAAAAACTCAAACCAGTATTAATAGTCGGTTCTGCCACCGTATCACAGAACTGGAGACTCTGTTGGGGAATAAAATATAAAGTGGGGTAAACCTTAGGATCTAAGTCACATTTAATTGCTTTCTCTTGATTGTCTTGCTTGCTTTATATTTATGGGAACTATTTGGGTTATTTGATCCTACACCCGGATCGGGAAACACCTTTTAGGTAAGTAGCAATAAACTGTGAGGGAGCTATACTGGGGTATACCAACACGGTTGAAGCAGTAGCTACGTTGATGTGGCACTTTGGTTGGTACCCGTAACCCTTGAGTCAATTAAGGAGATGTACGGGGCCGCCGCATGATGTGATAAAGCATCAACTGACCTTAGAACCTTTAATTGCACAACTTGGCCAGTAGGACGTAGCGAGATGGCCGACTTTGGTGTATTTCCAAGGTCGACAGATACTCGATGCTACACTCATTGAGGTTTGACTTCTGAGTTTTGTTTGATTAAGAGTCAATCGTCGATTGAACAAGGCTTGGGGGAAAGATCGGTGATATTGAGATCCCTTTAGAACCCAGTTACATATTTATAGGACAGGTTGAACCAATCCAGCTTCAAGAGGGTATGACCTTAAAACTCAAGTAGGCCTTAAACCTAAGGACTTGGTGTGATTTATTTGTGTTTGCTATACCTGTGATTTATCATGACATCATAAACATTATACTATAGCATATCATACTATCTGTTTCAAGGGTTTCTAGGGCTCATATTTGTTCTGTTTTGTAGGATATGGCATTCGCCCGCATGAACACTATTCAGATTAACCTAGTGAAAGTATCTCCCCAATTAAGGGACTTGGCATTAAGGATTCCCGAAAGCTCTCCTTTCACTGAAAAGCATGGTCGGTTGCTCAACTTGGTCACTGCAAAACCTGACAAAGAAATATTGAAAGTGCTATTTCAGTTCTTCGATCCTCTGCATCACTGTTTCACATTCCCGGATTACCAGTTAGTGCCTACTATGGAGGAATTTTCTCAGTTATTAGGGATACCCATTCTTGATCAGCTACCTTTCAGCGGTAGGGAAAGACATCCCAAACCTGAAGAAATTGCTAAAGCTCTATCCTTACAAAGGTCCGACATAGTGACAAATTGGGAAACCAGAGGGAGTGTTCAAGGAATTCCGGTTAAATTTCTGTTCGAGAAGGCTTACTATTTTCGGGATACCCTGGATCTATAAGCTTTTGATGAGGTTTTGGCGCTCCTTGTCTACGGGATGGTATTGTTCCCTAATGAGGATCAACTTGTAGATATGAGTACAATCCAGGTTTTTTTGTCTCGGAATCCGGTACCTACATTACTCGGGGATATTCTACACTCTCTGCATGCTCGCACTCTAAAAAGAAGGGGGGCCCTCTGGTGTTGCACTCCTCTATTGGCTAAGTGGTTTATTTCACACCTACCCAGATCTACTTTGGAGAATGAACATGGTAAAAGATGGTCTCATCGACTGATGTCCCTTACGCATTCAGACATTCATTGGTGTTCAGGATTCTCGGAAGATGTTACTATCACCGATCGCTGTGGTGAATTCCCTAATGTCCCTCTCTTAGGAATTAGGGGAGGAATAACTTATAACCCTTGCTTAGCATTATGACAGTTTGGTTATGCGAGAAGGGACGGTCCTCATGATACACTTATTCAAGGAATCGCCTTCAACTATGAGAATGATGTTCAGGGTTACCGCAAAAGGTTCATACAAGCTTGGAGTATGGTACATAGGGTTGACAGCAAGACACTTGGGCATAAGAATTCCATACCTCTCAAGCCTTACCTCAGATGGGTATGAGTCCGCGCTCAAACTCTTATGATGCCTTATCCCGCTATCCGGCCTATGATTATGGAACCAGTTGCCGAGGGAGACACTCCTCATCTTGTTCTTCATCCATACATGCCAACTGATCACGAAGAGTTACAAAAGTCCTGGGTTTAGCTTAAAGAGAAGCGAGATACGTTTGAAGCCCAATTCTACGCCAGTGAGAAGAAGGTCTTGGAACTCACTAGGCTACTTCATGAAGAGAGTAATATCAACGCCTACATCGCACCAAAGAGGATGCATCCATGGGAAACCTAGTCTTATTTTTGTTTTATTTTGCTTAATTGTACTCTCAAAATACATTCTTTGTAACAATTCAAGTTTACTAATAAAATTCGCTTTTGTTCCTTTTTGTTTAAACAAATTTGAGCCTTTAAGAACCCTTGAAAACATTGCATACATATCATACATATCATTTCATAACAGGATTCATAACAGGTTTCTCATCTCCTCCGCTGTTTATTTCTGCAATGGCTCTTGAACAAACTGTGAAAGATCTTCAGACTCAGAACACGCAGTTCCAGTAAATGATTGTGGCTCTGGCCAAAGGACAGAAAGAGCTGAAGGCTCTGATTGTTAAGAAGAACACTAAGAAGACCAAGAGGACAGCCGGTGTGGCACATATGAGCAGAAGGTTCAGAGGTCCGCCAAGATGGGTTGTTGATTTAGCTTCTTCATCTAAAGAGGGAGAGAATCAAGAGGGTGAAGCCAGAGAAGAGGACCCTAGTCCTAAAGAGTCTGAAAATGAAACTGATTATAATGAGGAGCAGTACCCTCTGGCTGATGAAAGGTATAAGCAGTTAGAAGAGCGTCTGAGTGCTATGGAAATCTAGAAGGTCCCTGGGCTGGATTTTGAAGAGTTGGGTCTGGTCTTCGGGGTTGTCATCCCCCCAAAATTCAAGGAACCGGTATTTGCTAAGTATGATGGGGTATCTTGTCCTAAAATGCATCTCCATTCCTATGTGAGGAAGATACAACCTCATACTGCTGACAAAGACTTGTGGGTTCACTTTTTCCAAGACAGTTTGTCTGGAACACAACTGGATTGGTTCTATCAGCTGGAAAGAGCCAATGTTCGTAATTGGGAAGACCTTGCTGCTGCATTTTATAAGCAATATCAGTATAATGCAGACCTCGCTCCCACCCGTACACAACTCCAAAATCTGTCAATGGGTTCAAACGAGGGTTTTAAGGAGTATGCTCAGAAGTGGAGAGATTTGGCTGGAAGAGTTCAACCTCCCTTGGCTGACAGGGAGCTCGTGGATATGTTTCTGGGAACTTTTCCTGGGCCATTCTTTAACTATATGATTGGAAGTTCATCGGCGGGTTTTACTGAACTGATCTTAACAGGAGAAAGAGTGGAAGCTGGAATCCGAAGTGGAAAAATTCAGAAGGATGCCTCTTCTAGTGCTGTAAGGAAGCCGTTTGCAGGTAAAAAGGAAGTTAGTGTCGTCTATAACCAAAATAATCATAATCGAACCGAGCGCCGTCCAGCGGTAGGGGCTGTTATGATTCCCAAACCTGCACCTTCTCAGCAAAGAAACAATCAGCCAAGAGCAGAAAGACCAGTTAGACAGTTTACTCAGATCAACATGACGTTGTCTCAGGTTTTACCTCAGTTGCTGAAGTCCAATCTGGTTACTCTGAGGGAAGCTCCAAAGAATACGAACACCATCTCTCCCTACTATAAATCGAATGCTCGTTGTGCTTACCATTCGGAAAGTCCAAGCCATGATACCAATGACTGTTGGGCTTTGAAGAATAAAGTACAAGATCTGATTGATGCTAAGAAGATTGAATTTGGTTCTCCGGAGACTCCCAACGTGATCACTGCTCCCCTGTCAAAACATGGCTAGGATTGAAAGCATTTTTGTTCATTTGAATTCTCAAGTTGTATTTTCTTTGTTTATTCGAACAATTATTGTCATGTCAAAATTTTGTTATTTCATTAATGCATTACACATGTTTGTCTTGAATTAATTTGTTTTCACTATGTTTAAACTTCTATATACTTCCTTTTCATGATATTCAACTCTCGATTAAAACTCTAAGCCTTAGAGGGAGGATGACGAAAATGATACCAAAATCTCTACAATATGCTTTTGAACAGACCCCGCTGACGATGTACATGCGTTGTTTCAAATCCTAAACCACGGAGTTATAAGGAAGATAATCTCTAGTCAACCCCTTCGAGCCAAAGAAGTAGGAGTTTTTCTTTTCACACAAATTAAAATCCTTAATCATAACCTGGGGCAGGGTAGTTTTCTCAATTAATTCAGAGGCGCATTCAGTCACAATCTGCCGCTTGGTACACAATGAATGGCATCGAAGACATCCTTCCAAACAAATCATCCAAACACTTCATATACATCATGTATAAGTGATCCAAACACCTATTTTGCCACTGTAACTCCATTATCATCATTCACCATTTTCAATTTCCATCCTTGCAACTTGACTTGGACAGTGCATTCCAGCCACTCTCAAAGCAAAGTAAGGATTGCAATACATTCACCAAGGTCCCAGCAAGCTAAAGCAATCATCATTTTACTTCTGGAAGTGCTTGAAGAAGCGTTGGACTTTCTCTAACTTGGTATAAATATCTAACTTTGAATTCTTTATTTAAGCATCATTTGCATATACATTCTAAAGGAAACGTGTAGATATCATGTCTATGAAGCTAACCATATATTTAGTTTTCATTTTAATGTGAGTTTTCGAAACCATTAGGGTTTTAGTTTGGTACCAAGTAAAATTCGTCCTAACCTTTGATTTATAGCTTTTAAAATTATATGGTTGCATTCCTTATAAAAAAAACCAAGCAAGTTTGATTATGGAAGTTTTCAATTTGGTTGAGAAATGGAGATTTTCGAAATTTAACAATGTTATTGTTGTTATTGTCAAACGCGTCGAGGAAGAAGAAGGGTGACCTGGCCACTTTCAAATTTTGACATCCAAGTTCATATTATATTTATTGGGTTTTGTTTCATAAACAAAGGAAACATCCACCCCGGTGGTATACATAGCGCGCATGTAACCTTTGGGATTTGGGTTCGAGCCCCAGTGGTACCCTTTTCCATATTTTCCATTTTTTAAAATTCTTTTTCCACTTAATTTTCATCATATTCAATCATTTCTTTTTTGCAACCAAATTTAACTCTTTTGAGCTGATTTTTTTCACACTACTAGTTCACTACCTCTATTTTATGAATACTGGAAAAAAATCACAAAAATATTTTATTTCATTATTTTTTTAATAAAATCAAAGGCATCACTTTTAGGGTTTTTTAAAGAGATTTTTGATGATCTTTTGATCAAATTTTCAACCTTACTCACAAAGCATGATTTTACCATGATAGGTCTTGATTCTCATGAGATATCTTGACACTTGAGTAAAAATTTCATGATATCTTGATCCTTCTTAGGACTTTTTCTCAACCAAATTCACATTAAAACATGAAACATGTACAAAAATCAAAAGTTATGCTCCATGACATTCAAACGTGATTGTGATGCATACACTTGTTTCAAACATCCAAACTCATCTATGTTTTCACAAGATTGCTTTATTTTTGTACATATTTCCTTCATAAACTATTTTAAAGCATAAACCACAAAATAACAAAAACATGCTTTCAACTTCAATTCATTTGTCACAACTTTTACCGAAAAAACTCATCGATTCTCATCTACTTGTATTTTATTTTCTATTTTCATCTTTCCTTTTTATTTTCCTAGATAAATTGTATAGGATGCTTCTACGAATGTAAATAGCTTAGGTTTATTTTTCTTGTGTTTATCTTATTATGTATCTGCTTCCAGGATGTAATAGTTGTAGGTTTACTTTCTCGCACTCTTTATCCTTATGTAACTGCCCCAAAGTCTTGTAATAGTCTTAGGTTTACATTTCTCTCTTTATAGTATGCTTTTATTCTTTTATGCTATTGTTAGTAATTAGGGTTTGTATGGAAAGATTAAAATCAATCGATAGCAAAACCCTAATTTCAAGATAAACATAACTAAACCAATCACTTTGCACACGCGCACCTCTAGGGAGACCCTCACTTGTTGCCTCGAATAAATAATAGTCATGTCCCTCGAATGTGAGATGCTTTAGCAAAGACCCTTCGGTTAAAAGATCGTAGTCCCTCGATGACCCTTCAATGTTGCCTTCGGTAAACGATCTTAGTCTCTTACAAAAATTTCTAAAGCGTCCTATAAGTTGCCTTCTATGACTGTACGATGATCCACGTCTGTCCCTCACATCCAATGATAGAGCTTCCTACTGACTAATGGTAGGGTAGCACTATCTAAAGGAGGAGGAAAAGAATAAATACTATTTTTGAGTAGGTAGACCACTCGTAGTCGCTTGCTCACAAACTTTTCAAAACAAAACATCTTTTAACAAAAACAACACTTTCTTTCACAATATTTTCAAAATAAACATTTTGCATACATTCTCAACGATACGAGAATCATTACAAAATTATCGCACTTAGGAATTTTCAAAATATTTTCAAACATACACAAGCACAAAGCATTTCAAAAAATGAGCTAGCGATTAAGAACCCATAGATAACTACGGATGAAAAGAGTGATAACACCTTCCCTTTTCATAACCTACCTCCCTCACTCAAAAAATTCTCAAAAGGTCTTTCCTGTTCTTTTCACTCTTTCCTTTATTAGATAAAAGAAAAGTCGGTGGCGACTCTTTCTATCCGCAACATTTACGATAAAATGCAAAACCAAAAAGTCAGTTCTCTCACCGTATTACAACACGTAACAGTCTAAGTGAATTCTCTATAAGCTTTGGATGCATAATCTGGAAATATATCTTCATTAAGTCCATACACCTCAAACCATTGTATGAACTAGTTAGGAAAAGATAATGCAATATTCTTGTTAAACCAAATGAACCAAGTATGCTCATAAGGTTTTACACAAAGAAAATTTGTCCAAGCGTCCATATAATCAAGATAGTTATAAGTTTGAGGAGTATATTTTCTTGAAAATGATTTAACAGCTGTTGGAGGAAGACTCCAATAAGTGGGTGTTAATACCTTGTTAATTTTAAACTTTTAATATTTAATATATGATTTATCATATTCATGAATGAGAGTAATGGAGTCTGAGTCTACAAGAATAAACTCATAATTTTTTTTTTTAATGTATCTTTTGGCAAGAAAAAGAATCCATGAGAGAATATTTTTGTAATAACCTGTACCAAAGAAGAGCTCTAAGGGCAATAATATGATTCCATAGGAATAATAGGCAATGTAAATTTTTTGTAATAAAAGTTGTCCTCTCTTTAAGAGGAGGAATATAATATGCTAATTTGGATGGCGAAGCCTTCTATGGAGAAGGGGAAACCGTAATATTCTGAGTGAACTGTAAAGGAGAAACCAATACAGTTTTGGCTCCAGTCCCCTTAGAGGAGGAACTAGGATGATTAATGTTTGATAAGTAGGTGGGCGAACCCAAAATAATATGCTTATCTTTGTTGGTAATAGAGGGCTATAAGACTCTTTAGTGTTTGTCTTTTTGTTGTTCATGGTTATCCTGCATAAATTCTCTTGTCAAAAAATTTGGCAAAGCATTTTTAATTCATTCAATATGCATGATTTCAAAATCAAAACATGCAAGTAATAATTTCCATCTAGCAAAGATATGCTTTGAAACTAGATTTTTAACATCCTTTTGTAAAACACTTTTTACAGATTTGCAATCAGTTTTTAATATAAATAATTTAAAAAATAAATCATCTTGAAATTTCTTAATGCATAAAACAATTGCTAAAATTTCCTTTTTAATAGTGTTGTAATTTAATTGGGCAGAAGACCAAGTTCCCGAATAATATCTAACAATTTGTTCCTTTTCTGAACCCAAAAAAGTATTTGTTTTAAAATTCCTCCAAACCCAAGGTCAGAGGCATCTGTTTCAACTATAAGTTTGACACTAGGATATGAGATTCCTAGACATGGTAATTTTTTGACTATTTTCTTTAGATGAATAATATTTTGAGACATAGAATCATCCCAAGGTGGAGGATTCTTCTTGAGATGTTTGAATAATGGTGCACAAAAAGTTCTAAGGTTGAGAATAAAATCTGAGACATAATTAAGACAATCTAGAAACCTTTGTAACTGGTTTTTATCTTTTATTTCATCTGGGAATTTACTAACAAACTCTAAAGACCGACTAATAGGAGTATACATTCCTTGGCTAAAATCAAAATTCAAAAATCTAATTTTTGATTGAAATTATTTTAATTTCTTTTCAGATAAAAATAGTCCATTAGACTTAATTATTTCATATAATTTATTCATATGGTTTATATGTTGATTAATAGTATCCGAAAAGACTAGGATATCATCTAAATAAACTATGGTGAAGTGAGAATAATCATTAAATATATTGTTCATAATGTTTTGAAATTCTGATGATGCATTTTTTAATTCTAAAGGCATAACATTCCACTCATAATGCCCAAAAGGCACCACAAAAGCGGTTTTATATTTATCTTCCTCTTTTAATTGAATTTGATAATACCCATATTTAAGATCAAATTTAGAAAATACACTTTTATTATGTAATCTATTAATCAAATCTTTCTTATTAGGAATTGGGTACCTAATCCATTATAATGCAGTTTTTAAAGGTATCGATGAAGACTTCCTCGTTCTAATTCAGAGGCATTAATAACATAAAAGGCGGGGCAACTCCAAGGAGATTTGCTTGGCCTAATTAGACCCATTTGTAAATAATCTTGTATTTTAATTTTACAATAATCTAAATGTTATTTGTTCATCTGAATTGATATAGCTTTAGTGGGTATATTAATTTCATTGAAATTGGGTTCATAGGGTAAGGATACAACATGAACTTTTCTTTTTCAAAAAATGTTAGATTATTCTGAACAAAGATCTTTAACAAATTTATCTTGTATTTCCTTAATTTTCTTTTGAATTTTACTAGATTGTAATTGTTCATCTATTCATTGTAATGAATTTCTTTATTAATAAAATTAATTTGTTTTTATTTATTTATTTGATTTACATGAGATATACAATTTTCTTTAATGGAATTAAAATCCCTAATTTTTGGTTGATTTAAAAATTCAAATTTAATTTTTCTTTCTACAATATTTGTGGTTATTGATGTGTCACTAACCTTAAAAGGGTATAATAATGTTAGGATTGAGATATAATAATGTTAGAAATGGTGTTCCTAGTATAATAGTTTCATGAATATTTTTAACTAATAAAAATGAAGTTTTGTAATATATTTGGTCTTTGTAAATTTTAACATTAGATAATTTATAAGAAATTTGTAATTGACTACCATTTACTCCTCGCAACGACTCTTTTGTTTTTTTATAATATTGAGTCAGAATTAATCCTTTATGGATTCAGTTTTAGTCTCCATATAAAGACTAAAACTGCGTGCAAAAGTAATTTTATAAAGACTAAAACTCGATTTTTTTTATAGAGACTAAAAGTCATTTTTGATAATATTATAGAAACTAAAAACATATTTAACATATATATATATATATATATATATATATATATATATATATATATATATATATATATATATATATATATATATATATATTAGCAAGTGTATAATTTCTGAATTTGGATTCTCTGCCGTAGCTGAATGCTTCATCTCAGTCATTTATTTTAATCTAATATAAAAAAACCATCAATAGTAATTAATGTATAAATAATTAAGATTGAAAACAGCGGAAAAAACATGAGACACGAGCGAGAGGATCTGTTTTCATAATTTCTCTCTTTTTGGAGTTTCTTTAATGCAAACTATCTTTTACAAAACCAAGTGCCAAGATTTATGTTTTACAACTGCTTGTATTCTTTAGTTTTTGTTGAAACTTGATTCTTTTAACATTTGTTCACATTCTGTTGATAATAAGTTTGATTACTAAATTCCTTTATGTCATGTGATTTTGAAGCTTTTTCTTCTACCTCATTCTGTGGCTCTTATATTTGTTGTGATTATGACATTTGGTATACTGATATACATTAGTGATCACAAAAATGCTATAAAATCTTTGGCTATTCCATTAGTCTAAGTTTATTTCATGAGTTGCAAAACTTGTACCTTTTTTCATAAGAGAAAGGACTTGGATCCAACTGGTTTCATTGTTTGTCTAAAATAATCTTTTTGGTTTATTACTATGATTGAAAAGCTACTAGTGTCTTAACTCCTCCTTAAAGAATAGCTAATGCAAGATTATGATAAACAAATCACTCTATCCCATAGTAAATTCTTTGATATTCTTTGGTTTACCTCTTCAAAAAGCTCCATGCTTGTTAAAGGGGTTTACATTTTTAATTAGTTACTAAACTAATGTAAACTATAAAAATAATTATTAATTTAAGGTAAGTCAAAGATGCTATTATTGACTTATCCTTTTTAATCAAAGTTGTTCATGAAAGTCATTATTCATTTTATATGAAAAAAAATACTTTTCAGTTATGGATAAAATCCATTCTTAAAAAGTCAATATAAGTAACACGCAAATTGATAATAATAAAATTATTGTCACTCATTATATAACACAGAGAGATTGGTTCCATCAACATTTACCATCACAAAAAAGAGACCTCAATAATTTTATTTTCAAAAGTATAAATATCCATTATAATTGTTTTATACCATTTTTCATATTTTTTAAAATGTTAATGATGTTCTCATTTTCAACATTAACAAAAATATCAAAATTGTTAGTAATAAAATCTAATTGTCTTGATATAAATAGGTTGATATAAGAATAACAAGGAAAATAATATTAAAATTTTCTTCAAACATATAAAAAAACTCGTTGGAGTTTTTTTTCTTTATTATGTAACTTTATTTTCTTTGTGATTTATTACAATGTTACAATTGATAACTATTTATACTAATGAATACATGCATATTTTTAGTTATAGTAAACAACGTTCATCCAATCATTCAAGACTTTCCTTAATTCACATCTCTAATGCATATACATAGAAACTCTATAAATATAGAATAAGCTAAGTTTAGCTTCCAACATCCTCCCTTAAACTTGACTTCATCATTCCCAGCAAATTCTTCATCTTCAAGAACAAATTGATTTTAAGTGGCTTTGTAAAAATATCACCAATTTGATCTTCCGAAGTGCAATACTCCACCACAATTTCTTTTTCTCTGATTAAGTCTCGAATATAGTGATGTTTAATGTCAATGTGTTTGCTACGCCCATGAAAGACTGGATTCTTTGTCAAAGCAATTGTTGATTTGTTGTCACAGAATACTTTCGTTCGACCATCTTATTGATACTCAAATTCACTTAATGTTCTCCACAACCAAACTGCTTGAGTAGCACAATTTGTTGCTGCTATGTACTATGCCTATGCTGTTGACAAAGCAACTACTTGTTGTTTCTTAGAGGACCAAGAAAACACACATGTTCCAAGATGAAAGACATAACCCGAAGTGCTTTTTCGAGTTTCAGTTTCACCTTCCCAATCACTATCTGTGTATCCAATCGATTCTGACTTGGTAGAACTTGAGTAAAAAATTCCTTCATCAATTTTCCCTTTGATATACCTCAAAATTCTCTTTGCAGCTTGCCAATGTGATTGTCTTGGTGAGTCCATGAATCTACTTACGAGTCCAACTCCATAAACTATATTAGGTCTTGTTGCTGTCAAGTATCCGAGGTTTCCCACCAGCCTTCTGAAATTTGTTGAATTTACAAGATCACCTCCACTTTCTCTTTCTAATTTCAATCTTTCTTCGATTGGAGTCAACATTGGTTTACATGATTCCATCTTAAATTTATTCATAATATCAGCTGCATATTTCTTTTGTGAAATAAAAATTCAATCACTGGTCTGCTTCACTTCATTGCCTAAAAAATAAGACATTAAACCCATACTTGTCATCTCAAATTGTGTGGACATATTCTCCTTGAATTCTGCTAACAATTTGAGATTGTTTCCTGTGAAGATTAGATCATCCATGTACAAGCAAATAATAACAACATCTTCATCCTTGCTTGCTTTGATGTATAAAGCATGCTCATATGGACTTCTATGAAATCAATTATTTATGAAGTATGTGTCAATACGTGTGTACCAAGCTCTTGGTGCCTGCTTTAATCCATATAGTGCTTTCTTCAACTTGTACACTTTATCTTCATCTCCTTGTTATAAATAACCTGGTGGTTGTTCTACATAAACTTCTTCTTCAAGCATACCATTCAAGAAGGTGGACTTGACATCCATCTGAAATATCTTCCATTGATTCTGGATGGCAAGGGAAAGAATCATATGTACCGTGTCCATTCTAGCAACTGGAGCAAAAACTTCAAAATAACCAATTCCAGGTTTTTGTTTGTACCCTTTTACTACTAAGCGTGCTTTGAAGCAATCTACCTCTCCTTTTGGATTGTACTTTGTTTTGTACCCCACTTGACTCCAATTGGCTTCTTTCCTTTAGGAAGTGTTATTAACTCCCATGTATCATTCTTCTCAATTGCATGAATTTCTTCATCCATTACTTTCAACCAACAATCTTCATTGACTGCTTCCTAATATGTCACAGGATCACAATTAGAAAATAAGGCATAATAAGTAACTTCTTCGTCTCCATCATTAGGATGATCATCTCTACCAACTTCATAATCTTTCAAGTGAGAAGGTGGACGACTCTCCCTTTGTGGATATCTATGAGGTGGTGATTCTTGTGTCGGTTCAGTGGATAGTTCATTAACTTTATCATCTACTTCTTCATTTACAATAACTAGTATAGGCAACAACTTCTTCTCTTTTTCTGACCAGTCCCACTATCCATCTTCATCAAAGATAACATCCATGCTAATGACTATCTTTTGAGTTTCTGGATTGTACAACTTGTAAGCTTTTCTTTCTTCACTGTATCCTACAAAGATGCATTTTTCTGTCTTGTCATCAAGTTTCTTCCTCAGTTGATCTGGAACATGTGCATAAGCAATTCAACCAAAAACTTTCAAGTTACTCAAATTTGGATTTTGCCCACTCCAAGCTTCTTATGGAGTTTTATCATGTACACTTTTCACTGGACACCTATTTAGTAGGTATACTACACAAGTCACTGCCTCCGCCCAAAAAATCTTAGGTAAAATCTTGCAATGCAACATAATTCTCACATTATCCATGATTGTTATGTTCTTCCTTTCTACCACTCCATTTTGTTGAGGAGTGTATCTTGCAGTCATTTTATGTTTAACTCCATGCTTTCTCAAGAAATCATCACAAAAAATATACTATGTTCCCCTATCAGTTCTTAAGGTTTTCAGAGTATATCCACCTCATATTTCAACATATGCAATAAATATTTTGAGTGTATCAGAAGCATCTGATTTATTTTTGAAAACATAAACCCATGTCTTCCTACTAAAGTCATTAATAAAAGTAATATAATATTTATTACCTCCATTGGATGGAATTTACACATAGCATAAATCAGAGTGCACAAGCTCAAGTGGTTTTGTAGCTCTCAACGCATCCCCTTTAGGAAAAGGATCTCGATGCTTCTTTCCTACTACACAAGCTTCACATAGTTGATCAGGAGGTTGTATAACAGGAAAACCAGTAACCCATTTCTTATTTGCAAGAAACTTTATGCTTTCAAAGTTAAAGTGCCCAAGACGCATGTGCCAAAGCCAATTATCATCAATTGCTACAGCTTTGCAACACATATTAGCATCATATTTTATGTTCATTGGAAATAGACGATTCCTTAACATGCTTGTCTTTGCTATGAGACCTGTCGCGACATCATTGATAGTGCAACCTTTCTTATTGAAGTTTAAGTCATAGCCTTTCTCAGCAAGTTGTCTCACACTTAAGAGATTTTGACATATACTAGGTGTTACCTTGAAAAATCTTAAGGTATTCAAGCACGTGTATTAAATAAGGATATCCTCATAAGCTAAGGGTCATCCTCTAAAGTAGGGGTTTTTTGGAAATTGGAGCCAGAGTGTTTGAGAATTTGGTTTTATTAAACTAGATTTAGTGTTTAAAGGGAATGTCACGCCAAACTGTCGAAACTGGGTCAGCTCGACCAAAAGGAAATGAAAGAATATATGTTAAGAAATGGTCGAAATTGGTTTAGTCGACCAAAGGTGAAATACAAGGAAAATGGTCGAAATTGGTTTTTTGTCAACCAAAAGGGTTTATGGACTTAGAGGAATTGTTTTTGACTCTTAAATCATGCCAAAAGGAAAGTTTCGAAGCGAGTCAGAAGCCGTTTACTTTCAGAAGCTAGGAGCGGGAAGATCTAAATTTCAAAGTCATCAGCAGTTTCCAGCGGTTTACAATTTGTTTAAGCTCCAAATAGGTGGCGACATCCAGTGAAGCGATTGTCTCAAGATGTTAATATTGTCCGTAGATTTCATCTAGGCAGTTACATTGTAAATAAATAAGCAGATTTAGTGTAATTTTTTAGTGTGTTCACTTGTATGCTCAAATCACTTGTCAAAACTCTGTCATTCCGAGCGTTAGGAAACAAAGAGTGAAGAAGTGCTTGATGTACGTGAATCACCACTTTTATTTCAATGCAAATCCTTTATTTTTCAATCATCTCTTTTGAATACTTTATTTTCTTTCTATGTACTGTCGAAAAAAGTCTTTACGTTATTTTCTACTTCGCGTAAAAAATTCAATAATCTCTTCCGGTCACGAGTCACCGGTCAGTTAGTTTATTGAATCTTATTTTCATATGAATACCTTATGTCGGTCACGAGTCACCAGTCAGTCGATCGATTCATAGTGTGGAAAGTCATTATACTTGTTCCCTTAGTCACGAAAAAACATTTCCCTTGATAAGGATTTCGATAGAATAAGTATAATAATAAAACTCTTAGCACATGTCTTAAGATCAACTGGTCGATCTTGCGAGTTACCCTTAGTTTTAGGACTTTGGGAGGACTAGCGGTTGTTTACCATTTTCAATAGTAAACAAATTGGCACACCCGGTGGGACGCAGTGCTAAGAATTTGTCTTAAGTGTATGCAGCTTAGAAATGGAAAGTTAACCAAAGAGTATAATAAAAAATCATCTAGGAAGCATATATTAAGAATGAAAATTCCTGATAATTCAAATGTAGACGAAATACCGTCACGAAATTTAACTATTACTGATCCAGTAGTTTCTTAAGTTGCACCTTTTCCTCCAGTCGGGTCGACTGCAGCAGGTTCCGCACAAATTTCTTAGGTTCCACCGGGAAGCCCAAGGCCTGTAATGACTATGACCACCATACCTAATGTGCCTCGTTTTGGTAATGTGGATCCTGTTTATGGAATGTTGTATTCCATGATGCCAGGATACCAGTCAACATTGAATGTAGAAATGGTGTCAGATAATGTTCAAAATTTGAACTTCCCTTTACAAGGATCTGCACCAAGAGGAAATAATAGAGGCAACCAAATTAGAGGAATGCCTTCTCAACCAATAATACCGCCTCTCACTAACACTTCAGTAGCAGTGTTAAGGCAACAAATGGATGATAGTAACCATGAGCTGATTAATATTTTAAATAACTAAATGGGTAATGTATTTAATCCTATAGTACAAGAGTCAGCTGAGACTAATAGGCAGTCCGCTGAAACAAATTGACAGGTGATTTCCCAATTAACATGTTTGTGTAATTTTTTAGGTGCTTCTCCACCAACACATATTCAACAGGTGCCACTTGTTCGACTAGATGCCCCTAGTCAAATGGACATGGGGGAAATACAGGATGAAACTGTCCATCAGGGGAAAGTGCTAGTACCTCCAAGGAATTTGATTGTCGATCCACCTAGGGCATTAGTACATCGACAACAAGAGGCTGACCAAATTGTTGAACAAATTCGACAAGAGGATTTAGCCATAGAAAATAATCTAATCACCATCGTTGAAAGAATTATGGCTAGAAATGGTATGAATACCACACTTCAAAGGCCAACATATTCTTCCCCTTTGTCTGAATATATCTTACAGACTAAAAACCCTAGAGGATGGAAATTCCTAAGTCTACAAAATTCGGGGGAGAATATGGAGAGTCGACAGTGGAACATATTGCTAGGTACTTGAGTGAATCTGGGGATATGTCGAATAATGAAAACTTAAGGGTAAAACATTTTCCTTCTTCCCTTACTAAGGCAACTTTCATGCGGTTTACCACTTTTCCTCCAAATTTGATTTACTCATGGACTAAGTTCGAAAAACTTTTCCATGAACAGTTTTATGTGGGTCATTCAAAAATTAGTTTGTTTGAAAATTAAAACATTAAAAGAAGGTTTGCTGAAACCATTGATGATTATCTAAATAGATTTAGGACATTGAAAGCAAGATGCTTTACTCAAGTACCAGAACATGAGCTTATTCATATGGCTGCTGGAGGTTTAGATTATTCCATTAGGAAGAAAATAGATCCGACCTTCGTGAAGAGTATGTCACAGTTAGAAGATAGAGTTCAACATCTAGAGCGTCCACGACTAGAAAAGGTCAGACATACTAAGGCTAGGACTAAGAAAGAAAAGTAGCCTTCATAGATTATAATGACACAAATCCCATTTGTGAGGCCAACTATACCTCACCAACTGAGGAAGAGGTCGACGTGGCTGAAATGAAGCCAGTGCCAGCATATGAATGTAAATCACTATTTCGTACTAAAGGAAAAAATACGGTCGAAAACAATCCAAAATTTCCAGTGAAAACTTATACGTTTGATGTCACTTAATGTGAAGAAATTTTTGATTTGTTAGTGAAAGATGGTCAAATTTTAGTACCCTAGGTGGTAAGTTACCACCATTGGAAAAAAAATAGAAAAGAGGTTTTTGTAAATTTCATAATTATCTTGGTCACACAACCTCTCAATGTTATCTTTTTAGGGATCTCATTCAAAAATCGCTGCAGGAGGGTAGATTGAAATTTGCTACACTGAAATTGAAGATTGATATT
This sequence comes from Vicia faba, assembly GCA_948472305.1. Classification (NCBI taxonomy): domain Eukaryota; kingdom Viridiplantae; phylum Streptophyta; class Magnoliopsida; order Fabales; family Fabaceae; genus Vicia; species Vicia faba. Next base: position 1,556,207,393 of record OX451738.1, on the reverse strand, counting down.
GATCCTCTTAGGCAAGAGGAGGCTTTGTTTCTTGACCCAGTTGACATCAACATGGTAGAAATTACTGAGTTTCCTGATGATGATATGGTCAGAGAGGGTACTGGAGAAAGTTTCGATGTTGACTTAGCTAATGTGTACCCAAGGCCTGAGGAGGACTTGCTATACTTCCTTTACTGCTGTAAGAACAAAGGTTCGCAAGCTTGCTTGTGTCCTAGGTATGGCACCTTGACTGACAAAATAGTTGCTAAAAATTTCCAGAAGCTGCAGTTAGAAAAGAACAAGGGAAAGCCGTACAATCAAAGGTTCCCTACACCAAGGGACCCAAGAAGAACTGTAGGAAACTCCCATGCCAAACCAAGAAGTTATATTCCTTCAGCAAAAGCTCCTAACGGTACTTGGATTAAGCCTCAAGGGAGAAGGGGGCACCAATTGATGGTGCTATTGCTAGAGACCCAAACAAAGGAAAGTCAGATATTAACTACCGCCATGAGTTTAAGTCTGAGAGGAAAAGTCATATTTCTAAAAATTATATGGGGAAGAATCCCATGACTCGAACCCAATGGAGACTCTTCCAACGTCGAAATCAGGCTGAGAGGCAAGCATCTGTTGGCCAGATTGCTGCAAGCAAAGCTGGAAATCAAAAGCAGTATAAAGTGAAGGTTGATTCCTCTGCAAAAGAACGAATCAAAGAGTTTGTGAGTCGACCGATTGCTAAGTGTTCTGAAGAAGCTACTGACAATTTTGAGTCCGAGTTTGAAGAGAGTTTGAATATCTTAGTTAATGTGGTATCAATTCTGCCAGCAGAATATGATTGCTTAATTGAAGTGGAAGATTCACCAGACATTGATGTTGAGGAGATGGCTTTGCACAAGCCAATATGTTACTTTGTGATGAATAATGGTTCGATTGAGAACCAAGATGCGTTCTTTGAAAGACCATATATGGCCATGAGGAGCCATTTGAAGCCTCTTTTAAGAAGGGATAAGCTTGAAGGGGTGGCTATCAACAAGGTGTTGGTAGACTGTGGTTCTACGATAAACATTATGCCACACCAACTATTGCATAACATTGGCAAATATGACACTGATGTTAAATCTCATAACATGGTCTTATCAGACTACGAAGGAAGGACTAGAAACAATATGGGTGTGATCCAAGTTGATATTATTGTCGGCTCTGTTACTAGTCCAACTATATTCATGGTGATTCAAGGCAAGCCAAGTTACAACCTCTTAGTAGGGAGGGAATGGCTGCACGGTGTAAGGGTTGTACCATATTCTATACACTAGTGTTTGGTGATTAGGAGGGAAGATGGTATTGTCGAGAACATTGAAGCTGATCAAGGATATTTTAGGGCAGACGTGAAAAATGTCGGCAAAAAGCACTTTGACAGAAAATTAGCTAACATTTCCCCATGTCAACCTGATGAAGATGTGTATGCCAACCCTGATGAGGCATTTGTTTTGTTGAAGTTCATGAGACCCATGGTTTTATATGGGATGTGGAATGTCTTGAGGATCCATACTGTGACAACCGACCGACGGGCTGGGGAGACATCAATGATGATGTCTGAGCTAGATTCTCTAAAAAGGATTTCGGTGTATATTGTCGAAAATAAAATAAATTTGGCGCTAGAGACTGAAGAAAATATGGCTGTTGAAGCCAATAAGACACAAATTCTGAATGAAGGAGCTACTTTGGCTATTGAGCCAAAGCTACCCGATAAAAAAGAAGTGGTCGAGGAAAACATCGATAAGCAACGTCTGGACTGCATATATGAGGAAGAACCCTTAGGCTTCAAAAAGGATCTGATGGCACAAGAAAGAATGCAACCACAAGACCCATTAGAAGAAATAGATCTTGGTGAAAAGGGGGATAAAAGACCAACTTATATCAGTGCCAACATCGACCAAAAGTTAAGGACTGAGGTAATATCTTTATTAAAAGAATTTAAAGATTGTTTTGCTTTGAATTATAATGAAATGCCAGGTTTAATCAGGGATTTGGTTGAACTAAAGTTTCCAATAAAAGATGGAAAGAAATGATGCGGTGTATTCCCAAGTGTACGAATCGCTTCAGAGTAATATAAAATATTATCGATCCACAGAGACCAATCGTCAATCTATCGTTTCCTATTGTTACGGTGTTTAGATAAGTCAATATTAAACAGGGAATTGAGCATGCAAGAAATTAAAGTGCGGCGAAATAAACTTCAGATATAAAAGCAGGGTCGAATGTAATTCACATAGTCAGATGATATTCACAATGCTTCGGAATAGAACTACTTATAGGGCAATATTTTCTACTAAAGAAAAGAACTAATTTAACAGGAACTACCTCTTTCGCGTAATCAGAACCGAGTTTACTCTCTAATCAGACCTTCTTATCGTCACTTATAAAAAGGCGCACATTGCGTTAAAGTAATAAACCTATTTTTAAGAAATAAAGTACTTGACCAAGTTGAAAAGTATTTTGATCTGGAATTTCTAATAAAAAGGGGACCTAACTTTAACCCTATAAACGCGTCCGAAAATAGTTTCAAAATTGATTTCTTTGATAATAAAAATCCTTAACTAACCAGACAAAGCGCTTTCGCTTCCTTTGACCATGTTGTACCCAAAAATTTTCCCTCTCATTTATCAAGACTTTTCTCACAAGATTTCTTTGACTCAAGAATGGATTAGGGTTTGGTCAGCTCAAGACCTCTCATCATGCACTGATCACCCAAAATTAGAGTTTGAGTTTGCACAAGGATTATTGGATTATAAATATTTCATATGACTTTCAAACATCATTATGGACCCCTAAGATTACTCATGACAAGTTTCAAGCCTTGAACCACATTTTTGATCAGTCAATTGGACAGTTGACCTAAACATCAACTGTATTGGGGAAAAAGTCAACCATGGCCAATTTACAGTCAAACTTCATAATTTTTATCAACATAAACATTTTAGACTCATATGTATCATTTGATCAAGTTTGGATTACAATTCCTTAAGAAATTTGATCAAATCATCAAAAGGGCAAAATGGTCAAAATTAGGGTTTTGACTAAGGAAGGGCAATTTCTGATTTTTAACCTAGCAAATGACCAATTGATTTGAAGCATGTTTTCAAGGGTTCAATTGCATCATCTTGACCTAATTATATGGTTCAAAACATTGCAAATCCATTGGATAGACAGATGAAATTTGCAGTCAACTGTATACTGAAAAGTCAAACTTTGACTTTTTGATCAAAATCAAGTGCCAAGGGTCACAATTCATCAAAACATGTCAAGATGTAAAACTTGTTAATCAAGAAATCAAGGATTTAAGATTAGGTTTTAAAATTGGAAATTTTCTTAACTTAGAAATTTTTCTAAGTATAGAAAATTTCTTATTTTTTTCTCAACTTTAAGCCATTTTTTCACCATGATACAAGATGATTCAAGGAAAGTTCCCAACATAAAAGTTGTAGACCTATATGAAATCTACAACTTTTCTTCACACACTTTTCCCTAAAGATGCTTGAATATCAAGATATAATTTTAAGAATACATGCTCATGAACTAAAATAACTTAGTAAAATTTTGCCCTAATTTAGGCAGGTTTTTGACCTATCTTCATGGCAATTTTTCACCTAGTTCCAAGAGGTATCTTGAAATGCATTTCAAATATGAGTTATATATAACATTTCAAGCTTTAAAAAATTTCCAAGAACTCCTCAAGATCATTTTTGAGTGAGGAGAATCGAAGAGATGAAGTTGGCAATTTCTCACTTTGTTTTCAAGCCATTTCATGAAGAACAATTTTCAAGTCAGTACCTATGCTGCCTAATCCATGCTTTACAGGTCCCAAACTTGTTTCTTACTCCATAAGTTAATGCTTACTCAGTTGACAAAGCTTTAAACCAAGCCCTAGAATCTTTATCCAAGTTGTAATTCCATAAATGGCATAAAGTGGCCATTGCCATTTTGGAAAAGGTCCACTTTTGCAATTTTCCAATTCTTGAGCATTAGACATGTCTTCTCTGCACACACAAGTCTTACAGGCCTAAAGCAAATTGTAAAAATCATATACCAACCCTAAGAAAGCCAGTACAAGCATGTGATGACTTGTCTCTTCACTTTGCTTCAAAAGTAAGAAAGGGTGCCAAAAGGCTAGAACACACAAATCTATTGGAGAGCTGACTTGAAACCTATTCCATACTAATATACAAACACGTTACAACAAAAAACATGATGGATAGAGGCCGAAACAGTAAAACACTCCATATCACCAAAAAACTGTCAAAACTTGCAGTTTTTGCATAAGCATATCAATCCATCATTTGGCTCGTGCGTTTCAAGTTTCAATCATCAAAACACTTTACCTACTTGATATCTAAGTGATCCAGACCATTATCCCTGCACTATAACTCCTTCTCCATCATCTTCCTTTTTTTTTCAAAGCTTGCAGGTTGACTTGGATAGAGAGTTTCAGACACTTTTAAAGCAAAGTAAGGGTTGGAACACACTCAGGGAGGTTCAAGCAAGCTCAAGAAATCATCAGGCCTTCATAAAACTCACTCAAACTCCATCCACGATTTCAACTGAAAGAGGTAAAAATCTGAACTTCTATCTCTTTATACAGGCATTCATTGGCCACGATTTATGAATAAACAATGTAGACCTCATTGCTGCAAAGCTGTACATATATATATATCTTGCATTTATTTGGCCTGAGTTGAGAGAATTTTGAACTTGAAGTTCCTGAAAAAATTAGGTTTAAATTTAGGGCTTTTAAAATTCATTTTGATCTTTGATTGTTAGCTTACATAATTTACATGGTTAGAATCGTGAGACAAAATGCTACAACATTCATGTTATCAGTTTTCATTTTTATTAAGAGATGAGAAAGTTACGGAGCTTCTGGCCAACTTAGGGAAGAAGATGAAGTACAGGGCAAGGACCTTGTTCATGTTATGTTATTTTTGTTTCATATAAATCAACGGATGTATAGCCACCCCAGTGGCAAGGTAGCACGCTGGTGAGGCCCAAGTCCTGGGTTCGAACCTTGGCGCTACCTTTTGTTTTTTCCATATTTTTCCTTTTCCATTTTTTTGTTGTTTTGCAGATTTGGGCCTCCACGCTGGGCCTTGTGTTTTTTTCTAACATCCACCATTTGATTTCTCAGGATACCCCCCTGGCCCAACTATTTTCATATTTTATTTATTTATTTTTTTTGTTTTCATTTTTGTTTATTGAATATTTTCTTTAATACATAAAAATCATGAAAAATATAAATATGATATTATTGCATTTTATTTTATTTTTCACATAAAAAATATATTTTATCTTCAATATATACTAACTATCTTTCATTAATAAATTTGTAAAAATAAATTTAGATATATTCTTATCTTTTCTTTTATATTTTTATATATATTTGTAAATATTTATTTTAACATATAAAAAACTAAATATTTTCATACAATATTATTTATTATTTTTAATACAAAAAATATAAAAAAAATAATACATAAAAAACTTTATTTTCTTTTAAACTAGAAATTAGGGTTAACTTTGTTTTTTTTTCAAGAATTAATTTCTTTTCCTTAAAATTATTAGATTTAGGTTAAACTTTTTTCATATAAAAAACCAAACAATTATTCTTTGCATATATATATCATTGCATATTTTATTCAAATATTGTATATTTGTTTATTCCAATATTCGTATAAATTCGATTTAGTTGTAATAGCTTATTTAGATTTATATTCTTACAAATCCCCATTCAAATTTGTATTCCCCCCTCCCATAAATTGTTGTAATAGCTTAGTAATCTTTACATTACGCAATTTACCGCTTTACATGCCATGTTAGTAATTAGGGTTGCATGGTAAGATCAAAACAAAGCAAATAGAAAACCCTAATGCAAGACAAAATCAAAGCATGAAAATAACACATTTGCACACAAGCATCCTTAGGGTTCCTCCACTTGGTTGTCTTACAAAATAACCATATTACGCATGCGAAGTATCTTGGCAAAACAAACAAGTATAAGATCATAGTCCCTCGATGACGCTATTTTAAGTTGCCTTACAAAATGATCTTGGTCCCTCAAAAATTCTAAGATACTTTGCAACATTGCTAATCATGGTTATACGATGACCCACGCCCGTCCCGTTTACATCCAAAGATAGGGTTTCTTACCAAATCAATGGTAAGACAACAATGTCAAAGGAATAGAAAATGCATAAGAAAGACATTTGAGTAGGTAGATTACTTCTAGTTACTTTCTCTATTTTCAAACAATTATCCTTGATATTTTCAAAACAAACACACACATTTCAAAAGCATCTTACAAACATTGAAAACATTTTTTTAAAAAAGACAAACATCTTTGCATACATTCTTACGAACAAGAATCATTACAAAGGTTGCCTAAACGATGGCTTCTTTTACAAAATATTTTCAAAACCACACCAAACACAAATTCAAACAACAAAAGCAAGTGATCTACCAAGTAACTAAGAGCCCATGGAAAACCATGAATGAAAAGGGTGCTAATACCTTCCCTTTTCATAATATACCCCCCGAACTCAAGAAACAATCTCAAAGGTCTTTCCTGTTCTTTTTCACCTTTCCTTTTGGATAAAAGAAAAGTCGGTGGCGACTCTTGCTAACCACAACATTTGCAATCAATTGCAAAACCCTCAAGTCAGTTCTCCCACCGTATCACAGAACTGGCGACTCTGCTGGGGAAAATTATAAAAGTGGAGTTACCTTAGGGCTAGATCACATTTATTTGCTTACATTGTTTGATTTGTTTGCTTTACATTATGATTCTTTGTTTGGGTTTGAAATCCTCTACCCGAATTTGGGAAACATTATAGGTAAATAGAAATACGTTGTGGAAACTGTGCGGGTTATATCGACATGGTCTAAGCAATAGCTATGTTAGTGTGACATATTTGTGGGTACCGGTAGCCTTTGAGTCAATCAAAGAGAATACGGGGCCGCTGAGTGATGTCATGAAGCACTAATGAACTTCTAGAACCCTTTACTTGACCAACTTGGCCTTTATGATGTAGTGAGATGACCGACTTTGGTGCAGTCCGAAGTTGGTAGATACTCGATACTACACTCATTGAGGGTTGGTTTCTTGGGATATTTCGGTCGCCATTAAAGAGGCTTGAGCTGAAACAATGACCAAGGAAATAATTCGGTGATATTAAGCTCCTTAGAACCCAGTTACTATTACTAGGACAGGTTTAAGCCAACTAAACTTCAAGAGGGTACTTACCTATAAAACCCCATGCAAGCCTAAACTAAGAACTTGTTTGTTTTGCTTGTATATACATACTTGTGCATAACATCATGGATATCATGAACATCATATGCATTCACTAACCATTTCAAGGAGTTTGGAGATTCATCTTTGTTCTTGTTTTTTAGGATATGGATTCACTTCGCAGGAAAACTATCCAAGTCAACCTTGTAAGAATTCCTCCACAACTCAAGGAGCTAGCTTCAAGGATCCCTGAGAACTCTCTATTCACCGAGAGGCATGGTCGTCTACTCAACTTGGTCACCTACAACACAAATGAGGATATGATGAAGGTGCTCTTCCAGTTCTTTGATCCTTTGCACCATTGCTTCACATTTCCCGACTATCAGCTTGTGCCTACTTTGGAAGAATTCTCCCAACTCTTGAGGATTTCCATTCTCAATCAACTACCTTTCAATGGTACAGAAAGAGACCCAAAGCCAGAAGAGATTGCTCAAGCTCTGCACTTGCACTCATCTGATGTCACAACTCATTGGGAAACTAGAAGTGGTGTCAAAGGCTTCTTAGCAAAGTTCTTGTTTGAGAAAGCCCAAAGCTGTTGGAATTCCTTAGATTTGCAAGCTTTTGAGGAAATTGTGGCTCTCCTCATCTATGGGATGGTTTTGTTTCCCAATACTGACCAACTCATAGATGTGAGTGCCGTCAAAATCTTCATGTCACGCAATCCGGTGCCTACATTGCTAGGGGATATCCTACACTCTTTTCACACTCGCACAATGAGGAAAAGAGGTGTCCTTATGTGTTACACTCATCTACTGGAAAGATGGTTTATTTCTCATCTTCCCCAATCAATCTTAAAGAATGAGCAAGGATTAAGGTGGTCACAAAGGTTAATGACGCTCAAACATTCAGATATCCATTGGTGCTCTCGATCCAAAGAGAATGTTATCATTGTTGACCGTTGTAGGGAATTCCCTAATGTCCCTCTACTTGGAATTAGGGGAGGCATAACCTACAACCCATGCTTAGCTCTAAGACAGTTTGGTTATGCCCGGAGGGATGGCCCGCATGAGATGTTGATTCAAGGCTTGGTATTCGACTATGATAACGACGATCAAGGTCTTCGCCAGAGATTCATCAGAGCTTGGAGGATGCTAAACAAGGTGGATAGAAAGACTTTGGGACACAAGACTTCCATCCCTCTTGAGCCTTACCTCAAGTGGGTACGAACCCACGCTCAAAGTCTTATGATGCCTTATCCTTCCATTCTCCCGGTGATCATTGAGCCTGTTAAGGAAGGAGAAGTTCCATACACTGTCCTACATCCTGACATGCCCACATCTCTTGAAGACCTACAAAGGGATTGGATACAACTCAAAGGAGAGCGAGATACTTTCAAAGCCCAATTCTACGCAAGCGAGAAGAATATTTTGGAACTCACTAGGCTACTTCATGAGGAGCAGACTCTAAATGCCTACATTGCACCAAAGAGGATGCGCACTACTTTTTCATCTTAGAGTTTTGTATTATTTATCCCAAAGGGAATTGATGTACTCAAACTCTATCTTATTAATATAACGTGTGTTTCTTTTTGTCTAAAACGAACGTAAATCTTTTAAAATACTTGAAAACATTGCATGTGTGCATATCATTCATCATAACATAAACAGGTCTTTTGCAACGAGTTTCCTCATCTCTCTACTGTTTATTTCAGTAAGATGGATCTCGAACAGACAGTCAAAGATCTTCAAGTTCAAAACACGCAATTTCAACAATTACTCATGACCCTAGCCAAGGGGCAGGATGAGTTGAAGACTCTGTTAGCTGAAGAAAGAAAGAAGAAAACAAAGAAAGCCACTGGGGTTTTGAACATGGGGAGAAGGTTTCAGGGACAGAATAGAAGAACCTTGAATTTTGCAACCACTTTCGGGGAAGGAGAATGGAAAGGAAAAGGAACAGCGATTCCGTCAGAATCTGAGGAGGAAGAAGAGGAAGACTACTCTGAGGAACAGTATCCTCCAGCAGATAATAAATACAGACATCTTAAAGAGCGTCTGAACGCTATGGAAATACAGAAGGTGCTAGGTCTAAACTTTGAAGAATTGGGACTAGTATCGGGAATTATGATCCCACCAAAGTTCAAAGTGTCGTTGTTTGCAAAATATGATGGGGTGTCATGTCCTAAGATGCACCTTCGATCATATGTGAGAAAGATCCAGCCGCACTCCGCTGATAAAGACTTGTGGGTCCATTTTTTTCCAAGATAGCCTATCTGGAACACAACTCGATGGTTTTACCAATTAGAAAGGGCCGACATCCACAACTGGGAAGATCTTGCCGCAACTTTCTATAAGCAATACCTGTATAATGCAGATTTGGCGCCTACCTGTACTCAACTTCAGAGTATGGCTATGGCTTCAAATGAGGGTTTCAAAGATTATGCGCAGAAATGGAGAGATCTAGCTGGGAGAGCACAACCCCCTCTATCTGAAAGGGAGTTGGTGGATATGTTCTTAGGCACTCTATCGGGCCCTTTCTTCAACCATTTGATTGGGAGCTCATCTGCTGGATTTACTGAGTTAATACTAACCGGAGAGAGGGTGGAAGCTGGCATAAAAAGTGGAAAGATTCAAAAGGATTCATCTGCCTCTACAGCTGTGAGAAAGCCTTTCATTGGGAAGAAGGAGGTATCTACTATTTATCCACAAAGGAACCAAGGGAGAGATGAACGCTGACTAATGGTATGAGCCGTTATGATCCCAAAGCGTACATCTGATCAACCAAGAAGTAACCAACCGAGGGTGGAAAGGCCAGTCCGACAATTCACCAGAATTAATATGACTCTAGCCCAGGTTTTACCACATCTTCTGAAATCTAATTTGACAACTCTGAAGGAAGCTCCAAAAAACCCCAACACTGCGTCCCCTCATTATCATCCAAATTCCAGATGCACATATCATTCCGAAAGTCCGGGTCACGACACTAACAACTGTTAGGCCCTGAAAAACAAAATTCAAGACCTTATAGATGCAAAAGAGATTGATTTTGATGCACCCGAGAAGCCAAACGTCATTTCTGGTCCTATGCCTAGGCATGGCCATAAAACTAATGCTATCCAAGAAGATTTGTTTGTTACCACTGTTGACGAACTCTTGACTCCACTCCCAATCATTAAGAAGAACTTGTTGAAAGCTGGTGTATTCCCGGGTTGTAATGAAGACTGCCATTTTTTCTTATCCTCACCAACTGTTTGCCCTTTGTTGAAGACAGGTATTCAACAGTTGATAGACAACCAAGAGATTCTATTTTAAAGTGCTCCTATTTCACCTGTTCCTACTGAAGACGTTTCAATCATAACCATCTCCGCCAATCCTTCCAGGGTCCCCAAAAGACCCGTTAGGATTACATCGGTTCCAAAAACTACTCCTCTTATAATCACAATGCCCAGGACGATCCCGTATGAATCAGACAAAATAGTATCGTGGAATTACGGTGGAGACATCTACTACCATGGCACCAAACAAGATGGGCTGGCTGCTGAAGGGATGAGCTCCGAAAAAGAAGACTCTGACATTAGCAACATTTCCGGAACCAGTAAGATTACCCATAGTGGTAGAATCTTATCTCCAGAAATTTCCCCTCCAAAGGCAGTTTTTGGACTCGTGGCTGTTCCAAAGGTTACCTCCATACCAATAATCATGTATGCAAGTGCACCTATTGACGAAGACTATGCAACCCCTACTATCATTCCTACCAGCAATCCTACTGCTGAAACTCGAGGAAAAAGTATTCAAGAAGAGCCTGTCCAGACGAAGGCTCAACCTCTGACTATCCCCGAAACCTCCAAGAAAGAAATGGAGGAGATCCTGAGAATAATAAAGAAGAGCGACTACGATGTAGTTGAATAGTTGGGGAAAACTCCCTCCAAAATCTCCATGCTAACATTGTTGTTGTGTTCCGAAGCACATGCAAAAGCCCTGGTGAAATTCCTAAAGACAGCCCATGTGCCTCAAGAGACATCGGCTGGCCAATTTCAAGATTGCGTGGCCAGCTTGACGGAGAATAACGGCCTAGGTTTCTCTGATGCTGATTTGGCACCAAGGGGAAGAAAGCACAACGAGGCATTACTTGTCTTTGTGGAATGTAGAGGAGCAACTCTGGCCTATGTCTTGGTGGACACCGACTCATCTTTGAATGTTTTACCGAATAAAGCTCTCGACAGATTAGACTGCGAAGGACTGACGTTGAAACCCAGTAATATAGTCGTGAGAGCGTTTGATGGCTCAAAGAGGATGGTCCACGGGGAGGTGGACATCCCCATAAAGGTTGGGACTCAGGTTTTCAACTCAACCTTCTATGTAATGGACATCCGCCCCTCTTACTCCTGTCTGCTAAGATAACCGTGGATCCATAATGCCGGTGTTGTCACCTCCACACTACACCAGATGTTGACATATACGGTCCATGGAAAGATTATCACTGTCCACAAAGAGGAAGAGTATATGATTAGCCACCTCAATTCTTTCTGGTATGTAGAATTTGACGGGGAGTTCATTGAAACTCCTTTCAACATTTCGAAGAAGTCTCTTAAGAGGTAGCAGTAACCAAGACGGTGCCCCAGATCCCTAAGATTACAAGACCTCCGCTCCGGATGTCATCTCTAAAGGATGCCAAGGCAGTAGTAGAGGAGGGTGGATGCACCATCTGGGGGAAACTTCCAGATATTCCGTACAAATCTGACAAGTTTGGCTTAGGGTTTACTTCAAGTGCTCAGAAGTCTATGCGTCGTGCCCGTGCTGGAGGGCCACCCTTGAGGATTAGCAACCGCGAGGTCAATGTAGTGGAAGATGGTGAAGAAGATTGCAGCTTGGAGGATTGTATATTTCCTACTGTCAATGGAGGACTCCGCAATTGGGAAGCCAGAGACTTTGTCCCAATAACTTTCATGTCTCAGTAATTTATCTTTTACATTTCTGTTGGAGTTGTAATATTCACAAACAATTTGCACATTTAAAACCTTGTGTCTTGCCCGAGGCATAATGGTCCATTTGTAAGGGTTTTTATTTCATCTTCATATGACATTCAATGAATCATGGAAGTTTTTCACATACAAACTTTTGTGCTCATTGTCTTTATTTTACATTTTATTGTTTAAAGATGGCTATACCCTTACACACACCCACACTCACAAATGCAGGTACCCCTCCATTCCGGATCCCATTGGTAACGATACTGCTATGGCCTTTAGTGACTCTGAGGATATAATCTACCAAGCCGAATGTGATCGGTGGATCTGGAACTGACTGTTTAACGCTGGTTTCGCAGAATGTCGCGGTAAGCAAGAGTCGCCACCGTCTTTTATTTTCTCCAATATGGAAAGGACAAAAGCACAGAAAAATTCCTTATGAGATTATCTCTCGATTCGGGAGGTAGATTTATAGAAAGGGAAGGTGTTAGCACCCTTTCTATCCATGGTTATCCATGGGCTCTTAGATACTTGCTCATTTGTGTTTTCAAAATGTTTGTTTTTCAAGTGTGTGTGGGTTTTGAAAAAGTTCGTTTGAAAACTTCTAGGTAACTCTTGTATCAGTCCTCAAGAGTGTATGAAGTATTGTTTGAAAACTTTTTGAAGAATATGGGAGGGCAAATTTTGGGGTACAACAGTTGCCCCTGTTCAATCTTCTTAGACCTGAGGATGTAGATTGGCTTGTGTGCCTTTCGTGATCCGAGGGTGGAAGATGATTGAACACTAGAGTGCCCAGAAATTTGCACTCACATAGTAGAGTATCAGCAGTGTGATGTCGGGAATGGGCTTACAGATGCCATTTGGAGAGATGATGGGTAGGAGGATGGGCTTATAGATGCCATCTGGAAGTGTGACAGAACCTTGTCGGGAATGGGCTTATAGATGCCATTTGGAACTGTAATGGATAGTTGAATCTGAATAAGAAATAGAATAGCTTCCGTGTCTGGGGCATATCTAGTCTATATCTAATTGCTGACGTCTGAACAAGTAGTAGAATGACCATCGGGTCTGGGGTATATCCATACTACATGAGTAACAGAATGTCATCCGAATCTGGATCGTATCTGGACTGAACAATAGAATAGCATCCGGGATGGAGAATCTCTAAGTTGTCTTTAGAAGTTTGAATCTGAATAAGCAATAGAATAGCGCCCGGATCTAGAGCATCTCTAAGCTATATCTCAAAGGGAATCTGGAATAAGTATCAGAACGTCGCCATGCCTGGGTCACATCTGAACTATCTTTAGAAAGAGTCTTGAATAAGTAAGAAAACAACATTCATATCTGGAGCATGTCTAAGCTATCTCTGAAAGGAAATCTGGAATGAGTATCAGAACGTCGCCATGCCTGGGTCACATCTGAACCATATCTAGAAGGAGTCTTGAATAAGCAAAAGAACAGCATCCATATCTGGAGCATTTCCAAGCTATCTCTGAAAGGAAATCTGGAATGAGTATCAGAATGTCGCCATGCCTGGGTCACATCTGAACCATATCTAGAAGGAGTCTTGAGTAAGCAAAAGAACAACATCCATATCTGGAGCATTTCCAAGCTATCTCTGAAAGGAAATCTGGAATGAGTATCAGAACGTCGCCATGCCTGGGTCACATCTGAACCATATCTAGAAGGAGTCTTGAATAATCAAAAGAACAGCATCCATATCTGGAGCATTTCCAAGCTATCTCTGAAAGGAAATCTGGAATGAGTATCAGAACGTCGCCATGCCTGGGTCACATCTGAACTATCTTTAGAAAGAGTCTTGAATAAGCAAGAAAACAACATCCATATCTGGAGCATGTCTAAGCTATCTCTGAAAGGAAATATGGAATGAGTATCAGAACGTCGCCATGCCTGGGTCACATCTGAACCATATCTAGAAGGAGTCTTGAATAAGCAAAAGAACAACATCCATATCTGGAGCATTTCCAAGCTATCTCTGAAAGGAAATCTGGAATGAGTATCAGAATGTCGCCATGCCTGGGTCACATCTGAACCATATCTAGAAGGAGTCTTGAGTAAGCAAAAGAACAGCATCCATATCTGGAGCATTTCCAAGCTATCTCTGAAAGGAAATCTGGAATGAGTATCAGAACGTCGCCATGCCTGGGTCACATCTGAACCATATCTAGAAGGAGTCTTGAATAAGCAAAAGAACAACATCCATATCTGGAGCATTTCCAAGCTATCTCTAAAAGGAAATCTGGAATGAGTATCAGAACGTCGCCATGCCTGGGTCACATCTGAACCATATCTAGAAGGAGATCTCTGAATAAACAATAGAACAGCCTCCGTGTCCGGAGCATCTCTAAGTTATATCTGAGAAGAAATCTGGAATAAGTATCAGAACGTCGCCATGCCTGGGTCACATCTGAACCATATCTAGGAAGGAATTTTGAATAAGCGAAAGAACAGCATCCATATCTGGAGCATTTCCAAGCTATCTCTGAAAGGAAATCTGGAATGAGTATCAGAACATCGCCATGCCTGGGTCACATCTGAACCATATCTAGAAGGAGTCTTGAATAAGAAAAAGAACAACATCCATATCTGGAGCATTTCCAAGCTATCTCTGAAAGGAAATCTGGAATGAGTATCAGAACGTCGCCATGCCTGGGTCACATCTGAACCATATCTAGAAGGAGTCTTGAATAAGCAAAAGAACAACATCCATATCTGGAGCATTTCCAAGCTATCTCTGAAAGGAAATCTGGAATGAGTATCAGAACATCGCCATGCCTGGGTCACATATGAACCATATCTAGAAGGAGATCTCTGAATAAACAATAGAACAGCCTCCGTATCCGGAGCATCTCTAAGTTATATCTGAGAAGAAATCTGGAATAAGTATCAGAACGTCGCCATGCCTGGGTCACATCTGAACCATATCTAGAAAGGAATTTTGAATAAGCAAAAGAACAACATCCATATCTGGGGCGTTTCCAAGCTATCTCTTTAATCTTTTTAACGTAGACATGCCTGACCGGATACATGTATCGAATCCACAATCAATCGCTCACGGACATGCCCTGGCTAGATACAGGAATCGAATCTGGGATTGCGATAGTTGATAGTAATCATCTTTGTATTGACCTTTCCTGAAAAAAGGCAAAACATTAGTTATATGCAATGTCATGGTGCATGGAATGCGCGGTGTCATGACGTTTATAACCAATGGGATTGTAGAATGTGATGTTTATATCATGTATGAAAATGTGATGTTTGCGAATGTATTTTTTGTCTAGGAAAATAAATCCTTGACGAATGCCGGGAGCTAATCCTAGGCTGATGTTTGAAGAGTAGAGAATTCTTCGTTTCCGCTGGGGAAAATGATTGCAAGGATAAACCGGTAGGAGGAGATGACCCCGTTGGGGAATAAGCTTGGAGAGATTACTCTGCGGGGAAAATTACTCTAGCGATCTTGCTGGGGAAAATACTCTGTGGGAAGAGAGGTACTTCGCTGAGATGTTGTATGAGAACTCTGCCGGGGATACCATTGTTGAGTTACGCTTTGGAGATTTGAGGAACTCCGCTGGGGATAGGAAGACTTCGCCGAGGACGACCTTTCCGTGGCAATTAGCTGAGGATAACCCAGTTATAAGCTCTGGCGAAGAATAACCTTCTGAATAAAGACAGGGAGAGATATGCTCTGCAAAGGATAAGCTTCCAGAATCTACTGGGGATAAGCTTCCTACTGGGGAGATTGATTCAACTCTCCTGGGGAGACTTTTGACTGTACTGGGGAGGGGCTCCGCTGGATGTCTAGATTCCGCCGGAGAACAATCTTAGATCAAGACTGCCGGGGATGCTTGTTGAGGATGTTTGTAGACTCCGCTGAGGAATGTTGAGATCTGCTGGAGGATGCCCAACTTCCTTAAGGCTGATAGGATAACTCTGCTTGGGGAGAGTGCATTAACTTGCTTGTTCACTCTCTGGGGAATATCTTGGTTACCTTCTTCAGCTGATCATACCTTGTATCTTGTGGACAAAGCAATTAGATTGCTTGGACGACTCATTACTGCCCCTGTTTCTGTGGGAGAAGATACCCGTGGGGGTAGTTGACAAATCTTCTGGTAGACAGGTGATTAGATGCCGGGACATAGTCGTACGCTTAAATCCCTAATTTTTGCCTGGACCGCCCTTTCGGGTTTTCAGTCCACCGGGATACCCATTTTTGCTCAAGCCGCCTTTTCAGGTTTTCGACTTGCCGGGTGTACAGATTTTTTCTTTTCATCCATTATTTTTGCCTAGGTGTGTCAACCTAGCGGGTCTTTGATTAGGCGTAGTATTTTTCGACTATGTCCATGCTCTCAGAATGTAGGGAGTTGCCCCTGTTAAAAATGTTTTGTCATACCCCAGAAGATGTTTAATCAGGCAAGATTCGTTGCTGGAGTGCCCCAAGTGACCCAGGCGGAGATTTGCCCCAGGCTATTTGGTCTTTGAGAGATTCTCCGAATCTTGACTTGACTGCCCCAGATGATGGACAATAATCATGCCATGCCCCTTGATTGGAGATACTCTTGTTCATTAGACTTTCGTCATGCGAATTTCTCTGCTGTTCAAACAACTAGTCATATGCAAGCAATGTTATATTAGAACTGCAAAGCTTATGTCTGTCTTGAAGTTTTTTTGAAAATGAATTTTTAGTACAACAAGCAAGTTTTGTAAATTGTGGTGTCAACTCGTTATTTTACCACAAGCCTTAAGGAGTCAGGATACCTTTCGTAACAATATGCTTTCGAACTAACCCATGCTTCAGCTAGGACTTTTAAGGGTTGTAGCGTGGCCTTGGTTCACGGTTTAAGAAACAAAGGATAAAGGCTCAAATTATTTGTACCCACCCTCTCTTTGTGATGTTCTTCAAACCTAGGCTCAGTTGATCGTGTGTTAGACCTTGTTTGAGTCTTTGCCCTGACGTTCCAATGATGGTTCAGATATTGATGATTTATTCTGAATAGGCAGTCATTTTTTTGTTTTTGTTGAGGGTTTGTATGACCTCTTTCTTTTTGATTTTGCTATCCCTAAATTTTGCCTGAACTGTTTCTTTTGTGATTACAGTCGGCGGGATGCCCCAGTTTTGTAAGTCTCCTTCATAGGTTTTGACTTATTGGGTTTTTATTTTTGAGATATAATGACTGCCTATCCTTATGATTATTCGGAATCATCACTGTCTTCTTTTTTTTTGTAAGGACCTCTTTGGTGCCATTTGTTATGCACTTGGATCAACTGAGAGAACTACCCTGCCCCAGGTTATGATAAAGGGTTTTAATTTTCGAAAAGAAAAACTCCTACTTCTTTGGCTCAAAGGGGTTGACGAGGGATTATCTTCCTTATAACTCCAGTGTTTAGGGATTGAAACAATGCCTGTACCTCATCAGCGGGGTCTGTTCAAAAGCATACTGTAAATGTCATGATATCATTTTCGTCATCCTCCCTCAAGAGGCTTAGAATTATTAACCGAGAGTTGAACATCACAAAAAATGAAAGTAGTTTGAATATAGCGAATGCAAATATATTGATTCAAAACAGACATATGCGATGCATTGATAAAGTAATAAAGTTTGTTATGACAATAATTGTTTGAACAATCAAAGAAAAATACAACTTGAACATTCGAAAGAACAAAAGTCTTCTAGTCTCAGGGCTTGTCACTTCAAATGGTGAATCTTGCAGGGACAGTAGAAGAACTCGACCTGACCATCTTGGGTGAATTCCACTGCTCCTTCATCGATCAGGTTTTGGATCTTGTACCTCAACTTCCAACAGTCGTCAGTATCATGCCCCGGGTTGTTATAATGGTATGCGCACCTGGCCCCAGGATTATAGTTGGGTGAAGAAGTCTTAGGATGAGGGTGAGGTTCTATCAACGTCACCAGATTCAACTTCAACAGGTGTTGCAAAGCTTGGGACAGCGACATGTTGAGCTGGGTGAATTGCCTCCTGGGCTTGTCTGGCTTACTCTGATCAACCTGTTGCTCTGGGAGAGGTTGTGGTTGGACCTGTGAAGTGGTAGCAATTTGGAGAGGTCTATTCTTCACCATACCAGACCCTTGTCCTCTTGGAAGCTGATCAATGACCTGGTCCCTGACTTGGACTGTTTGCTTCATGTTGTATCTCTCTTGGTGAAGCTGGTTGACCATGGCTTTCAACTCTTCTTGCTCCCGAGCCAAGCCTTGGATAAGGGCCATCTGCCCCAGCATCTGAGTCCTCATTGCATCTACCTCAGCTTGCAGATGTTTCAGTCGTTCATCCTTACTGTCCTTGGAACTATTCCTGACCAAAGTCCCCATGAGGAGTGTCCTCAACTCTTCCTGCCCCTTGGATAGGCTTAGGAAGATCTCCCTGAACTGAGTCTCTTGAGTATGGAATCCCTGGTTGTCTGGTTGGAAAGCCATTTCTGAAATAAGCAGCGAAGACGGGTAAGTGACCTGTAACAAAGGTACCTGTTATGCAATGATTTGTATGTATGCATGCAATGTTTTCAAGGATCTCACGGGGTAAACAAGAAAATTGTTAGGATCTGGTAGCTTGATTGAAGGAACTTCATGTTGTTGAGAGTCCTTCTTCAAGAGTCAAGGCTCACCATATCGAGTGGGTCATAGCCCCTGACTCAAGTCATTAACCTTGGCTAGAGGAAAATAAATCCCCTTTGCCCTTTGCTAGACTTTTGATTCAGCATGACCTGCATCACAAACCCTTGAGATCCTTGAAATGGATTAGTCCTTATGCAGG
This sequence comes from Vicia faba, assembly GCA_948472305.1. NCBI lineage: Eukaryota > Viridiplantae > Streptophyta > Magnoliopsida > Fabales > Fabaceae > Vicia > Vicia faba. Next base: position 1,556,188,383 of record OX451738.1, on the reverse strand, counting down.
ATGTATGCAATGGTATGATGTTATGCTATGCATGGAGTGATGTAAGTAGGCCCTGTAATGAGTCCCAATTAAGGACTGTAAACAAAACCTGCAAGGAACCCGTGTTGTTAGATAACAAGTATGCAAGTAGTTCAAATATGAAGGCACACAAGTCACACAAAAGAGCCCTTAAAGTTTAGGCCAGCATGAATTTCAGGTACTACCCTCTTTCAGTTTCGTTGGTTAAGACCTGTCCTATCAAAAGTAACCGGGTTCTAGAGGATACCAATATCACTGACTACCCTCAATTGGTCATAACTCCAGCGTCGCAATCTTTTCTCGCGGCCAGAACCATCGCGAGAGTTTAGCCTCAATGGGTGTAGCATACTACTACTGTTCTATGGCCAAGTTGGGTCACATTAGGGTTCTAAGGTCGGTTGGTGCTTAATGACTCCTCAGAAGACCCATATTCTCCTCGTTGCAACACAAGGGATATCGGTACAGACCAAGGTGCCACACCAATGTAGCCACTGCTTCACCTGTGTCGGTCTACGCCGGACAGGTCCCTCACAGCTTATGCTACCTAAAAGGGTATCCCCAGATCTGGGTTAGGATCTATGAAACTCCGATGCAAAGCCCACAAATATAAAGCAATCAAAGCAAAGCAATTGAAAATATAAGTATGATCTAATCCTAAGGTACACCTCACTTTTAGATTATCCCCAGCAGAGTCGCCAGTTCTGTGATCGGTGGATCTGGAACTGACTGTTTAACGCTGGTTTCGCGGAATGTCGCGGTAAGCAAGAGTCGCCACCGTCTTTTATTTTCTCCAATATGGAAAGGACAAAAGCACAGAAAATTCCTTATGAGATTATCTCTCAGTTCGGGAGGTAGATTTATAGAAAGGGAAGGTGTTAGCATCCTTTCTATCCATGGTTATCCATGGGCTCTTAGATACTTGCTCATTTGTGTTTTCAAAATGTTTGTTTTTCAAGTGTGTGTGGGTTTTGAAAAAGTTCGTTTGAAAACTTCTAGGTAACTCTTGTATCAGTCCTCAAGAGTGTATGAAGTATTGTTTGAAAACTTTTTGAAGAATATGGGAGGGAAAATTTTGGGGTACAACACCGAAGACGAAGGTGAGGAAGATTGTGAAGTACCAGGGGAACTGGACAGACTACTACAACAAGAGGAAAGAGCCATTCAACCTCATGAGGAACCGGTGGATACAATTAACTTGGATACCGAGGAGGATAAGAAAGAAATCAAGGTGGGTGCCAATCTGGAGCCTAGTGTCAAGGATCGTCTGATTCAGCTGTTGCATGATTATGTTGAGATCTTTTCCTGGTCATATGAAGACATGTCAGGACTTGATACAAACATCATGGTACATTGTCTGCCCACAAGAGAAGACTGTCCACCAGTAAAACAAAAATTCCGCCGCATGAGACCTGACATGTCAGAGAAGATCAAAGCGGAAGTCATGAAATAATTCAATGCTGGATTCTTGGATGTCACTTCCTATCCCCAATGGGTTGCCAACATTGTTCCCGTGCCTAAAAAGGATGACAAGGTACGAATGTGCGTGGACTATAGAGACTTGAATAGGGCCAGCCCTAAAGATGATTTTCCACTTCCCCACATAAATATCTTGGTTGAAAATATGGCCCATCACAAAGTGTTTTCCTTCATGGACGGATTCTCAGGTTATAACCAAATCAAAATGGCACCCGAGGACATGGAGAAAACTATATTGTCACACAGTGGGGCATATTCTGCTACAAAGTGATGCCATTCGGACTGAAGAATGCTGGGGAAACCTATCAGTGCGCCATGGTAGCTTTGTTTCATGACATTATACATCATGAAATAGAAGTCTACGTAGACGATATGATAGTTCGATCACAAACAGAAGAAGAACACCTTGATCACTTGAAAAAGTTGTTTGAGAGGTTGAAGAAGTATAAACTAAGGTTGAACCCAAACATGTGCACATTCAGAGTACGGTCCGGTAAACTCCTAGGCTTTGTCGTCAGCAACAAAGGTATTAAGGTCGATCCCGCCAAGGTTAAAGCAATTCAAGAAATGTCTGCTCCTCGCACTGAGAAGGAAGTCAGAGGATTCTTGGGACGCCTGAACTATATTTCCAGATTCATTTCTCACCTAACATCTACTTGTGAGCCAATCTTCAAACTATTGAAGAAAGATCAAGTAGTCAAATGGAATGATGAATGCCAGACTACTTTCGACAAAATCAAAGAGTACCTACAAGAGCCTCCTATTTTGATGCCGCCAGTCGAGGGAAGACCACTGATCATGTATCTGACTGTTTTAGAAAACTCAATGGGGGTGTATTGGGGCAGCATGACGAATCTGGCCGAAAAGAGCACGCTATTTAATACCTGAGCAAAAATTTTACCGACTGTGAAACCAGATATTCACTGCTCGAGAAAACTTGATGCGCTCTGGCATGGGCTGCTCGCCGGCTAAGAAAGTATATACTGACTCATACTACCTTGTTGATATCTAAGATGGATCAGATAAAGTACATCTTCTGGAAGCCTGCTCTATTTGGGAGGATAGCTAGATGGCAGATGATCCTAACAGAATATGACATACAGTATACTACCCAGAAATCTATAAAGGGAAGTGTGCTAGCTGATCATCTTGCACATCAAGCTGTAGAGGATTATCAGTCCATGAAGTTTGAATTCCCGGATGAAGACATCATGACATTAGACAATTGTGAAGAAATCATACCATATAACGGACCTGAACAAGGATCCCAATGGACCATTTTCTTTGATGGGGAATCCAATGCAATGGGTAATGGTATCGGCGCTGTACTCATATCTCCGGAAGGGTGTCATACTCCTTTTACTGCCAGACTTTGCTTCAACTATACAAACAACATGGCGGAGTATGAAGCATGCATTTTTGGTCTCAAGGCTGCCATAGACTTGGGAATCAAATCTTTAGATGTATTTGGAGATTCAACTTTGGTCATCAGTCAGATCAAAGGGGAATGGGACACTAAACACCCAAATCTTATCCCTTACAAAGAACATGTTTTGACATTGCTACCACATTTTGAGGAGATTACCTTCGAGCATTTCCCGCGAGAAGAAAATCAGCTAGCAGACACTCTAGCCACAATGTCATCTATGTTTAAACTTAATTGGGATAACGAGGCTTCCCATATCACCATCGAACGAATGGATGAACCAACACATTATCACGAGATTAATACTGAAGAGGTAGTGGACCAGCCTTGGTTTCATGAAGTCAAGAGGTATCTCGAGGCTCAAGAATATCCAGAAGGAGCTTCAATCAATGATAAAAAGTTCTTAAGGAGATTCTCTGCTAAGTTCTTCCTTAGTAATGGCATCCTGTACAAACGAAACCATGACTCCATTCTACTTTGGTGTGTGGATAAGGTTGAAGTAGAAAGGATCATGGCTGAATTACATGAAGGTACTTTTGGTACTCACTCCAGTGGGCATATGATGGAAAAGAAAATCCTAAGGGCAGGCTATTATTGGTCTACCATGGAAGCAAATTGCTATCAATATTCTCGAACCTGTCATAAGTGTCAAATTTATGTTGACAAGGTGCACGTACCTCCAGTTCCTCTGAATGTCTTGACGGCTCCTTGGCCCTTCACTATGTGGGGAATTGATATGATTAGGGAAATCAAGCCTACATCCTCCAATGGACACCACTTCATCCTAGTGACCATTGACTATTTTACAAAGTGGGTCGAAGCAGCTTCCTCCGCATCCGTTACTAAGAATTTTGTTTCCCGCTTCATCAAGCAAAATCTCATTTGCAGGTACGGTATCCCGGAAAGGATCATCACTGACAATGGTACAAATCTTCACAATACTATGATCACTGCCTTGTGCGAGCAATTCAAGATTCAGCATCACAATTCTTCCCCCTATCGGCCAAAGATGAATGGTGTTGTCGAGGCTGCAAATAAAAACATTAAAAAGATCATACAAAAGATGGCAGTCACATACAAAGACTGGCACGAGATGCTACCATTTGCTCTCCACGGGTATCGTACCACAACTCGCACATCAACTGGGGCAACACCCTATTCTTTGGTATATGGCATGGAGGTTGTCTTGCCAATTGAGGTTCAAATCCTCTCTCTAAGAATTATGAAGGATGCAGATTTGAATGAAGACGATTGGATCCAGACTCGACTTGATCAACTAAACTTAATTGATGAAAAGAGACTTACTGCTGTTTTCCATGGTCAAATGTATCAAAAACGGATGATCAAGGCTTTCAACAAGAAAGTCAGACGCCAAGTATATCAAGTTGGGGATCTGGTGATCAAACCTATCATCTTGCCACAAAGTGATCCCAGGGGAAAATAGACTCCTACCTATGAAGGACCATTTGTAATCAAAAATATATTCTCCGGTGGGGCAATGATTTTGACCATCATGGACGGCAACGACATGCCACACCCTGCGAACACAGATATAGTCAAAAGATACTACGCATAATAGACCCGCTAGGTTGACACACCTAGGCAAAACAAGGGCATCCCGACGAACCAAAAAGGTTCGGGCAAAAATTAGGGATAAAATAATAAAAAATCTGTACACCCGGTAAGTTGAAAACCCGAAAGGGCGACTTGGGAAAAAAAGGGTTTCCCGGTGGATTGAAAACCCGAAAGGGTGGTCCAGGAAAAAGTTAGGTAATTAAAGCGTATGACTATGTCCCGACGGATCATTTTACGGATAACCTTTGACTTCCATTGACCAACTCGGAGTTTCTGATCAATTCAATCATCTTCAGACGAAGCAACAAATAGACAAGATATTCGGAGATATGAAGGCTATAGCAGAATGGGAACCCCGTGGGATTATTACACATATCTATCTTTCTTTGTATAAATTTTTCTTGTTTTATGGCGCCGTTCTCTTACTAGAATGTTTGTCTCCCTTGTACAAAATACTTATTCAAAGTCAATACAAAGATGTCTCTTTGAAAGTGCAAAAACTATTTGTCTTTTCTTTTGTGTTTTATTTGCAAAAACGTCCAATGATTCATTAATGAACATATGCATTTGAACGTAATTACTGTTTACAAATAAACAAAATGAGAAAGATAGTTACTGATAGGATGAAAGAACAGGAAAACGTCTCTAGGCTATTCCATAAGCAATCCCCACAGTACGTCACTTAGATCCCCAGCAGAACTAAAACTTCAAATTATTAATCCCCAGTAGAAATCGTCAAATTTATCAGGATTCCTCAAGCAGTATGTGGCGTTGCCCTCGAAACATAATTTACTTCTCTCAAACAAGAATTCGTCAGTGTTTCAACTTCAAAGACATTGAAAGTTCAACATATCCTCAGCAGCTTTCAAGGATTTATTTTCCTCAATTAAACAACAATACAGCAAATCAGCGTACATGCACATACATTGCATCCACATATCATAAACATTGATAAAGCAAATACATTGCATCATACATTTCATACAATATAACTTTGTTTCAGCTAACATTTTACCCTTTTCAGGATAAAATTAAATAACTACCATTAACAATATGCAATCATATACAGTTCAGATACGCTCCATACACGGATGCCATTTTGTTACTCCTTCAGATTGCAATTTTAGATACAATACAAATACACTCCAGATGCGGATGCTATTCGGGTACTCATTCAGATTTCAAGATTCAGATACAGTACGGATACGCTCCAGACACGGATTCCATTCTGATACTCATTCAGATTTCAAGTTTAGATACAGTACGGATATGCTCCAGACACGGATGCCATTCTGTTACTCATTCAGATTCAACCTTCAGATACAGTATAGATACGTTCCAGACACGGATGCCATTCTGATACTCATTCAAATTTCAAGTTTAGATACAGTACAAATACGCTCCAGACACAGATGCCATTCTGTTACTCATTCAGATTCAACTTTCAGATACAGTTCAGACGCGTCCTAAATATGGACACCATTCTGACACTTATTCTTTCGGTTTACAACTTACAATTCAACAAACATTCTTGGATGGCATCTACAAGCCCATCTCCAACAAGATTCTACCACTTCTCCAAATGGCATCTTTAAGCCCATTCCCTCAACTACAAATCGTCGAGTGCAAATTTATGGGCACTCTAGTGTCCAATCATCTTTCACCTTCAAGTTACGAATGGCAAAACTCGCCAATATAACTCCTCAGGTTAAATAAGATTGAACGGGGGCAGCTGTTGTACCCCAAAATTTGCCCTCTCATTTATCAAGACTTTTCTCACAAGATTTCTTTGACTCAAGACTGGATTAGGGTTTGGTCAGCTCAAGACCTCTCATCATGCACTGATCACCCAAAATTAGGGTTTGAGTTTGCACAAGGATTCTTGGATTATAAATATTTCATATGACTTTTAAACATAATTATGGACCCCTAAGATTACTCATTACAAGTTTCAAGCCTTGAACCACATTTTTGATCAGTCAATTGGACAGTTGACCTAAAAATCAACTATATTGGGGAAAAAGTCAACCATGGCCAATTTACAGTCAAACTTCATAATTTTTTATCAACATCAACATTTTAGACTCATATGTATCATTTGATCAAGTTTGGATTACAATTCCTTAAGAAATTTGATCAAATCATCAAAAGGGCAAAATGGTCAAAATTAGGGTTTTGACTGAGGAAGGGCAATTTCTGATTTTTAACCTAGAAAATGAACAATTGATTTGAAGCATGGTTTCAAGGGTTCAATTTCATTATCTTGACCTAATTATATGGTTCAAAACATTGCAAATCCATTGGATAGACAGATGAAATTTGCAGTCAACTGATCAAAAGTCAATTGTATACTGAAAAGTCAAACTTTGACTTTTTGCTCAAAATCAAGTGCCAAGGGTCACAATTCATCAAAACATGTCAAGATGTGAAACTTGTTCATCAAGAAATCAAGGATTGAAGATTAGGTTTTAAAATTGGAAATTTTCTTAACTTAGAAATTTTTCTAAGTATAGAAAATTTCTTATTTTTTCTCAACTTTAAGCCATTTTTTCACCATGATACAAGATGATTCAAGGAATGTTCCCAACATGAAAGTTGTAGACCTCCATGAAATATACAACTTTTCTTCACACACTTTTCCCTAAATATGCTTGAATCTAAAGATATAAATTTAAGAATACATGCTCATGAACTAAAATAACTTAGTGAAATTTTGCCCTAATTTAGGCAGGTTTTTGACCTATCTTCATGGTAATTTTTCACCTAGTTCCAAGAGTTATATTGAAATTCATTTCAAAGATGAGTTATAGAGAACATTTAAAGCTTTCCAAAATGTCCAAGAAATCCTCAAGATCATTTTTGAGTGAGGAGAATCGAAGATATAAAGTTGGTAATTTCTCACTTTGTTTTCAAGCCATTTCATGAAGAACAATTATCAAGTCAGTACCTATGCTACCTAATCCATGCTTTACAGGTCCCAAACTTGTTTCTTACTCCATAATTTAATGCTTACTCAGTTGACAAAGCTTTAATCCAAGCCCTAGAATCTTTATCCAAGTTGTAATTCCATAAATGGCATAAAATGGCCATTGCCATTTTAGAAAAGGTCCACTTTTGCAATTTTCCAATTCTTGAGCATTAGACATGTCTTCTCTGCACACACAAGTCTTACAGGCCTAAAGCAAATTGTATAAAGTATATACCAACCCTAAGCAAGCCAGTACAAGCATGTGAAGACTTGTCTCTTCACTTTGCTTCAAAAGCAAGAAAGGGTGCCAAAAGGCTATAACACACAAATCTATTGGAGAGCTGACTTAAAACCTATTCCATACTAATATACAAACACATTACAATAAAAAACACGATGGCTAGAGACCTGAAGCCTTAAAACACTCCATATCACCAAAAAACTGTCAAAACATTCAGTTTTTGCATAAGCATAGCAATCCATCATTTAGCTCGTGCGTTTCAAGTTTTAATCATTAAAACACTTTACCTACTTGATATCTAAGTGATCCAGACCATTATCCATGTACTGTAACTCCTTCTCCATCATCTGCCATTTTTATTTTCAAAGCTTGCAGGTTGACTTGGATAGAGAGTTTCAGACACTTTCAAAGCTAAGTAAGGGTTGAAACACACTCAGGGAGGTTCAAGCAAGCTCAAGAAATCATCAGGCCTTCATAAAACTCACTCAAACTCCATCCACGAGTTCAACTGAAAGAGGTAAAAATCTCAACTTCTATCTCTTCATACAGGCATCCATTGGCCACGATTTATGAATAAACAATGTAGACCTCATTGCTGCGAAGCTGTACATATATATATATATATATATATATATATATATATATATATATATATATATATATATATATATATATATATATATATATATATATATATATATATATATATATATATATATATATATATATCTTGCATTTATTTGGCCTGAGTTGAGAGAATTTTGAACTTGAAGTTCCTGGAAATATTAGGTTTAAATTTAGGGCTTTTAAAATTCATTTTGATCTTTGATTGTTAGCTTACATAATTTACATGGTTAGAATCGTGAGACAAAATGCTACAACATTCCTGTTATCAGTTATCATTTTTATTGAGAGATGAGAAAGTTATGAAGCTTCTGGCCAGCTTTGGGAAGAAGATGAAGTACAGGACAAGGACCTTGTTCATGTTATGTTATTTTTGTTTCATATAAATCAACGGATGTATAGCCACCCCAGTGGCTAGGTAGCGCGCTGGTGAGGCCCAGGTCCTGGGTTTGAACCTTGACGCTACCTTTTGTTTTTTCCATATTTTTCCTTTTCCATTTTTTTGTTGTTTTGCAGGTTTGGGCCTCCACGCTGGGCCTTGTGTTTTTTTCTAACATCCACCATTTGATTGTTCAGGATACCCCCTGGCCCAACTATTTTCATATATTTTTTTTATTTTTTTTTGTTTTCATTTTTGTTTATTAAATATTTTCTTTAATACATAAAAATCATAAAAAATATAAATATGATAATATTGCATTTTATTTTATTTTATTTTATTTTTCACATAAAAAATATATTTATCTTCAATATATACTAACTATCTTTCATTAATAAATTTGTAAAAATAAATTTAGATATAGTCTTATCTTTTCTTTTATATTTTTATATATATTTGTAAATATTTATTTTAACATATAAAAAACTAAATATTTTCATACAATATTATTTATTATTTTTAATATAAAAAATATAAAAAAATAATACATAAAAAACTTTATTTTCTTTTAAACTAGAAATTAGGGTTAACTTTGTTTTTTTTTCAAGAATTAATTTCTTTTCCTTAAAATTATTAGATTTAGGTTAAACTTTTTTCATATAAAAAACCAAACAAATATTCTTTGCATATATATATATCATTGCATATTTTATTCAAAGATTGTATATTTGTTTATTCCAATATTCGTATAAATTCGATTTGGTTGTAATAGCTTATTTAGATTTATATTCTTGCAAATCCCCATTCAAATTTGTATTCCCCCTCCCATAAATTGTTGTAATAGCTTAGTAATCTTTACATTACGCAATTTACCGCTTTACATGCCATGTTAGTAATTAGGGTTACATGGTAAGATCAAAACAAAGCAAATAGAAAACCCTAATGCAAGACAAAATCAAAGCATGAAAATAACATATTTGCACACAAGCATCCTTAGGGTTCCTCCACTTGGTTGCCTTACAAAATAACCATATTACGCATGCGAAGTATCTTGGCAAAACAAACAAGTATAAGATCATAGTCCCTCGATGACGCTATTCTAAGTTGCCTTACAAAATGATCTTGGTCCCTCAAAAATTCTAAGATACTTTGCAACATTGCTAATCATGGTTATACGATGACCCACGCCCGTCCCGTTTACATCCAAAGATAGGGTTGCTTACCAAATCAATGGTAAGACAACAATATCAAAGGAATAGAAAATGCATAAGAAAGACATTTGAGTAGGTAGATTACTTCTAGTTACTTGCTCTATTTTAAAACAATTATCCTTGATATTTTCAAAACAAACACACACATTTCAAAAACATCTTACAATCATTGAAAACATTTTTTTAAAAAAGACAAACATCTTTGTATACATTCTTACGAACGAGAATCATTACAAAGGTTGCCTAAACGATGGCTTCTTTTACAAAATATTTTCAAAACCACACCAAACACAAATTCAAACAACAAAAGCAAGTGATCTAGCAAGTAACTAAGCCCATGGAAAACCATGGATGAAAAGGGTGCTAATACCTTCCCTTTTCATAATCTACCCCCCGAACTCAAGAAACAATCTCAATTCCTATGCTTTTTCACCTTTCCTTTTGGATAAAAGAAAAGTCGGTTGCGACTCTTGCTAACTGCAACATTTGCAATCAATTGCAAAACCCTCAAGTCAATTCTCCCACCGTATCACAGACCAGTTAGAACTAACTGAGTTTAACAAAGGGTTGGACGACTTTCAATCTTACCCAACAACAATAAAGTACAGAAAACTCATATTAAAAACAAAAATAGCCCATAAGCATTTCTATTGACACATTATTTGGAATATCGATCTAACTAGATTCCTTACATTCTAGCCCAGTAAGGTTCAACCTGACATGGGAATGTAAACAGACATGTTAAAATAAATCATGCGAGAAAGTATATAATTTAAAGTGCGTTGCGGGAAATAAACAAAGTAAAAGCAGTGCAGAAAATAAACAAAGTAAAAGCAGGTGCGGGAAATAAACAAAGTAATAACAGTGCGGAAAATAGACAAAGTAAAAACAGGTGCGGGAAATAAAAAAAGTAAAATCAGGTGCGGGAAATAAACCAAGTAAAAGCAGGTGCGGGAAATATAAATAGAAACCTGCTCCAAACGGGGATGTTTTAAATCTGGTACAAACTGGAAGTAAAATGCGACTAGAAATAAACAGCAGTTGAAAATAAATGTGGCAGGATAAACTTCTGCCGAAGTGCTCCAAACTCGATTACAGACTCAATCAACAGTGCAATAATTCCCTGATGTGAAGAATTATCGCTTTACAATGGTGAAATTATATGGCTTAAGTTCACAACTATGGTTGGATCAAGTTTGCAACTAAGCTTGGGTGAATTGAAATGAAATCAGGAACTTCTATTTATACAGGATGAAGAATGCAGGAAATCACAGGAATGCCCCCCAAATCCTTTTGGGTGGGAAAACATCGTCCAAAGGTGGCGCCCGCCATGAGTGTAAATGAAAGGAAGTGGGGTACGTGGTAGTTGAGGTCAGCAGGAGATGGTCCACATCATGGCCTACCTTATGGTTGGCGCCATGGTGGACGCCATGAGTGCAAATTTGACCTAAACTCCTATTTTTCAGCCCATTTTCCTTCATTTCTTCAGGGGAGCTCTGGATAATTGAAATACCTGAAAAGGAAACAAAAGATAGGCATAATACGAGAAAACAATAATAAAAAACCTAAATAACATGTGAAATCAGAGTAAAAAACAAGTGTAAAGTAAGTGTTATCAAATTCTCCCACACTTAAACCTTTGCTTGTCCTCAAGCAAAAACTCTAAATAGATTAAGAAGAAAAATGGCGTTAGTGAACAAGTTGGGCTGCAAGGGGCCTCTGGAATTAAAATAGGAATGTATTGATAGGTACTGACTGATTCAAACCAAGGATATCGTAGTGACACTCTTCTATAAAACGGGCATAAGCTTCGTTCTTTTATGAACCAATCCATATCATGCCACTATTCTTAGGCCTATATTTTTACTTTTTTTCAATTCTTTTTCATTTAGGCGCAATCACATTAAGCCCGTTATTCGTACATGCTCATAGTAAAGTGACTGGGTAGTGATTCTGATCATAAAACGCAGGGCTCTAGTACAAAAAGTTGGTGTAACCCCTTTTATTGACCCATTTATAGTTGCAGGGGATCGGATCATAATCCTCCCTACCAAGTTCAGCACCAGATACCTCTGAACCAACTAAAGATGGGTAAATTTGTTTTTTCTTTTTCTTTTTCTTCTTCTTTTGCTTTTGCTTTATTTTTCAACATATAACTTTTGTTGAGTTAAATAACTTTGTGAGGGTCACCTATCCCAGGGTTATAGTTTTATAATAAGAACATAGCATATAAATCATTCACTTCTCTTCGGTCCCCTACGTAGAGCATGCTTAGATCGGAGCTGACTGCTAGGATATACTATTCAAGGATTTAAGAATGAAAATTTTAAGGCCACGACATAGGGGGTATCGGGATCGAATTCCTAAATTTATGAAGCTTAAGGTGTAAAACTGATTCCGGTGCTTCAAAAGGGCTTTCCCAAGTCATACTACATCCTATCTCAACCAGGTCTTATAGCCCAACTAAGTTCAAAACACAGTGTTTTTCTTAGAAATGTTTTTTCCGATTAGGCTCAAGAAATGGGGGAGTGGACATACACTAGACCATCCAAATATAGATGACTCGTAAAACACATGTATTATTTTGAAAAGAAATCAAACAAGCAAACTAAAGCAAATAACGAAGTAAAATAATGAGAAGGAAAATACAGGAAAGTAAATATCCTCCCACACTTATATCGAAAATTGTTCCCTAATGTTACAAAATAAGATAAGGAAAGAGTTACCTGGTAAAGTACTAAGGCTGGCTGGGTCCCTCGCCATCCTGCGGTGAATGTCTAAGATGACGGGATCGGCTGCGACGAAGACTGCTCTGAGAAGTCTCGAACTGGTCAAGTCTGGCGGACAAGGCAATCTGTGAACTCTGAATCTCGTGAAGGTTTTCTAAAAGGGAACCTTGAGTGGCCTCCATGAGGGAGTAGTGCCTCTGAAACTGGGCTTGTTGCCTATGTTGCTCGCGGGATATCGCCAATTGAGATTCCATAAGACTTTGAAAAGAACGGTCCGTCTGCTGTCGTGATACCTCCATAAAACTCATGTTATCTGCCAATTTCTTCTCGTAGGTACAAACAACAATTCTTCATTTGGTCCTTCCAAGGATTGGTGTATTGAATTTTTTTCTTTTATGTTTATAATGCGAAGATCATCAATTTCCCGCTGTAGGAGGTCTGCCTCAGTAGAGTGAGTAGCATCGGAAACCATAACCTGAAGAGATAGGTCTTTAACTGTCTGAAGAAGTTAGGCTACCTCTCTACGTAGCTCAGCAACCTGTGCATAGATGTTGGGTTGCTGCAAAGAGAAATTATTAGAGAATACAGTGGTCCTTTCTGGCGATGGACATGGATGATACTCAGGTACCGAAGGTGATTTTTGCTCGTCCACGGTCTCTCCAAGACCTTCTAATGCATATGTCAAATGGCAGGGTTATGGACATTGGTCATCATGGGATCAGGAAAGGTAAAATAGCGAACAGTTTCATTATCAATCAGGAGTCTATACTGGTCGGGATTAAAGTAGACTCTTCTCATCAGCCCACGATCCAAACAGAAATCATTGTCCATTGTAGCATATCCACAGTAGGAGGTAAGGTGAGATAACTTACTTGTATGACCCAAAGCAGAAGCAATCTGAGTCATTGTCCCTCCCACATGGAGGATACCTTCAGCAGACTTAGAAGTCATCATGAGATTCCACAGCAGAAAATTTCCACAGGCTACAGGGCAAGACTGGGTCGCACAGTAGAGGAAAAAGATCTCCTCCTCGCCAACATGGGTATCAGTGTCGGTCTTCCCTAGGAAAGTGTGAGCAATAACCATCTGAAAATACATAAAAGCAGGGTTGTGAATAATAGGGGATAGCTGAGTGGAAGGATCAAGGCTCCCTCCAGCAGTAATATCTCTCCAGAATTTCTCTATGTCCCTAGTCATGAAATAGCCAACTGGTAGCTCAGGTATAACATTGGGTGTGGTCTGGAAGCCTAGCAAGTCGCCAAACTCCCTCTGGGTAAAACAATATTCTATCCCGAATAGTCTGAAAGTGAGATATCCATCCTGGCCATTATAAGGCTCAAACTCGAATGAACTGAGGAATTCTAAGGTGAGGTTCCTGTAGGTCACATTTAGGTCATCTACATACTCGTCCCACTTTAGTTGGTTGCATAGATACTTGATACTGGCTTCAAAGCCAAGAGATTCCATGCAAATCTAGTCTGGATATCTGGTTGGTTCCATGGGTCGCTGTGAAAGGACCGCATAGCGTTGTCTCTGAGTGTCATCTCGGAAGGAAACATGCACGTCATCAAAATGCTCCATCCTGAAAAATGTAGTTAGCAAAGACGGCTAGCAGGTGATGCCTAAAATCATAAATTTTGTAATTGTTAGTATAAAGATAAAATAAAATTTGATAAAGTAAAAAGTTAATAAATGAAAAAAATAAAAATAAACCCATGGGTTGCCTCCCATATGGCGCTTGTTTAACGTCGTTAGCTTGACGAGTAAACTTCATATATTGGAAACTGGTACCGGTGGATCAATCAGAGTGTGGCTGGAGTAGTTGGTGGGAATGTCATCTCCTTCATAGTGCTTCAACCTCTTCCCATTGACGATGAATAGGCTACATGAATTGTTCTTGATCTCGATTGCTCCATATCTTAGGATTCTAGAGACCTCAAAAGGACCAATCCATCTTGAACGTAGCTTGCCAGGAAAAAGTCGCAACCTGGAATTGAAAAGGAGAACAAGGTCACCTATATTGAAATATTTCTTTACAATTCTTCTGTCATGCCAAGTTTTGGTTCTTTCTTTATATATTATAGCATTCTCATAGGCAGACTGGCGGAATTCCTCCAATTTATGAATGTCAAGGATGCGCTTTTCACCAGCAGTCAAATATTCCAAATCCAGGGTCTTAATGGCCCAATGGGCTTTATGCTCTAACTCGAAGGGTAAATGACAAGATTTTCCATAGACTAATTGGTAAGGGGTTGTCCCAATAGGGGTTTTAAAAGCTGTTATGTAGGCCCATAGTGCTTCATGTAGCTTCTGAGACCAATCTTTTCTGGAAATTGAAACGGTTTTTTCTAAGATTTGTTTAATCTCCCTGTTAGACACTTCTACTTGGTCGTTAGTCTGTGGATGATAAGGTGTTGCTACTCTGTGCTTTACTCCATACTTACTCAAGAGCTTATCAAAGATTCTGGATATGAAATGTGATCCTCCATCACTTATAACGAGACAGGGTGTTCCAAACCTCAGAAAAATTATATTCTTAAATAACTTGACTACCACTCTTGTGTCGTTTCTGGGTGATGCAATAGCCTCAATCCATTTAGACACGTAGTCCACAACTACCAAAATGTACCAATTTCCCATTGAAGGTGGAAATGGTCCCATAAAGTCTATACCCCAAGCATCAAAGAGTTCAACTTCCTGGATATTCCTCATTGGCATCTCGTCATGTCTTGATATGTTCCAAGTGTGTTGGCATCGGTCGCGCTTGACAGTGTAGGCATGAACATCACGCCATAAAGCTGGCCAATAGAGGCCTGCTTGAAGAATCTTGGCGTGCGTTTTAGATATACCTGCATGTCCACCATAAGGTGCAGAATGACAGTGTCTGATGATGTCTTCTAGTTCCTCTTCTGGGACGCAACGCCTGAAAATATTATTTATTCCTCTCTTGAATAGGAGTGGTTCATCCTAGTAGAAATGTTTAACATCTTTGAAGAACTTCTTTTTTCTGTTGGTAATTTAGATCAAGGGGTATGATATCTGCAGCTAGGTAGTTTACAAAATCAGCATACCAAGGTACGCTCTTCATTACTGAAATTTTTTCAAAATCTTTATCTCTGTAAGGCTCGAAATCATCAGTCTTAGCTATAAGTCTGTCATAGGTGAAATCATAATTTATAGGCAATAAGTCAGGTTTTAAGTGTTATAATCTAGAGAGGTGGTCAGCGATAACATTCTCTGTTCCTTTCTTATCCTTAATGTCTAGATCAAACTCTTGGAGTAATAGGATCCATCTAAGTAATATAGGTTTAACATCCTTTTTATTTAATAGATAATGTACGGTAGCATGATCAGTGTAAACAATGATCTTTGCTCCAACTAGGTAGAACCTAAACTTATCTATCACAAAAATTACTGCCAGTAATTCTTTCTCTGTTGTTGCATAGTTGAGCTGGGAGGTATCTAGGGTTATACTAGTATAATATATAACATGTAATTTCTTGTCTTTTAGTTGTCCTAGAACAGCACCAACTGCATAATTACTGGCATCGCACATGATTTCAAAAGGTTGTGTCCAATCTGGAGGTTGCATGATCGGAGCTGAAATCAGTGCTTGTTTCAAAAATTTAAAATCTTCGAGACATTTCTCGTCAAAAACAAATTCAACGTCCTTCATTAGAAGATTATTCAAAGGTTTTGTTATTTTAGAGAAGTCTTTTATAAAACACCGATAAAAACCACCATGTCCAAGAAAACTTCTAATCTCCCTAATGGTTTTAGGTGGGCTGAGGTTTTCTATAACTTCAATTTTGGCTCTATCGACCTCAATGCCTCTTTCGGAGACAATGTGTCAGTTTAGCACTAAACCTTCATTAACCATAAAATGGAATTTTTCCCAGTTTAGCACTAGGTTCACCTCTACGCATCTTTCAAGGATTTTTTCGAGGTTGGAGAGACAATCTTTAAAATTGAATCCACACACCGAGAAATCTTCCATGAAAACTTCCATTATTCCATCTAGGTAACCTGCAAATATAGACATCATACAACGTTGAAAAGTGGAAGGGGCATTAGAGTCTGAAGGGCATTCGTCTATAGGTGAACGTTCCATAAGGACAGGTGAAGGTTGTTTTCTCTTGATCCTCAGGTTGAATAGGTATTTGGAAAAATCCTGAGTATCCATCTAGATAACAAAAGTGCGAGTGTCTGGCTAGACGTTCGAGCATTTGATCTATAAATGGAAGAGGGAAATGATCCTTCCTGGTTGCTTTGTTTAATTTTCTATAATATATACACATACGCCAACCTCCTTCTTTTCGTTTAGCAATATGCTCACCTTTCTCATTTTCTATGACTGTGATGCCTCCTTTCTTTGGCACCACATACACAGGGCTCACCCAATTACTATATGATATTTGGTAAATTATACCGGCCTCTAGTAACTTAAGAACTTATTTTTTAACAACATCGCTCATTATAGGGTTTATTCTTCTTTGATGTTCTCTTGAGGGTTTTCGGTTTTCCTCTAACAAGATCCGGTGCATGCACACTGATGGACTTATTCCTTTTAAATCAGAGATGTTATACCCTAAAGCTGAGGGATATTTTCGTAAGATCTCTAAGAGTTGAGTTGTGTCGTCTTGACTTAAAATAGCGTTAACTATAACAGGACGATTCATCTCTTTATCTAATAATTTGTATATGAGGTTCTTGGGAAGTTCCTTCAGTTCTAAAGATGGTTTCAAAGGGCAAGAGGTCGTCATCGATGTAAGGTTCTAAAATTTTAAATCCATTGTCCTCCATAATGGGGGTCGAAGGTAATTTGATATTTGTGTTAGATTCCTCTCGCTTAAGTTCTAATATACACTCGTCAATGACGTCAATGGCATAAGAGGCATCTCCTATGACTGGTGCTATTAAGAACTTTTAAAGAATAAATTATATCTTTTCATCACCCACCTCAAATGTTAATTTTCCTTTCTTAATGTTAATTATGGCTCCGGCTGTTGATAGGAATGGTCTACCTAAGAGGATTGGGATTTCTTCGTTTTCTTTAATATCCATAACCATGAAATCAGTTGGGATATATAGATGACCGATCTTAACTGGTATGTCTTCAACTATGCCTATAGGATACTTAACTGATCTATCAGCCAGCTGGAGAGACATTTTAGTCGGCTGCAATTATCCTAAGTTTTACCTTCTACAAACTGCTAAAGGCATAAGGCTGACGCTAGCTCCTAGATCTAAGAAGGCTTTGTCAATAGTATGATTTCCTAAGATACAAGGAATGGAAAAACTTCCTGGATCCTTTTCTTTCATGGCAAGTTTATTTTCTGAAATAAAATTGCATTCAATAGGTTTGGGATCATCAAGTCTACGCTTGTTGGTCAGGATTTCTTTTAGGAATTTAGCATAAGATGGTATCTGAGTGATGGCTTCGGTGAAAGGAATCTCTACATGGAGTTTTTCTATAACTTTAACGAATCTCTGGTATTGATTGTCAAGTTTGGTTTGTTTAAGTCTTTGCGGAAATTGGACTGGGGGTTTGTACGGGGGTGGTGATTTATTAGTTTTATATTTTAATTCTGGTTCTTTTTGCTTTTCAGGTTCCTCTGGTTTCTCCACTTGGTCTGTAGGCAAAACATTTGTCTTAGGTTATGAGGGTGTACTCATGGCTGGATTCTTGGGTCCATCGTAAGTAGTCCCACTTCATAAGTAAATGGCATTAGCTTGCCCTTTAGGATTTGGTTGAGGTTGTCCAGGGAATTGTCCTCCGGGTGTAGTTTATGGGGCTTGTGTTTGGGCTATCTGCGAGATCTGGGTTTCAAGCATCTTGTTATGCGTAATCATCTGATCAACCTTAGTTCCTAATTGCGTGATTAGTTCGTTTACGTGAATATTCTGATTTAGGGACTCTTTGTTTTGCCGGGTTTGAGCTGAAATGAAATTTTCCATGATTTTCTCAAGGTTTGGTTTGGGTGCCACAACTTGCATAGGTTGATTTGGTCTTTGGGCTTGGAAACCTGTAGGTCTCGGAGGTGCAGAGTTTTGTATTGGGCTATTAGTTTTATAAGAAAAGTTTGGGTGATTCCTCCATCCAGGGTTGTAAGTGTTTGAAAATGGGTTTCCTTGGGTGTAGTTTACTTGGTCTGAGCAAGGCTCATCAACAAGTTACATTCCACAGGTTGATGTCCTTGGATCCCACAAAGTTCGCATTCTGAAGCTACTACAGCTATAGTATTAGGGTTTTGAGACATGTTTTGAACTTTTAAGGCAAGAGCGTCCATTTTAACTTGCATCATGTCTAGAGAACTTATCTCATGTTTTCCTCCTTGGGTCTCCTTTTTCTTTACCATAGCTCGTTCTGTTCCCCATTGGTAATGATTTTGGGCCATGTCCTCAATGAGAGCGCAAGCTTCTAGGTAAGGTTTATTCATCAATGCGCCACCAGCGGCAACATCGATAGACATCTTTGTGTTGTAATGGAGTCCATTATAGAAGGTGTGGATGATTAGCCATTGTTCTAGGCCATGGTGTGGACAGGCTCTTAACAGGTCCTTATATCTCTCCCATGCTTCAAAAAGTGATTCTCCCAGGTTTTGGTTAAATCTAGTGATTTGGTTTCTAAGGACAGCAGTTTTGCTGGGCGGAAAATATCTTACGAGAAATACTCTCCTAAGGTCTTCCCAGGTTGTTATTGAATTGGGTGGAAGGGAATCCAACCAATCTCGTGCTTTATCTCTGAGGGAAAAAGTGAATAATCTTAGTCGTATTGCCTCAGGCGAAGCACCATTGGATTTTAAAGTGTCTGCTAATTGTATAAAAGTTTTTAAGTGTTGATTCGGGTTCTCAGTAGTGAGACCACCAAATTGGTTTTGTTGCACCAATTGTAGCAATGAGGGTTTTAGTTCGAAATTATTTGTGGTTATAGTTGAGTTTACGATACTTGAACTAGGTTCCTCATCTGACAGTTGGGAAATTCCTTAAGGGGTCTTTGGTTACGATTCTCCGCCATAGTTTTTCTAATTCTACAGAGAAAATGGGTGTAACGTTCTGGTTCTGCTAAAGGATTGAATAAGGTTCCGGTGCTGTGAGATCTTCACATTTACCGGACTATAAAACTTAGTCTAGATAGTGCGACAATAGGGTGCGAAATTTGACAAAAATGATCTCCGACAACGGTGCCAAAAACTTGATGCGGTGTATTCATAAGTGTACAAATCGCGTTAGAGTAATATAAAAGATTATCGATCCACAGAGACCAATCGTCAATCTATCGTTTCCTATTGTTACAGTGTTTGGCTAAGTCAATATTAAACAGGGAATTGAGCATGCAAGAAAGTAAAGTGCGACAAAATAAACTTCAGATATAAAAGCAGGGTCGAATGTAATTCACATAGTCATATGATATTCGCAATGCTTTGGAATAGAACTACTTATAGGGAAATATTTTCTACTAAAGAAAATAACTAATTTAGCAGGAACTGTCACTTTCGCGTAATCAGAACCGATTTTATTCTCTAATCAGACCTTCTTATCGTCACTTATAAAAAGGCGTGCATTGCGTTAAAGTAATAAACCTATTTTTAAGAAATAAAGTACTTGACCAAGTTGAAAAGTATTTTGATCTGGAATTTCTAATGAAAAGGGGACCTAACTTTAACCCTATAAACGCGTCTGAAAATAGTTTCAGAATTGATTTCTTTGATAATAAAAATCCCTAACTAACCGGACAAAGCACTTTCGCTTCCTTTGACTAGTTAGAACTAACCGAGTTTAACAAAGGGTTGGACGGCTTTCGATCTTACCCAACAACAATAAAGTACATAAAACTCGTATTAAAAACCAAAATAACCCATAATCATTTCTATTGACACATTATTTGGAATATCGATCTAACTAGATTCCTTACATTCTAGCCCAGTAAGGTTCAGTCTGACATGGGAATGTAAACAGACATGTTAAAATAAATCATGCGAGAAAGTAAATAATTTAAAGTGCGGTGTGGGAAATAAACAAAGTAAAAGAAGTGCATAAAATAAACAAAGTAAAAGCAGGTGCGGGAAATAAACAAAGTAAAAGCAGTGCGGAAAATAGACAAAGTAAAAGCAGGTGCGGGAAATAAACAAAGTAAAAGCAAGTGCGGGAAATAAACAAAGTAAAAGCAGGTGCCGGAAATAAATAAAGTAAATGCAGGTGCTGGAAATAAACAAAGTAAAAGCAGGTGCGGGAAATATAAATAGAAACTTGCTCCAAACTGGGAGGTTTTAAATCTGGTACAAACTGGAAGTAAAATGCGACTGGAAATAAACAGCAGTTAAAAATAAATGTTGCAGGATAAACTTCTGCCGAAGTGCTCCAAACTCGATTACAAACTCAATCAACAGTGCAATAATTCCCTGATGTGAAGAATTATCACTTTACAATGGTGAAATTATATGGCTTAAGTTTGCAACTATGGTTGGATCAAGTTTGCAACTAAGCTTGGGTGAATTGAAAGTAAATCAAGAACTTCTATTTATAGAGGATGAAGAATGCAGGAAATCACAGGAATGTCCCCCAACTCCTTTTTTTGGGGGGGGGGGGGACATCGTCCAAAGGTGGCGCCCACATGGAGGCCATGGCGTCCGCCATGAGTGTAAATGAAAGGAAGTGGGGAACGTGGCAGTTGAGGTCAGCAGGAGGTGGTCCACGTCATGGCCTACCCTATGGCTGTCACCATGGTGAACGCCATGAGTGTAAATTTGACCTAAACTCCTGTTTTTCAGCCTGTTTTTCTTCATTTCTTCACGGGAGATCTGGATAATTGAAATACTTGAATAGGAAACAAAAGATAGGCATAATACGAGAAAACAATAATAAAAAACCTAAATAACATGTGAAATCAGAGTAAAAAACAAGTGTAAAGTAAGTGTTATCAAGAAACCAGTGAAGCAGACTCCTAGACGCTTCACTCCGGCAATAATGTCGAAAATCAAAGAGGAGATATGAAAGACTCAAAAGCATATTCATAAGAACTGCAAGGTATGTCGACTGGTTGGCAAACATAGTGCCAGTAATTAAGAAAAATGGAAAATTAAGAGTGTGCATCGATTTTAGTGACTTAAGTGCTGCCACTCCTAAAGATGAATATGTTATGCATGTGGCAGAAATGTTGGTCGACTCTGCTGCCGGTTTTGAATATTTAAGTATGCTTGATGGTTATTCTGGTTATAACCAAATTTTGATTTCATATGAAGATGTGTCGAAGATGGTGTTTTGCTGCCCAGGGGCACTGGGAACCTATGAATGGGTTATCATTCCATTTGGTTTGAAAAATGTCGGAGGACATATCAAAGGGTAATGAATTCTATGTTCCATGATTTTATTAAAGATTTCATGCAAGTTTATATTGATGATATTGTAATAAAGTCGAACAGTAAATCGATTCATCTACAACACCTTCGAAAGTGTTTTGAAAGGATGAGGAAATATGGATTAAAAATGAATCCATTAAAATGTGCTTTTTGTGTGCGTGCAAGTGATTTTTTGGCTTTGTGGTGCATAAAAAAGGCATAGAAGTGAATCAAAGAAAGACCAAAGCCATCATGGACGTCAAACCTCCGTCGACCAAAAAGGAACTTCAGTCTTTGTTGGGCAAGATAAATTTCCTAAGGAGGTTCATATCCAACTTAAGTGGAAAAAACAAAGTATTTTCACCACTACTTCGACTAAAGAATGAGGATTTCGTTTGGAAAGAGGAGCATCAAGAGGCTTTCAACAATATCAAAGACTACTTAGTGAAGCCTCCAATATTGGCACCTCCTGTTAGACATAGGCCTATGAGGTTATATATTGCAGCCTCAGATTCGACTATAGGAAGTATGTTAGTCCAACAGGACGAAAAAGGTGTCGAGAGACCTATATATTATCTTAGTCGAATGCTTAATGATCATGAAACTAGGTATAGTGATATAGAAAAAACTATGTCTTTACTTGTATTTCTCTTGTATTAAATTAAAGCAATATATAAAGCATGTTGATGTGTATGTATCTTCTCATTTCGATATTATTAAGCACATGTTGTCCAAACCGATTTTACATAGTCGAATTGGTAAATGGGCTTTAGCATTAACAAAGTATTCTCTAACTTATGTGCCCTTAGAAGCAAAGAAGGGACAAGTGGTGGAAGATTTCTTGGTCGACCATTCAATTGTTGGTATGCCTCAGAATTATGTAGATCTAGTGACATGGAAATTATACTTTGATGGTTCTAGCCATAAAAATGGAGTTGGAATAGGAGGAATTATAATTTCCCCCAGTGGAATCCCAACAGAGTTCAAGTATAGAATCGACGATATATGTACAAATAATGAAGGAGAATACGAGTCTTTAATAACAGGACTTGAACAACTGCTAGAATTGGGGGCAAGAAACGTCGAAATTATGGGAGACTCTGAATTAGTAATTAAACAAGTATCAAAGGAATACATGTGTGTTAAAGAAATTTTGATCGTGTATTTTGTGATTACTATTAGATTGTTAAAGAAATTTGAACAAATTAGTATTCCACACATACCTCGACGAGAGAATGAAGAGGCTAATGACCTAGCATAAGAAGCTTTAGGATAAAATAAAGACCAAAATGAAGAACTTATTCAGGTAAGAGATAAAGTTCGAGCAACTTGGTTATCTCCTTCAAATTTGTCAATAATAAAGTTAGGGGCTGTAGATACCGAAATTTTTCAGATTTTAACTGTTGACAATGGGAAAGAGAATGATTGGCGAAAGCCATTGGCCGACTATCTGCATATCCCTAAGGGGTCGACAGATCGTAAGATCAAGTATCGCGCCCTCAATTATGTTTTGATAGAGAACGAATTATTTAAGAAAACTGTTGAAGGAATATTTCTTAAATGCCTTGGATAAAGTGAGGCATATATAACAGTGTCAAATGTGCATAGTGGAGCATGTGGCACACATCAAGCAGGACACAAAATGAAATGGATTTTGTTGCGTTCAGGTCTTTATTGGCCTTCAATGCTAAAAGATTGCATCGAATTTGCTAAAGGTTGTCAAGAATGCCAAGTGCATGGGGGCATACAACATGTTCCTGCAAGTGAATTACATATAATTATAAAACCCTGACCATTGAGAGGATGGGCATTGGAGAAATAAAACCAACGTCATAAAAACAGATAAGGTATATTTTAGTTGTTATTGATTATTTTACAAAATGGGTCGAGACAGTAGCCTTAAGAAATGTCGATCAAGAAGCTGTTATTGATTTTATACAAAATCACATCATATGTCGGTTTGGGATTCCAGAAACAATTACAATCGACCAAGGATCAGTGTTTACTGGACGAAAAATGTAAGAATTTATGCAAGAAGTTGGAATTAAATTATTAACTTCTACTCCTTACTATGCTCAGGTCAATGGCCAAGTCGGAGCTGCCGATAAAGTAATAATTAGCCCAATTAAGAAGCATGTAGGAAAGAAGCCAAGGAATTGGCATAAAACACTAGATCAAGCCTTATGGACATGTAGAACTTCCCCTAAGGAAGCAACATGAACTACTCAATTTCGACTTGAATATGGGCATGATGCAATGTTACCAGTGGAGATACATGTTCAATCAATAAGAATCCAAAGACAACATGAAATACCATCCGAGGACTACTGGAATATGATGGCATACGAGCTTGTCGACTTAAATGAAGAAAGGAGGCTGGCCCTTGATTCGTTAATAAGACAGAAAGAAAGAGTTGTCAGATGTGATACGGTGGCAGAACTGACTTGTTTGAAATGCTGGTTTGCATTTTGCGTTTTTTATTCGCAAAATGTCGTGGTAAGCAAGAGTCGCCACCAACTTTTATTTTATCCAATCAGGTAAAGGTAAAAGTACAGAAAAAAATCCTTTTTTGAGATATTCTGAGTACGGGGGGTAGATTATAGAAAGGAAAGGTGTTAGCACCCTTTCTATCCATGGTTTTCCATGGGCTCTTAGGTACTTCCTCATCTTTTTAAATTTCTTGTGTATGTGCTTTGTTTTTGAAAAGAGTTTTAACTTCGTGATAACCCTTGTATCAGTCCTCAAAGGTGTGACGAAGTTGTTTCAAAGATTTTTTTGAAAAGTGTCAGTGTGAAAAGTTTTGATTTGAGCAAGTACCTACTAGCATCTACCTACTCGAAAAAAAGATCATTTCTATTTTTGTTCCTTTAGACAGCGCTATCCTACTATTGAGAAATAGGTAGCACCGTCGTTAGAATTTGTAAGGGTCAATTTGAAAGGGACGTACGATCACTAAAGCAATGTTAGGACACATTAGCAATAACCCTAGAGTCTTAAGATCATATTCAAGGCAACTTTTCCGAGGAAACCTTTCCCAGGCAACATTCCAAGGTAACATCCGAATGGGACGTTTGATCTTTTTTAGACAGGAGGGCAACCACTAAGACACCCTATGCTTAATGATCGTTTACCGAAGGCAACCGAAGTGAGGGTATACCCTAAGAGTGATATGTGCGAGTGATTTGTTTTTAGTTATTTAATCTTTGCACATTAGGGTTTTCTAACTGTATTAAATCTGTCATGCATTCTTGTCATACAATCCTATTAGTATTCATCTAAACATTTTAAATATTTGTGGGAATTAAAATGCGAGAAAGTAAATCTACGCTATTACAAGACTTCGGGGAAGGGAATTAATTACATAGCCAAAAACCCCGGGAAAAAGCGATAAATAAAAACCCTAGATTAAACTATTACAAACCATGCACAATTACAACAATATTGACAAAAATATAAATAATATGCGCGCATTGAATTGAATACGAGACGACTAGGGTTTTGACCCTTGACTAGTCCTATTTGCGATTGATTAAAAAAAAGTTTTTGTCATGTTCTGTTGTTTAAGGAAATAAAGAAATCATCAAATTAAATTAAAAAATAAAATCCTAATTCTAATTAATTTAAAATTAAGAAAAATAAATTAATTTTATTCTAAAAAAAACTATTTTTTGTATTTTATTTGAGAAAAAGAGAAAAATAAAATTAAATCAAAAGTTTAACCTAATTTCTATTTGATTTTATTTATGAAAACAAATTATAATATCCCTATTTTAAACTAGATTAAATTAATTTTGATGGAAAAAAATTACTAATCCTAATTTTGTGAATTATTGATTTTATGGGTTTTTTGTGAAACAAATAATTAGTTTATGAATTAAAGAAAAAATTAAAATAAAAAAATAAAAAGAAAAGGAAGGAATAATGGGCTTGTGGTCAGCAACTCTGGTTCTGGCGGATGGATCCAGAAGATGACCCTCAGAAGATGGTATGCGTCGGATTTGATTCTGAACGCTGGATCCAGCAGATGATGACCTTCAGAAGGTGAGGTGCGCTGGCTCTGGCTCTGACTGATGGATCCAGAAGATAATGCCCAGAGGATGCTTGATCTGGTCCTGGCTGATGGATCTAGAAGATGACCAGAGAATGCTTGATCTGGTTCTGGCTGATGGAACCAGAAGATGCTGAACCTCAGAAAGTGCAGGCGCTGGATCTGGTGAAAACAAAGGGGAAAATGCCAAAAGCTCACGCTTGGGATCGAACCCAGAATCATGAGTTTCTGACTTCCTTCTTCTGACCGGCTGCGCTGGATGTTAACTTGTTAATATAATAAAAATAAATAATATATCATAAAAACAAGTTTCCGGCCAGAATAAACGCGCCAAAATTTAAACCAGCCAGTAAGGTTGTGACACGCCATCGTCTTCTTCCCTGGAACCGTCGTTTAAAACTCTGAACCTTTACCTACAGACATGGCGCTGTAGCTACAATCCTGTGAAAAAAAAATTTTCCACAGGCAATATAAATGGCCATGGCTGGTACCAATCAACTCGTCTCATCCTCACGAGTCTCATGGTACCAGAATCAATATCCAATTTTGCCTATCCTGCAAAGCCCTAAACAAGAACTTGAAACTCTAGCTATGGTAGTTTGTCATACAATCACCAAAAATACAATTGAATATGATGATTAGCTTGCAAACATGTTAAGGAACAAGAATATGCAGTCAAAATATGCAAATGGCGTATAAATTGATGAAAACAAAAACGAGTTTAGAAGCCAATCGTGATACCTGCAACTTACAATCCTATGCGTGAAAAGGCTTGAATTTGATTGGAATGTGCTCCTGGAACGTCCAACAATCTTTTGGCAACGTGAGAAGGGCACAATCTGGTCTCTAATATGGAAATTAGATTACCACTTTTCTTGAATTTTTTTTGAGTTTCTCCCTTTCTTTGCACGAGTGCTTCCAACCTCTATATGCCTTGGCTTGCTTCTGTATATGTAGCACAACTTATTAGGTCAACAAAAACAACCTCAATCTTGCTCATCATGGAGATTTGATTTTCTCTTTCAATGCATATGATTCCCTTCCAATTTTGCTCAAATCCAATATTTTTCAAACCAAATTGCCTTTGCACGAGTTGATCTTCAATTGACAGCATATGAGATTTTTTTTCAATGCACAAATAATCCCAAAAATACAATATATGATTTATTAGGATTTATTTGATTTTATTTGAATTTTAAATGAATAAAAATCAAAATAAATTAAATAAATGAATAAATAAAGCATGGAGGGTCCCATAGGTCGTGGACTATGTTAGGAATGAGATGCAAGCATAAAAGGTTGGGCCCTTTTAGCAAAAGAGAGGTGTTCTTGGACTTTTTAGAAAGCTTAGAATGTCCTCTAAGAAACCCGTTTGATCTCATCTCAACTGAGTCTTCCATGTTCATGTATGAAGCCTTGACCCAAAAGGTGTTTTTGTTGACTTTTCAAAATGACCTATAATGTCAAAATTCATATCTTCTTGTGAGTGAATATTTTGAACTTGGGAGATGAAGATGAATTGTATGGAATTGCATCCTATTCAAAATGAGCTTTGGATGGGTCATTTATGATAAAGTATGAGAAAGTTATGCTTGGTCAAAGTTGAGTTGACTTTCCCTACAAAACCCTAATTTATCAACTTTTGGGTTTTGATGAATTGTGAGCAATCCTTGAGGAATCATGATCAATCCTTGATAAAATGATGAATAATACTTCAAAATGAGGATGTTAACCAAAAATCTTGAAGTTTGACTGTATGTGGGCCACAGTTGACTTTTGACCTAACACAGTCGATTTTCAGGTATTTGAGTAATTGACTGAGCAAGCTTCCTCTGCAAGGCTTGAAACTTGACATGTATGATCTTGAGCATATATTAGGACAATGGTGAGCATTTGGGATCCTTTGCACTCAAGCATCTTGATGGAAAATGAAACCCTAATTTGAGGTAGACTGCCTTAGGAGAGAGTTTGTCTGGTAAATTCTTGAATTTCCTTGAGCAATTTGGGGACCTCACATGACATTTGTCGGGAAATATGGGAGGTAAAATTTTGGGGTACAATAGCTGCCCCTGTTCAATCTTCTTAAACCAGAGGATGTAGATTGGCTTGTCTGCCTTTCGTGAATTGAAGGTGGAAGATGATTGAACACTAGAGTACCCAGAAATTTGCACTCGCATGAAGTGATACTTGTCTTGTGATATCGGGAATAGGATTATAGATGCCATTTGGAAGTCGATGCCGGAAGATGGGCTTAAAGATGCCATTTGAAGAAGTGTCGATTGCATAAGAGATTCCTCTGCGATAACCTGTATACCTGTTGTTGAGGAGGACTTAGCTGGGGAACGATGGTCTCTGTCTTGAGAGAAATAGAGTTTTAGGAGATTCAGTTGTCCGTTACTCTACTGGTGGAATAATTCTTGTTTGGAAAGCGGAAACGAACTGCGTGTTCGGTCGGGGTATATGCTGCACCGCGACTTATTGGGGAAGTGCGAAATCAATTGTGTTTGATCGGGTCCCGGTCTTACAGTGCTGTGGACTATCATCTGGGGATACGAAAGGAAGAACCCGAATAGTAAGGTTATGAGAAGGAACCTGGATAGTAGGGTTGCTTCGATATGGAAGCCTGGATAGTAAGGCTGTGAGAAGGAACCTGGATAGTAGGGTTACTTCGATATGAAAGCCTGGATAGTAGGGCTGTGAGAAGGAACCTGGATAGTAGGGTTACTTCGATATGAAAGCCTGGATAGTAGGGCTGTGAGAAGGAACCTGGATAGTAGAGTTACTTCGATATGAAAGCCTGGATAGTAGGGCTGTGAGAAGGAACCTGGATAATATGGTTACTTCGATATGAAAGCCTGGATAGTAGGGCTGTGAGAAGGAACCTGGATAGTAGGGTTACTTCGATATGAAAGCCTGAATAGTAGGGATGTGAGAAGGAACCTAGATAGTAGGGTTGCTTCGATATGGAAGCCTGGATAGTAAGGCTGTGAGAATGAACCTGGATAGTAGGGTTACTTCGATATGAAATCCTGGATAGTAGGGCTGTGAGAAGGAACCTGGATATTAGGGTTACTTCGATATGAAAGCCTAGATAGTAGGGCTGTGAGAAGGAACCTGGATAGTAGAGTTACTTCGATATGAAAGCCTGGATAGTAGGGCTGTGAGAAGGAACCTGGATAGTAGAGTTACTTCGATATGAAAGCCTGGATAGTAGGGCTGTGAGAAGGAACCTGGATAGTAGGGTTACTTCGATATGAAAGCTTGGATAGTAGGGCTGTGAGAAGGAACCTGGATAGTAGGGTTACTTCGATATGAAAGCCTGGATAGTAGGGCTGTGAGAATGAACCTGGATAGTAGGGTTACTTCGATATGAAAGCCTGGATAGTAGGGATGTGAGAGGGAACCTGGATAGTAGGGTTACTTCGATATGAAAGCCTGGATATTAAGGCGGCTTTGGAATGAGTTTGGATAAAAATGCAGAGGGAACCTGGGTAAGGTTGTTCTTGTCGCACTGATGATTACTCTGTTTAGCTTTGAGTGTTGATCATGGACTTGCTGGAAACTGTTGATAATAACTGTCTTTCCTGAAAGAAATACAAGGTTAGTTATATGTGATGCATGAGATGCATTGTATGCTGACGGTCTCAAAATAAATGAGGCTATGTTATATGTGGTGCATGCACATGTCATGATGTATGAACATGAAATGCTGACGCGATAATCTGAGTCCGGGAAAATAAATCCCTGATTGCTATGAAAACCATAGTTCCTCCACCTCTGTCGAGAATGGTGAACAAAGATGACTACTGGGGATTTTCCCTTTGGCTGGTAAATGTTCTACCGGAAGAGACTCTGTCTGAGGATAACTCTGCGGGGAATAACTCTGTTAGAGAGGAGATACTTTGGTGATAGATCTACTGACTTGGAGAAACAACCCGGCTGGGGATGAATTACCGTTACTGGTGATGATGAATTCTGTTGGAGATTGAATTTCTACTTGTGAGAGAAATAAACTCTGCTTGGGGAATAATTTACTGACTCACTTGCAATTGTGAACCTCAGCTGGAGAGAGTCATGTCCTGCTCGGGGAAGCTGACATCACCATCTTTGGATATTTCTTACTCTGTGGGGAGTGTATGTACCACTACTCCTGTTCTCAAACTGGCTCTATCCCTGTTCCTGATGGTCAGAGCAACTGTAAGGTTTGGGCAATTCTTGTTTGTCCCTGTTCCTGGAATTACGAGTAATCATCTTTTGTTTTTTATGTAACTATTTTATGAGCAACAATTGTTTCCAAATTCATATATCAAAGATGCATCATTTTACGTTCTTGCAAAACAAAACAAAAAAAGAAAAACAATTTGAAATTTCTTGTAAAAATGAATTGTATTGATTTTTTGAAGTTGGCCTGTAATAGGCATTTTATACAAAGAGGCTAACGCTCTAGTAAGAGAACACCGCCGAAAGATAGAAATTATAATTTGTGTGAAAGAAAGAAAAATAGCTATGTGAAACAATCCCATAGAGTTTCAACTCTGCTATTGCCTTTATATCTTCAAACGTCTCATCACTTGGCTACTTGGTTGAAGATGGATCAGATTGATTGGCGCCGTCTGAGCTTGATAGCTGATACTGAAGTCTGGTTGCAAGATGATTCAATGAGACAGAGTGTTATGCTTTGATCCCTAATTTTTTCCTGGACCTCCCTTTCGGGTTTTCAGTCCACCGGGATACCCTTTTTTTCCCAAGTCGCCTTTTCAGGTTTTCGACTTGCCGGGTGTACAGTTTTTTTCATTTTCATCCCTTACTTTTGCCCGAACCCTTTTGGTTCGCCGGGAAGCCCTTATTTATTCCTAGGCCAGTCAACCTAGCATGTCTTTGATTATGCGTAGTATCTTTTCACTATGTCTGCATTGACGGGGTGAGGAAGGTCGTCACCATACATGGTGGTTAGAATCATAGCTCCTCCCGAGAAAATGTTCTTAACCACAAATGGCCTTTCGTATATGGGGGTCCATTTTCCCCTGGGATCACCTTGCGGCAGTATGATGCGTTTGATCACTAGATCCCCCGACTCGATATTCTTGACGTCTGACTTTCTTGTTAAAAGCCTTGATCATTCGCTTTTGATACGCCTGACCATGACAGATAGCAGTAAGTCTCTTTTCATCGATTAGATTCAGCTGGTCAAGTCGGGTTTGGATCCAGTCGTCTTCGTTCAAACCTGTATCCTTCATAATCCTGAGAGAGGGCATCTGGACTTCGATGGGTAGGACTTCCTCCATGCTGTACACCAAAGAGTAGGGTGTTGCCCCTGTCGATGTCTGTGCTGAGGTACGGTACCCATGAAGAGCGAATGGTAACATCTCGTGCCAGTCTTTGTACGTCACCGTCATCTTCTGCACAATCTTCTTGATGTTCTTGTTATCCGCTTCAACAACCCCATTCATCTTCGGCCGGTAGGGAGAAGAGTTATGATGCTGTATCTTGAACTGTCTGCAGAGCTCGGTGATTGTATTATTGAGATTTGTACCATTGTCCGTAATGATCCTCTCTGGTACACCATATCGACAGATCAAATTGTGTCGGATAAACCGCGCCACGACGTTCTTAGTTATTGTAGCAAAGGAAGCTGCCTCGACCCACTTCGTGAAATAATCAATTGCTACCAGAATGAAGCGAGGCCCATTAGATGCAGTGGGTCTGATCTCGCCAATCATGTCGATGCCCCACATTGCAAAAGGACAAGGAGCTGTCAAAACATTCTGGTGAACCGGAGGTACATGCACCTTATCAGCATAGACTTGGCACTTATGACAGGTACGAGAATGCTGATAACAATCAGCTTCCATAGTAGACCAGTAATATCCTGCCCGTAGGATTTTCTTTGCCATGGTATGTCCACTAGAATGAGTTCCTAAGGTACCTTCATGTAACTCTGTCATGATCCTTTTGGCCTCGCTCTTGTCTACACACCGCAGTAAGGTTGAATCATGGTTACGCTTATAGAGGATTCCATTACTGATGAAGAACTTTGCAGCAAACCTTCTCAGGAACTTCCTATCATTAACAGATTCCCCCTCGGGGTATTCTTGAGCCTCAAGATACATATTTACCTCGTGAAACCAGGGTTTATCCGCTACTTTTTCAGTCTCAATGTCACAGCAATGTGCGGGTTTGTCCAACCTTTCAATGGTAATATGGGGAGCTTCATTGCCCCACCTGACTTTGAACATAGAAGACATGGTAGCTAACGCGTCCTCCAACTGATTCTCCTCTCTTGGGAAGTGTTCAAAGGTTATCTCCTCAAAGTGTGGGAGAAATGTTAGTACATATTCTTTGTAAGGAATAAGATTTGGGTGCTTCGTATCCCACTCGCCTTTGATCTGACTGATCACCAGGGCAGAATCTCCGAATACACTCAAGAACTTAATCCTCAGGTCAATAGCAGCTCAAAGACCCATGATATACGCTTCATACTCTGCCATATTGTTGGTGCAGTTAAAACATAATCGGGCGGTGAATGGAGTATGAGATCCCTCAGGAGATATAATTACAACGCTGATGCTTTTACCCAATGCGTTCGAAGCTCCATCAAAATACATATACCATCTGGATCCCTCCTCGGGTCCTTCATCCGGTCCAGGTTCTTCACAGTCGGTTATCAACATGATATTCTCATCCGGGAACTCGAAATTCATGGACTGGTAGTCATCCATAGCCTGATGCGCCAAATGATCCGCCAATACACTCCCCTTGATTGCTTTTTGGGTTGTATATTGGATGTCGTATTCGGTCAAGATCATCTTCCATCTTGCTATCCTTCCGGAGAGAGAGGGCTTCTCGAAGATATACTTGATCGGATCCATCTTTGATATCAACAAGGTAGTGTGAGTCAGCATATACTGTCTCAGCCGGCGAGTAGCCCATGCCAAAGCGCAACAATTTTTCTCGAGCAATGAGTATCGGGTCTCACAGTCGGTAAACTTTTTGATAAGGTAGTAAATGGCGTGCTCTTTTTGGCCAGACTCGTCATGCTGCCCCAACACGCACCCCCATTAAATTGTATAGCACTGTCAAGTATAATATCAACGACCTTCCTTCAACTGGAGGCATCAGAATTGGTGGCTCTTGAAGGTATTCCTTGATTCTTTCGAAATCGGTCTGGCATTCATCATTCCACTTTACCACTTGATCCTTCTTCAGCAGCTTGAAGATTGGCTCACAAGTAGCAGTCAAATGCGAAATGAACCTGGCGATGTAATTCAAACATCCCAGGAAACCTCTAAATTCTTTTTCCGTGCGGGGAGCCGACATCTCTTGTATGGATTTTACCTTTTTAGGATCCACCTGAATACCCTTATCACTGACGATGAAACCCAAAAGCTTACCAGACCTTACCCCGAAGGTACACTTGGTCGAATTCAACCTCAACTTGTACGTCTTCAGCCTGTCAAACAGTTTCTGAAGATGATCAAGGTGCTCTTCCTCAGTTTGCGACCTGACTATCATGTCATCAACATAAACCTCGATCTCATGGTGAATCATGTCATGGAACAAAGCGACCATGGCGCGCTGATAAGTTGCCTCAACATTTTTCAACCCAAAAGGCATTACCTTGTAACAGAAGGTGCCCCACTGTGTAATGAAGGTTGTGTTCTCCATGTCCTCGGGAGCCATCTTGATTTGGTTATAGCCAGAAAAACCATCCATGACAGAGAAGATCTTATGTTGCACAGTGTTGTCGACTAGAACATCAATGTGAGGAAGTGGGAAGTCATCCTTGGGGCTTGCCCTGTTAAAGATCTCTATAGTCCATGCACATCCGTACCTTACCGTCCTTCTTAGGTACCGGGACGACGTTGGTAACCTACTGCGGATAAGAAGTGACAGCTAAGAACCCTGCGTCGAACTGTTTCATGACTTCTACCTTGATTTTCTCTGACATTTCGGGGCGCATACAACGAACCTTATGCTTTACTGGAGGACAGTCTTCTTTGGTCGGAAGGCGATGTACCACAATGTCAGTATCCAAACTAGGCATGTCCTCATAGGACCAGGCGAAGATCTCAACATAGTCGTGTAGCATCTGTATTAACCGTTGTTTGACACTAGGCTCTAAATTCGCACCTATCTTGACCTCTTTCCTGTCTTCCTCTGTACCCAAATTCACTGACTCAACTGGCTCTTCATGAGGCCGTATGGCCCTCTCTTCCTGCTGCAATAGTCTAGCAAGCTCTCCAGGTACCTCACAATCATCCTCACCTTCGTCCTCGGCTTGGTTGATTGGATTTGCGAAGTCATAATCGGCAGTAGCAGAGTTGTTATCAATGGGATCCAGAGTGGATGTGGATCTGCATTATGATATGTGAGTGTGTGTAAGAGAATAACTGTTTTGATAAAGTGAGAGATAGAAAAGAAACATAAAGAGCGCAAATTTTGTAATGCAAGAAACGCCCAATGTTTATTAATGATATATGAAATGACAAATAATAAGCCCTCACAAACAGAGCCAAGGTGCCTCGGGCAAGGCACCGGGCCGTAAAGTTTCAAACTATTTATTACAAATCTTAAAACAAAAAGTCAATTACTATGGAATAAAAGAAACATGTATGAAGTCCTTCGCCGTCCAGTTATTCAGTCCACCATTGGTTGTTGGGTAGATCCAGCTGTCGATGTCTGAATCCTCTTCACTGTCCTCAATTGCATTAACTCCTCGATTGCTGATGTGTAGAGGAGGTCTTCCAATCGGTGCGCGCCTAACAGCCCTTTGAGCCCATGTAGTAAAGCCCAAAATAATTTTTTCAGTTTTGTGAGTGAAGTCAGGGAGCTGACCACAATTGGTACACCCACCTTCTTCATTTACAGCCTTGGCGTCTTTGAGAGAAGCCATCTTCAACGGAGGTTTGTAGGTAGCAACTTTAGTTGATGCCGAGAACTGAGGGACCTCTTCGAAATTTTGACAAGGCATTTTTATGAATTCCCCGTCCATCTCCACGTAGCGGAAGGAATTGAGATGACTCACCATATACTCCTCTTCACCTTGTACCGTGACAATCTTTCCCTTCACCGAATATTTCAGCATTTGATGGAGCGTGGAAGTCACTGGCCCAGCCTCATGAATCTAAGGACGACCCAACAAGCAAGAATATGATGGTCTGATATCCATTACGTAGAAGGTGGGCCCAAAGGTCTGAGAACCCACCTTGACAGGGATGTCCACCTCCCCGTGCACCATCCTTTTTGACCCATCAAAAGCCCTTACCACAATGTTACTCGGCTTTAGAATCAAACCTTCACAATCCAGATGGTCTAGCGCTTTCTTCGATAGAAAATTCAGTGAGGACCCGATATCTACTAGCACATGGGCCATAGTGGTGCCCCTGCACTCGATCGAGACATGCAGAGCATCGTTATGATTTCTCCCCTTAGCAGTCAGATCCGCGTCCGAAAACCCTAACCCATTGTCAGCAGTTAGGCTAGCCACACAATCTTTGAACTGATCGGCTGAAGTTTCCTGCGGCACATGCGCAGTATTGAGAAACCCGATTAAAGCCTTCGCATGGGCTTCAGAACACAACAACAGGGACAACATGGAGATCTTCGACGGGGTCTGCCCCAGCTGCTCGACTACGTTGTAGTAGCTCTTCTTGATAATTTTCAATATTTCCTCTATTTCTTGTTTAGAGGTTTCCACGATGATTTTCCTAGGTACCTCCGTCCGGGCAGGCTCACCTATGATTTCTTTACCCGGAGTCCCAGATGGCTCGGCGACAAGGGTGATAATTGGAGTAGGAACTGGGACAGTAGTTGATGCACTAACAGACGGAATGACAACAGGTTTGTAGATAGTCGGAGGGGAAATCTCAGGAGAAAAGAGTCTTCCACTTTTGGTGAACTTGCTTGCCCCAACAATATTACTGATATTCGTATCAGCTTCTTCAGCCCTCAGATCTTGTTTAACACCATGGTAATATACATCAGCACCGTAATGCCATGGGATAGCCTTATCTGAGATATATGGGATGGGACCAGGAGCGTTGATTATTAATGGAGCAATTCTTGGAACGGGTGTAACCCTAACAGGTTTTCTCGAGGAAACCTTGGAAGGATTGGCGGAAATGGTGATAATGGCAACATATTCAAACGAAATCATAGTCTTCTTAAACAAAATTTCTTTATTATCCATCAGGCGTTGAACACCTGACTTCAATAAACAGCAACCGAAAGGCAGAATTGAACACATGTGGCAACCTTCACCATAACCCATAAATAAACTGGCCAACAACAAATTCTTCTTAACCGTCATCAAAGGAGTAGAAATTTCTTCCACAGAGGTCACAAACGAATCGGTGTCCACAACATTGACTCCATGACCATGTTTGGGCATAGGAGAAGTTATAACGTTTGGCTTTTCCGGAGCATCAAACTTAATCTCTTTAGCTTATAGCAAATCTTGCACTTTATTCCTCAGAGCCCAACAATCGTTTGTATCATGGCCTGGGCTTTCCGAATGGTAGGCGCACCGCGCATTGGGATTGTATCTGGGAGAAGCAGTGTTTGGATTCTTGGGAGCCTCTTTCAAGGTTGCCAAGTTGGATTTTAACAGATGAGGAAGAACTTCAGCTAAAGTCATGTTGATGCGAGTAAACTATCATTGTGGCCTTTCTACCCTTTGCTGATTATTGCATTATGGAGCAACCGCGGGTCTTAGTATCACTACAACATTTACCGCTTGACGGTGTTCAGGTCTGCTTTGGCCCCTCGGGCCGTAGACTGCGCTAGCTTCCTTCTTACCGGTGAAAGGCTTCTTTGCTGCACTTGACGAAACATCCTTATGTATCTTACCACTTCGAATACCAGCTTCCACTCTCTCTCCAGTCAAAATTAATTCAGTAAACCCAGATGACAAACTATCGATCAAGTGATTGAAAAATGGACCAGATAGCATCCCTAGAAACATGTCAACCAACTCCCTATCAGACAAAGGGGGTTGGACTCTTCCAGCCAAGTCTCTCCACTTTTGAGCGTAGTCCTTAAAACCTTCACTTGCACCCATAGACATACCCTAGAGCTGAGTACAAGTGGGAGCAAGGTCAGTATTATACTGATACTGCTTGTAAAAAGCAGCAGCAAGGTCTTCCCAGTTTCGGACACTGGCTCCTTCCAACTGATAAAACCATTCAAGCTGAGTCCCTGATAGACTATCTTGAAAGAATTGTACCCACAAATTTCTATCAGCAGTGTGGGGTTGGATTTTTCTGACGTAAGAGCAGAGATGGAGTTTTGGACAGGATACTCCATCTTACTTGGCAAAAACCAGAGCTTTGAACTTATGAGGGATCACCACTCCCGATACCAGTCCTAGTTCTCCGAAATCCAAACCAGGGATCTTCTGAATCTCCATAACACTCAGACGGTCTTTTAGCTGCTTGTACCTATCCTCGGCAGGAGGATATTGCTCATCATCGTAATCCGTATCATTATCAGAAACTACTAGACTAGGGTCCTTTACCCTCTCTTGGTTCTCCCTGTCCTTGGATGAGGAGGTCAGATCAGCTGGTTGTCTCAACCTTTCTCCAAATCTTCTACCCATGTTCAGAATACCGACCTTCTTCTTCTTCTTCTTCACTTTCAGAATGAGGGTCTTCAGATCCTCTTGCCCTTTAGCCAGACTTAAGAACATCTATTGGAATTGGGCGTTCTGTGCCTTAAGGTCTTTGATGGCTTGATCATAAGACATTTCTGCTAAGATAAACAGCGAAGAAGATGAGAAACCTGTAGGGGTACCTGTAATGGTGTGCATGATAATGGGATGTGCATGTCATGATTTCAAAGACTTAGGGAGATTTAAATTTGCAAACCAAAAAAATAAACCAAACTTTATTAGCTTTAAACTTTGAAAGGTTCAATAATGCCTTTAAGGCGTTACAAAGAAGTAAATAGAAAACA
This sequence comes from Vicia faba, assembly GCA_948472305.1. NCBI lineage: Eukaryota > Viridiplantae > Streptophyta > Magnoliopsida > Fabales > Fabaceae > Vicia > Vicia faba. The sequence goes on along the minus strand of OX451738.1, from coordinate 1,556,150,398 downwards.
AATCTAAAACTAGAAAAGCAAAATCAAAAGTCCCATGGACGCTTCCTCTTTGTGCCGATGTAGTCATTGATCACTCTTTCTTCCTCGAGCTGCCTGGTGAGCTTCAAAATCTTCCTTTCTTGCTCATGGTACTTTTCCCGGTAAGTATCCCGCTCATTCTTCAGCTGAATCCAAGACCTCTGCAACTCCCCAGGATCAGTGGGCATGTAAGGATAAAGAATCGTGTGAGGAATCCCCTCTTTATTAGTGGGCTCCACAATCACTGGAAATACGGCTTCATAGGGCATCCTAAGCTTCTGGGCACGAGCTCGGGCCCATTGGAGGTAAGGCTGCATAGGAAGGCAAGTCTTTGGTCCCAACTCTTGGGGGTCAGATCTATTTACCATGCCCCAAGCTCGTATAAACCTCCGATGTTACTCCTTAATGTCCTGCTTGTAGTCAAATACAATGTCCTCAAGAAGTAGCTCATGGGGACCATCTCTCCGAGCGCGACCAAATTATCGTAAAGCTAGGCAAGGATTGTAAGTTATACCTCCTTTGATTCCAAGCAATGGGACATTAGGGTATCCCCCACAACAGTTAATAACAGCAATGTCCTCCATAGCTCGTGAACTCCAAAGAATATCTGTATGGGCAAGTGACATTATCCTGTAGGACCAACCCAAACCGTCTTCGTTCTTGAACACAGAGCTAGGGAGGTGAGAAATAAACCACCTCGACAGCAGCGGCATGCAACACATAAGAGTCCCTCTTCTTCGCACGATACAAGTATAGAGGGCATGCAAGATATCACCCAACAGGGTAGGCACATGATTATGAGAAAGGAAAATCTTGACAGCATTCACATCTACCAAGGAATCCGGATTCGGGAAGAGAACCAACCCATAGATAAGGAGAGCCAAGATATCTTCGAAAGCCTGAAAATCCAAATTATCCCAGAATAGCTGAGCCTGGTCTATCAGGAATTTGGCTAGAAAACCTTCGACCCCGCTTCATGTTTCCCAATTGGATACTACATCAGCCCGTTTCAAATGCAGAGCTGAGGCAATGTCTTCTGGTCTAGGAACTTCTTCCATACCTGTGAAGGGCACGTGTTCAAAAATGGATATTCCCAATAGGTGAGAGAACTCTTCCAAGATGGGAACCAGCTGGTAATCTGAAAAGGTGAAGCAATGATGCACGGGATCAAAGAACTGAAAAAGTACACTCATCATCTGCTCCTCAAGATTTGAAGTGACCAGGCTAAGAAGCTGACCATGTCTCTTAATGAACATAGAAGTCTTGGAAACTCTTGAGACTAGCTCTTTATGTTGGGCAGGTATCTGCACAAAGTTGACTCGGATGGTATTTCTGCGCCCGAAAGCCATAATCTGCAAAACAGAACAAAGATAAATTCCCTTGGTCTTTGAAATGGTTAGTATAATGAAGTATGAATGCCATGTTATGATGCATGATGTCATGGTAAACCACAGGTATAGCAAACATAGATATTGCAAACACAGTCAAACCACACAAAGCCCTTAGGTTTAAGACTTGCATGAGGTCAAAGGTAATACCCTCTCGAAGTTAAGTTGGTTTCAACCTGTCCTAGAAAAAGTAACCGGGTTCTAAAGGATCTCAATATCACTGAACATCCTCCATCGGTCATGGTTTCAGCTCACGCAATCTTTTCTTGCGGCTGGAACTATCTCGAGAGTATGGTCTCAATGAGTGTAGCATCGAGTATCAACCAGTTCCCAGCTTTACACCGAGACCGGCTATCTCACTACTTTCTAATGGCCAAGTTGGTCGATTAAAGGTTCTAATGTCAATTGATGCTTAATAACACCACGCAGCGGCCCCGTATTCTCCTCGTTTCTCCACAAGGGATACCAGTACCAACCAATGTGCCACATCAACATAGCTACTGCTTTAACCGTATCGGTCTACGCCGTACAGTTCCCTCACAGTTTATTGCTACTTACCTAAGAGGTGTCCCCAGATCCGGGTTAGGATCTATAATAACTCCCAAACAAAACCCTTAAAAGTAAAGCAATCAAAGCAATCAAGAGAAGCAATTATGATGACCTAGATCCTAAGGTATACCCCACTTATAAATCCCCAGCAGAGTCGCCAGTTCTGTGATACGGTGGAAGAACCGAGTTGTTTGAAATGCTGGTTTGCATTTTGCAATTTTTATTCGCAAAATGTCGCGGTAAGCAAGAGTCGCCACCAACTTTTATTTTATCTAATCAGGAAAAGGGAAAAAGTACAGAAAAAAATAATCCTTTTTTGAGATATTCTGAGTACAAGGGGTAGATTATAGAAAGAGAAGGTGTTAGCACCCTTTCTATCCATGGTTTTCCATGGGCTCTTAGGTACTTTCTCATCTTTTTAAATTGCTTGTGTATGTGCTTTGTTTTTGAAAAGAGTTTTAACTTCGTGATAACCCTTGTATCAGTCCTCAAAGGTGTGACAAAGTTGTTTCGAAGATTTGTTTGAAAAGTGTAAGTGTGAAAAGTTTTGATTTGAGCAAGTACCTACTAGCATCTACCTACTCGAAAAAAAGATCATTTCTATTTTTGTTCCTTTAGACAGCGCTATCCTACTATTGAGAAATAGGTAGCACCGTCGTTGGAATTTGTAAGGGTCAATTCGAAAGGGACGTACAATCACTAAAGCAATGTTAGGATACATTAGCAATAACCCTAGAGTCTTAAGATCATATTCGAGGCAACTTTTCCGAGGCAACATCCGAATGGGACGTTTGATCTTTTTTAGACAGGAGGGCAACCACTAAGACACCATATGCTTAATGATCGTTTACCGAAGGCAACCGAAGTGAGGGTATACCCTAAGAGTGATATGTGCGAGTGATTTTTTTCCAGTTATTTAATCTTTTCACATTAGGGTTTTCTAACTGTATTAAATCTGTCATGCATTCTTGTCATACAATCCTATTAGCATTCATCTAAACATTTTAAATATTTGCGGGAATTAAAATGCGAGAAAGTAAATCTACGCTATTACAAGGCTTCGGGGAAGGGAATTAATTACATAGCCAAAAACCCCAGGAAAAAGCGATAAATAAAAACCCTAGATTAAACTATTACAAACCATGCACAGTTACAACAATATTGACAAAAATATAAATAATATGCGCACATTGAATTGAATACGAGACGACTAGGGTTTTGACCCTTGACTAAACCTATTTGCGATTGATTAAAAAAATTGTTTTTGTCATGTTCTTTTGTTTAAGGAAATAAAGAAATCATTAAATTAAATTAAAAAATAAAATCCTAATTCTAATTAATTTAAAATTAAGGAAAATAAATTAATTTTATTCTAAAAAAAACCTATTTTTTGTATTTTATTTGAGAAAAAGAGCAAAATAAAATTAAATCAAAAGTTTAACCTAATTTATATTTGATTTTATTTATGAAAACAAATTATAATATCCCTATTTTTAAACTAGATTAAATTAATTTTGATGAAAAAAATTTACTAATCCTAATTTTGTGAATTATTGATTTTATGGGTTTTTTGTGAAACAAATAATTAGTTTATGAATTAAAGAAAAGATAAAAATAAAAAAGAAAAAGAAAAGGAAGGAATAATGGGCCTGTGATCAGCAGCTCTGATTCTGGCGGATGGATCCAGAAGATGACCCTTAGAAGATGGTATCCGCCTGATCTGATTCTGACCGCTGGATCCAGCAGATGATGACCTTCAGAAGGTGAGGTGCGCTTGATCTGGCTCTGACTGATGGATCCAGAAGATAATGCCCAGAGGATGCTTGATCTGGTCCTGGCTGATGGATCCAGAAGATGACCAGAGAACACTTGATCTGGTTCTGGCTGATGGAACCAGAAGATGCTGAACCTCAGAAAGTGCAGGCGCTGGATCTGGTGAAAACAAAGGGGAAAATGCCAAAAGCTCACGCCTGGGATCGAACCCAGAATCATGAGTTTCTGACTTCCTTCTTCTGACCGACTGCGCTGGATGTTAACTTGTTAATATAATAAAAACAAACAATATATCAGAAAAAACAAGTTTCCGGCCAAAATAAACGCGCCAGAATTTAAACCAGCCGGTAAGGTTGTGACACGCCATCGTCTTCTTCCTTGGAACCGTCGTTTAAAACTCTGAACCTTTACCTACAGACATGGCGCTGTAACTACAATCCTGTGCAAAAACAAAATTGTCCACAGGCAATATAAATGGCCATGGCTGGTACCAATCAACTCGTCTCATCCTCACGAGTCTTATGGTACCAGAATCAATATCCAATTTTGCCTATCCTGCAAAGCCCTAAACAAGAACTTGAAACTCTAGCTATGGTAGTTTTTCATACAATCACCAAAAACACAATTGAATATGATGATTAGCTTGAAAACATGTTAAGGTACAAGAATATGCAGTCAAAATGTGCAAATGACGTATAAATTGATGAAAACGAAAACGAGTTTAGAAGCCAATCGTGATACCTACAACTTACAATCCTATGCGTGAAAAGGCTTGAATTTGATTTGAATGTGCTCCTTGAACGTCCAACAATCTTTTGGCAACGTGAGAAGGGCACGATATGGTCTCTAATATGGAAATTAGATTACCACTTTTCTTGAAATTGTTTTGAGTTTCTCCCTTTCTTTGCACGACTGCTTCCAACTTCTATATGCCTTGGCTTGCTTCTGTATATGTAGCACAATTAGGTCAACAAAAACGACCTCAATCTTGCTCATCATAGAGATTTGATTTGATCTTTCAATGCATATGATTCCCTTCCAATTTTGCTCAAATCCAATCTTTTTCAAACCGCACAAGTTGATCTTCAAATGACAGCATATGAGATCTTTTTTCAATGCACAAATCATCCCTAAAATACAATATATGATTTATTAGGATTTATTTGATTTTATTTGAATTTTAAATGAATAAAAATCAAAATAAATTAAATAGATGAATAAATAAAGCATGGAGGGTCCCATAGGTCGTGGATTATGTTAGGAATGAGATGCAAGCATAAAAGGTTGGGCCCTGTGGTACGGTGGGAGAACTGACTTGAGGTTTTTCGTTTGCGTTCACAAATGTTTCAGTTTAGCAAGAGTCGCCACCGACTTTTTATTTTATCCAAAGGAAAGGTCAAAAAGCACAGGAAAGACCTTTGGGATGTTTTCTTGGGTTCGGGGGGTATATTATGAAAAGGGAAGGTGCTAGCACCCTTTTCATCCATGGTTTTCCATGGGCTCTTAGTTACTTGTTTAGATCACTTGCTTTTGCTTTTCAATTGTTTAAAATGGTGCTTTGTGTGTGTTTTTGAAAATATTTTGAAAAGAAGCCTTTGTTTAGGCAACCTTTGTAATGATTTTTGTTTGAATATATACAAAGGTGTTTGTCTTTTGAAAAGATGTTTCAATGTTTGAAAGTTTGTTTTGGGAATTGTTTTGAAATTGTGTTGTGTTTTTGAAATTAGCAAGGATGTTTGCAAGTGATCAAGTAACTAGGAGTTGTCTACCCTCCTCAAAGATCTTTCCTACACATTTTTAACCCTTTGACATTGTTGTTTTACCATTGTATTTGGTAAACAACCTTGTGTTTGGATGTTAAACGGGACGGGTGTGGGTCATCGTATGACCATGATAGCAATTGTGCCAAGTATCTTAGCAAGTTTTTATGGGACTAGATCATTTTTGTTAGGAAACCAAGATAGCGTCATCGAGGGACTATGATCTTTTTTTTTTTGCCAAGATACCTAGCATGCATACCATGGCCATGTTTTTAAGGCAACAAGTGGATGAAACCCTAGGGGTGCTTGTGTGCATTGTGTTGTCATTTTTCATGCATTTTTGTCTTGTATTAGGTCAAGCTATTTGTTTTCATTTTTGGTTATCATACAAACCCTAATTTACTATCATGGTATTTGAAAGCGATAAAATGCGTAAAAGTAAATCTAGGACTATTACAACATTATTATGGGGAGGGGGATACAAGTTTGAATAGGGGGTATTTTGCACAAAAATAAAGCCCTAAAACTATTACAACCATATTGAATTTAATTTACAAATAAATAAATGGACAAGTATTTAAATGTGCAAATAAATATAAATATGCAAAATGATTTTGTATTTATTTTTATGTATGTAAAATAAATTATTTAATGTCTCAAAAATAAGAAAAATATTAATGATTATTTTGGAAAGGGTGGAAACCTTAGTTTTTGCTTTAAGAAAATAGACATATTATATTATTTATTTATGTATAAGAAAATAAATAAAAATGTGTACAAAGGTGTTAAAAAATTAAAATGTGTGAGAAAATATTATTTAAATATATAAATAATAAAAATAAAAATATATGATGTTTTAATATTATTTACAAATTTTATTTAAGAAAATAAGTTATATTATTATTAATAAACTATTTCTATGTCCAAAAAATAATAAAAATAATAAAATAAAAATGTAAAAAAAATTCAGAAAATGTTTTTGGTGATTATTTTATTTAAAAAAAATAATAAAAGTCAGAAAATGTAAAATAAATGAGAAAATATAAAAAATAAGAGAAATGGGCCAGGGGGTGCAAAAAGCAAGCTAGGGGGTGCAGAAAGCAGAAGCAAGCCTGACCCAGTCCAACTCACTTCATCCCTGTCCTTGAGAATCAGAAAACGCGCGCTCCATATTCAAACTCGTATCTCCTGCATTTGTGCTTAAAAACAAAAACTTGCAACATGAAAGTTATAGCTCATCATCACACGATTCTAACCATATAAAAAACTTAATCTAACTCTAAGAAACCAGGGAGAATTTCATTGGCCCTAAATCTTGACCTAGTTTTTTCCAGAAAGTTCAACTATCAAATACTCCTAGCTCAGTTAACATAAATGAATTCTATGCATATGTGCAGCTCAAGGGCAATGAGGACTACATTTTTTATTCACAAACCTAAGCCTAATAATTCCTAAATAAAGAGATAGAAGTTTGAGAAATACCTGTTTCAGTCAAGTTCGAATATGACAATGCAGCAACTTTCAGTGAGGCCCGAGGTTCTTTTGAGCTTGCTTGATGTTCCCTTGACCTTTCCCAATGATTGGCTTGATTTGAAATGGTCTGAAACTTCTTGTAGAACTCAACCTGAAAACTCAGAATTTGAAAATGGTGAAGTGTGTAAATGGAGTTACAGTCGCTTGGGAATGGTTGAGATAGTTTAGGCATGTTGTATGGAGTGTGTTGGAACTGGTTTCAAACAAAACGCACGAGTGGATTTTGTTTTGGAAGTGAATCTACAGAACTTGCCCTGTTTTGCAAGAACTTGGTGTTTTGATGTTAGAGGGTGTTTTAGAGGCTTAGGGCTTGTGTATTAGGCTTGGTATAATGTGCTGAAGTCGTTTGAAATGTGTACAAGCTTTGCTCTTATCAGATTACAAAGTTATGTGGACTTTTGCATATTACTTGTTTTTGAAGAAAAGGTGGGAAGTGACAAGGGCAAAGCATGTACAGGCTAGCTTGGGGCCTGCTAAGAGTTGGTACACCTTTCCTGATATTAGTGAACTTTGTTTGCTGCAAGAACTTTGGTCCATGGCTCAAGGAATACAATTTGACATAAAGCATGCTTTATGTAAATGGCATTGTTAACTTTTTGCCAAAAATGGATTAAACCTTTGTATAATGCTTCATAGATCAGAACAAAGCCTTAATCCAATGTGTTTGCATTTAATTTATGAGTGTGGAAAGGTTTAAGGACCTGTAAACCAATTACAAGCATGGTTTGGACAAAATTGCATGTTGTATCATGGTGTAAAATGCCTTGGACAAAAGTGATGATTTGCCAATTTCAAACTTTTGATTCTCCCTAACCATGAATGATCTTGGAGAGTTCTTGGACATTTTGGAAAGCTTGTAAAATTCTATACAATCCATATTTGAAATTAATTTTGAGATTCCAATTGTAACTATGTGAAAAATTGCCATGAAGATAGGTCAAAATCCTGCCTAAACTAGGGCAAAATTTCACTGTTAGAATGTTTTTGAACCCCTATTCACAAAATCATAACTTGAGATCCAAGCATCTTTTGGGAAAACTTTGTGAATAAAAGTTGTAGATTTTGTGGAGGACTACAACTTTCATGTTGTAAGTTTTGTTTTAATCCAATTGCATCATAGTGAAAAAGTTGGGAAAAAATAAGAAATTTTCATAACTTAGAAATTTTCTAAGTTATGAAAATTTTCAATCTTAAACCCTAATTTTCAAAATTAGGTTTCTTGGTGAACAAGTTTCATGTTTTGACATATCTTGATGAAAAATGACCCTTGGCACTTGATTTTGACCAAAAAGTCAAAGTTTGACTTTTCAGTGTACAATTGATTTTTGATCAGTTGACTGGAAAATTCATCTGTCAATCCAATGCATTTGAGATCTTTTGAACCTTGTGATTAGGTCAAGATGATTCAATTGAGTCCTTGAATCCATGCTTGACCATTGGCTAGGTTAAAAATCAGAAATTTCCCTTATGTAGTCAAAACCCTAAAAATGACCATTTTGCCCTTTTGATGATCTGATCAAATTTCTTGTAGAGTTATGGTCCAAACTTGATCAAATGGTTCATATGAGTCTATAATGTTGATGTGGATAAAAAATTATGAGGTTTGACTGTAAATTGGCCACAATTGACTTTTTCTCCAATACAGCTGATTTTAGGTCAACTGTCCAATTGACTGGGCAAAAATTTGATTCAAGGCTTGAAACTTGGTATGAGAAATCTTATAAGTCCAACATGAAGTATGAAAGTCACATGAGGCATTGGAAGTCTAGAAATCCTTGTGCAAACTCAAACCCTAATTTCAGGTCAATAGTGCAAGGAGGTGTCTTGAGTTGACCAAACCCTAATCTGGTCTTGAGTCCAAAGAGTCTTGTGAGGGGAAATCTTGATAAAATGAGAGGGCAAATTTTGGGGTACAACAGCTGCCCCTGTTCAATCTTCTTGAACCTGAAGAGTTAGATTGGCGATTTTGCCGTTCGTGACTCGAAGGTAAAAGATGATTGGACACTAGAGTGCCCTTAAATTTGCACTCGTCAAAATGTAATTGAGGAAATGGGCTTAAAGATGCCATTTGGAGATGTGATAGAATCTTGTTGGAGATGGGCTTAAAGATGCCATCCAAAGAAGTGTCGATCACATAGGAGATTCCTTTGCGAGAGCCCGTATACCTGTTGTTGAGGAGGACTACGCTGGGGAATGCTGGTCTCTGTCGTGGTAGAAATAGAATTTTAGGAGCTTCAGTCGTCCGTTATTCTACTGGGGAATCATCTCTTGGTTGAAGAGGTGAAAATGAACTGCTATCTGGTCGTACTCCAAGCTTCATAGTGATAAGATTGGCTGCTATCTGGTCGTGCTCCAAGCTTTACAGTGACTTAACGGGGAGATGAGATTAAACTTGCTATCCGATCGTTCTCCAGGCTTCACAATTTCTCATTTCTTATCTGGTCGTACTCCAGGCTTTAGAAGGAATTAAGTTGTTATCCGGTCGCCTCTGGGCTTCAATCTTGAATTTAAGGCATACAAATATCTGGTCGATTCCGGACTTCTTAGTAATTAGCCAAGTAAACTGCTATTTGGTCAAAATCCAAGCTTCACAGTGTACCTCACTGTTATCTGGTCAAAATCCAGGCTTCACAGTCTTGTATTGCTATCTGGTCGAAATCCAGGCTTCACGATACCTTACTTCCTATCTGGTCAAAATCTAGGTTTCAGAATAAAATCAAATGGTTATCTGGCCGCCTCCGGGCTTCCCTTTGATTTTGGGGCCTACTAATATCCGATTGAATCCGGGCTTCAAAGTAATTATCCAAGTAAACTGCTATTTAGTCAAAATCCAAGCTTCACAGTGTACCTCACTGTTATTTGGTCAAAATCCAGGCTTCACAGTCTTTTGTAGAGATCAAGATACTATCCGGTCGAACCCGAGCTTCATAGCTTGAATTTAAGGTGTACCACAATCTGGTCAATTTCAGGCTTCATGGTACTTTATACTACTATCTGGTCGATTCCAGGCTTCACAGTAATTTGCTGGGGATTCAACTATTTTTCCGATCGATCTCTGGGATTCAGTATAATCAAGATATTATCCGGTCGAATCCGGGCTTCATAATTTGAACTGAAACAGGAATTTGAGCATTGATTTGAATAAGCAATAGAATAACATTCGTGTCTGGAGCATCTCTAAGTTGTACTTGAGCTTTGAATATTTGTTAAAGATAGCTGTTAATTTTATCCTGAAAAGGGTAAAATGTTAGCTGAAGCACAAAATTATGTTGCATGAAATGTATGATGCAATATATGTGTTATATCAATGTTTACGATATATGAATGTAATGTATGCGCATGTAAGATGATTAGCTGTCTTGCTGAGGAAAATAAATCCTTGATAGATGGAGATAATAGAATCTTTGACTGCTGCCAGGGAAAAGAAATCCTTGACTGCTGTTGGAGATTCAGAACCTTTGACAACTTTTGTGGGGATGTGAGAATCCTTCACGACTTTCCTGGGGATATAGGGATCCTTCAAGTCTTTAGAATTGGAATATGTTAATCATTTTGTTGTAAAAATAATGCCAAGTACTTCTTGAGAAACCTGCTTGGGGAATCCCGAGAACCTTGATGACTGTGGCTGGGGATTTAGAATCTTCAATCTGCTGGGAAATAAGAATAACTATGCAGGGAGAAAGGTTATTCTGTTGGGGAGTAGCTATACTGCTGGAGAGTTTTAGGGGACTCTGTGGGGAACAACTCATTCCTGTTATGGAGAGAGTTCAAGAGTTTGGGTTGTATGCCAATCTACTTGGGAATTATCCGAAGCTATCGTCTGGTTAGCTGTCAGGCTTCAAAGCAACTTGCTGGGAAATTATCAGGTTCTAAGATAACTTGCAGGGGAATTATCAGGTTCTAAGACAACTCTCTAGGGAATTGGAGGAAACTTGAGGGTTTTCCACCGGGGTTTAAAGATTGAAGTTTTGGACTCCGCCGGGGAAGAAAGTTTCATCTTTGTTGAGGATCTGTAGTTCAAAGTTTTTGGCTCCGCTGGGGATTGGGAGTTTGAAAACTTAGCTCTGATGGGGATTTTGAAATTTAACTCTGTTGGGGATAAGTTGTTTCAAGATTCTAGCTCCGTTGGGGGTCTAGATAATGTGCTGCAGGGGATTTCTCTTGGAATAGCCTAAAGACGTCTTCCTATACTTTCAACCTGTCAGTAATTGTTCTTTCCCATTTCGTTTATTTGTAAACATGTGATTATATTCAAATGCACATGCTTACTTAATAAATCATTGGACGTTTTCAAATAAAACACAAGTGTAAAGAAAAAGAAAAGGCAAATAGTTTTCTGCACTTTGAAGTATCTTTGTATTAACTTTGTGTAAGTATTTTGTACAAAGGAGACAGACATCCTAGTAAGCGAATATTGTCATAAAAAATGAGAAAATTAAATACAAAGAAAGATGGCTATGTGTAAAAAATTCCATGGGGTTCCCATTCTGCTATATCCTTTGTAACTCTAGATATCTTGTCCCTTCGTTGCTTCGTCCGAAGATGATTGAGTTGATCAGAAGCCCGAAGCTTGTTCGTGAAGAGATTGTCCTTAAAGTGATCCGACGAGACATAGTCATACGCTTTAATTCCCTAACTTTTGCCTGGACCGCCCTTTCGGGTTTTCGATCCACCGGGAAACCCTTTTTTGCCCAAGTCTCCCTTTCGGGTTTTCAACTTGCCGGGTGTACCGATTTTTTGTTTATCCCTAATTTTTTCCTGAACCGCCCTTTCGGGTTTTCGATTCACCGGGATTCCCATTTTTGCCCAAGTCGCCCTTTCGGGTTTTCAACTTGCCGGGGTCATTTATGCGTAGTATCTTTTGACTATGTCTGCGTTCGCAGGGTGCGGCAGGTCATCACTGTCCATGGTGGTTAATATCATTGCCCCACCAGAAAAGATGTTTTTGATCATAAATGGTACTTCATAGGTAGGAGTCCATTTTCCCCTGGGATCACTTTGCGGCAAGATGATCCGCTTGATTACAAGATCTCCGACTTGATATACCTGGCGCCTGAGTTTCTTGTTGAATGCCTTGATCATCCGTTTTTGATACGTCTGACCATGACAAACAGCAGTAAGTCGCTTTTCATCAATCAAGTTAAGTTAATCAAGCCGGGTCTGAATCCAATCGTCTTCACTCAAACCAGTATCCTTCATGATTCTCAAGGACGGAATCTGAACCTCGATAGGTAAGACAGCTTCCATGCTGTATACCAAAGAATAGGGTGTTGCCCCAGTTGAAGTGCGCACCGTGGTACGGTACCTGTGCAGAGCAAACGGTAACATCTCATGCCAGTCCTTGTAGGTGACTGTCACCTTTTGTATGATCTTCTTGATATTTTTGTTTGCAGCTTCGACAACACCGTTCATCTTTGGCCGATAGGGAGATGAATTCTGATGTTGAATCTGGAACTGCTCGCACAAGGTGGTGATCATAGTATTGTTAAGGTTTGTACCGTTGTCAGTGATAATCCTGTCGGGGATACCGTACCGGCAAATAAGGTTCTGTCTGATGAAGCGGGCAACCACATTCTTTGTGACAGATGCGAAGGAAGCTGCTTCGACCCATTTGGTGAAATAGTCAATGGCCACCAGAATGAAACGGTGTCCATTGGATGTTGTAGGCTTGATCTCTCCAATCATGTTGATTCCCCACATAGCGGACGACTAAGGAGCTTTTAAGACATTGAGAGGAACTGGAGGTATGTGTACCTTGTCTGCATAGATTTGACATTTGTGACAAGTACGGGAATGTTGGTGGCAGTCAGCTTCCATGGTAGACCAGTGGTAGCCTGCCCGTAGAATCTTCTTAGCCATCGTATGTCTGCTAGAGTGAGTGCCAAAGGTACCATTGTGCAGTTCAGCCATGATCTGTTAAGCTTCAACCTTGTCCACACAACGGAGCAGAATGCAATCATGATTGCCCTTGTATAGGATACCATTGCTCAAGAAGAACTTGGCAGAGAATCTCCTCAAGAACTTTATGTCATTGACTGAAGCTCCCTCAGGGTATTCTTGTGCCTCGAGATACCTTTTGACTTCGTGAAACCAAGGTCGGTCCACTACTTCTTCGCTATTAATCTCGTGACAATGTGCAGGTTCGCCCATCCGTTCAATGGTGATTTGGGGAGCCTCAATATCCCAGTTAAGTTTAAACATGGATGACATTGTAGCTAGAGCATCCGCTAGCTGATTTTCTTCTCGCGGGAAGTGCTCGAAGGTAATCTGCTCGAAATGAGGTAACAATGTCAAGACATGTTCTTTGTAAGGGATGAGGTTGGGATGTTTAGTGTCCCACTCTCCTTTGATCTGACTGATGACCAAAGCTGAGTCTCCAAACACAACCAAAGATTTGATTCCCAAGTCTATTGCAGCCTTGAGTCCAAAGATGCAAGCTTCATACTCGGCCATGTTGTTGGTGTAGCTGAAGCAGAGTCTGGCGGTGAAAGGTGTATGGCAACCTTGTGGTGAGATGAGTACCACGCCGATACCGTTGCCAAGTGCATTAGAAGCACCATCAAAGTACAGGGTCCATCTGGATCCTTGTTCAGGTCCGTCATACGGTTCGTTATCTTCTATGTTGTCCAATGTCATAATGTCTTCGTCGGGGAAGTCAAACCTCATGGATTGGTAATCTTCGACAGCTTGGTGAGCCAGATGGTCAGCTAGTACACTCCCCTTTATAGCTTTTTGGGTCGTGTACTGTATATCGTATTCTGTCCGAATCATCTTCCATCTAGCGATTCTTCGGATAAAGAAGGCTTCTCAAAGATGTACTTGATTGGATCCATCTTAGATATCAACAGAGTGGTATGAGTCAACATATACTGCCTTAGCCGGCGAGCAGCCCATACCAAAGTGCAAGAAGTTTTCTTGAGTAGTGAGTATCGGGTCTCACAGTCGGTAAACTTTTTGCTAAGGTAATAAATGGCATGCTCTTTTCGGCCAGACTCGTCATGTTGGCCCAGTACGCACCCCATTGAATTCTCTAGGACAGTCAGATACATGATTAGAGGTCTTCCCTCGACGGGAGGCATCAAGATAGGAGGTTCTAGCAAATACTCCTTGATTTTATTGAAAGCAATTTGACAGTCATCATTCTAATTAACCACCTGATCTTTCTTCAACAACTTAAAGATTGGCTCACAGGTAGATGTTAGGTGAGAAATGAACCTTGCAATGTAGTTTAGGCGTCCCAAGAAACCTCTGACCTCCTTCTTAGTGCGAGGGGCAGGCATTTCTTGTATAGCTTTAACTTTGGCGGGATCAACCTTGATGCCTTTGTTACTGACAATGAAACCCAAGAGCTTACCGGACCTGACTCCAAAAGTGCACTTGTTGGGGTTCAGTCTGAGCTTGTACTCCTTCAACCTGACAAACAGCTTTTGCAAATGGTCGAGGTGTTCTTCTTCTGTTTGTGAACGGGCTATCATGTCGTCTACATAGACCTCTATCTCATGATGTATCATATCATGAAACAAAGCTACCATGGCGCGTTGATAGGTTGCCCCAACATTCTTCAGTCCGAGTGGCATCACTTTATAGTAGAACGTACCCCACTGTGTAACAAAAGTAGTTTTCTCCATGTCTTCAGGTGCCATTTTGATCTGGTTGTAACCTGAAAATCCATCCATGAAAGAAAATACCTTGTGCTGAGCTGTGTTGTCAACCAAGATGTCAATGTGCAGAAGTGGAAAGTCATCTTTAGGGCTAGCCCTGTTTAAGTCTCTGTAATCCATGCACATTCTCACTTTGTCGTCCTTCTTAGGCACATGCACAATGTTAGCAACCCATTGTGGATAGGAAGTAACAGCAAGAAACCCAACGTTGAACTGCTTCATAACTTCAGCTTTGATCTTTTCAGACATATCGGGCCTCATTCGGCAGACTTTCTGTTTAACTGGTGGACAGTCTTCTCTTGTAGGGAGACGGTGAACCACAATATCTGTATCAAGTCCCGGCATGTCTTCATAGGACCAGGCAAAGATCTCAACATATTCATTCAACAGTTGAATTAAGCGCTCCTTGACACTTGGTTCTAGGTTGGCACCCACTTTAATTTCTTTTCTGTCTTCCTCTGTACCCAAGTTGATTGTCTCTAACAGCTCCTCATGAGGTAGAATAACCCTTTCTTCCTATTATATCAGTCTAGCCAATTCTCCCGGCACTTCACAGTCTTCATCACCTTTGTATTCGGCATGGTAGACCAGATCTTCAAAGTCACTGAAGGTCATAGCAGAATTGTTACCCATGGAATCCGGAATGGATGGGTACCTGCATTTATGAGTGTGGGTGTGTGTAAGGGATAACCACCTTTAAACAAATGAAATGTAAAAAGAAAGAAAATGAACAGAAAAGTTTATATGTGAAAACGTCCATGATTCATTAAAATGGCATATGAAGATGAAAAATCAAACCCTTACAAATGGACTTATGTACCTCAGGTAAGGCAGAAGGTTAAAAGCGTACGAATTGTTCAAGAATTATTACAAACCAACAGAAATGTTTGAAAGATAAATTACTGATTTATGAAAGTAATGGGAACAAAATCTTTTGCCTCCCAGTTGCACAATCCTCCTTCAACGGTAGGGAAAATCCAGTCTTCCAGGTTGCTCTCCTCTTCACCATCCCCCAAAGAATTGACTCCATGATGGGTGATCTTCACTGGTGGCCCTCCAGCCCGGGAGCGACGCACAGCCTTTTGAGCAGAAGCAGTGAAACCTAAGCCGAATTTATCAGATTTGAAAGGAAAATCGGGAAGCTTCCCCCAGATTGTGCTTCCTCCTTCTTCAATCACAGCCCTTGCATATTTGAGAGACGACATCCGAGGCAGAGTTCTGGTAACCATGGGTACAAAAGATACTGTCTTGGTTGCTGCAATCTCTTCAGAAACTTCCTCGAAGTGTTGGAAAGGGGTTTTTATGAATTCGCCATCTAATTCCACATAGCGGAAAGAAATAAGATGGCTTATCATATATTCCTCTTCGCCGTGCACAATTACAATTTTCCCCTGGACAGGGTACTTGAGCTTTTGATGCAGAGTAGAAGTAACGGCTCCAGCATGATGAATCCAGGGTCTTCCCAACAAGCAAGAATAGGAGGGACAGATGTCCATGACATAGAATATGGAGTTGAAGGTTTCAGTTCCCACTTTAATCGGGATGTCCATCTCCCCGTGGACCATCCTTTTAGAACCATCAAAGGCTCTGACAATGATGTTGCTGGGCTTCAAGGTTAAACCTTCACAATCTAGCCTATCCAATGCCTTCTTTGGTAAGACGTTTAGCGATGAACCGGTGTCTACCAGAACGTGTGCCAGAGTAGTCCCTCTGCATTCTACCGATACATGCAAAGCGTCATTATGTTTTCTCACTTTAGATGTTAAATTGGCATCAGTGAATCCTAGACCGTTGTCAGTTGTTAGGCTAGCTACACATTCCTGGAACTGATTCGCAGAGGTTTCCTGGGGCACATGGGCCGTCTTCAAAAATCTGATCAAAGCTTTAGCATGAGCTTCTGAACAAAGCAGCAAGGCCAATATAGAGATTTTTGAGGGGGTTTGCCCCAGTTGTTCCACAATATTATAATCGCTTTTCTTGATTATTTTCAAAATCTCTTCCATTTCTTTCTGAGTGGTTTCAGGGATGATCAACAGCTGAGCCCTCGTCCTGACGGGCTCTTCTTGGATTCCCTTCCCTCTATCATCAGCAACAACAGAGGGGACAACCACAAGAGTCACAACTTCTTCAATAACTGGAGTTCTCGCAGATATGTTGATCGATACAGGAGTAACCTTAGGAGCAGCCGAGGGTCCGAAGATTGCCTTTGGAGGGGCAATCTCCGGAGAGAAATTTTTTCCACTGTGGGTGATTTTACTTGGTCCAGCAATGTTTCCAATGTCGGAAGTCTCTTCATCAAAAATCTCTTCAGTTGATTCAATTTGTTTAACACCGTGGTAGAAGATCTCTCCCCCATAGTTCCACGATATTGATTTGTTGGACTGGTACGGGATAGGCCCCGACATAGTTATCTTCAAAGGTGAAATCTTTGGATCGGATGTAATCTTAACAGGTCTTTTGGAGAACTTGGAAATATTGGCGGATATGGTAATTATTGAAATATCATTGACAGGAGTCAGTGCAACAGGAGTCTTTTCAAAAAGGATTTCTTGATTATCCATTAGGCGTTGGATGCTTAAGTTCAATAATGGACAGTCGGTTGGTAAGGATGAACAAAGGCAGCAATCTTCTTCACAACCTGGGAAAATCCCAGCCTTCAGCAAATTCAACTTGATTATCGGTAGCGGAGTCATCAAATCATCAACAGTAGCAACAAAAAGATCCTCTTCAACAGCATGGACATTGTGACCATGTTTTGGAATTGGAGCAGAGATCACATTTGGCTTTTCAGGGGTGTCGAATTCAACTTCTTTAGCATCTACTAAATCCTGAATCTTATTCTTGAGGGCCCAACAATTGTTGGTATCGTGCCCCAGGCTATCTGAATGATAAGCACACTTAGCGTTCGCATGGTAAAAAGGAGAAGATGTATTCGGATTTTGCGGGGCCTCTCTCAAACTGGTAAGGTTTAACTTCAGGAGATGGGGGAGAACCTGAGCAGGCGTCATGTTTATTTTGGTGAATTTCCTAGCAGGCCTTTCCTCCCTTTGTTGGTTGGTTCTGGGTTAATTGTTTCTGGGCTGATCAGCTGCAGACTTCTGAATCATTACGGCCCCCACTGCTGGCCGGCGCTCAACTCTTCCTTGACCTCTTTGGGAGTAAACATCTGATACTTATTTCTTTGTTGGAAAAGTCTTTTTGATGGCAGCGGAAGCAGATGCATCTTTTTGAATTTTCCCGCTCTTTATGCCGGCTTCAACTCTTTCACCAGTTAGAATCAACTCGGTGAACCCCGCATACGAACTTCCAATCAGGTGATTGAAGAATGGACCTGATAGAGTCCCCAAGAACATATCTACAAGCTCCTTCTCAAATAGAGGTGGTTGTACTCGCCCCGCCAAGTCTCTCCATTTCTGGGCATACTCCTTAAAACCTTCATTTGAGACCATGCCCATACTCTGTAATTGAGTACGGGTTGGTGCTAAGTCCATTTTATATTGATACTGTCTGTAAAAGGTGGCATCCAAATCCTCCTAACTATGTACATCAGACCTCTCTAGCTGGTAAAACTAGTCCAACTGCATCCCTGCTAGACTGTCCTGGAAGAAATGGACCAACAGATCCTTGTCAGGAGAATGAGGTTGAATTTTTCTGACGTAAGACCGTAGGTGCATCTTTGGGCAAGACACCCCATCGTACTTAGCAAAAAGAGGCACTTTAAACTTGGGGGAATAACAATCCCAGAAACCAAACCTAACTCTTCGAAATCCAACCCTGGCACCCTCTGCACCTCCATAGCTGCCAGACGTTCTTCCAGATTCTTGTATTTGTCGTCTACAGGAGGATACTACTGTTCAGAATAGTTTTCATCCTCTTCCTCTTCAGCTTCAGATTCAGATTGCACTGCAGTTTCTTTACCCTTTCCTTCACCCTCTTCAGAAGTTGATGGAAAATCTAGGACCCTTCTGGTTTGACCTTCAAATCTTCTACCCAAAGTAGCCACACCGACCCTCTTCTTTTTCTTTTTTTGCTTTTCCTTTTCCAGCAAAGTTTTGAGCTCCTCCTGACCCTTTTCCAAGGTCATGAGTAGCTGTTGGAACTGTGAATTCTGTGCTTGTAAGTCTTTGATCGTCTGCTCTATATCCATCTTGCTGAAATAAACAGCAGAGAGATAAGGAAACCTGGTGTGAAGACCTATTTATGCATATGATGAATGATATGTATTCATGTAATGCATTCAAGGATTCAGAAATTCAAATTTGTTGTAAACAAAAGGAACACATGTCATATTAATAAGATAGAATTTGTTAGTACATCAATGCCCCATGGGAAAAATAATACAAAATTCTAATGTAAAAAGATGTTGCGCATTCTCTTTGGTGCAATGTAAGTGTTGAGAGTCTGCTCTTCGTGAAGTTGACGAGTAAGTTCTAAAACCTTCTTCTCACTGGCGTAGAATTAGGCTTCAAAAGTATCGCGTTCTCCCCTGAGCTGTATCCAACTCCTTTGTAAATCTTCTAGTGATGTTGGCACGTTGGGATGTAGGAGGGTGTATGGAACCTCTCCTTCCATAACAGGCTCTTTGATCACATGAAGAATGTAGGGGTAAGGCATCATAAGACTTTGGGCGCGGGTTCCTACCCACTTGAGGTAAGGCTCAAGGGGGATGGAATTCTTGTGTCCCAAGGTCTTACTGTCCACCTTGTTGGGCATCCTCCAAGCTCAGATGAACCTTTGTCGAAGTCCTTGATCGTCGTTGTTGAAGTCAAAAACCAAGTCTGGAATCAGCATGTCATGTGGGCCATCCCTTCGGGCATGCCCAAACTGTCTCAGAGCCAAGCAAGGGTTGTAGGTGAGCCTCCCCTAATGCCAAGTAGAGGGACATTAGGAAATTCCCCATAACGATCAATGATGATAACATTTTCTATGGATCGAGAACACCAATGAACATCTGAATGTGTAAGAGTCATTAATCGTTGTGACCACCTTAAACTCCGCTCATTCTTCAAAACTGATTGGGGAAGGTGAGAAATAAACCACCTTACCAGAAGAGGAGTACATCACATGAGAACACCTCTTTTCCTCATTGTTCGTGTGTGAAATGAGGAGAGGATATCCCCAAGCAATGTAGGCACAGGATTCCGAGATATCAAGATCTTGACAGCATTCACATCTATAAGTTGATCAGGGTTTGGGAATAAGACCAACCCATAGATGATAAGGGCTACAATCTCCTCAAAAGCTTGCAGGTCTAGAGAATTCCAACAGTCTTGGGCCTTCTCAAACAAGAACTTTTCCAAGAAACCCTTGACACCACTTCTAGTCTCCCAATGACCTATGATATCAGATGGTTGCAAGTGTAGGGCTTGAGCAACATCTTCAGGCTTTGGATCTCTTTCCGTACCGTTGTAGGGTAGTTGATGGAGAATAGGAATCCTCAGGAGTTGATAAAATTCCTTCAAAGTAGGCACTAACTGGTAATCAGGAAATGTGAAGCAGTGGTGTAGGGGGTCAAAGAACTGGAAGAGAAGTTTCACCATGTCTTCCTCTATGTTAGAGTTGACCAAGTTGAGAAGTCTACCATGTCTTTCAGTGAATGGAGAATTCTATGGAATCTTGGAAGTAAGCTCCTTGAGTTGAGGAGGGATTCTCACAAGGTTGACCTGAATAGTTTTCCAGCGGAGTGATTCCATTACCTACAAAACAGGAACAACGATGAAGATCCAAAATCCTTGAAACCCCAAAGCCGTTCATCTCACTACCCCTAAAAAAAGGCCAAGTTGGTCAAGTAAAGGTTCTAAAAGTCCATTAGTGCTTCATGACATCACTCAGCGGCCCCGTATTCTCTTTGATTAACTCAAAGGCCACCGGTACCCACAAATATATCGCACTAATATAGCTATTGCTTCAACCATGTCGGTATACCCCGCACAGTTTCCACAACGTATTACTATTTACCTATGAATGTTTCCCAAATCCGGGTAGAGGATTCAAACCCAAACAATAGAACCAAATGTAAAGCAATCAAAGCAAACAAGATAAGCATGTAAAGATGATCTAAACCCTAAGGTAACCCCACTTTTTGATTAATTCCCCAGTAGAGTCGCCAGTTCTGTGGTACGTTGGGAGAACTGACTTGAGGTTTTGCGTTTGTGTTTGCAAAAGTTTCGGTTTAGCAAGAGTCGCCATCGACTTTTTATTTTATTCAAAGGAAAGGTCAAAAAGCACAGTAAAGACCTTTGAGATGTTTTCTTGGGTTCGGGGGGTAGATTATGAAAATGGAAGGTTCTAGCAACCTTTTCATCCATGGTGTTCCATGGGCTCTTAGTTACTTCTTTAGATTACTTGTTTTTGCTTTTCAATTGTTTGAAATGGTGCTTTGTGTGTGGTTTTGAAAATATTTTGAAAAGAGGCCTTTCTTTAGGCAACCTTTGTAATGATTCTTGTTTGAATATATACAAAGGTGTTTGTCTTTTGAAAAGATGTTTCAATGTTTGAAAGTTTGTTTTGGGAATTGTTTTGAAATTGTGTTGTGTTTTTGAAATTAGCAAGGATGATTGCAAGTGATCAAGTAACTAGGAGTTGTCTACCCTACTCAAAGATCTTTCCTACACATTTTTAACCCTTTGACATTGTTGTTTTACCATTGTATTTGGTAAACAACCTTATGTTTGGATGTTAAACGGGACGGGCGTGGGTCATCATATGACCATGGTAGCAATTGTGCCAAGTATCTTAGCAAGTTTTTGTGGGACTAGATCATTTTTGTTAGACAACCAAGATAGCATCATCGAGGGACTATGATCTTTTTTTTTTTGCCAAGATACCTAGCATGCATACCATGGTCATGTTTTTAAGGCAACAAGTGGATGAAACCCTAGGGGTGCTTGTGTGCATTGTGTTGTCATTTTTCATGCATTTTTGTCTTGTATTAGGTCAAGCTATTTGTTTTTGATTTTTGGTTATTATACAAACCTTAATTTACTATCATGGTATTTGAAAGCGATAAAATGCGTAAAAGTAAATCTAGGACTATTACAACATTATTATGGGGAGGGGGATACAAGTTTGAATAGGGGGTATTTTGCACAAAAATAAAGCCCTAAAACTATTACAGCCATATTGAATTTAATTTACAAATAAATAAATGGACAAGTATTTAAATGTGCAAATAAATATAAATATGCAAAATGATTTTGTATTTATTTTTATGTATGTAAAATAAATTATTTAATGTCTCAAAAATAAGAAAAATATTAATGATTATTTTGGAAAGGGTGGAAACCCTAGTTTTTGCTTTAAGAAAATAGACATATTATATTATTTATTTATGTATAAGAAAATAAATAAAAATGTGTACAAAGGTGTTAAAAAATTAAAATGTGTGAGAAAATATTATTTAAGTATATAAATAATAAAAATAAAAATATATGATGTTTTAATATTATTTACAAATTTTATTTACGAAAATAAGTTATATTATTATTAATAAACTATTTCTATGTCCAAAAATTAATAAAAATAATAAAATAAAAATGTAAAAATT
This sequence comes from Vicia faba, assembly GCA_948472305.1. Classification (NCBI taxonomy): domain Eukaryota; kingdom Viridiplantae; phylum Streptophyta; class Magnoliopsida; order Fabales; family Fabaceae; genus Vicia; species Vicia faba. The sequence continues at coordinate 1,556,128,170 of OX451738.1, read as the reverse complement.
AATAAAATGTTTTTGGTGATTTTTTATATTTAGAAAAAATAATAAAAGTCAGAAAATGTAAAATAAATGAGAAAATATAAAAAATAAGAGAAATGGGCCACAGGGGTGCAAAAAGCAAGCTAGGGGGTGCAAAAAGCAGAAGCAAGCCAGGCCCAGCCCAACTAACTTCATCCTTGTCCTTGAGAATCATAAAACGCGCGCTCCATGTTTAAACTCGTATCTCCTGCATTTGTGCTTAAAAACAAAAACTTGCAACATGAAAGTTATAACTCATCATCACACGATTCTAACCATATAAAAAACTTAATCTAACTCTAAGAAACCAGGGAGAATTTCATTGGCCCTAAATCTTGACCTAGTTTTTTCAGAAAGTTCAACTATCAAATACTCATAGCTCAGTTAACATAAATGAATTCTATGCATATGTACAGCTCAAGGGCAATGAGGACTACATTTTTTCTTCACAAACATAAGCCTAATGATTCCTAAATAAGGAGATAGAAGTTTGAGAAATACCTGTTTCAGTCAAGTTCGAATATGACAATGCAGCAACTTTCAGTGAGGCCTTAGGTTCTTTTGAGCTTGCTTGATCCCTTGACCTTTCCCAATGCTTGGCTTACTTTGAAATGGTCTGAAACTTCTTGTAGAACTCAACCTGCAAACTCAGAATTTGAAAATGGTGAAGTGTGTAAATGGAGTTACAGTGGCTTGGGAATGGTTGGGATAGTTTAGGTATGTTGTATGGAGTGTGTTGGAAATGGTTTCAAACAAAACACACGAGTGGATTTTGTTTTGGAAGTGAATCTGCAGAACTTGCCCTGTTTTTGCAAGAACTTGGTGTTTTGATGTTAGAGGGTGTTTTAGAGGCTTAGGGCTTGTGTATTAGGCTTTGTATAATGTGCTGAAGTCGTTTGAAATGTGTACAAGCTTTTCTCTTATCAGATTACAAAGTTATGTGGACTTTTGCATATTACTTGTTTTTGAAGAAAAGGTGGGAAGTGACAAGGGCAAAGCCTGTACAGGCTAGCTTGGGGCCTGCTAAGAGTTGGTACACCTTTCCTGATATTAGTGAACTTTGTTTGCTGCAAGAACTTTGGTCCATGGCTCAAGGAATACAATTTGACATAAAGCATGCTTTATGTAAATGGCATTGTTAACTTTTTGCCAAAAATGGATTAAACCTTTGTATAATGCTTCATAGATCAGAACAAAGCCTTAATCCAATGTGTTTGCATTTAATTTATGAGTGTGGAAAGATTTAAGGACCTGTAAACCAAGTACAAGCATGGTTTGGACAGAATTGCAAGTTGTATCATGGTGTAAAATGCCTTGGACAAAAGTGATGATTTGCCAATTTCAAACTTTCGATTCTCCCTAATCATGAATGATCTTGGAGAGTTCTTGGACATTTTGGAAAGCTTGTAACATGCTATACAATACATCTTTGAAATGCATTTTGATATTCCAATTGGAACTATGTGAAAAATTGCCATGAAGATAGGTCAAAATCCTGCCTAAACTAGGGCAAAATTTCACTAAGTTAGAAAGTTTTTGAACCCCTAATCAAAAAATCATAACTTGAGATCCATGAATATTTTGGGAAAACTTTGTGAATAAAAGTTGTAGATTTTGTGGAGTACTACAACTTTCATGTTGGAAGTTTTGTTTGAATCCAATTGCATCATGGTGAAAAAGTTGGGAAAAGTTGGGAAAAAATAAGAAATTTTCATAACTTAGAAAATTTCTAAGTTGTGAAAAATTTCAATCTTAAGCCCTAATTTTCAAAATTAGGTTTCTTGGTGAACAAGTTTCATGTTTTGACATATCTTGATGAAAAATGACCCTTGGCACTTGATTTTGACCAAAAAGTCAAAGTTTGACTTTTCAGTGTACAGTTGATTTTTGATCAGTTGTCTGGAAAATTCAATTGTCAATCCAATGCATTTGAGATCTTTTGAACCTTGTGATTAGGTCAAGATGATGCCATTGAGTCCTTGAATCCATGCTTGAACCCAATTTTCCATTTACTAGGTTAAAAATCAGAAATTGCCCTTCTGTAGTCAAAACTCTAAAAATGACCATTTTGCCCTTTTGATGATCTGATCAAACTTCTTGTGGAGTTGTGGTCCAAACTTGATCAAATGGTTCATATGAGTCTATAATTTTTATGTGGATAAAAAATTATGAGGTTTGATTGTAAATTGGCCACAGTTGACTTTTTCCCCAATACAACTGATTTTTAGGTCAACTGTCCAATTGACTGGGCAAAATTTTGATTCAAGGCTTGAAACTTGGTATGAGAAATCTTATAAGTCCAAAATGAAGTATGAAAGTCACATGAGGCATTGGAAGTCCAGAAATCCTTGTGCAAACTCAAACCATAATTTCAGGTCAACAATGCAAGGAGGTGTCTTGAGCTGAGCAAACCCTAATCTGGTCTTGAGTCCAAAGAGTCTTGTGAGGGGAAATCTTGATAAAATGTGAGGGCAAATTTTGGGTTACAAAAGGCCCATTTAGCAAAAGATGCAAATTTGAGCATGTTTGACTATTGGCAATTTTGCAAAAAAGGTCAACTTGGCCAATGCATAACTCTCTCAATTTTGACCCTAGAGAGGTGTTCTTGGACTTTTTAGAAAGATTAGTATGTCCTATAAGCAACCCTTTTGGTTTCGTCTCAATTGAGTCTTCCATGTTCATGTATGAAGCCTTGACCCAAAAGGTGTTTTTGTTGACTTTTCAAAATGATATATAATGTCAAAATTCATATCTTCTTGTGAGTGCATATTTTGAACGTTGGAGATAAATATTAATTGTAGGGAATTGCATCCTCTTAAAAATGGGCTTTGGATTGGTCATTTATGATAAAGTATGGGAAAGTTATGCTTGGTCAAAGTTGAGTTGACTTTCCCTACAAAACCCTAATTTAGCAACTTTTGGGTTTTGATGAATTGTGAGCAATCCTTGAGGAATCATGATCAACCCTTGATCAAATGATGAATAATACTTCAAAATGAGGATGTTTACCAAAAATCTTGAAGTTTGACTGTATGTGGGCCACAATTGACTTTTGACCTAGCACAGTCGATTTTCAGGTACTTGAGCAATTGACTGAGCAAACTTCCTCTGCAAGGCTTGAAACTTGACATGGATGATCTTGAGCATATATTAGGAAAATGGTGAGCATTTGGGATCCTTTGGACTCAAACATCTTGATGCAAAATGAAACCCTAATTTGAGGTAGACTGCCTTAGGAGAGAGTTTGTCTGGTAAATTCTTGAATTTCCTTGAGCAATTTGGGGACCTCACATGACATTTGTTGTGAAATATGGGAGGGAAAATTTTGGGGTACAACACCAGAGCTTATAATAAAAAAGTAAAAGATAAAGTATTTTCTGTCGATGATTTAGTATGGAAAGTAATATTACCTATGGACGAAAATGATAGAGTCTTAGGGAAATGGTCCCCAAATTGGGAAGGGCCTTTTAAGGTGATGCAAGTTTTTTCAAATAATGCCTATGAATTTGAGGAGTTAGCCCCAGATCGACAGATCTTAAGGGTAAATGGTAAGTACTTAAAAAGTATAAGCCCATTCCTCAAGAAGTCAGAATTTCAACAGAATGAATATTCGTCAAATCAACAAGCTGGTAAAATTATGTTCGAAACCAACAGATTCAAAACATGCATAAAATGTGTACAATATAGGAAGATATATATAAGACAGATAAATAAAGGTGCCATTAAAATTTGGCTTAAAGCCATAAAGAAATCACAAGATCATTGATACAATGATTAAAAGTGTTTAAAATTATTTTGGAATGATCGCAGTTCACCATGGAGGTATGCGACCTGATATTCAAAATCTTCTGCTTGAGTCCTAAGTGTTTCAAGTTTTGTTTCGACAGAAGAAATTGTTTCACTTATGGCCATAGCATCCACGGATATTTGGTCAGCCTTTGCTTGAGCTGGATTAATAATGTTATTAATCTCTTCCTCTTGCTTGGTAATCGATTCTAATTCCTTGTTGAGAGCAAAAATCTGGTCACGTATTTCAGAAGCTCTTTTCTGTTTGGGATCCAGTTCCTGTTTTTTCTTTTCAATAATTACTAATAAATCAGTGATTTCTTCAGCGTCTTGTACCACCATATCCAAATTCTCTTTCACAAAAGCTTCCTTCAACTCGACCGCTTTCTTATTTGCCCTAATACTTTCAACATTTTAGAGTAGAGGAATAAAGAATTTCTTAAATGTCGTTATCATAAATGTGGCTGATTCAGAAGTGTTGAGCTATTTCATTTGAGTGAGAGGGTCTGAAAGTTTTGGGCTAAGAGTTGGATCAGAATGAAGCAGATGATGCAAAACAGGATTCAAAGCATGAGTCTGAATTTTGGTAATTAGATTTTTGGCTTTGATTGCTTCAGGACTTATTTTATCATTGTGTGCTTGAGATTGGTTAGAGTCAGAAGAAAGAGTGTGAGAACTCACAAAGTGACACAACCTAGCAATTGCTTCTAGAGCAGAAGGCTTGACTCCCATGTGTTTTGGTGTAGTAGGTGAGTCGACCTTTGCTTTCCCATAAGAAACGAGAGGCGTGCCTTGTGTGCCTTCACGAGGGGGAAGGATTTGGGAGGTGGTAACATCTATTTTCTTGTGAACCCTGCAGGGAATCTGAGAGGCTAGAGTCAGAGCTAGTCAAACTATAACCCTTATGTTTGGAAGGACTGGTGACTGAGTCAGATTCACTAAGAGTAGCCGAAATAGTAAGGTCAATAAACTCACCATCAGAAATGTCGGGATTCTCATGATGATGAGGGGAAGAAGCTTCTGACAAAGGAGTATAGTCAGCCATGCTTAGTTGTTGGCCAAAGACATTAACCTAAATAAAGAAAGAAAAGATATCAGCCAAACAAATTCAACCAACAAAAAGGAAAAGGAAATTAAAAATATAATCAACTAGTACCTGTGTCGAGCGTCTCCCATTGGGTTTGGAGCTTTATCAATTCTGGGAGCACGAGTCGGAGTGACAATGGCTGTGTTGACCACTATAGTGTCAGCACCTAAATCTAAGGTAGCTTTAGGATTTTTAGCCAAGATCACTTTACATCTCCTCCTTGTAACAAGGGGGACTTCGAAATCATCTGGTTCTTCTATTTCATCAACATGATTTAATCCAACCTTTGCTTCAGCATTCTGGGACATAGGTACCTTCATCTTCTTCTTCTTCTTTTTTGCCACCTTGTTTTCAGTAGAAGAATCTTTTATTCCTTTTGTGACTTTTGGATTTGTGGGAGCGTTGAGGGGACTGAACATTAGGTGATGGCTTAGTATCAAAAAAAGATATAAGTTGAATCAATTGTGTTAGTCGAGAATGGAGAGTTTAATCGACAAAATATACCCTAGTCCTCTCAGAAGTATGTTGTATGTCCTTCTTGGACCGTTTGGATTCATCAGAGGGAGCAGTCAAATCCGCTGAGCTTTTTTGACTTTGGCAAACAAGAAAAATATTAGTACGGTTCAAGGCATAAAAGACATGGAAACAAGAAGTATATAAGAACACCTACAGAGGAAGCCTTCTTGAGTGAACAAGAAATGGGTTCATCGTCAGAGGGTGTATGGTCAGGGATAATCTACAAGAGACTGGTTAAGTCAGATATTCCAAATCAAGAATGATAATTGATAGAAAGTTGAGTTTAAACCTGATTCTTTGAAGGTTTCAATTTTCCGACAGATACGGCATCCGTCTGATCTATTGGGATAGCTGTAAGGCAAGTATAAAACAATTAAACAAGCAACCAAATCAAAATAAGCAGGGGGGTAACCTTTCCAGAAATCGTTACCAATTTGTATGGTCGAAAGTACTCTAACATATCGGAGATCATAATGAAGATGCCCTGAATAGTTAGGTAGATAATACTTTGTCGGTACCACTCTGTCAGCCTTTTTCTTATAGGCATTTTATGTATTCGATAAAGAGCAATACCACCAGTCAGGAATAGGTGGGCTAAAGGCTAAAGCCAAAGGGCTAGATGGAAAAGGAGTAAATTTGATGTTTCCAAAGTGAAGAGCGTCAAGATATTTGTCTTTTCCATAACCAGGGATTTTAACTGTCGAGATCTTATCGGTTACCTTCTCCTTAAATTCGACAGCGGCCTTAAAAATGGTCCGATGAAGATTATTAGGTCGATACACAACTCAGAAGTAATTCTGGAAAGCTCGAATTTGTTTAACATGAGTAACCTTACACTTGGTCGATTTCGCCTGCAAAGTAGAAAAAGTTGTAGTTAGTTCAACCAACTTTGCATCAGGATCACCAATGAATGTAACAAAATATAACTGCCACCAAGTCTCAAATTCTTTGGTGTAGTAGAAAGATGGTTGGAAAGGAGTGAGAGTTAGTGTAGGCCTTTGTGACCATATGTTTCCGATATCTTCTTTGATAATTTCGAAAGGTTGGTCAGATATGATGTCTATCAGCCGCTCGTGAGAATTGAACAAGGACTTGGGGACAAGTTGACAGAGTCCAAATTATCGAGCCACCAAGTTAGGATAATAAGCGACCAAGCCTGGATTCACGCTAACAATCACAGAAGACAGAAATTGGGGAGTTAACAAACGTCTCTAGAGGATTAGGGAATTTTTCCTGTCTTCTTCTCTTGCAAGTGGGAAAGCCCTAGTAAACCACTCTATGCCATCTTGTCTATCATGAAACGGGGTCATAGCGGGTGTGAAGTTGACTCTTGTCAATATGATGTTGAACAACAGTTTGAAAACTTCAGGATTTGGGGAACCCTTGTCAATAGGAGTTAAAGGAAGAAGGAGTTGCCAAATGATATGGTTTTGAGATGGAAGGCATGCTACTTTTCTATTCCTGAAGGGCTTGATCCCCTCAGAAAAAGTGACATTCAACCATAATTGTAAGAGTAAAAAAGGACCATGGACTAAGATATTATTTTTCTTTGTATTAGTAGGGTTGAAACGCTTGATTTGATTAGCAGCGTTAGTCAAGGATGCGTAATGAGAGGCCAAAATCAGCTGGCCTAAAGAAACATTCTCACCCAAGAGCAATTGTGTAGCCAGATAAGAAAACTGTTTGGCCACCTGCATCGACCTGGAGCAAAAAATAAAGCGAGACAACCATAAGGTTAAAAATGCTACGTGCTCTTTGTCAGTAATGGGTTCATAAGTTTGAGCATGATGGTCGATGAAATTGTTGTATGTTGGTTTACCAATTTCACAAACGTCAAACTTTGGTGGCACAGGTTCAACATCTCTATAGTTAAGAACTGTGCCAGATGGTTTTAACCCTGTGATAGAAACAATGTCGAACAGGGCAGGAGTAATCATACCACACTTAGTATGAAAATTTTTGGTTGACCCTTCCCAAAAATGTATGGCAGCTAGGAGCATGCCACTAGAGTAAGGTTGGCCACATCGAGAAAGTTCTAACAATGTGTAAATGCCCATTCTTTTCCATTGATCTCCTTTGTCGATTTCTAAACGTGCCATCCAATCACGAAACTTAGGGAAATGCAGAGGTGGAGCAGTTCTAAAGTTCCTGTTAATGTACTTGAGCAAAATGGGGTTTGGAGAAGAAATTATGGGTTTGGTAACAGTGCTAGTAGGAAAATTCCTTATAGTCTACATAGATTTCAGAGGGTGCATCTGCAGGAAGTGGCCCTAAAAAAGCTAGGGGTTTTTCTTCAAGAGAAAAAGGGATAAGTATTTGAGATTTCCAGATTTTGGCTTTCTCCTCAGCAAATGGAGGTTCTGGCATATAAGCTTTGTCGTTGATGAGGCGTAGTTGAAGATCGATTGCTCGATAAGAAGTTTTATTATCAACATTCACCATTGTAAGAAGTTTGAAGGAGGATGGAGATGGGGAGCAATGATGAAATTTGCAGGTTCTTCATTTTCTGAAGCAAGGGTGTGAAGAAGCGAAGAAAAGTAGAAAAAAAATGAGAAATAAGGGTATTTATAAACTCTGAAAGAAAGGAAGAAATAATGAGGAAAATCTTTGTGTTTTCCTAGGTTTGAATCAAGCCATTTGAGGGACACGTGCTGCAAAAGCAACGTGAGTTAATGGGCTACATCTCCCACTAAAAGTGCAATGATGGAAAAAATTTGATGTCATACGTCTCGAAGCTAAAAAGTGTGATACGTTACCATGATTACATGACGTCACAAAAAAGGCGGAACAACAATGTTCACTTTTGGAGGGATGGAAACAGTTTGGTCAAATGGTAAAACCGACGCTTCAAAGATGCCATTATCTCATATGAGTCGAAATTCGAAAATGGCATCTCTAGGGGGCATTTTGTTACCTTGAAAAATATTAAGGTATTCAAGCACGTGTATTAAATGAGGATATCCTCATAAGCTAAGGGTCATCCTCTAAAGTAGGGGTTTTTGGGAAATTGGAGCCAAAGTGTTTGAAAATTTGGTTTTATTAAACTAGATTTAGTGTTTAAAGGGAATGTCACGCCAAAATGTCGAAACTGGGTCAGGTCGACCAAAAGGAAATGAAAGAATATATGTTAAGAAATGGTTGAAATTGGTTTAGTCGACGAAAGGGTGAAAGACAAGGAAAATGGTAGAAATTGGTTTTTTGTCAACCAAAAGGGTTTCTGGACTTAGAGGAATTGTCGTTGATTTTTAAATCTTGCCAAAGGGAAAGTGTCGAAGTGAGTCAGAAGCGGTTTACTTTCAGAAGCCATGAGTGGGAAGATCTAAATTTCAAAGTCATCAGCAGTTGCCAGCGGTTTACAATTTGCTTAAGCGCCAAATAGGCGGAGACATCCAGTGAAGCGGTTGTCTCAAGATGTTAATATTGTCCGTAGATTTCATCTAGGTAGTTACATTGTAAATATTATAAATAAGTAAATTTAGTGTAATTTTTTGGTGTGTTCACTTTTATGCTCAAATCACTTGACAAAACTCCCATTCTAAGCGTTAGAAAACAAAGAGTGAAGAAGTGCTTGATGTACGTGAATCACCACTTCTATTTCAATGCAAATCCTTTATTTTTCAATTATCTGTTTTGAATGCTTTATTTGCTTTCTATGTACTGGCGAAAAAAGTCTTTACGTTATTTTCTACTTTGCGTAAACAATTCAATAATCTCTGTCGATCACGAGTCACCATTCAGTTAGTTTATTGAATCTTATTTTCATATGAATACCTTTTGTCGGTCACGAGTCACCAGTCAGTCGATTGATTCATAGTGTGGAAATCCGTTATACTTGTTCCCTTAGTCACGAAAAATTGTTTCCCTTGATAACGTTTCGATAGAATAAGCATAATAATAAAAAATTTAGCACATGTCTTAAGATCAACTGGTCGATCTTGCGAGTTACCCTTAGTTTTAGGACTTTGGGAGGACCACTGGTTATTTACCATTTTCCACAGTAAACACTAGGTACATAGAATACATCAGAAATATAATTCAAAGATCCATCCTTTAACATGATGGCAATCTTTCCTTTTCCCAAAACTTGAAGTTTTGAGTTACCACCGAGCTTCACTGTGCTATGAAAATTTTCATCTAAATTAGAAAATAGTTTTCTATTCCCACTTAGATGGTTACTACAACCAGTATCTAGTAACCATTGGTCATCATGTTTATCAGCTACAACATGACATGTTGTAAGTACCATCTTCATATCATCTTCAGTTTCTGTAACTCGAGCATGGCTATCTCTAATATTCAATGATTTAGCACGACATTCTCGACCATAGTGACCATACTTTTAACAATTATAGCACTAAATATGAGATTTGCATTCTGATTGAAAATTTTCGTACTTTTGACATTTGTGACATTGAGTATTAGATTTATTTTTAGAGGAGCCATTACCTCGTGAACTTTGGCTTGAATCATTTTGAAAATTTCTCCAGCTTCCTTTGGAACTTTGTCTTCTTTGAAAGTGGTTTGGCCTTCTTTGCACAGGCCCTTCATTTCTCACATTTGTTTGAGCTTTTAACGCTTGCTCAAATGTACCACCTAATCACTCATTCATCCGCATCTCACATGACTCCAGAGATGCTTGCAAATCATTTAAAGTTATTGTCGTGAGATCTTTTACTTCTTCAATTTCCGCTACTACGTAATCAAAATGCGTTGAAAGAGTGCGCATAATTTTCTCTACAACATCTTTCTCCTTTATGTCATCATCGTTGGATTTCATTTCATTGACTAGTTTATCCATTCTTGAAAAATAGTCATGAATGCTTTCATCTCTTCCTTTCTCCATTAGCTCAAACTGACATTTTAATCCTTGCAACCTCGTTTGTTTAATCGGGTCAGCACCTTCATACATTTTAAGTAAAATTTCCCAAGCCTCTTTTGTTGTTTTGGCATGGAAAATTTTCTCAAAAACAGATAGCTTCACATATTGACATATTAAAAATAAAGCTTTATCATTGAGAAGAGGATCTTTCTCAACTTGTTTCTCATCATCCTTCCCTTTATCTTCTTCACTTGGTTCAACAAAACCTTTCTTCAGAATTTCTCCATACCCGCTGGTTGCTAAACACAACTCCATCAAGCGTTTCCACATAGGAAAATTTGATCTACCATTAAATTTAAAAATGGTTGTTTGCACCTGATGAACTTGATTAGCACTTGAACTTGTAGCTATTCTAATATTACAATCTCTGATGCCAAATGTTGGCAATAAAATCTAATTGCCTTGATATAAATATGTTGATATAAGAATAACAAGGAAAAAAATATTAAAACTTTCTTCAAAATTACAAAAAAACTCGCTGGATTTTTTTTCTTCTTTATTATGTAACTTTATTTTCTTTGTGATTTATTACAATGTTACAATTGATAACTATTTATGCTAAGGAATACATTCATATTTTTAGTTATAGTAAACAACGTTCATCCAATCATTCAAGGCTTTTCTTAATTCACATCTCTAATGCATATTCATAGAAACTCTATAAATATAAAATAAGTTAAGTTTAGCTTCCAACTAAATTATATTTTTTGTTTATATATTTTTCAAATCTCATTCTAATCCCTTCCACCTCTTTTCTCTCACAACCTTCCATGGATATATGATAAAGTTGAGTGAATTCTTAAAGATTAAATCACAATGTCTTCCATTGACAATATCTTACATAGGTTAGTGAATTAATATATTTCTAAGAATAATTTTTTGTTCTCATTCTTTTCTCGTGTCTATTACTTGCAAGACGTATCAAATATGAGAGGTACAACATTTCAAGAAATTTTGCATGTATCTTGATTTAATATTCGGGGTCTTTTTTCTATAGGAATCTTATTAGGGTTTTGCAGGTCTCAGTCCCTAAAATTCAATCAAAACCATCTAATTTGACAGATGTCACAATATAATTTATTTTGTTATCTAAAATCTAGCTCAAGTTTCCTATCTGGATCATGTGCTTTATATGGCAGACCTATGTTTGCTCCCCAAGTCCTTGGACCTTCTGTTCAGGAACAAATATAAAAAAAAATATTTTGTCTCCTGACCCTATTGTTCTAACGTCATTTTTATTACAATATCTCTTTCTTTTGGGCTTTGTGACTATGTTGGACTCTTTCTCCATGGGCCATTTTTAGACTGAGATCAGGTATGAACAATTTTGTTTAAAATAATGAGACGATTTGTTATTCTATTCTATGTTTTTCTAGTGTACCACGCGAAATTCTAAAAATATTCCTTAAAATTAAAAATATATTTCTGGCACGCACTCCCACACATATATAATTCATTCATTTTTCAGATTCGTTCTATTTTACAGTAAAATTTATCTCAAAAATACAATTCCTATATAAATCAAAAATACATTTTTGATTCCTAATTAGAAAAAGAGTCAGGTACAGATAAATTTGTTAGAAAAAGCGAAATCTTTCTTTTTTTGTTTATGTTTGTTTTTAATTCAATCTTGTTTATTGATGATAAAAAGTGAGAGAGAAAGAGTTTTATTTGAAAAATGAAAGGATAATGTTGTTGTTATCCAATGTTGAGAATCTTTGGGAAAAAAAAGAGTTAATGTTGTCATGGTTCTAACATAACAATCCATGTTACTGTAAGGTTTATTATGAATCGGAAATACATTATCGGTTTATATTGGAAGTAAATTTTCGATTTTACATAAGTGTAATTTAAAAGATATGCGAATGGGAAATGCATTTTCAATTTTTGAGGGATAATTTCGGAATTGCAAAAGATTTTTCTTTTGCCTATGAGGTGAAATAAAAAATTCCCAATAATTAAGAGAATATCTTTCTCGACTTTGTTACGTTGAGTTACACCTCATAAAACTCGAAAATAGCCTTCGAATATGCATATCTGAACGCACCTTACGAGTTTGGAATACTAGATTATTTCATATATTCATATCCGAACGAACCTCTATATTTCATTTTTCAGAAAATTTTTGGATATACATAAATAACTCAATATCTCAAATTTCTTTTAATTTCATTTTGAAAAGATATTTTTTTATAATATAGTTATAATATAATTAAATTGAATTATTATTAATAAAAAATAACTTAAATTTATGATTGAAAAATAAAAATTAAAGTGAATTTATAACATAGAATTAAATAACGAATGTAATAATTAAAATTTTAATTATAATGGTGAAATGTAATTGTATTTTAATTTTTTATTTTAAATTATGAATAATTTTTAATAAAAAGTATTTTTTAATTGTAATTTTAAAAGTTAAATTGAAGTTAGATAACACTTTTAGTTTTTATTATAGAATTGATAATTAATTATTGTGTTAGAATTGAAAATTTTATTATATTAAAAACATATTTATATTATAATTCAAAGTTGAATCTTATTAATAATTAATAATATTACATAAATTTGTGTTGATGGCGAGACGAGGGCGTCCGAGGAATCCGGTACCACCGTCACCCCCAAAAGCTAGTCCTGCATCATCTCTGGTGAGAAAAAAGCAGGAAATCCCTAAGCATCATGTGACACATGCTAGTACGAGCTCTGAATTGAAGGAACTTTCGGAAATCGTTTCATCTGAAGAAGTTGAGGAAAACCCTAACAAACATGTAGAGCAAGAAGCATCGAGGAAGCTATGGGTGGATATTCTTAATGAGAATAGAAACCCTACAAAGGGCTTAGCTATGGCATTCATCGCTCCAATGATTGTGAATGGTGTGGCGGAGGCTGAAATCACTGAAGAAGACATTATGCCAGAGATTCGATTTTGGGAATCATCTTTTATTATGTATGTGTTGGGAGGTGATCTCAGTATGAACATGGTGAAGCAGTTTATGACAAAGAACTGGAACTTTGTTCAACTGCCTAATATCTATTACAACGAGGAAGGTTATTTCCTTCTAATGTTCAAAACCTTCAGATATTGGGATGATGTACTTATGAAAGGTTTGTATATGATAAGGAACACACCTATGATCCTTCGTGAATGACGTTCAGATTTTAATCTTAAGGATGATCTACTGAGAACTCTTCCAATCTGGGTAAAAATCCCACAGTTACCCCTCATTCTATGGGGTATCACGAGTTTGAACAAAATTGGGAGTATCCTTGGAAATCCAGTTGTGACTGATGAATGTACGGCAAATAAGCACAGGGATTCATATGTGCGTATTCTGGTAGAAATGGGTATTACTAAAGAGCTTCTGAATTAGATTACTATTAGAGATAGTGATGGAGAGAAAATAACACAGGCAGTGGAGTATGAGTGGAAACCCTTATTCTGTAGGAAACGTTAAAAACCAGGCCACAATTATGAGAAACAGAAACCTAAGGATAAGAAATGGATCCCAAAAGTTCCCAATGAAGATACAAGTAAAGTAGCACTAGAGAAATAGGAAATGAAGACTTCTGAACCCGTGGAAGAAATATCTCATGTAGTTCTTCAACAAGAAGAAATGGATGGGCAGAGCAGTAATTCACAGATGCAGATTCCTAGTCAACAGAATAAAGGAAAAGAGAAGTGGATTGAGGTCCCTTTAATTGAAAAAGATAAAGGTAAAGGGGTGCAACATGATCTCCAATCAGGTAAAATCTCTTGTGACAATGATTTTGATGCTCTAGGGATTTTGAATGATCTCCTAGATCTACAAAATGATGGGCAATGATTGTTTCATGGAATGTTATGGGGTTAAATAAATCTGCCAAAATCAAGGAGGCTAGCTCCCGTCTCCACTCTCTTAATGCAGATATTAACATCTTGATTGAAACTAGAGTAAAGGCCACCAAAGCTAGTTTAGTTAAAAAGAAGCTGAATGTTGGTGATAATTTTTTAGATAACTATCATTGTCATGAGAATGGAAGAATCTGGATTAATTGGAAGAATAAAAATATTTATATCAGGATGGTTAGTAGCAGTAGCCAGATAATCCATTATGGAGTGTATGATAATAATGGAACTTTCAAATATTGGTTATCAGCTACTTATGCCCATAACAAGCTTGATCAGAGGAAAAAGCTTTAGAATGACATAGAAAGCCTGCAATCTAATGGTGCCTGGTGTCTCATTGGAGACTTTAACAATGTCCTTAAAGCCCAAGAAAGGATTGGGGGGAATATGGTTCTTGAAGCTGAATATGTGAACCTTCAAAATATGATGGACAAGAAAGAGATGCATGAAATGGATAGCTTGGGGGATCATTTCACTTGGTTCAATAGGCAGTCTGTTAGAATGATTTACTCCAGGATTGACAAATTATTGGGGAGTGCTTCTTGGTTTCAAGACCATCTAAACTTCTCTCTCAGAATTATGCCTCCTCTTATGTCTGATCATGCCCTTCTCCTTGTTTCGAACCTGCAAGCCAGAGGTAACAAGTCCCACAGATACAAATTCATCAATCGTGTCACTAAAGTCAAGGGGTTCCTTGAGGTAGTTAGAAATAATGGGAGTACTCATATTGAGGGAAAGCCTATGTTTGTTTTATGGAAAAAGCTTAAGAGGTTACAACCTACTTTATATAAGCTTCACCTTCCTTTGCTCTAAGCTAGAAAGAAAATTTCCATTGCTAGAAAAAATCTTGAAAATGATCAGGTTTTGCTGCAAGGGGATAGAATGAACAAAAAGAAGATGGAAGAAGTGAAGAAATAATCTACAAAGATTATATTATGGAATGATACTGATGATGCAATCCTGAAGCAAAGAGCCAAAGTCAATTGGCTTAAACATGGTGATGACAATACCTATTTCTTTCATGCAGTCCTGAAAGCAAAGCAGAATGCTACAGAACTGAATTGCTTATCTAGGGAGGATGGTTCTAGCCTATCTACTCATGCTGATATAGAGGATGAAATTATGTCCTTTTATGGTGTCCTGATGGGGGATAAGGAGGAGAAAATTGCTGGCATTGATGTGGTGGACATGAGGAAGGGTCATCAACTCAATAATGCACAAAGAGTTTTCTTGGAATATGCTATTAGTGAAAAGGAAATATTTGAAGCCTTGAAGAATATCAATGACATGTCTGCCCTGGGGATAAATGGTTATAACACTTATTTCTTTAAAAGTATTTGGGACATCATTAAAGAAGATTTGATTGCAGTTGTTCATGAGTTTTTTGATAAGCAGTATATCTATAAAGCCTTCAATTGCACCATCATTACTCTCCTTCCCAAGACAATATCTGCCAAGAATTTCAAAAAATTTAGGCCAATTTCTGCGGGCTCAACTGTTTACAAAATCATTTCCAAAATTTTTACAAATAGATTGGGGAAAGTGATTGGTAGCATTATTAGTTCTAACCAAGAAGCTTTCATTCCTGGTAAGCAAATACACAATCATGTGCTTTTGGCGTATGAACTTACTAAGGGTTATTCTAGAAAAGTTGGTACTCCAGTATGCATGGTCCAAATTGATATGCAGAAGGCCTATGATATGATTGATTTAAGGGCCCTCGAGAGTATTCTACAGGAAATTGGCATTCCAAAAATTTTCAAGAGATGGATCATGGCTACTATAACTTATGTTTCTTACCGGTTTAATATTAATGGCTCTCTCTCCAGATTGATGCAGGCTAAGAGGGGCATCAGGCAATGGAACCCCATTCCCCCTTTCCTCTTTGTCATCACCATGTAGTACATGCACAAATGCTTACACCAGATGCAGTTGAATCCAAATTTTAATCATCACCCTAAGTGTGAAAAACTCCAGCTCACCAATCTTGATTTTGAAGACGATCTTCTCTTATTTTCTAGAGGGGATCTTGGTTCTTTGAATCTCATGATGCAGGCTTTCATAAATTCACCTATTCCATAGGTATGACAATTAATCCAAATAAAAGCAAAATTTATTTTGGAGCTGTGGATTGTGGCACCAAACTTCAAATCCTCAATTTGACTTCTTTCTATGAAGGGGACCTCCCCTTTATATATCTGTGAGTTCCTCTCACATTGAATAAATTTTCGTCAATCATTACATGTCCCTTGTGAAGAAAATTGTCAGCAGGGTTAGGCACTGGTCCTCTCACTTATTGAGCGCATCAGGTAGCAACTTATCAAATTTGTGACTCTTGCTATGACCAACTATTGGATTACCTGTTTTCCCATTCCTAAAATGGTGATACATAAGATTGACTATATTTGTATATCATATTTCTAGACTGGTAATGATAGTATAAGCAGGAAAAACCCTTTAGCCTAGAAGCAAGTATGTAGTGCCAAGAAATCTGGAGGCCTAGGTTTGATTGATTTGATTATCTGGAACGATGTTGCGATGCTCAATATTTTACCCCAAAATTTTCCCTCTCATTTCTCAAGGATTTTCTCACAATATTTTCCATGACTCAAGTTTGCAGCACTGATACATCAATTGGGGTTTGGAATTGACACAAGGGCAAAATGGTCAAAATGCACACTAGAAAGTCAAACTTTGACTTTTTGATCAAAATCAAGTTTCAAGAATCACATTTCATCAAGACGTGTTAAAATGTGAAGTTGGTTCATCAAGAAAATCAAAAGTCAAAATTACCTTAGAAAAGACAAAGTTCTAAACAGTTGGAAATTTTTCGAAGTGTTAAGAAAAGATGATAAGTTCAGAACTTCTGGCCAAATTTTCATCATGATGCAATTTGATTCGGGAAGAACTTATGACACAAGAGTTGTAGATATCAATGAGATCTAAAACATTGCAGAACAGAACTTCTCCTAGAAACGCTGGGATTTCAAGTTGTAAATCCTTGAAGGCACGTCCATGAAACTAAAACACTTAGTAATTTCTAAACATTTCCAAGTCAGAATTTGAGTAGAACTTCAGGGCCAATTTTCACGTAGGTACAATTAAAGTTTTCAAAAGTGATTCAAAGAGGGATCACAAAGCATGTTACAAGCTTTCTGAAAAGTCTGAGAACTCCTTCAGATCATGCTGGAACAGGGAGATTCAAAGATTAGAAGTTAGACATTTATTCTTAATCTAGTTACGTTTATGCTAAGCTTCTGATCTAGTTTAAAGCTATGTTGCATAATCTCATGTTGCAGGCTTTCTTGCTTTTTAAATCTCATCACCATTTAATGGTTACACCAACTTTTGAGTCCTTAGCCCAATGTTTAAGCCTTTATCCAAAAGATCTTCCCACGCGTGGCATGAAAGTACCACTGCTATCCTTGAAAAGCAAACTTTTGTACAAAGTTTATTTTGAACCCATACTTCACTTTGTTTCTGAGTGTACTTCCCCATAAATCATGCATACAAACTCAGATTATGTGTGCTTAAAGCTGCTAACCACCCTACCTTGCCTTGAAACATGCTTGTCCAAACTTGCTTCAAAAACAAGTCAACGAGCCATAACACATGATGGCTGTACTCTTGACTTCTCCAAGCTTCTAAATCCTTTCCCTATAAGATGGAAAAAAAGCCCTGAAACCTTGCTGAAAATTCCCAAGAACCTAAAAATGCAGCACAAACACAAAACCTGCTAGTTTTTAGTTTTTGCATCCAAACTCTAATTTTCCTTGTGCGTTTCTTGGCCGAATCACCCATATCATTTCTGATATACATGTAGAAGCTTTCCCAACTTCTGTTTTCAAACTGTAAAACAATCTTCACCACTCTCTATTTCAAAAGTCAGAACTTTGCACCTTGACTGCTCCAGAACTTTCCAAACATTCATAGTTCAAGTTAAGGGTTGTTTTAGCTTTCTGAGAACTTAAAGAAGCTGACCAGAACATCACATCAATCTGAATCAAGCTCTAACTCACAGAATAATCTCCAGTTGCAAGGTATGTTTCTTATGACTTTCATCTCATTACTTAGGCATTGTTAGGCTTGCAATTTCAAAGACTCGATGTAGATATCATGGCTCTGAATCTGTACATATTTATAGATGTCATTTATATGGCCTAAGTAGAGATAATTTCAGATCATAACTTCTTGAGAAATTTAGGGTTCAGAATTAGGATTAGCGAAGAAATGACTAAAATTTAGGGTTCAAAATTAGGATTTGCTTCTGATTTACAGTTTTGATGCTTTGTGTTTCTGAAACCATGATGAAATTTGCCATGACTCCTATGTTGTCATTTTCCATTTTTGTTGAGAAATGACTAAGTTGCATATACTCTGGTTGGTGCAAAGAAGGAGATGAGGTTCATCATCAGAACTTATTTTGTAATATATGTTTATGTTTTTGCTTCTAATACCGAATGTGTAGCCCCCAGTGGTAGAGAGTGCGCGCATGAGATATTAGTGTTAAGG
The DNA here is from genome assembly GCA_948472305.1 of Vicia faba. NCBI lineage: Eukaryota > Viridiplantae > Streptophyta > Magnoliopsida > Fabales > Fabaceae > Vicia > Vicia faba. Next base: position 1,556,109,489 of record OX451738.1, on the reverse strand, counting down.
GTCTCGGATTCTAGCCCCAGAAGCATCTTTTTATGTTTATTTCTTGACATATTTACCCCATTATTTGTCAAACATTGATCCTAGACCAGAACTTCTAGATAAACCCCCTCCAGTTGTTTGTCAAAATAGTACTCCTGGACCAGAACTTCTAGACATACTCATACCACATCATTGTCACCTCACTTACCCATTATCATAACTTCTAGACTCTCTCAACCACCAGAACTTCTAGCCTGCCAATAACACTAGAACTTCTAGGTTTCTAGCTGCATCAGAATTTCCAAGCTCTCTCTACAACCAGAACTTCTAATCTTCCAGTAACACTAGAACTTCTAGTTTCTCTCATCAATCAGAGTTTCTAGGCTTTCCTTTATTCCCAACAACCTCAGAACTTCAGTGCAACTGGATCCAGAACTTCTGGCCTTCCCCATTTCCGCTAACATTTTCTTTCTGATTTGCAGGACGTCAGAGTCAGAACTTCTGCTCTCTCTGATTTCTATTCTTTCAGCAATGCGCTGACTCTAACTCTTATTTTTATTTTTATCATCACTTTTATTTTCATTAATCAAAAACACCAAAAATAATTTATATTCATATACTTTGTTTTATTACTTTTAAAATAAAAAAGACTAAAAACATTTCCTTAAGCAAATTTATTTCTTCTCTTAAGAAAACAAGACCAATCTATTTTACATTTCAATTCTTGTACATTATTTAAATATGGTTGTAATAGATAATTAGGAATTTAATTTCTTGCAACCCCCATTTGTAAATTTGTACACCCTATATCCCAAGTGATTGTAATAGCGTATGATATTTACTTTCCACAATTTATCACTTTCATATAAATGCTAGTAAAGTAGGATTTGTATGGGAAGATAAAAATAACAAATATACAACCCCTAATCAAAGACTAAATGCATGCAAATCAAACACACTATTCACACTTGCATCTCTAGGGTTAACTCCACTTGTTGCCTTATGAAAAATGGTCATGTTATGCATGTGAGACGTCTTAGCAAAAACAATAAAAAAATACAAGATCATAGTCCCTCGATGACGCTTGGAATGTTACCTTGCGAATGATCTTAGTCCCTCAAGAGAAATGCTAAGATATCTCACAACATTGCTATCATGACTATACGATGACCCATGCCCGTCCCTTTACATCCAAAGATAAAGCTTCTTACCAATCAATGGTAAGATAGCAACATCTAAAGAAGGAAGAAAAGAACACCAAAGACCTTTTGAGTAGGTAGGTTGCTCCTAGTTGCGCGCTTGCTCACAACAAAAACATTTTTATATACCAACACTTTCATTTTGAAACATTTTCAAAAGACAAAGCTTTTTGTATGCATTCTTATAGAGACAAGAACCATTACAAAGACACTTTTCAAAATCACTTTCAAAACAAACACTTCTTTGAACTATTTTCCAAACAACACTTTGTACGCGTTCTTATAAAGACGAGAAATATTACAAAATCGTTTTCAAAATACTTTCAAAACAATTTCAAAACACAACCACAAGCATATTTTCAAACAAAAGCAAGTGATCTAGAAAGCAACTAAGAGCCCGTAGATAACTACAGATGAAAAGGGTTCTAATACCTTCCCTTTTCATAATCTACCCCCCAAACTCAAGAAAATAATCTGAAAGGTCTTTCCTATTCTTTTCATCCTTTCCTTTATTGGATAAAAGAAAATTCGGTGGCGACTCTTGCTATCCGCAACAATTGCGATCAAACGCAAAGCATCCCAAGTCAGTTCTCCCACCGTGTTACAGAACTGGCGAATCTGCTGAGGATATACTTAAAAGTGGGGTTACCTTAGGGCTAGATCACCTTTACTTGCTTTCCTTGTTTAACTTGCATGCTTTACATTGGTTCCTTGTTTGGGTTTGTTTTGATCCTTTACCCGGATCTGAGGCACCTTTTAGATAAGTAGCAATAGATTATGGAAACTGTGTGGGGTATACCGACATGGTCTAAGTAATAGATACGTTAATTTGACATATTTGTTGGTATCGGTAGCCCTTGAGTAGTCAAGGATAATATGGGGTCGTTGTGTGGTGTCATGAAGCACTAACTGATTTTAGAACCTTTACATGAACAACTTGGCCTTTAGGAAGTAATGAGCTAGCCGACTTTGGTGCAGTCCGAAGTTGGTTGATACTCAATACTACACTCATTGAGATCGGACTTTTGGGATATTTCGGTCGCCATTAAAGAGGCTTGCGCTGAAACAATGTCCAATGAAGAAAGATCAGTGATATTGAGATCCCCTAGAACCCGATTACTTTCTAGGACAGGTTGAACCAACTAAAATTCAAGAGGGTACTTACCTATAAACTCCATGAAAGCCTAAACCTAAGGACTTGTTTGTTTTGTGTGTACATAACAACTTGCTTACTTTGCATACTTGTACATAACATCATAACATCATATCATAGCATTTTCAATAACCATTTCAAGGATCTCAAAGGCCTGTGATGCAGGGTCATGAGAACCATACGTTTATCAAGGGATAAGAGGATTTATTTTCCTCTAACCAAATGCCGTCAAGACCAAAGCATGATAACGTGAGTCAAAGGCTATGACCCATTTGACATGGTGAACTTGATTCTCGTAGAAGGACATACACCAATACGAAGTTATCCAATCAAAGTTGTTGATCAAAATTCAACTTCTATCATCTTCTTGTGTTTACCCCACGAGATCCTTGAAAACATGTGTCCACATATCATGCATATCATCATAAACAGGTTTCTCCCATACAGATTTCCTTATCTTCCTACTGTTTATTTCAGTAAGATGGATATGGAACAGACGGTGAAGGATATCCAAGAACAAAACGCTCAATTCCAACAAATGTTCCTATCTCTGGCTAAGGGGCAGGAAGATCTGAAAACACTCTTCACCAAAGAGAGCAAGAAGAAGAAAAAGGTTGTCATCCTCAACGTGAGAAGAAGGCCCAATGGGCATGCCCAACTAGATAAAAAAGAAGACGCTTCTTCTTAAGAAGAAGACAAACAAGAAGAGTAAGCTGGAAGAATTAGGGCTAACATAGCTACTGATGACGAAGACTATTCTGAGGATCAGTATCCACCGGCAGATGAAAAATACAAACAACTTGAAGACAAACTAAAAGTTGTGGAGATCCAAGTTGTGCCTGGTTTGGACTTAGGAGACTTGGGTTTGGTTTCTGGAGTGGTCATCCCACCAAAGTTCAAAATCCTTACCATTGCCACATATGATGGGGTCTCTTGTCCTAAGATGCATCTAAAGTCTTATGTCCGCAAGATTCAACCATACACAACCGATCAGAAGCTCTGGATCCATTTCTTTCAAGAGAGTTTAGCTGGGATGCAACTTGAATGGTTCTATCAATTGGAGAGTTCCCATATTCACACTTGGGAAGATCTAGCTTCTGCTTTCTACAAGTATTACCAATACAACACTGATCTTGTGCCAACTCGTGTGCAGTTGTAGAATATGACCATGCATTCCAACGAGGGCTTCAAGGAATACGCCTAAAAGTGGAGAGACATGGTCGGCAGGGTGCAGCCACCCTTAACTGACAGGGAGCTGATTGACATCTTTATGAGAACTTTGACAGAACCTTTCTTCAATCACCTAATCGGAAGTTCCTCAACCGGGTTCACCAAGATAATACTGACTGGCGAAAGGGTCGAAGATGTCATCAAAAGCGGAAAGATACAAGGAGCTACACTCTATGATACTCAGAAAAAGTCATACAATGGGAAGAAAGAGTCCAATGGTGTATATGGTCAAAAGGGTCATAACAAGAGCCACCACGACCAACATGTGAGGGCAGTCCTGATCTCCGGTCCGACATCACGGTGAAAACAACAAAGGGGAAATCAATGAAGGTCAGACGAGCCCAAAAAACAGTTTACCAACATCAACATACCGCTGTCTCAAGAACTACAACACTTGTTGAAGATGAATCTGATTACATTTATAGGGCCTCATCCAAACCCCAAAACTTCTTCTCCTAACTACAATCCTAATGCAGCATGTGCATATCATTTCGGCAGTCTGGGGCATGATACTAACGACTGTTGGGCGCTGAAATACAAGATTCAAAACATGATTGACACCAAGGAGATCGAGTTTGATCCTCCGAAGACTCCCAACATGATCACCGCTCCCATTCCAAATCATTGAGTGTTCCAGTTCATTTTGAATTTTCAATTGTAATTTTTGTTGTTGTTCAAACACTTATTTATTAATGTCAAACTTTGTTTCATTAAGGCATTGCATACGTTTGTATTGATTTCATCCATTTGTTTTTTCTATATTTAAGATATGCTTTTTACTCCCTTTATGACATTCAACTCTTTCTAAAAGTTACAAGCCTTTAGAGGGAGGATGACGAAAACAATTCCTTAATCTCATACGGTATACTTTTGGACAGACCTTGCTGATGATGTACATGTGTTCTTTCAATTCCTAAACACATGAGTTATAAGGAGGATAATCCCTAGTCAACCCCTTTTAGACAAAGAAGTAGGAGTTTCATTTTTACAAAAATTGAAACCTTTAATCAAAAACTGGGGCAGGGTAGTCTCTTAGTTAATTCAAACACGCATTCAGTCGCAAACTTTCACCTCGTATACAACGAGTGACATCAAAAACACCCTTCTGAATCAAAAGACGGCGATGGTTCCATATCACATAGGCAGTCATTATCTCTCAAAAAATAAAGGCCCATTAAGTCAAAACCTATGAAGGAGACTTAAGAGAAACTGGGGCATCCCGCTGACTGTAATCTCAAAATGAGAATAGTCAGGCAAAATCCGGGATAACAAATCAAAATAGGACACTAAAGATCCTCAACAAACACGAAAAACATTACAAAAATGGATGCCTTCCGATAAAACTTGTCTGAACCATCACCAAAACATCATTGGAGTTCAAACACATAATTAACTAAGTTTAGGATCGGAGAACATCACGAAGAACGGGCGGGTACAAATACACTTTGAGTCTTATCCTTTGTTTCTTAAACCGTGAACCAAGCCACGTTACAATCCTTCAAAAAGTCCTAATTGAAGCATGGGTTAGTTCAAAAGTATACTGTTACAAAAGGTATCCTGACTCCTGTAAGGCTTACTCCAAATTCTGAGTCGAATTGATATTCTTACAAAATTCTTTTATCGGCTAAAACGCATTTTAAAAACTTCAAGAAAAGCATAAACTCTGCATTATTTGAATATCACTGTTTGCATATGGCTAATTGTTTGACAGCAGATGAATTCACATGACGAGTATCCAGTGAACAAAGACTCTCTCAATGAACAAAATCACTTCAAGTGGAAAGACACTTCCAATAACAGATCTTCTATAAGCCAGGGGGCATAACGTGTCACTGTCCAACACATCTGGGGAAGTCTAGTCAAGATTCCAAGAAATCTCTCAAGGAATGCTGAATATACCAGGGGAAGGTCTGTATCTGAATCACTTGGGGAATTAAACATGAATTCCAACAAAAGGTTACGTACGGTCAGGAAAACATTTTTCTGGAAATGCTATAACATTTGTTACTTGGGGAAGTGACAAATCCCTCACAAAATCATTTTCATAGGGTGATCGCCAGCCAGAGTTTCAATCTCTGAAAACTTCTCCCCAACTGGTTTTGATCTCAGGAAACTTCGAAAAGGAAACACCTCTCCAGCAGATTGGAAATCGGGTTTATGTCCCCAACAAACTACAGGTTCCCCAGCTTGAATTTTCCTATCAGACTATTACAAATCAAGGGACTACAACCTATCTTCCCCAGTAGACTCTTCTACAATCCCCAACAAGTTACTGTGAAGCCTGAAACTCGACCAAATATCAGTTCAACTTCATGCATTCAAGCAAGTTACTGTAAAGCCTGGACCCGACCAAATATCAGTTCAACTTCATATGTTCAAGAAAGTTATTGTGAAGCCTGGAACCCGACCAGATATCAGTTCAACTTCATCCTTTCAAGCAAGTTACTGTGAAGCCTGGAACCTGTAGCAACTGGGTTTTTCATCAGAGCCGCCACTATTAGTTTTTATCCTAGGGAAGGGAATCTAACAGAAAACCTTAATTCGCAGACAAAGATTCTAGGTTTCGGACTTCTTTAGACGAAAGGAAGGTGTTAGACACCTTTCATCTACCTTGTTCACAAAGATACTAGGTTTTAGGTTTGAGTTGGGGAAAAATGATTTAAATTTTATTAGGAGAGGGGTTTAAATTTTTTATAGGACAACTCGCTACGATTTTTGATCGTATGCCTACGTATCCTCTTAAGAGGAATCAGAGTCTCAATTCGTAGTTCGTAGTGTTTGGTTAGTGTTTTTTATAGGATTGCGTAGAATTGCTTTCGAATTTATCCTTGACCCTTGTCTGGGTTTTGTAAAAGAGTGACCGTAGACGCAGTTCACAGTTAATTTTGAAAGAAATTCTCCTTAATCTTTTTTATGAAAATATCTTGGATTTTGTTATGTTAGTGGAAAAATTGTTAGTGTTTGATTGATTAGCTATTTTAAGATGTATGATGCCATATGAGAAAAATATGTTTTGATGAGAAAAATATTTAATGCAATTCAGAAAAATAGAGTTAGTGTTTAAAAAAAAATATTTAAGCTAATAAATAACTATCTTTCCTAATTATTAAAAATAAATCAAATATTAAAAATATCCAATAATTATTTATTAATGCACGAAAATTATATTTAATGCAAAATATGTAAAAATGCGATATATGATAAAAAAAAGAAAATTAGAAGAATTATAATTAATTAATTAATTAAGGTTAAGGGGTGCAAAACTTAATCTGGAGGTGTTAAAATGAAGAGCCCTAGTTCAGATATTGAACTGAGCTCAAAATGGAGATGGGGTATTAAGTAGAATTTTAATTAAAGAGTTTGATTTTTTTGAATTCTTATAATTAAAAGTTAATAGAGTATAATATACCAATTAAGTTTAATTAGCCTAATAATTATATAACTACATTAACTATTTACCAACAAATCTAAAGCTAATAATAAAATCACTCATTTTTGTGTTTGGACATTTTTTATAGACTAAATTAAACAATTAATAAAATTAATATCTTATGTCTTTTTTTTAGAATAATAAAATAATTAAATAGAATGATTAGTAAATTAAATATGAAGGGATTGTTACACAATATCTATAGTCTAATTTAAACAAGAGTTTGTGTAAAAAATAAAATAAAATAGAAATAACAAATGAAAGAAATTGAAGAGATTACCTTTCACGTGACTTTATCTCTATTGCTATCAAGTTTTCAAAGCACTAATCAATGGTGGTTGTGCCCCTTTTTTCGTTCATAAGTATAGTTGTGGTAGCCGCGATTGGAGGGTTGTCGGAGGGACTTCGTGCGTTAGTGCGTAGAAGCTTCACCAAAACATGATTGTGCAATTTGTGTATGGTTGATGGAAATTTTTTTGATGAATTCTGGATCGTAAAAATATATACAGTCTGGAAATTGGCTTCCGAAAAAAGTTAGTAAATAATATAATTTTGAAAATAAAACCATCAATAATCATCATGTGGTAAAAAAATAGAAAAGCTAAAAACAAAAATAAAATTAGGGGGCCTCATATGAAATCATCGGCCCAAAAAAAGTCGTTTGTAAATGTGTAGAAAATTGTGAAAGAGGAAAAAGTGTATTGTTCTTAGGTTGTTGTCTGATATAGTCAACAACTCTCGAATAAACCAAAAAGAATTGTAAAAGCAAGTTAGCAAGTTTGAATAGTGTTGGAAATTGTCGATACGGTGGAAATTATGAATATTTCTGGATGTCCTTGAAGTGTGAAAATATGGCCCTATTTATAGACTGTCAAAATCAGGTTAAAGGGCAAAAAAGGGAATAATATAAATCAGATCTTTCTTAGTCAACAAGTTGATCAATTAGAAGTTGATTATGACACAAATTGACGCAGATTAACTAATAAGAAACATTTATCTTGAAAAGGAAATATTTTTGGTATTTATTATAATTTTTGCACTCAATTTTGATGAAAAGTGCATAAAATCAAATAAATAATTATTTTTTAAAAATGCCATAATTAAAAATACGAAAATAATATTTAAATAATACAAAAACATGATTTTTGTGATTTTGAAAATAATTAGAAAATAGTTAGTAAAAAAATATTCAAAGTGCACTAATTGAGATTGATCTATTTTTGTCATAATTTTGAAGATTGAAATTTGATTGAATATTTGGTCCATAATTTGGTGAACAAGATTATAAATTTAGCCTTGTTTATGACTATTCTAAATATTAAGATTGATTTGAAAATATTAATTTATATGGTATTTTGACTAATTATATAAATAAAATAATGATTTTAATAAAAAATAATATTTTTAAATATAATAATTAAATAAATACGAAAATAGTATAAAAAATTAGATTTTTGTGGTTAGAAATAATTGAAAATAAAAATAAAGTTAGTAATAATAAACAACAAAAATATCTAAAGTGCACCAAGTGAGATTCGAACCCATGACCTTCTGCTTGCAAGTCTTTCTCCCTTACCAATTGTGTTATGTTACTTAATTGAAATAAAAAGTCAATTGAAAGTATATGAAGGTGAACAATTATTTGTTATTTTTAAAAATACAAATAATTATTATATTTTTAAACAGACTTGAAAGTGAATATTTATTAAAATCCCCAAAATGTAAATGTAATTAAACCAAAGGAATCTTTCACCATGTAAAACCCAAGTTCGAAAATAAATTTGACGGTAGTACTAAGACGGGCAAATTTGGGGTATGACAACTGTCCCTATTCAATTATCTTCCAATCGAATAGCGTGAGAAAACGTGGGTCTGGCGCATTCTGATTGGGAGTTTATTGAATACTTGGAATACCTAAAATTTGTCCGACCTATCATAAGGTTACGCTGATATAACATACCCTTAAGAGTATTGAGGAAATAGGCGAAACTAATGATATATCGCTCACCAGGGTTTGAGGCAGATGGTTTTGAACTTTGAGAGCGTAGTTTTGTACCTTGGTTTACTTTAGCTTATTCATCCATTTGGAGGGATGAATAAAACATTACTTGATGATGCATGGCTGCTTGAAGACTGAGGCCATGGGTCATGCTCACAGATTGCTACGTAAAGTCTGAGGCGATAGGCTAGATTTTAGGTTTTCGAGCATCGCTACATGAAGTCTGAGGCGATGGCCTGTGTTGCAAAATAAAGAAACACATTGCTTCTCGAGGTCTTTAGCAGTGGGCTTAATGAGGAGAGTACATTGAGGCTTAGAGGCAATGTACTGAGTTTTGCGAATACATTGCGGCTTAGAGGCAATGTACTGAGTTTTAAGAATACATTGTGGCTTAGAGGCAATGTACCGACTTTTGCGATAATACATTGTGGCATAGAGGAAATGTACTGAGTTTTGCGAATACATTGCGGCTTAGAGGTAATGTACTGAGTTTTGAGAATACATTGCGGCTTAGAGGCAATGTACCGAGTTTTGAGAATACATTGCGGCTTAGAGGCAATGTACTGAGTTTTACAAATACATTATGGCTTAGAGGCAATGTACTGAGTCTTGTGAATACATTACGGCTTAGAGGAAATGTACTATGTTTTGTGAATACATTGCGGATTAGAGGCAATGTACTGAGCTTTGAGAATACATTGCAGCTTAGAGGCAATGTACTGAGTTTTGAGAATACATTGCGGCTTAGAGGCAATGCACCAAGTTTTGAGAATACATTGCGGCTTAGTGGCAATGTAATGATTTTTATGAATACATTGCGGCTTAGAGGCAATATGCTGAGTTTTGAGAATACATTGCGGCTTAGAGGCAATGTACCGAGTTTTGTGAATACATTACAGCTTAGAGGAAATATACTGAGTTTTGCGAATACATTGCGGCTTAGAGGCAATGTACTGAGTTTTGCAAATACATTGCGGCTTAGAGGCAATGTACTGAGTTCTAAGAATACATTGTGGCTTAGAGGCAATGTACCGAGTTTTGAGAATACATTGCGGCTTAGAGGCAATTCACTGAGTTTTGAGAACACATTGCGGCTTAGAGGCAATGTACTGAGTTTTGCAAATACATTATGGCTTAGAGGCAATGTACCTAGTTTTGCGAATACATTGAGGCTTAGAGGAAATGTACTGAGTTTTGCAAATACATTGCGGCTTAGAGGCAATGCATTGAGTTTTGAGAATACATTGTGGCTTAGAGGCAATGTACTGAGTTTTGAGAATACATTGCGGCTTTGAGGCAATGTACTGAGTTTCGAGAATACATTGCGACTTAGAGGAAATGTACTGAGTTTTGAAAATACACTGCGGCTTAGAGGCAATGTACTGAGTTTTAAGAATACATTATGGCTTAGAGGCAATGTACTGAGTTTTGAGAATACATTGAGGCTTAGAGGCAAAGTACTAAGTTTTGAGAAGACATTGCGGCTTAGAGGCAATGTACTGAGTTTTGAGAATACATTGCCGCTTAGAGGAAATGTACTGAGTTTTACGAATACATTGCGGCTTAGAGGCAATGTACCGAGTTTTGCGAATACATTGCGGCTTAGAGGCAATGTACTGAGTTTTGAGAATACATTGCGGTTAGAGTCAATGTACCAAGTTTTGAGAATACATTGCGGCTTAGAGGCAATGTACCGAGTTTTGAGAATACATTACGGCTTAGAGGCAATGTACCGAGTTTCGTTCATTACTGCATGGAGACTTAGGTGATGGGCTGAACGCGTCACGACATGGAGACTTAGATGATGGGTTGAATCGTAGGAGAAGTGTTTTGTTGATTGACCCTTATACGATTGAATCGAGGGTGAGGTTGTTTGTTTGCTATGTGATATAGGCGTATGCTGCCTGATACCAGGATGGAACCCTGAGTGTGTGTATTAAATATTTGTATATGTATAGAACCCTGTGTGCATATTCGCTGAGTGTGTATGCCCCAAGTAGTTTGAAAAGGTTTTTGATAATTCTCTTTTGTTAAACCACTGGTATTGAGTTATCAATCCCCCAACATGATGAATTGGTGTGGACATGATGAATAGTGTCTTGACATTTGTATCGTAGGCGCAAGTGTAAGTGTGTACGTGGGCGTAGGCATAGACGTGGATGTAGGTGTAGGCGTGGTCGTAGAAATAGGCGTGGATATGAATCATATGTAAGCTACCTAGTAATATTTTGGTAGCGGCACCTTTGACGATTGTGTCTGTTGTCAACCGAGGAAGCTATAGCAAAGTGAATGGATAATGCTGAGCTTGGATTTAAATTTGAGTTTGTCTTAGCTGGTAGTCATGCCTTGAGATTTTTCCACAGTTTTCTATGGGAATGTATGATTGAATGTAATGTATGCATGTTTGATATGATTATGCTTGATGTATACATGATGTATGGTATGTATACTTGATATGATAATGTTATGAATTAAAATGATGCGATGGTTGATAAATGCAATGCCCCTGTTATTTGAATTGAGGAACCAATGCTTAAGGCAGACTACCAGCCAAGGTTTATTTTTTCTACGAAGCCATACCAATTAGGGGTTGGGCTTTTGAAAAGGTGTGTCAGACTGAGACTGGGCTTTGCACCAATATCCATATGGTTGCTTGAATAGTATCAAACTGGTGGCTTGGAAAGGTGAAACAGATAGCAAGGTCACAAATATTGGTAAGGTTACCTAGAGATATTTAACTGGAAAGAGTGAGGCTGCTCATGACTTGGATGGTGAATGCATGAGGTTGCTCATGCTTCGTATGGCTTCCTATGAATGAATAGTGGATGAGGTTGTGTGAGGCTTCTCACGTCTTTTATGAAACGCAGATAAGAAAAAGTGTGGGGCTGCTCACATCTTGGGTGGTTGTACGAAGAATGCTTGTATGACAGACTCACAAAGAGGGATAGTTGAGGAGATGTTGGAGATCACAATAGTGACTCCCCTAGAAATTGACTCTGAATTTTTACGGAGTCCTAAATCTCGACCTATGATATGTTATGTATGCATGTAGATGCAAGTGTTAATGCGTAGAATGACTGACCAATGTATGTAATGGGTGACTTGGATATACGTTGTTGAAATTTTGACACGCCAATGAGAATTGGGCTTTTTGTTATATCCATGTTGTCGGAATTCGTCAGCCAGATGAGATGATAGGTATAGTTTGACTTTGGATCGCAATATCCTAATGAATGTATGCTAATGATTTATGCAGAATTATGATTTATGATTATGACTTGCCTGATTGGTTGAATGGTGCCCCTGTGATGGGTCATTGATGATTAAGCGTAGAGGTTAGACTATGTAACAAGGTTGCTTGTCACATGATGGTTGATGTTATGCTATCATGATTTCCTGATACTTGATTTGAACTTTGAAGATTGCTGGTGTAGGAGAAAGATCCATTGGAGATTATGAAAGTGCGCGGAGAGCTTTCTTTTTGTGGCATGTCTTTCCCTAATTTGTTGGTAGGGTCTTAGAGGAGATTCTCATGGATGTGATCTTGGAAATAATTTGATGATAATGTGGATGACCCCACTATTTTGCATTATGCCCCTGATCAAAAGGCTCTTGAAAATGTTTGTCTTTGATGAACCATTTTGAATCAACTCCTTTTGATCGAGCCTCGTAGTGGTTTGCTACAACATTTGAATTTTGAAAAGACGTGCTCCCAATCTCCAGGGTTTTGGGAAGTACCCTTATATCTCACCATGAACTTGACGTAGATTACCCCAGATGTTTGGAGCTTGAAGAGTTTGTACTTTGAAGTTGCTCAAAGAATTTGGACCCTACATGCGGTAGGATGAACCTGATATGCTTTGCCTCAACATTTGAATCTTGGAAGATTGCCCCTTGAATCAAAGCCTTGAGAGATTTATGTAAATGAGGGAACCGAGTCATACCCATTTATGATATGACCTGATTAAGGAATGTTCCTTCGAAAGTTATGCCCCCATGATCATTAGTATTTTCCCCTGTATATAGGGATCCTTTTAGATTATTTTCCCCTAATTAAAAGCTTCTTAGTAATGTTGCCTTTGGTCAGACCAATTTTGAAATCTCCTTGATGCAAAGTATTGATTCGTAGTTAAATTGTACATTTTGAAAAAGTAATTCCGTTTGATGCACATGCATGTTCTTGAAATCAAAATTGATTATTTGAAAATAAATGGAAGATTAGAAGATGGATATTCGAAGAAGCGAAGTGATAAATTTAACAAACCTAGGAGTCGGGTTAACACATATTTTGCTTAGTATGCTTTCATAGTTAACCTTTCTTCAATTAGGACTTTTGAAGGTTGTAACGTGGCCATTGTTTGTGGTTTAAGAAAAAAGGATATAAGGCTCAAAATTTATTTATCCCACCCCATTCTCCTTGATGTTCTTCAATCCTAAGTTCAATTAATCCAATAGATGCGTTCAATCTCCAAGAGAAATTTTTTAGTCACGCAGACGATGAGAAGCATTAATAAGATCCAAGCATCGATAAGATCCAAGCATTGATGAGAAGTCTTTGAGGTGGCAGTCACAATATTTTTCTCCAATTTGTTTTCAATCCCTTATTTTTGCATGGACCGATTTTTTTTGAATTTTCGGTCCATCGGGATGCCCTAACTTTTGCCTAAGTCAAAATTTTTGCTTTTTGTTTTTGACTTAGCGGGCTCTCTCTTTTTTTTTGAAAATTTTCTTTTGAGATTCTTTTTGTTTTTCAATTTTGAAAATTCGTAACTACCACGCCGATTGTTGTAAGCTTTGTCTTCATCGTTTTTCTCAATTTTGAATGATTCATTGAGGAAGAAGATATTGAGAGCTTCATGGATTCCTCATTCTTGATAGATGCAAGGAAAAGGATGTGCTTCAACCCTTTGTTTAGATAAATCACTTCTCTTGAGAATAGAACACGCCATTGAATTAATTTAAAAACTACCCTACCCCTGGTTGAAATTAATTTTTTTTTTAGAAAATAGAAACAACTCCAACTTCTGGCTCGAGGGAGTTGACTACGGATTAACTCCTTATTTCTCCACTGTTTAGGAATTGAAACAATGCCTTACATCGTCAGCCCGTCTTACATTGAAAGAATAGCTTAGCAAAATTCAGTTATTTGATTTTTATCATTCTCCCTCGAAGTTTGTTAATTTGAAAATGGAAAAGAGTGAAAATAGAGAGTTGTTGACTTTTGTGGATTGAATCAATTTCAAAAACATGCATGCTTATTTTATTAGAATTACTGATCCAAGATACAAATTTACACCAAATATAACTTAGCAACTTGGAAATTACAAATTGAAACTGATAAAGCCTAATGACCCTATGGAAGAGCTTTTAGTTGATACACTGACTTTAGAAGATGCTTCGTAGTTCTTGGACTTGTAGGAGCATGGGGATGACCCTTGACTTTTCTTGGGCATACCTATTTTGTTGATAAGGCAATTTCTCTTGATGTAGCGGAATCACTGATGGTAGTGGCATTTGAGGCGCTGTGTGGGTCTGTAGTTGTCACGGTGAAGGGTTGCCTTTTATCTTGTAGGGCTAAGTTTAATTGAGTCTCCAATGTTTAATCTCCTCCTTCCATATTTTCGGACTTCGTCAAGCGAGTACCAAGAAATCAGCGAGCATGTGGGTAACAGTTGGATAAGGGCGAAGGTGGAAATGCATGAGATGCAAATGTATGAATGTATGTGAATGCATGGGTATGCAAAAATGTTTTTAGCTTTATGGAATGATGCAAAAAGGTTTCATGGATATGCAATGTGACGCAGACGTAATATGAGGGTAGATGTAGGGGTACCCTATACTGGTTTGATGGTAGATATGAAAATAATAATATCCTACACTATCTCAGAGATTGAAACAGATAGGAATTCCTTAAGGACGAAAAATAATTTGATGTGGATTTGGAGGTACCCTACACTGACTCATATATTGAGACGGATAGGAATTCCTTAAGGGCGGAGATAATAATAGGCATGGAAATGAGGATACCTACACTGACTCAGATATTGAGACAGATAGGAACTTCTTAAGGGAGAAGATAATGATAGATATGGAAATGGGGATACCCTACACTAACTCATAGATTGAGTCAGATAGGAGCTCCTTTGGGATTAAAGACCGTAGAAGATGAAGGGGAATCCCTACCAGCTAGGGATAATAATAGACTAATGGACAGTTGAAGAATCCATACATGCTATGGGTTGTGACTTATGAAAGATAGACCCTACAGGTTAGGGATTGTAGTATATCAGAAGTAACCCTTGCGGGTTTAGGGATAGTAGAAATGAGATTATATGAATGATATCTTTAGAAGGTAGGCTCCTAGTTTTGGCCTACGGACATTCTACCCTCCCCATAAGGTGGTTTCCCTTAGGGTATCATGAATAACATCAGAGGGAAAAGGCACAAGGGCCTCCCTTAAGTGGAGCCTCTTTACGGACCGAGACTTTTGTCTCAAAGTCGTGAAAGGTCCCGTCATGAGATTTCGGGTTAAGGTCGTTACAAAGAGTCATGGGTGGCATTCCAAAGTCCTACTCGTCAAGAGGATATCTCTCGATAAGTATTCGTTTTACTAAATTCCACCAACTCTAGTCGAATTCGTCACATAAACTCACAGGGATGATGTATCCCCTAAGCTAATAGACGAACCTTCTCGCTAAGGGTTATATTGAAAATATATATTTTTTGAAATAAAATCCCGCCACATAGCAAATATATAATGATAAAGAATAGACACGAATAAATAAATGAAATAAATAAATAAAGCAAATAAATAAATAAAATCTCAAAATAAAACCTAAAACCTAAGTTGAGGGTCCCCAGCAGAGACGCCAGCTATAGCAACTGGTTTTTTAATAAGAGCCGCCACTATTAGTTTTTATCCTAGGGAAGGGAATCTAACAGAAAACTCTAATTCGCAGACAGAGATTCTAGGTTTCGGACTTCTTTAGACGAAAGGAAGGTGTTAGGCACCTTTCATCTACCTTGTTCACAAAGATACTAGGTTTTAGGTTTGAGTTGGGGAAACATGATTTAAATTTTATTAGGAGAGGGGTTTAAATTTTTTATAGGAGAACTCGCTACGATTTTTGATCGTATGCCTACGTATCCTCTTAAGAGGAATGCGAGTGCCAATTCGTAGTTCGTAGTGTTTGGTTGGTGTTTTTTATAGGATTGCGTAGAATTGCTTTCAAATTTATCCTTGAACCTTGTCTGGATTTTGTAAAAGAGTGATCGTAGACGCAATTCACAGTTAATTTTGAAAGAAATTCTCCTTAATCTTTTTTATGAAAATATCTTGGATTTTGTTATGTTAGTGGAAAAATTGTTAGTGTTTGATTGATTAGCTATTTTAGGATGTATGATGCGATGCGAGAAAATTATGTTTGGATGAGAAAAATATTTAATGCAATTCAGAAAAATAGAGTTAGTGTTTTAGAAAAATATTTAAGCTAATAAATAACTATCTTTCCTAATTATTAAAAATATATCAAATATTAAAAATATCCAATAATTATTTATTAATACGCGAAAATTATATTTAATGCAAAATGTGTAAAAATGAGATATATGATAAAAAAAGAAAATTAGAAGAATTATAATTAATTAATTAATTAAGGTTAAGGGGTGCAAAATTTAATCTGGAGGTATTAAGATGAAGAATCCTAGTTCAGATATTGAACTGGGCTCAAAATGCAGATGGGGTATTAAGTAGAATTTTAATTAAAGAGTTTGATAATTTTGAATTCTTATAATTAAAAGTTAATAGAGTATAATACACCAATTAAATTTAATTAGCCTAATAATTATATAACTACATTAACTATTTACCAACAAATCTAAAGCTAATAATAAAATCACCCATTTTTGTGTTTGGACATTTTTTATAGATTAAATTAAACAATTAATGATATTAATATTTTATGTCCCTTTTTAGAATAATAAAATAATTAAATAGAATGATTAGTAAATTAAATATGAAGGGATTGTTACACAATATCTATAGCCAAATTTAAACAAGAGTTTGTGTAAAAAATAAAATAAAATAGAAATAACAAATAAAATAAATTGAAGAGATTACCTTTCACGTGACTTTATCTCTATTGCTATCAAGTTTTCAAAGTACTAATCAATGGTGGTTGTGCCCCCTTTTTTTGTTCATAACTATAGTTGTGGAGGCCGCGATTGGAGGATTGTCAGAGGGACTTCATGCGTTAGTGCGTGGAAGCTTCACCAAAACATGATTGTGCAATTTGTGTATGGTTGATGGAAAAATTGTTGATGAATTCTGGATCATAAAAATGTATACAGTCTGAAAATTGGTTTCCGAAAAAAGTTAGTAAATAATATAATTTTAAAAATAAAACTATCAATAATCATTATGTGGTAAAAAAAATAGAAAAGCTAAAAACGAAAATAAAATTAGGGGGCCTCATATGAAATCATCGGTCCAAACAAAGTCGTTTGTAAATGTGTAGAAAATTATGAAAGAGGAAAAAGTGTATTGTTCTTAGGTTGTAGTCTGATATAGTCAACAATCCTCGAATAAACAAAAAAAAAATTGTAAAAGCAAGTTAGCAAGTTTGGATAGTGTTGGAAATTGTCAATACGGTAGAAATTGTGAATATTTCTGGATGTCCTCGAAGTGTGAAAATATGACCCTATTTATAGACTCTCAAAATCAGGTTAAAGGGGAAAAAAAAGGAATAATATAAATCAGGTCTTTCTTGGTCAACAAGTTGACCAATTAGAAGTTGATTATGACACAAATTGACGCTGATTAATCAATAAAAAACAATTATCTCGAAAAGGAAATATTTTTGGTATTTATTATGATTTTTGCACTCAATTTTGATGAAAAGTGCATAAAATTAAATAAATAATTATTTTTTTAAAATATCTTAATTAAAAATACGAAAATAATATTTAAATAATAAAAAAATATGATTTTTGTGATTTTGAAAATGATTAGAAAATAGTTAGTAAAAAAATATTCAAAGTGCACTAATTGAGATTGATCTATTTTTGTCATGATTTTGAAGATTGAAATTTGATTGAATATTTGGTCCATAATTTGGTGAACAAGATTATAAATTTAGCCTTGTTTATGACTATTCTAAATATTGAGATTGATTTGAAAATATTAATTTATAAAGTATTTTGACTAATTTTTTAAATAAAATAATGATTTTAATAAAAAATAATATTTTTAAATATAATAATTAAATAAATACGAAAATAGTATAAAAAATTAGATTTTTGTAGTTAGAAATAATTGAAAATGAAAATAAAGTTAGTAATAATAAACAACCAAAATATCTAAAGTGCATCAAGTGAGATTCGAACCCGTGACTAGGGGTGTTCGCGGTTCGGTTTGGATCGGTTTTAAGACAAAAAATCATCCGATCCAAAGATAAATTTACTTGCGGTTCGGTTCGGTTTTGGATGATATATTAAAAAAATCCAATCTGATCCGATCCAATTTTATGCGGTTTAATTTGGATCGGTTTTTGGATAACCAAATTACACATTATATTTTTATTAATATTATAAAACTACTAATAAATCATAGATTTTGTACAATATATAACATATAGTATATTAAAAGTTAATATTATAAAATGAGAGTGGTTGGTTATGATTGAAACAATAAAAATAAATAAATTATACCAAGCTAATAACTAATATTAAAAAAATTATTATCACCTAATAATAAATTCATGTAACATATCATACTAATAAAAAGTAAATAAGTATAAATATATGTATACCGTTTGGTTTGGTTTGGATCGGTTTTGAAAAATTAATCTGAAATCTGATCCAAACCGACCGGTTTTCATAAAATGACATCCAAACACATCCAATAAATTTTGGTTTTTTGCGGTTTTCGGTTTTTTGGATCGATTTTCGGTTTTTTATTCAGATTGGATTGGATTTGAACACCCCTACCCGTGACCTTCTGCTTACAAGTCATTCTCCCTTACCAACTGCACTATGTTACTTAATTGAAATAAAAAGCCAATTGAAAGTATATGAAGGTGAACAATTATTTGTTATTTTTAAAATATAAATAATTATTATATTTTTAAACAGACTTGAAAGCGAATATTTATTAAAAGCCATAAAATGTTAATGTAATTAAACCAAAGGAATCTTTCACCATGTAAAACTCAAGTTCGAAAATAAATTTGACGGTAGTACTAAGACAGACAAATTTGGGGTATGACAAAACCCGACCAGATATCAGTTCAACTTCATCCGTTCAAGAAAGTTACTGTGAAGCCTGGAATGCGACCAGATAACAGTTAATTTAATCTTCCCTAGAAAGTTACTGTGAGGCCTGGACCCAATCAGATATCAGTTCAACTTCCTCTTTTCAAATAAGTTATTGTGAAGCCTGGAGTTCGACCAGATAACAATTAACTTCATCCACCTTAGAAAGTTGTTGCGAAGCCTGGAATCCGACCAGATAACAGTTTAACTTCACTCTCCCAATTTAATTTTCTGCGAAGCCTGGAATGCGACCAGATAACAGTTAATTTAATCTTCCCTAGTAAGTCACTGCAAATCCTGGAATACGACCAGATAACAGTCAACTTCATTATCCTCAAAAAATTTCTGCCAAGCCTGGATTTCGACCAGATAACAACTAACTTTCCTTTCTCTTCCATCAAGAGATAACTCCCCAGTAGAGCAACAAACATTTGAGACTCCTAAACTCTTTTTCCCAAGCATGAATCAACACTCTCCACAGAGTTTTCTTCTCAGGGCAAAACCAAAATCCCCCAGTAGATTTCTCCTCAAAAAATAAAGCAGGAATTCCCCCCAGCGGAAACGTTCTAAACAAAGTTGAAGATACACCGACTCTCCAACAAACAGTTCGATATTCAGTGTGATACGGTGGGAGAACTGACTTGAGGTTTTGCGTTTGTTTTCGCAAATGTTTCGGTTGAGCAAGAGTCGCCACCGACTTTTTATTTTATCCTAAGGAAAGGTTAAAAAGCACAGCAAAAAACCTTTGAGATGTTTTCTTGGGTTCGGGGAGTAGATTATAAAAAGGGAAGGTATTAGCACCCTTTCTATCCATGGTTATCCATGGGCTCTTAGTTACTTGCTTAGATCAACTTGCCTTGATTTTCAATTGTTTGAAATGGTGCTTTGTGTGTGTGGGTTTGAAAAATGTTTTGAAAAAGAGGCCAATGTGGTGGAAACCTTTGTAATGATCCATGTTGGGATGTATACAAAGGTGTATGTCTTTTAAAAAGTTTTCAATGTTTTTGAAAGTTGTTTTGAAAGTGTGTTGTGAGGTGTGTTTTGAAAAATGGCAAGTGTTTTTGCAAGTTTGATCAAGTAACTAAGAGTTGTCTACCCCTAAATTTACTCAAAGATTTTTTCTATGTTTTTAACCCTTTTAACAATTTTGTTCCACCATTGTATTTGGTGGGAAATCTTATGTTAGGATGTGAACGGGACGGGCGCGGGTCATCGTATAGACCATGATAGCAATGTTACAAAGTATCTTAGTTTTTCTCTTTAGAGGGACTAAGATCATTTTTGTAAGGCAACTTTCGAAAGCGTCATCGAGGGACTATGATCTTTTGATTTTGTTTGTTTTACCAAGATACTTTGCATGCGTAACATGGCCCATTTTTTGAAAGGCAACAAGTGGATGTAACCCTAGGGGTGTTAGTGTGCAAGTGTGTTTTATTGCATACAAGAGTTTATCTTTGAATTAGGATTTTCTATTTCATTGATTTTATCTTGCCATACACATCCTAATTACTAGCAATAAAACTGAAAACATAAAATCCTACGCTATTACAACAATTAGGGAGTGGGGATACACATTTGTACATGGGGGGTTCAACGAGAAAAATAGACAAAAAAGAAAATAGAAAAAAACAAGATAGAGGGAGAGAGAGAGAGCCAGCGCGCTGCTGAGAGGTCATCAGAAGTTCTGACTCAGATCCGCTGCCAGATGATCAACCTCTTGGTTAAACTGTATGAGTCAGAACTTCTGACCCTGGCACCTGCAAAACAGAAACTTGTTAGTGGGGAAATCAGAAGTTCTGACCCCCCTGCGCTGCAAAACAGAAGTTTGTTAGTGGAGATCTCAGAAGTTCTGATCCTGCTGGAAAGACAATAACTCTCAGAAGTTATGATATTATTGACAGCAAAATAGGCTTCAGATGTGCTAACATCAAAGTCAACACTTGGCTTTTCCCTGTACTAATCAGAACATCTGCAATTTCGTTATTATTCCACAAAACAGGAAACATATTTGGAACAGCTCCAGCAAATGTCAAAGTGTTTAAGAGGGCAGAATCAACAAGGTCACAGGCAGGTTCTACACTGGCTCAGAACGTTCTGAGGTATGAAAATCCTCAGAATACAAACAGCAACAACATGATATTTACATTATGTTTATTTGAGCATGCACAGCTGATGATGCTTAGCAGCGTGACGAAGGTCAACAGGTGCTTACCTGGCTGTTGGAAAAAAAATTGTGGATGAAAGATAGCTTTTGGCTCTGATGGTATTCTAGACAGATTCTTTTTGAAAAGGGTAGGTGAAGGTGTATGCGTATATAGGGTCAGAAGTTTGAAAAGGGTGTTTTTGGTTCACAAAGAAAAACTGGGTATTTGATGAAGTTTGAAGGTAAGAACTTCAAAGTTATGAAGCACTGGAGATTTTGGCAGAGTTTCACAACACTTTCTTGCTAAAGATTTCTGTTTCTTTCTTAGCAATTTTTCTGTTTCTTGAACGCCCTTTTTCAGTGGACAATGACTCTCTATTTATAGGCAAAGTTCTTGTGGGTGTCTTGAACATTAAAGCGCCAACAGAGTTTGAATTGTTCTTTGACAGAAATTCCTGGGAAGTTGTGATAACAGATAGCCTTCAGCCTAGGCTGCAGCAGCAGGCGTGGATTGGAGAGAAGTGACCTCTTAAGTGGGCGGTGGCGTGTAGACCCATGCCAGAATCTGCATAAAGGCGTTTTCCAAGCCACACGTGAAGGGATTACTTGGATGAATGTTCAGGAGTGGTTGGAAGCATTAATGAGCATTAAATGGTGATAAGACTTATCAACATCAATATTCTGGTAATGGAAACCAAACTTTGAATCAGCAGTTCTGTTTCAAAAAGAACAGCGTAAACCATGCTCTGGCCTTGGCTTCCTGTTGTCTTAGTAAGTTCTGGGGATTCTCCTGATTTTCTGATACGCTCCTTGGATTTGCTTCTGGACCTCCTGGGCTTAGAGATTCTGTATCAGTGTAACACCCACTCTTCTGACCTTTTCATCTTCTGATTTCAGCATATTCTGAAAGAGCCTTCAGACTTCCTTGCTTCTTTTGCATTCCTTTAGCAAATTCTGGCTGAGCTTGCGTAACTGCTGAAAGAGTCATGTTATGTCTGAGGCTTACGTATTGAACCACGTTCACAACTTCTGATTGAGCTGATGTAGCTGCTGAAGAGCCAACTTCTGACTGCGCTGAGCCAAGCCTGCAACTTCTGACCGTTCTTATCTGGAATTGGTCCAGAAGTTCTGAAGCGCTGATTTTTTCTTAAATACTCATTTTTTAGAGAAAAATTCCAATTACTTAGAATTTAACTTTTCTCAAGCTAAAAGCGTTGTCTTTAGAGCTTGTGTGATCATCTTGCTCTTGTAAGTGGTTTGCTTGGGCAAAAATGACAGTTCTGGACTTGGATTTGTTTCAGAGGAACTTTGAAAATCCAAGATGATTTCCTGAAGAAAGAGAGGGCAAATTTTGGGGTACAACAGTTGCCCCTATTCAATCTTCTTGAACCTGAAGAGTTAGATTGGCAAGTTTTCCTTTCGCGACTCGAAGGTAAAAGGAGATTGGACACTAGAGTGCCCGGAAATTTGCACTCGCATAGTAGAGTATCGGCAATGTGATGGCGGGAATGGGCTTATAGATGCCATTTGGAGAGATGGTGGATAGGGAGATGGGCTTACGGATGCCATCTGAAGACGTGACAGAACCTTGTCGGGAATGGGCTTATAGATGCCATTTGGAGGTATTGATCGCATAAGAGATTCCTTAGCGAGAACTTGCATACTTTGAGAAAGAAAGATGTTTCCTGGCTTGTTACAGGTGTTGATCTTCAGTCTCTTCATGCAGATATGCCCTGGCTAGATACAGGTATTGAATCTACAATTAGTTGCTCACAGATGTGCCCTGGCTAGATACAGGTATCGAATCTGGAAAATGTTGTCTACAGATATGCCCTGGCTGGATACAGGAATCAAATCTGGAAAATGTTGTCTACAGATATGCCCTGGCTGGATACAGGAATCGAATCTGGAAAATGTTGTTTACAGATATGCCCTGGCTAGATACAGGAATCGAATCTGGAAAATGTTGTCTACAGATATGCCCTGGCTAGATACAGGAATCGAATATGGAATTGCGATAGTTGATAGTAATCAACTCTGGATTGTCCTTTATCCTGAAAAGGCAAAACGTTAGTTGTATGCAATGTCATGATGTGTGAGATGCATGATGTCATGATGTCAAAATGAGACAGTGTTGTATGCACTTTATCATGTATGCAAGCAGGATGTATGGAATGTGAAATGTTTATGAATGTATTTTTGTCTAGGAAAATAAATCCTTGACGACTGGTCGGGGAATCAAATCCTGGGCTGATGCTGAAGAGTAGAGTTCTTTGCTTCCACTAGGGATGATGGTTGCAAGAATAAACCGGCAGGAGAAGATGACTCCGTTGGGGAACAAATTTGTTGGAGAGGTTACTCTGCAGGGAATTACTCTGTGGGAAGAGAATACTTCGCTGAGGTTTTGATGAGAGCTCCGCTGGGGATCTCAACGATAAACTCCACTGGGGATTGTTGATAAGTTATGTTGGGGAACTTTTGACGAACTCCGTTGGGGATAGAAAGAATTTCTCCGAGGACGGACTTTCCGTGGTAATTAGCTGAGGATAACCCAGTTATACCCCAGTGAGGAAAATAATCTTTGACCCAAGTCGGGGAGAGACGTTCGTACTCTGCAGGGGATAAGCTTCAAGACCTGCTGGGGATATAGATTCCATTTTCATGGGGAAACTTTCAGACTGTACTGGGGTGTTGGTATTCCGCCGGGGAACAATCTTAGATTAAGACTGTCGGGGAGGCTTGTTGAGGAATGTCTATACTTCGCTGGGGAATGTTGAGATCTTCTGGGGATACCTAACTTCCTTAAGGCTGACAGTAGACTAACTCTGCTTGGGGAGAATATCACAGACTTGCTAGGGGAATATTGTGCCTTTTTAGGGTTGATAGGAAACCAAATCTACTTGGGGAAAGCATTGCTGAATCTTGTCTTACTCTGTGGGGAGTTGAAGTGACTTGGTTACATTCTTCAGCCGAACCTACCTTGGTACCTTGGTGGAAAGAGCAACTAGATCGCTTAGACAATTCTAAATTTCCCCTGTTTCGGATGTCATCTGTAATTAGTCTTTTGTTTCGCATGCAACCATTCGTGATTGGCAATTAATGTCAAATGCATATATCAAAAATGAACATTGGACGTTCTTCGCAAAACAAAGCAGAAAAAGGAAAAACAATGGATACTTGTCTGAAAAATTGAACTTGTATTGATTTTGAAATTTGCCTGAAAATGGGTGTTTTATGTACAGGAGGCTGACGTCCTAGTAAGAGAACGCCGCCGAGGAAACAAAACAGGTATGTGAAAAATAATCCCACTGGGTTCCAACTCTGCTATCGCCTTTATGTCTTCAAGCGTCTCATCACTTTGCTGCTTAGTTGAAGATGAAGCTGATTGATTGAAGTCATCTGAGTCCGATAGTTGATGCCAAATTCTGGATGCAAGGTGATCCAATGAGACATAGTATTACGCTTTATCCCTAACTTTTGCCTGGACCGCCCTTTCGGGTTTTCAGTCCACCGGGATACCCATTTTTGCCCAAGCCGCCCTTTCAGGTTTTCGACTTGCTGGGTGTACAGATTTTTTATATTTCATCCCTTATTTTTGCCCGAACCCTTTTGGTTCGCCGGGAAGCCCTTATTTTTGCCTAGGTGTATCAACCTAGCGGGTTTTTAATTCATGCGTAGTATCTTTTTACTATGTCTGCATTGGCGGGGTGAGGAAGGTCGTCACCATCCATAGTGGTTAGAATCACAGCTCCTCCTGAGAAGATATGTTTAACCACAAATGGCCCTTCGTACGTAGGGGTCCATTTTCCCCTGGGATCACTTTGAGGAAGAATGATGCGCTTGATTACCAGGTCTCCGACTTGATACTCTTATCGTCTGACCTTCTTGTTAAATGCCCTGATCATCCGTTTCTGGTACGTTTGACCATGACAAATAGCAGTGAGTCTCTTTTCGTCAATTAGGTTTAACTGATCAAGCCGAGTCTGGATCCAGTCATCTTCGCTTAAGTCTGCATCCTTCATTATCCGGAGAGAGGGTATCTGGACTTTGATAGGCAAGACTGCCTCCATGCCATAGACCAAGGAAAAGGGTGTTGCCCCGGTTGACGTCCTTGCTGAGGTGCGGTATCCATGAAGAGCAAATGGTAACATTTCGTGCCAATCTTTGTAGGTCACTGTCATCTTCTGCACAATCTTCTTAATATTCTTATTTGCTGCTTCGACAGCCCCATTCATCTTCGGCCGGTACGGAGAAGAGTTGTGGTGTTGTATCTTGAATTGCTCGCAGAGCTCAGCGATCATCTTGTTGTTAAGATTGGTACCATTATCCGTAATGATTCTTTCAGGTACACCGTATCGACAGATCAGGTTATGCCGAATGAACCGTGCCACGACGCTCTTGGTTACAGTAGCGTAGGAAGCTGCTTCAACCCACTTTGTGAAGTAATCAATTGCTACCAAGATGAAGCGGTGCCCGTTGGATGCCGTCGGTCGGATCTCGCCGATCATATCAATGCCCCACATTGCAAAAGGCCAAGGTGCTGTTAATGCATTTAGAGGAACCGGAGGAATGTGCACCTTATCAGCATAGATCTGGCATTTATGACAAGTTCGAGAATGTTGGTAACAGTCGGCTTCTATTGTGGACCAGAAATATCCTGCCCGAAGGATTTTCTTTGCCATGGTATGTCCACTGGAATGAGTTCCGAAGGTACCTTCATTCAGCCCAACCATGATCCTTTCTGCTTCATTCTTATCTACACAACGCAGTAAGGTTGAATCATGGTTTCGTTTGTACAGAATGTCATTGCTGAGGAAGAACTTCGCTGCGAACCTTCTCAGAAACTTCTTGTCATTAACAGAAGCGCCCTCGGGGTATTCTTGAGCTTCAAGATACCTCTTCACCTTATGATACCAAGGCTTTTCTGTTACTTCTTCGGTCTCAAGATCACAACAATGTGCAGGTTCATCCAATTTCCAGATAATGATCAGGGGAGCCTCGTTGTCCCATTTGACTTTGAACATTGAAGACATCGTAGCTAACGCGTCCGCCAACTGATTCTCTTCCATCGGGAAGTGTTCAAAGTTATCTCTTCGAAGTGGGGAAGCAGTGTCAGCACATACTCCTTGTAAGGAATAAGATTCGGGTGTTTCGTATCCCACTCGCCTTTGATCTGATTGATCACGAGAGCGGAATCTCCGAAGACACTCAGAAACTTGATCCTTAAGTCAATTGCGGCTCGAAGACCCAGGATACATGCCTCATACTCTGCCATGTTGTTGGTGCAGTTGAAACATAGTCGAGCGGTGAGTGGAGTATGAGTGCCTTTTGGGGATATGATCACAGCGCCGATGCCATTACCCTAAGCGTTTGAGGCTCCGTCAAAATGCATAGACCATCGGGATCCTTCCTCAGGTCCTTCATCCGGTCCAGGTACTTCACAATCAGTTACTACCATGATATCTTCGTCTGGAAATTCAAAGTTCAACGACTGGTAATCATCCACAAGTTGGTGTGCCAAATGGTCTGCCAATACACTTCCCTTGATTGCTTTTTGAGTCGTGTACTGAATGTCATATTCTGTCAAGATCATTTGCCATCTTGCTATTCTTCCGGACAGAGCAGGCTTTTCGAATATGTACTTGATGGGATCCATTTTTGAAATCAACAGAGTAGTGTGAGTCAACATATACTGTCTCAGCCGGCGAGCAGCCCATACCAGAGCGCAGCAAGTTTTCTCGAGCAGTGAGTACCGAGTCTCACAGTCGGTAAACTTTTTGCTCAGGTAATAAATGGCGTGCTCTTTTCGGCCAGACTCGTCATGCTGCCCCAGCACACACCCCATTGAGTTGTCAAGTACTGTCAAGTATAGGATTAGAGGTCTCCCTTCAATCGGTGGCATAAGAATGGGTGGTTCTTGGAGATACTCTTTGATTCTGTCGAAAGCGGCTTGACATTCATCGTTCCAACATACTACTTGATCTTTTTTCAGTAGCTTGAAGATTGGTTCACAGGTAGTAGTTAGATGTGAGATGAATCGGGCAATGTAGTTTAACCGTCCTAGAAAGCCTCTGACTTCTTTCTTTGTCTTGGGAGCTGGCATTTCTTGTATGGCTTTCACCTTGGCAGGGTCCACTTGGATACCTTTGTCGCTCACGATGAAACCTAGTAGTTTTCCGGACCTCACCCCAAAGGTGCACTTGTTTGGGTTCAATCTTAGCTTGTACAACTTCAGACGGTCAAACAGCTTCCGTAGATGGTCAAGGTGTTCCTCCTTAGTTTGGGACCTTGCAATCATATCATCGACATATACTTCTATTTCGTGATGGATCATATCATGAAATAGAGCAACCATGGCACGTTGGTAAGTTGCCCCAGCATTTTTCAACCCAAAAGGCATGACCTTGTAGCAAAAGGTGCCCCACTGAGTAACAAAAGTGGTCTTCTCCATGTCTTCAGGAGCCATTTTGATCTGATTATAACCGGAGAAGCCGTCCATGAAGGAGAAAACTTTATGCTGAGCAGTATTATCAACCAGAACGTCGATATGAGGCAGAGGGAAATCATCCTTGGGGCTGGCCCTGTTCAAATCCCTGTAATCAACACACATTCGGACCTTGCCATCTTTCTTCGGTACTGGAACCACGTTGGCAACCCACTGAGGGTAAGAAGTCACCGCTAGAAATCCAGCATCAAATTGTTTCATAACCTCAGCTTTGATTTTCTCGGACATCTCTGGATGCATACGGTGGACCTTCTGTTTTACCGGAAGGCAGTCTTCCTTGGTAGGTAGATGATGAACCACAATGTCGGCATCCAAACCAGGCATGTCTTGGTAAGACCAAGCAAAGATTTCCATGTAGTCATGCAGCATCTGAATCAACCGTTGTTTCACATTGAGCCCTAGGTTGGCACCAATCTTGATTTCCTTTCTATCTGTCTCAGTACCCAGATTTACCGTTTCCACTGGCTCTTCATGTGGCTGAATGGCCCTCTCTTTCTGGAGTAGCAGTCTTGCAAGTTCACCAGGAACTTCGCAATCATCTTCACCTTCGTATTCGGCCAAGTTGATCGGATTTTTGAAGTCATAACTGGCAGTAGCAGAGTCGTTGCCAGTGAGATCCACAGTGGATTGGAACCTGTATAAGTGAGTGTGTGTAAATATAGCTGTTTTGCAATATATGATAAAGAAAGAAAAGGAGCACAAGATTTGAAATGCAACAAACGTCCAATGTTTTGATTAATGATATATGTAAATGTCATACAAAAGCCCTCACAAATGGAGCCCTGGTGCCCCGGGTAGGACACCGAGCCATAAAAGTTTCAACATATTGTTTGTTACAAATTGAAAACAAAAGAGTTTATTACTGAGTGACAAAAGTAATAGGTGTGAAGTCTTTGGCAGTCCAGTTGCTTGGTCCACTGTCGGTTGTTGGGTAGATCCAGCTGTCAAATTCTGATTCCTCCGCGTCGTCCTCAATAGCATTCACTCCTGGATTGGTGATGAACATAGGAGGTCTTCCGATTCTTGCTTTACGAACAGCCTTCTGAGCCTCTGCAGTGAAACCCAACCCAAACTTGTCAGTCTTCGGAGTAAAGTCAGGAAGTCGGCCCCAATTTGCATATTCACCCTTCTCAATCACAGCCCGGGCATCCTTTAAGGAGGCCATCTTCAAAGGAGGATCTTCAATCACAGTTTCAGCTGACGCCAATGTCTGAGGCACCTCTTCAAAGTGCTGAAAGGGGGTTTCAATGAACTCCCCATCCATTTCTATGTATCGGAACGAGTTTAAGTGGCTGACCATATACTCTTCTTCCCCTTGAACTGTAACAATCTTTCCTCTAACCGGGTACTTAAGCTTTTCATGTAGTGTGGAGGTCACAGCTTCAGCCTTGTAGATCGACGGACGGCCCAGAAAATAAGAGTAGGATGGACGGATGTCCATCACATAGAAAGTTGAATCAAAGACTTGGGAACCAACCCTGATTGGAACGTCAACTCGCCATGTACCATCCTTTTCGAACCATCGAAGGCTCGGACAACAATGTTACTAGGCTTGAGCTCCAAACCCTCACAATCTAGCCTGTCTAAGGCTTTCTTGGGCAATACATTCAATGAAGAACCGGTGTCTACCAACACATGGGCAAGAGTAGTGCCCATGCATTCAATAGAGACATGCAGGGCGTCATTGTGGTTCTTTCCTTTTACAGTTAGATCGGCGTCAGAAAAGCCCATCCCGTTATCAGCAGTCAAGTTGGCCATACAATCAGTAAATTGATCAGCGGATGTTTCTTGCGGCACATGAGCCGTCTTCAGGAAGGAGATCAGGGCCTTTGCATGGGCCTCTGAACATAATAGTAGTGATAGCATAGAAATTTTTGATGGGGTGTGCCCCAACTGCTCAACAACATTGAAATCACTTTTCTTGATAATCTTGAGAATTTCCTCCATCTCTTGCTGAGAGGCTTCAACAGCAGTTGTCTTCGGCGCCTCCGTCAGGGCAGGCAAATCAGCAGCAACCCCTTTGCCCCGAGAATTAGAGGACTCGGCGGCAGGGGTAGAAACAAGAACTTGATTTGGAAGGGAAACATGCACACTTGCGAGTGTGATGATAAGAGGTTTCTGAATAACTGGTGGCGAAATATCTGGTGAAAACAGCCTACCACTGCGAGTAATCTTGGCAGGCCCGGTGATGTTGCTAACACCGGTATTTGTATCAAACTTTTGCTTCACCCCAAGCACATAAACATCTTCCCCATAGTGCCATGGGACAGCTTTGTCGGATGTATATGGGAGGGGCCCCGGAACTGTAATGATAATGGGAGCCAACTTCTGAGTGGACATAATTTTGACAGGCTTCTTTGAAGGAGCCTTGGGAGGTTTGTTGAAAATAGTGATGATAGAAACTTCTTCGGCAGGGATAGCAGGAACGGCGATTTTCTCGAATAAGATCTCTTTGCTATCCATCAGGCTTTGGATACCTGATTTTAGCAAAGGACAACCAAAAGGGGAAACAGCACATAGAAGGCAATCTTCATCACATCCCGGAAATAAACTGGCTAGCAACACATTCCTTTTAACAGTCGATAACGGAGTAACAATCTCTTCTATGGAGGCCACATATCGGTCTTCTTCCACAGCGTTCACTCCATGCTGGGGCATGGGAGAAGTCACAACATTGGGCCTTTCAGGCGCCTCAAACTGTATCTCTTTAGCATCAATAAGGTCTTGAACCTTATTCCTCAGAGCCCAGCAATCGTCCGTAGTGTGCCCGGGGCTATCAGAGTGATAAGCGCAACGGGCATTGGGGTTGTATTTTGGAGAAGCTGTATTCACCACCTTTGGGGCTTCCTTGACAGTTACCAGGTTGGTTGACAGTAGTTGCGGCAAAATCTGAGACAGGGTCATACTAAGCCGAGTGTACTGCCTTTTGGGCCTCTCACCTCTTTGTTGATTATACTGCTGAGGAGCAGCGACAGGCTTTGAAATTACCAATGCATTGACGGCTTGACGGCGTTCCGGCTTAACTGGTCTTCTAGGACCATAAACAGCACTAGCTTCCTTCTTGAAAGGCTTCTTCTCAATACTCGCAGCGGCACCTTTCTGTATTTTTCCTGACTTGATACCAGCTTCTATCCTCTCACCAGTCAAGATCAAATCTGTAAACCCAGCAGAAGAATTACCAATCAGATGATTAAAGAACGGACCGGACAAGGTCCCTAAGAACATGTCAACAAGTTCACAGTCAGTCAAAGGTGGCTGCACCCTGCCAGCCAGATCTCTCCACTTTTGCGCATACTCCTTGAATCCTTCGCCCGTTCCTAGTGACATACCCTGAAGTTGGGTACGCGTAGGAGCGAGGTCAGAATCGTAGTGATATTGTTTATAAAATGCGGTGGCCAAATCTTCCCAGTTTCGGATATTGGCTCCATCCAGCTGATAGAACCACTCGAGTTGAGCCCCAGAAAGGCTATCCTGAAAGAAATGGATCCAAAGGTTCTTGTCTGCAGTGTAAGGTTGGATCTTCCTTACATATGATATGAGATGCATCTTCGGGAAGGATAACCCGTCATACCTTACAAAAACTGGCACTTTGAACTTCGGGGGAATCACAATTCCGGCAACTAATCCCAAGTCTTCGAAATCTAAGCCGAGAACTCTCTGCAGCTCCATAGCTGCCAACCTGTCTTCCAAGCCTTTGTACTTATCATCAGCGGGCGGGTATTGTTGATTAGAGTAGTCTTCGTCCTCTTCAGCCTCCTCTTCCTCAACCTCGGATTCGGAAGGTACTGCAGCCGCATTCCCTTTACTGGTTCCCTCCTCAGAAGTAGGGGAAATTCAAGCACTCTTCTGGCTTCACCCTCGAACCTTCTCCCTAGGGTAGCCACCCCGATTCTCTTCTTCTTCTTTTTCACTTGGTCTTTGTTCCCCAGCAGGGCTTTCAGATCTTCCTGACCCTTATCCAAGGTCATCAGGAGTTGTTGAAACTGTGCATTCTGAGACTGCAAGTCCTTGACCGTTTGCTCGAGATCCATCCTACTGAAATAAATAGCAGAAAGATAAGGAAACCTGGTGTGGAGACCTGCTTATGCACATGATGAATGGTATGCTTATGTATGCAATGCATTCAAGGATTTAGAACATTCAAAATTGTTGCAAACAAAAAAGAACGCACGTCATATTAATAAGAAGAAATTTGTCAGTACATAAATGCCGCATGGGCCAAATATTACAAAAACTTCTCAAGGTAGAAAGACATTGCGCATCCTCTTTGGTGCGATGTAGGTGTTGAGGGTCTCTTCCTCATGGAGTCGGCGGGTAAGCTCTAGAACCTTCTTCTCATTGGCGTAGAAGTTGGCTTCAAAAGTGTTCCGTTCCTCCTTGAGTTGGATCCAACTCTTCTGCATCTCCTCCCACGATGTAGGCATGTCAGGATATAGGATGGTGTAGGGAACCTCTCCTTCCTTGACGGGCTCTTTAATCACAGGGAGAACATGAGGATAAGGCATCATTAGACTCTGGGCTCGGGCTCGTACCCACTTGAGGTAAGGCTCAAGAGGGATAGAGTTCTCGTGCCCCAGTGTCTTGCTGTCAACCCTGTTAGGCATCCTCCAAGCTCTGATGAATCTTTGGCGAAGTCCTTGCGCATCGTTGTCGAAGTCAAAAACTAGGTCAGGAATCAACATGTCGTGAGGGCCATCTCTTCGTGCATATCCAAATTGTCTCAAGGCTAGACAAGGGTTGTAGGTAATGCCTCCCCTAATGCCAAGTAATGGAACATTAGGGAACTCTCCACAATGATCAACGATGATGACATTTTCTCTGGACCGAGAACACCAATGTACATCAGAGTGAGTGAGGGTCATCAACCATTGTGACCACCTTAAGCCTTGGTCATTCTTCAGGACAGATTGTGGAAGGTGCGAAATAAACCACCTTGCAAGGAGAGGAGTACAACACATGAGAACACCCCTCTTTCTCATTGTTCGAGTGTAAAATGAGTGAAGAATGTCCCCAAGAAATGTTGGTATTGGATTCCTGGATAAGAAGATCTTGACGGCGTTGACATCTACAAGCTGGTAAGGATTTGGGAACAGGACCAACCCATAAATGAGGAGTGCCACAATTTCTTCAAAGGCTTGTAGATCCAATGAATTCCAACACTCTTGTGCCTTCTCAAACAAGAATTTTGCTAAGAAGCCTTTGACACAGCTTCTAGTTTCCCAGTGTCCCTTGATGTCGGATGGCTGTAGATGTAATGCTCGAGCAACATCTTCAGGCTTTGGTTCCCTTTCTGTACCGTTGTGGGGTAGTTGATTAAGGATAGGAATTCTCAGGAGTTGAGAAAATTCCTCCAAAGTGGGTACCAACTGGTAGTCAGGTAAAGTGAAACAGTGGTGAAGAGGGTCAAAGAACTGGAATAGCACCTTCATCATATCCTCTTCAATGTTGGTGTTGACTAAGCTGAGCAGTCTACCATGTCTCTCACTGAAGGGAGAGCTTTTCGGAATTCTTGATGTGAGCTTCTTGAGTTGAGGGGGGATTCTCACAAGGTTGACTTGGATGGTTTTTCTTCGAAGAATTTCCATGACCTACAAAACAAGAACAAAGATGAAGATCTAAACCCTTGAAATGGTTAGTGAATGCATATGATGCTTTATGATGTTCATGATGCATGCACAAACATATGTACAAGCAATTCACACAAAACCCTAGTTTCAGGCTTGCATGGGATTTCATAGGTAAGTACCCTCTTGAGTGTAGTTGGCTTAAAAACCTGTCCTATAAATAGTAACCGGGTTCTAAGGAGCTCAATATCATTGGATTGTTTTCATTGTTCATTGTTTTGGTTTAGCCACTTAACTAGCAACCAAAATATTCCAAGAAAACAACCCTCAATGAGTGTAGTATCGAGTATCTACCAACTTCGGACTGCACCAAAGCCGGTCATCTCACTACCCCTAATGAAAGGCCAAGATGGTCAAGTAAGGTTCTAGGTCATTAGTGCTTAGTGACATCACTCAGCGGCCCCATACTCTCCTTGATTGAACTCAAGGGTTACCGGTACTCACAAATATGTCGCACTAATATAGCTATTGCTTCAACTGTGTCGGTATACCCCGCACAGTTTCCACAACGTATTGCTATCTATGAATGTTTCCCCAAATCCGGGTGTAGGATTGCAAACCCAAACAAGAAAGCCATGATGTAAAGCAATCAAAACAAACAATTAGTCATGCAAGAGGGTGATCTAAGCCCTAAGGTTACTCCACTTTAAAATTCTTCCCAGCAGAGTCGCCAGTTCTGTGATACGGTGGGAGAACTGACTTGAGGTTTTGCGTTTGTTTTCGCAAATGTTTCGGTTGAGCAAGAGTCGCCACCGACTTTTTATTTTATCCTAAGGAAAGGTTAAAAAGCACAGCAAAAAACCTTTGAGATGTTTTCTTGGGTTCGGGGAGTAGATTATAAAAAGGGAAGGTATTAGCACCCTTTCTATCCATGGTTATCCATGGGCTCTTAGTTACTTGCTTAGATCAACTTGCCTTGATTTTCAATTGTTTGAAATGGTGCTTTGTGTGTGTGGGTTTGAAAAATGCTTTGAAAAAGAGGCCAATGTGGTGGCAACCTTTGTAATGATCCATGTTGGGATGTATACAAAGGTGTATGTCTTTTAAAAAGTTTTCAATGTTTTTGAAAGTTGTTTTGAAAGTGTGTTGTGAGGTGTGTTTTGAAAATGGCAAGTGTTTTTGCAAGTTTGATCAAGTAACTAAGAGTTGTCTACCTCTAAATTTACTCAAAGATTTTTTTCTATATTTTTAACCCTTTTAACAATTTTGTTCCACCATTGTATGTGGTGGACAATCTTGTGTTAGGATGTGAATGGGACGGGCGCGGGTCATCGTATAGACCATGATAGCAATGTTGCAAAGTATCTTAGTTTTTCTCTTTAGAGGGACTAAGATCATTTTTGTAAGGCAACTTTCGAAAGCGTCATCGAGGGACTATGATCTTTTGATTTTGTTTGTTTTACCAAGATACTTTGCATGCGTAACATGGCCCATTTTTTGAAAGGCAACAAGTGGATGTAACCCTAGGGGTGTTAGTGTGCAAGTGTGTTTTATTGCATACAAGAGTTTATCTTTGAATTAGGATTTTCTATTTCATTGATTTTATCTTGCCATACACATCCTAATTACTAGCAATAAAAGCGGAAACATAAAATCCTACGCTAGTACAACAATTAGGGAGTGGGGATACACATTTGTACATGGGGGGTTCAACGAGAAAAATAGACAAAAAAGAAAATAGCAAAAAACAAGATAGAGGGAGAGAGAGAGAGAGAGAGAGAGAGAGAGAGAGCCAGCGCGCTGCTGAGAGGTCATCAGAAGTTCTGACTCAGATCCGCTGCCAGATGATCAACCTCTTGGTTAAACTGTATGAGTCAGAACTTCTGACCCTGGCACCTGCAAAACAGAAACTTGTTAGTGGGGAAATCAGAAGTTCTGACCCCCCTGCGCTGCAAAATAGAAGTTTGTTAGTGGAGATCTCAGAAGTTCTGATCCTGCTGGAAAGACAATAACTCTCAGAAGTTCTGATATTGTTGACAGCAAAACATGCTTCATATGTGCTAACGTCAAAGTAATTACTTGGCTTTTCCCTGTACTAATCAGAACATCTGCAATTTCGTTATTATTCCACAAAACAGGAAACATATTTGGAACAGCTCCAGCAAATGTCAAAGTGTTTCAGAGGGTAGAATCAACAAGGTCACAGGCAGGTTCTACACTGGCTCAGAGCGTTCTGAGGTATGAAAATCCTCAGAATACAAACAACAACAACATGATATTTACATTATGTTTATTTGAGCATGCACAGCTGATGATGCTTAGCAGCGTGACGAAGGTCAACAGGTGCTTACCTGGTTGTTGGAAAAAAATTATGGATGAAAGCTAGCTTTTGGCTCTGATGGTATTCTCGACAGATTCTTTTTGAAAAGGGTAGGTGAAGGTGTATGCGTATATAGGGTCAGAAGTTTGAAAAGGGTGTTTTTGGTTCACAAAGAAAAACTGGGTATTTGATGAAGTTTGAAGGTAAGAACTTCAAAGTTATGAAGCACTGGCAGAGTTTCACAACACTTTCTTGCTAAAGATTTCTGTTTCTTTCTTAGCAATTTTTCTGTTTCTTGAACGCCCTTTTTCAGTGGACAATGACTCTCTATTTATAGGCAAAGTTCTTGTGGGTGTCTTGAACATTAAAGCGCCAACAGAGTTTGAATTGTTCTTTGACAGAAATTCCTGGGAAGTTGTGATAACAGATAGCCTTCAGCCTAGGCTGCAGCAGCAGGCGTGGATTGGAGAGAAGTGACCTCTTAAGTGGGCGGTGGCGTGTAGACCCATGCCAGAATCTGCATAAAGGCGTTTTCCAAGCCACACGTGAAGGGATTACTTGGATGAATGTTCAGGAGTGGTTGGAAGCATTAATGAGCATTAAATGGTGATAAGACTTATCAACATCAATATTCTGGTAATGGAAACCAAACTTTGAATTAGCAGTTCTGTTTCAAAAATAACAGCGTAAACCATGCTCTGGCCTTGGCTTCCTGTTGTCTTAGTAAGTTCTGGGGATTCTCCTGATTTTCTGATACGCTCCTTGGATTTGCTTCTGGACCTCCTGGGCTTAGAGATTCTGTATCAGTGTAACACCCACTCTTCTGACCTTTTCATCTTCTGATTTCAGCATATTCTGAAAGAGCCTTCAGACTTTCTTGCTTCTTTTGCATTCCTTTAGCAAATTCTGGCTGAGCTTGCGTAACTGCTGAAAGAGTCATGTTCTGTCTGAGGCTTACGTATTGAACCACGTTTACAACTTCTGATTGAGCTGATGTAGCTGCTGAAGAGCCAACTTCTGACTGCGCTGAGCCAAGCCTGCAACTTCTGACCGTTCTTATCTGGAATTGGTCCAGAAGTTCTGAAGCGCTGATTTTTTCTTAAACACTCATTTTTTAGAGAAAAATTCCAAGTACTTAGAATTTAACTTTTCTCAAGCTAAAAGCGTTGTCTTTAGAGCTTGTGTGATCATCTTGCTCTTGTAAGTGGTTTTCTTGGGCAAAAATGACAGTTCTGGACTTGGATTTGTTTCAGAGGGACTTTGAAAATCCAAGATGATTTCCTGAAGAAAGAGAGGGCAACTTTTGGGGTACAACATTCAGCCTCCTAAAACTCCGTAGCATGTTGTCAAGGATTTATTTTCCTAAGACAAAGACACGCTACGATAAATACTTCACATTCATGCATCATATAAATACATGATAAATGAATACATCATAATCTCATATATTTTGAGAACATCATTATGCCATGCATTTCATACATCATGACATTGCATACAGCTAACTCTTTACCTTTTCAGGAAAGACCAAACAACAGATAACTATCGTTAACAATTTTCAAC
This sequence comes from Vicia faba, assembly GCA_948472305.1. Lineage (NCBI taxonomy): Eukaryota > Viridiplantae > Streptophyta > Magnoliopsida > Fabales > Fabaceae > Vicia > Vicia faba. Next base: position 1,556,072,093 of record OX451738.1, on the reverse strand, counting down.
AGTTCCAGATTAATACTTGTAACAAGATAGGACAACTATCTGTGGACGACCAATTGAAGATTAATCCCTGTAACAAGCCAGGAAAACTACCTTTCTTTCTAAGTTCGAAGATCAATGCCTGAAACAAGCTTTGGCAACTATCTACACGACCAGATGAATAAACCCTACCCAGGTTCTTTCTCAGACATTTCCAGATGAAGTTTTACACTGACTCATCATGAAGTAACCCTACACAGGTTCCTTCTCATACATTTCCATATGAATTTCTACACGGTGTTGTACCCCAAAATTTTCCCTCTCATTTCTTAAATAATCTCTCACAAGATCTCTTTGGATTCAAGACTGCACAAGGTTTGATCAGCTCAAGACACCTCCTCAAGCACTAATGATTGAAAATTAGGGTTTGAGTTTGCACAAGAACAAATGGACTTTTAATTCCCCATATGACTCTCATGGATCATATTTGACTCTCCAGATTGCTCATGTCAAGTTTCAAGTCTTGGATCACATTTTTGCTCAGTCAATTGATCAGTTGACCTAAAATCAACTGTATTGAGGAAAATGTCAATTATGGTCAATTTACAGTCGAATTTCATAATTTTTTATCCATATCAACATTATGAACTCATATATGTAATTTTATCAAGTTTGGATCATATTTACTTAAGAAATTTGATCAGATCATCAAAAGGGAAAAATTGTCAAAATTAGGGTTTTGACTGAGAAGGTGCAATTTCTGATTTTTGACTTAGAAAATGTTTGATTTGTTTAAGTTATGATCTAAAGGATTCAATTGCATAATTTTGACCTAATGGCATGGCTCAAAACATTTCTCAGATCAATTGATTGATAGTTGATTTTCAGTCAACTAATCAAAAGTCAACTGTACACTGAAAAGTCAAACTTTGACTTTTTGGTCAAAATCAAGTGTCAAAGATCATAATTCATAAAAATATGTCAAAATATGAAACTTGTTCATAAAGAAATAAAAAAGTCAAGATTTCATTTTGGAAAGTCAAAATTTCTAAACTTAGAAATTTTTCTAAGTGTTGAAAATTTCATATTTTTTCATGACTTTGAACAACATTTTCACCATGATGCAAGATGATTCAAAGGAAACTTCCAACATGAAAGTTGTAGATCTAAATGAGATATAAAACATTGTAGAACACAACTTCTCCTATAAATGCATGGATTTCATGTTATGATTTTGTGAATACATGTTCATGAAACTTCGAAACTTAGTGAAATTTTGCCCTAGTTTAGGCAGGATTTTAACCTAACTTCATGGAAAATTTTCACATAGTTCCAAGATGAATTTTCAAAAATGTCCAACATAGAGGTTTTATATGATGTTACAAGCTTTCCAAAATGTCCAAGAACTCATTGAGATCATGTTTAAACAAGGAGAATCGAAGACAAGAAGTTAGGGTTTTCAAACTTGAATTACAAGTCATTTTGTGAAGAACACATGAACCAAATCCATGCTAGGCTGCATAATCTTTGCTTTGAAGGCCTAAAACTTGTTTGTAACTCTATAATTAAATGTTTACATATCTATTAGAGCTTTGATCCAAGCATTTAAGCCATTATCCAAGTTGCATTTCCATTTATGGCACAAAGTTACCATTCCATTCTTGAAAAGTTACTTTAATCACAAAGTCAACTTGTCTTGAGCTTCTAACTTGTTCTTTCTGCACACACAACCCCTATAAACTAAAAGCAATGTGTCTAAGGCCTCTTGAAACTCAGAACATGCTTGTACAATACTTGGAGATTTGTCTTTTCACTTTTCTTCAAAAGCAAGTTATAGAGCCAAAAGGCTAAAACTCAGAAGTCTTTAGTGCATTTGATCCAAAAGCTTTTCCATACATATACACCAACCTATTTCAAGAAAAGGCACGATTAAAAACACTCCCAAACTCCCTGAAAACTCAAATTGCACAAAAAACTCCATTGTTGTGCAGAACCTGACCAAAAACTCCCATCTCTCAAACGACTCATGTGTTTCCTCTCTAAATCATCTCAAAAGCTTCCTTACTTCAAATACAACTCATCCCAATCCTTGTTCCTAAACTATAACACCATTTTCACCATTGTCCAAGCTCAAAAACAGAGCATTGCAGTTGGACTTCTCCAGGCCATTTCAGCCACCCTCAACTCAAGCTAAGCATTGCATTAGCTTCCTAGAGACTCAGGGAAGCTAACCTGATTATTGCAGCACCTTGAATCAAGATCAAACTCATTTCACGATTTCCAGTTTTGAGGTATTTTTCTTGAACTTCTATCTTCATATTTAGGAATTGTTAGGATTACATTTGTGAAGATAAAATGTAGACATCATTGCCCTGAAACTATACATATTCATAGTTTTCATTTATATTGTTTGAGTAGGGAGAATTTTGAGTTTAAAGTTTCTGAAAAAATTAGGTTTCAGTTTAGGGTCAACAAAATTCTCATTCATCTGTGATTTATAGCTTTAGTTATTTACATGGTTGAATTAGTATTGAAATTTCAAGCAATTTTCATGTTTTCATTTTTTAATTTGGTTGAGAAATGAAGAAGTTAGAAAATTCAAAAGTATGGCAATGGCTTCTGGCGCGAGGAAGAAGAAAATAACAACCATGGAGTTGTTTTCCAATATATATTTATGGTTTTGTATTAATAAACAGATGTATTGCCACCCCAGTGGTAAAGCGTGCGCCTGTTAACCTATGCGACCTGGGTTCGAGCCCCATGGTTACCATTTTGCTTTTTCATGTTTTCTCATTTCAGATTCAATGCAAGTAACCGCCCTAGCGCGCATGATGCATCCTTCATCCTCCACCATCAGATCTCAATCAAGCCCAGATCTAACACATTCAGCACCTCTCCATGATGCTCTCTCACCAGCCTCCCCTACTGGATTACAATACATGCGCTAGGCTCCCTGTTGTTGGTCCTGGCATTTTGCTTGTTTCATACTCCCTATTTAATTTTCATACATCCTGGCCCTTTTCATTTTTCTTTTACTGTTTTTTTTTATATATTTGTTTTTGTTTAAACATTTTTATTTTATCAAAATAAAATCATAATATCACAAAAATGTTACATCTAGGTTTTTACTTAATTAAACTAATTTTTGACATTAAAAATTAAATTATTTTAATTACCCTTTTGTTTTATTTTTATTAATTAACTTGTAAACTAGGGATTTCATTATTCCTTTTTTATACACATTAAAAATAATTCCCTAAATCAAAAATCCAAAAAATAATACTTTTCTAAAATACTTAAATCATCTTAGTTTTTATTAATTAAATTATTTTTATGATAAATTAATTAATTTTTTTCACACCTTTCTTTTACTTTGTAAATAAATTAGAATTAGGGTTAACTTCTAATTTCTTTTCTTTTCAAATTTCAAACATTTTTCTCAAATTAAAAAAAGACAAAAAAAACATTTTCTTAACAAATTTCTTTTCTTAATTAATTTAATCTAGGTTTAACTTTATGTTAATTTTCTTTGCTAATTTAGTTAATTCAGAACTTAGGTTTATTTTAATTAATTAATTTCCATATTATTTTCCTTAATTTAAAACCATTTTATAAAAAACCCTAAAAATATTTTTAACTTAATTTCTTTTCTTAATTAGTTAAGTTTAATTTTCTTAATTTTTTAATTAATTATTTTCTTAATTGGGTTTAGATTAAAGCCCCTTTCATAAAAATCCAAACAAAAATCATGTTTCTTATACATTTGCATTTGTACATTATTATTTATCCAATTCTTGTACATTTTATTCAATATGGTTGTAATAAATAATTAGGTTTAATTTTCTTGCAAAATCCCCATTTGTAAATTTGTACACCCCCTCCCCTCATGATGTAATAGTTTAGTATTTTTACTTTTCGTAATTTATCGTTTTATATAGATTCTAGTAATTAGGGTTTTGTATGGAAAGACTAAAATCAACAAGTTAGCAAACCCTAATTCAAGACAAGACAAGACAAGCATGTAAATCAAACACACTTGCACACATGCACCCTTAGGGTAATTCCACTTTGTTGCCTTACAAAAATGGCCATGTTATGCATGTGGGATATCTTAGCAAAAGCAATCAAAAAAATACAAGATCATAGTCCCTCGATGATGCCATCGATGTTGTCTTTCAAAAATGATATTAGCCCCTCAAAGAAAATGCTAAGATATCTCACAACATTGCTATCGTGGCTATACGATGACCCACGCCTATCCTTATACATCCAAAGATAAGGCTTCTCACCAAATCAATGGTGAGATAACAATATCAAAGGAAAGGAAGAAATGAACTAAGACTTGTGAGTAGGTAGATTGTTCCTAGTTGCTTACTCAATTTAAAATCAAACACTCTTGCTTATTTTCAAAACCAACACCAACACTTTCAAAAACACTTTCAAAACCATTTTCCAAACTTGAAACATTTTCAAAAGATTAACACTTTGTATACGTTCTTACGAACGAGAACTATTACAAAGTTTGCCTAAACGATGGCGCCTTTTCAAAATACTTTCAAAAACCACGCAAATCATATTTTCAAACAAAAGCAAGTGATCTAGAAAGAAACTAAGAGCTCATAGATAACTATGGATGAAAAGGGTGCTAACACCTTTCCTTTTCATAATCTACCCCCCGAACTCAAGAAAAAATATCAAAAGTCTTTCCTGTTCTTTTCAGCCTTTCCTTTTAGATAAAAGAAAAGTCGGTGGCGACTCTGGCTAAGCGCAACATTTGCGATAAAATGCAAAACACCCATGTCAGTTATCCCACTGTATCATAGAACTGGCGACTCTGCTGGGGAAAAATTAAAAAAGTGGGGTTACCTTAAGGCTAGATCACCTTTACTTGCTTTCATTGTTTGATTTGTTTGCTTTACATTTTGGTTCTTTGTTTGGGCTTAAATCCTCCACCCGGATTTGGGATACCTTATAAGTAAGTAGCAATACGTTGTGGAAACTGTGCGGGGTATACCGACATGATCTAAGAAATATCTAAGTTAGTGTGACATATTTGTGAGTATCGGTACCCTTGAGTAGTCAAGGAGAATACAGGGCCAATGAGTGATGTCATGAAGCACTAATTTACTTTTAGAACCTTTACTTAACCAACTTGGCCATTAGGACATAGTGATATGACCGGCTTTGGTGCAGTCCGAAGTTGGTAGATACTCGATACTACACTCATTGAGGTTTGGCTTTTTGGGATATTTCGGTCGCCGTGAAAGAGGCTTGCGCTGAAACAATGCCCGAGAAGACAGACTAGTGATATTGAGATCCCTTAGAACCCGATTACTATTTATAGGACATGTTTGAGCCAACTAAACTTCAAGAGGATATTTACCTATGAGACTCCATACTAGCCTAAACCTAAGGACATGTTTACCTTGTTTGCATATATTTACTTATACATGACATCATAAACATCATAACATCATACTCATTCTCACTAACCATTTCAAGGACTATTGAAATTTATCTTGGTTCTGTTTTATAGGACATGGCTTCTATCCACATAAATACTATTCAAGTCAATCTCGTAAGGATTCCTCCTCAACCCAAAGAGTTAGCATCAAGGGTTCCTGAGAATTCTTCATTCACCGAAAGACACGGTCGCCTCCTAAACTTGGTTACCTCTAACACTTATGAAGATATGATGAAGGTGTTTTTCCAATTCTTTGATCCTCTACACCATTGCTTCACTTTTCCCGATTATCAACTTATGCCTAATCTAGAAGAATTCTCACAACACTTGAGGATTCCCATTCTCAATCAACTACCCTTCAACGGTATGGAAAGAGAGCCAAAACCTGGGGAGATTTCCCAAGCACTACACTTGCAACAATCTGATATCACAACTAATTGGGAAACAAGGAGTGGTGTCAAAGGTTTCTTAGCCAAGTTCTTATTTGAGAAAGCTCAAGATTGTTGGAACTCCTTGGACTTACAAGCTTTTAAAAAATTGTGGCCCTTCTCATCTATGGGATGGTTTTGTTCCCAAACCATGACCAACTCATAGATGTAAACGCTGTCAAAATCTTCATGTCTCGCAATCCAGTGTGCGATACGGTGGGAGAACTGACTTTTTGTTTTGCGTTTGATCGCAATGTTGTGGATAGCCAGAGTCGCCACTGAATTTTATTTTATCCAATAAGGAAAGGTGAAAAAGCACAGGAAAGACCTTTAGATATGTTTTCTTGAGTTCAGGGGGTAGATTATGAAAAGGGAAGGTGTTAGCACCCTTTTCATCCGTAGTTATCTACGGGTTCTTATTTGCTTGCTAGATCACTTGCTTTTGTTTTGAAATGTGTTTTGTGATATGGGTTTTGAAAGTATTTTGAAAATGTGACTTTGTAATGATTCTCGTTTCTATAAGAATGCGTACAAAGTGTTAGTTTTGAAAATAGTTCAAAGAGATGTGTTGGTGTAAAAATGTTTTTGTTGTGAGCAAGAGAGCAACTAGGAGTGAATCTACCTACTCAAAAAGGTATTAGATGTTCTTTTCCTCTTCCTTTAGATGTTTCTATCTTACCATTGATTTGGTAAGAAGCCCCACCATTGGATGTGAATGGACGGGCGCGGGACGTTTTCGTATAGTCATAGACGGCAACCCATGGAACGTTTTAGCAATTTCGTGTGAGGGACTAGATCGTTTATCAAAGGCAACATCGAGGGTCATCGAGGGACTACGATCTTTTATCGAGGGTTTTTTGCTAAAATGCCCATGTTCGAGGGACATGGCTATTTTTTTGATAGGCAACAAGGTGGAATTACCCTAAGGGTGCTAGTGTGTAAGTGTGTTTGATTGCATGCATTTTAGTTTTGATTAGGGTGATCTATTTGTTTATTTCATATCTTGCCATACACATCCTAATTACTAGCATTTTATATTTGGAAAAACGTTAAATTGCGGAAATATAAAAATCCTACGCTATTACAATATTTTAGGGACGGGGGTACATATTTAAAAATGGGGGTTGCAAGAATTTAAATCCTATTTAAATATTACAACCATATTGAAATGTACAATGCAAGAGAGAAAAAAGGACTTGTTTAGAAAAGGGTTTTTTGTGTCTTAATGAATTAAGAAAAAAAAGAAATAAATTAATCAATAAAAGAAAATATTTTTATGTCTTTTTATATTAATAAAAAAGGATTAATATTGAAAATGATAAAAGGGAAAATAAATGAAAGATAGAAATAGTGTGCTGTTGCAAGCAAAACGACAAGGATCATAAGTTCTGAAGCCAGGCGCGTGGTGACTCAGAAAGGAACGTCAGTGGAATCAGAAGTTCTGGATTAATACACTTTTAGGTCATGCAAGAATTTTTAGAGGGAAAGGAAACAGAGGTTCTGGGTGGTATTCAGACAGTGAACCATAAGTCAAAAGTTCTGTGTTGTGCTAAAATAATGAGTGACCATCAAAAATTCTGTGTGTTAAAATAGTAAGAAAGTCCAAGAGTTCTGTGTGTTAAAACAACGAGTGGAAGCATCAGAAGTTCAGTGTGCTTGACAGTAAGAAAGCCCTAGACATTTTGTGGGTTAAAATGGTGAGTGAAAAATAGAAGTTATGTGTTACATTTCAACTCTTTCATCATATTAATCAGCACATCAGCAGTTTATTCAATCCTTAATCAGCAAATCAGGAGGATAAAAGCACAGTAGTTTATAAAAGTTCTAATCCTAGTTCTGAGCCTAGCCTTAATCAAGAAGTTCTGATCCACAATTTTTTCTTATGCAATGATATGGACAATCTCAACACTATGATATTTACATATTTAATGATGTTCTGAATGAAAAGATGCAAAGTCAGAAAGACTTACCTTAAATTTGGAGCGTGTGTTTGGAACCTGAACTGTTGCCTTCAGATGTTCTAGAGTCAGCAAGAGAAACGAAAGAGAAAATGCCAAGTTCTTTGATTCAAAGGGAAGAATAAAGGTTTGGTTTTATGTTTTGGAATTGGATTTTTGATGAAGGTTTCACAGTTTTCTTTTCTCTCTTTTGACAATTTTCTCTCTCAAAAGACCAGCCTCTTGAACGTGTGATGGAGCCCATTATTTATAGATGGGTTTGCTGTGGTTTTGGGGGAAAAACAAATGGGATTCAAACCTTTTTGGTATACTATTTCATTTCTTTTTAATCACAATTTTCGTATGCTAATTTGATGCAAATATGGGGTTTGAGAAAGTGCAGGCATGGACTGGATCAACAGCTGATTGCAGGACTGTGATATAGCAGGGCAGCAGGTTGCTTAAACGAGGTTTTGGGATTTGGTGATGTTCTTATCGCAGAAGATAAAAAACGTAACCTCCATATGCTGAAGGGTCATGTTCTGACCGAAAGACATTGCTTCCATATGTTCTGATTGAAGCATCATATTTTGAACCGTGTCTGCAAATTCTGATTGCACTCGCATGAAGGCTGGCCTAAAAGTTCTGAAGTATCATATTCTCTTAACACTTAGAAAATTTCCTAAATGTTTAGATATTTGATTTTTTCAAAGTAATTTCTGACTTCTGATTTTTTTGATGAACCAATTTCATGTCTTGATGAAATATAATATTTGAAACTTGATTTGATCTAAAAAGTCAAAGTTTGACTTTTTAGTGTGCTTTTGACCATTTTGCCCTTGTGGATGATTTTCTTGAAAAGTTGTAATTCAAGACCTGAAACTTGATAGAAGCAAGCCTGAGAATCTAGGATGATCCTTTGAGAAATGAGAGGGCAAATTTTGGGGTACAACAGCTGCCCTTGTTCAATCTTCTTACGCCTGAAGAGTAGATTGGCTGGTATGCCTTTCGTGATCTGAATGTGGAAGATGATTGAATACTAGAGTGCCCAAAGATTTTCACTCGCATGAAGTAATGCTGATTGGTGATATCGGGAATGGGCTTACAGATTCCATTTGGAAGGCGACGGAGAATCTTCGAAGATGGGCTTAAAGATGCCATCCCGAAAAGATCGGTTGCATAAGAGATTCCTTGGCGAGAATTCCTGTACCTGCGGTTGAGGAGGACCTCGCCGGGGAATTTTGATTTATGTCCTGGGAAGTGAAATCTAGGAGCTTCGGTTATCCATTACTCTACTGGGGAATTAAGTCTTGATCGAGGAGATGAAAGTAGAATTCATATCTGGTTAGGGTCCAGGTTGTACATAGGCTTGCTGGGGAAATGTGAAATCGACCGTATTTGGTCGGGTCTGGGCCTTACAGTGTTGTAAACTGTTGTCTAGAGATAAGGGAGAAGGAACCTGGATAGTAGGGTTACTTCGAAATGAAAGCCTGGATAATAGGGCTTATGGGAAGGAACATGTGTAGTAGGGTTACTTCAAAATGAAAGCCTGGATGGTAGGGCTATGAGAAGGAACCTGGGTATTAGGGTTACTTCGAGATGAAAGCCTGGATAGTAAGGCTATGAGAAGGAACCTGGGTAGTAGGGTTACTTCGAAATGAAAGACTGGATAATAGGGCTATGATAAGGAACCTGGGTAGTAGGGTTACTTCGAGATGAAAGCATGGATAGTAAGGCTATGAGAAGGAACCTGGGTAGTAGGGTTACTTCGAAATGAAAGCCTGGATAGTAGGGCTATAAGAAGAACCTGGGTAGTAGGGTTACTTCGAGATGAAAGCCTGGATAGTAGGGCTATGAGAAGGAACCTGGGTAGTAGGGTTACCTCGAGATGAAAGCCTGGGTAGTAGGGCCATGAGAAGGAACCTGGGTTGTAGGGTTACTTCGAAATGAAAGTCTGGATAGTAGGGCTATGAGAAGGAACCTGGGTAGTAGGATTACTTCGAGATGAAAGCCTGGGTAGTAGGGCCATGAGAAGGAACCTGGGTAGTAGAGTTACTTTGTTTGATCATGTAGATTAGTTGACCCGCTTAGTTTCGGGAATTGATTTTTTCATTAGCTGTCTGTAGATATGATATGTATAATTGCTGGAATTGTTGGTGATAATTGTCTTTCCTGAAAAGATAACAGGATTAATCATATGTGATGCATGAAATACGTTGTGGGATGATGTTCTCAAAATAAATGAGATTATGCTGTATGTGACATGTGTGCGCATGTCATGATGTATGAACATGAGATGTTATTTGTGACATATCCGAGTCTAGGAAAATAAACCCCTGACTGCTGCTGGAGAATATAGCATTTCTGACTGTTGTAGAGAACTGTGGTTCTTCTACTTCCGTTGGAGATGGTGAACGGAAATGACTGTGCCGGAGATTTGCTCTTTGTTGTTTGTGAATATTCTGCCAGGGAGAGACTTTGTTCGAGAATAGCTCTACGGGGGAATGACTCTTGTTAAGCTCTGTTGAGGATTAAGCTTTTGTATCTAGAGAAACAAACTCTGCTTGGGGAGATGATAATTTATGATGATCCGCTCGCGATCATGCAATTCGGCCGGGGGATATAAATGTCAGGTTTCTGGACGACCCTGGAGAGGGATATTACTTCCCATTTTGAGAGAACTGATATCAATGCTTTGATTACCTTTACTCTATGGGGAATACATATGTTACAAGGTCACATGTATTGATGACTGTGCTCCAAAGCCGTTTCTGCCCTGGTACCTGCTGGATAGAGTAACTGTTGGGTTTGACATTTCTTATTTTTGCCCCTGTTTCTGGAATTACGAGTAATTGTCTTTTGTTTCTTTATGTAAATATTTATGAGCAGCAATGATATTTAAATGAATATGTCAATAATAAATCAATGGACGTTCTTGCAAAATAAAACAGAAAAAATAAAAACTCAAAGTTTCTTATGAAAATGGTTTTGTATTGATTTTTTGAAGTTGGCCTGTAATAGGCGTTTTTGTACAAGGAGGCTGATGTTATAGTAAGATAACGCCACCGTAAAAATAGAAGTTATACAACATTGTGTAAAAATAAAACATCTATGTACAACAATCACATTGGGTTCCAATTCTGCTATCGCTGATATGTCTTCAAGCGTCTCATCACTTTGCTGCTTGTCCGAAGGTGATTAGGTTGATCGATGCTATTTGAGCTTGACAATCGATGCTAAGGTCAGATTGCAGGGTGATCCAATGGGACATAGTGATACGCTTTTCATCCCTAACTTTTGCCTAGACTGCCCTTTCGGGTTTTCAGTCCACCGGGATACCCTTTTTTTCCCAAGTCGCCTTTTCAAGTTTTCGACTTGCCGGGTGTACATATTTTTCATTTTCATCCCTTATTTTTTCCCGAACCCTTTTGGTTCGCCGGGAAGCCCTTATTTTTTCCTAGGCCATTCGACCTAGCGGGTCTTTTATCATGCGTAGTATCTTTTCACTATGTCTGCATTGACAGGGTGAGGAAGGTCGTCACCGTCCATGGTGGTCAGGATCATGGCCCCACCCGAGAAAATGTTTTTAACCATAAATGGCCCTTCGTATGTGGGAGTCCATTTGCCCCTGGGGTCACCTTGCGGCAGTATGATACGCTTGATCACTAGATCCCCGACTTGATATTCTTGACGCCTGACTTTCTTGTTAAAAGCCTTGATCATTTGCTTTTGATACGTTTGACCATGACAGACAACAATAAGTCTCTTCTTATCAATCAGATTCAGTTGATCAAGTCGAGTCTGGATCCAATCATCTTCATTCAGACATGCATCCTTCATGATTCTCAGAGAAGGGATCTGGACCTCAATGGGTAGGAATGCCTCCATGCCATATACCAGAGAGTAGGGTGTTTCCCCTGTCGACGTCCTTGCTGAGATACGGTACCCATGCAGAGCAAATGGTAACATCTCATGCCAGTCTTTATATGTCACCGTCATCTTCTGTACAATTTTCTTGATGTTCTTGTTAGCTGCTTCAACAACGCCATTCATCTTCGACCGGGAGGGAGAAGAGTTATGATGTTGTATCTTGAACTGCTTACAGAGTTCGATGATCATCGTGTTATTTAGATTCGTACCATTATCGTTGATAATTCTCTCTGTCACACCATACTGACAAATCAGGTTATGCTTGATAAACCGCGCCATAACACTCTTGGTAACAGTAGCAAAAGAGGCCGCCTCAACCCATTTCGTGAAGTAATCGATGGCCACCAGGATGAAACGATACCCATTAGAGGCGGTGGGCCTGATTTCTCCGATCATGTCGATGCCCCACATTGCAAAGGGCCACGGAGCTGCCAAGACATTCAAAGGAACCGGAGGCACATGCACCTTATCAGCATAAATTTGGCATTTATGACAAGTTCGGGAATGTTGATAACAATATGCTTCCATAGTGGACCAATAGTATCCTTCCCGTAGGATCTTCTTAGCCATGGTATGTCCACTGGAATGGGTTCTGAAGGTACCTTCATGTAGATCTGTCATGATTCTCTCTACTTTGCTCTTGTCTACACACTGTAGTAAGGTATAATCATGGTTGCGCTTGTAGAGGATTGCATTATTGAGGAAGAATTTCGCAACGAACCTTCTCAGAAACTTCTTATCATTGACAGATTCCCCCTTGGGATACTGTTGAGTCTCGAGATACTTTTTTACCTCATGAAACCAGGGTTTGTCTACCACCTCTTTAGTATCAATCTCACAGCAGTGCGCTGGTTCATCCAACCTTTCAATGGTGATTCGGGGAGTTTCGTTGTCCCACCTAACTTTGAACATATAAGACATGGTAGCTAGCACGTCCTCTAACTGATTCTCCTCTCTTGGGGAAATGTTCAAAAGTTACCTCCTCAAAGTATGGGAGCAATTTCAGTACGTGCTCTTTGTATGGGATGAGATTCGGATGCTTCGTATCCCATTTGCCTTTGATCTGACTTATCACTAAGGCTGAATCCCCGAAGACATTTAGGAACTTGATTCTGAGGTCAACAGTGGCTTTGAGACCCATGATGAAGGCTTCATACTCCGCCATGTTGTTAGTGCAATTGAAACATAATCGGGCAGTGAAAGGAGTGTGACAGTCCTCAGGAGATATGATTACAGTGCAAATGCCATTACCGAGTGTGTTCGAAGCTCCATCAAAAACCATAGTCCATTGGGATCCTTTCTCAGGTCCTTCATCCGGTCCATGTCCTTCGTAGTCAGTCACCAGCATAATGTTCTCATCCGGGAACTCAAAATTCATGGACTGGTAGTCATCCATGGCCTGATGAGACAAATGATCAGCCAATACACTCCCCTTAATTGCTTTATGGGTTGTATATTGTATATCATATTCAGTTAAGATCATTTGCCATCTCGTTATTCTTCCGGAGAGTGCGGGCTTCTCGAAGATGTATTTGATTGGATCCATCTTAGATATCAACAAAGTAGTGTGGGTCAACATATACTGTCTCAGCCGTCGTGCAGCCCATGCAAAAGCATAATAAGTTTTCTCGAGCAATGAGTATCCTGTCTCACAGTAGGTAAACTTTTTGCTAAGGTAGTATATTGCATGCTCTTTTCGACCAGACTCGTCATGCTGCCCCAGCACATACCCCATTGAATTATCTAGCATTGTTAAGTATAATATCAAAGGTCTTCCTTCAACCGGAGGCATCATAATTGGCAGTTCTTAAAGATATTCTTTGATCCTTTCGAAAGCAGTCTGGCATTCGTCATTCAACTTTAGCACTTGATCTTTCTTCAGAAGCTTGAAGATGGGCTCACAAGTAGAAGTCAGATGTGAAATGAACCTGGCGATATAATTCAAGCGTCCTAAGAAACCTCTAACCTCCTTTTCAGTACGGGGAGCCGGCATCTCTTGTATGGCCTTTACCTTTGTGGGATCTACCTGAATACCTTTGTCACTGAAGACGAAACCCAAAAGCTTAGCAGACCTTACCCCGAAGGTGCACTTGTTCGGATTCAACCTCAACTTGTATATCTTCAACCTGTCGAACAACTTTTGTAGATGATCGAGATGTTCCTCTTTGGTTTGAGACCTGGCTATCATGTCATCAACATAAACCTCGATCTCGTGTTGAATCAAATCATGGAACAAAGCGACCATGGCTCGCTGATAGGTTGCCCCAGCATTCTTCAACCCAAAAGGCATCACCTTGTAACAGAAGGTGCCCCACTGTGTGAAAAAGGTCATCTTCTCCATGTCTTTAGGAGCCATCTTGATCTGGTTGTAGCCAGAGAAACCATCCATGAAGGAGAAGATTTTGTGATGCGTGGTGTTGTCAACCAGAACATCAATATGGGGAAGCGGGAAGTCATCCTTGGGGCTTGCCCTATTCAGATATCTGTAATCCACATACATATGTACCTTGTCGTCCTTCTTAGGTATCGGAACGACGTTAACAACCCATTACGATTAGGAGGTGACAGCTAAGAAACCTGCTTCGAACTGCTTCATGACCTCTACCTTTATCTCCTCTGACATTTTAGGGTGCATACGGCAGACCTTCTATTTAACCGGAGGACAATCCTCTTTAGTTGGGAGATGGTGTACCACGATTTCAGTGTCTAAACCAGACATGTCTTCATATGACCAGGAAAAAATCTCAACGTAGTCGTGCAACATTTGTATCAACTGCTGTTTGAACTTAACTTCTAGATTTGCGCCGATCTTGACTTCTTTTCTGTCCGTCTTTGTGCCCAAGTTTATTGTCTCAATTGGCTCTTCATGAGGCTGTATAGTCCTCTCTTCTTGTTGTAATAGTCTAGCTAGTTCCCCAGGCACCTCACAATCATTCTCACCTTCGTCCTCGACTCGGTTGATCGAATTCTCGAAGTCATAGCTGGTATTAGCAAGATTGTTATCAATCGGATCCATAGTGGATATGGATCTACAGTTTGATATGTGCGTGTGTGTAAGAGCATAGCTGAATTGATAAAGTAAAAACAGAAGAAAAAAAAGAGAGCACAAAATTTGTATGCAAAGAATGTCCAATGCTTCATTGATGATATATGAAATGACATATAATAACCCTCACAGATAGAAACATTGTGCCTCGGGTAAGACACAAGGCCAAAAAGTTTTAAAAATTGTTCATTACAAATTCAGAACATAAGTAAGACAATTACTTCAGAATAAAAGAAACTGGAATAAAATCTCACTGTCTTCAATAGCGTTGACCCCACGATTGCTGATGCGTAAGGGAGGTCCTCCAGCCCGAGTGCGTCAAACAACCCTTTGAGCCCCTGAAGTAAAGCCAAAACCAAATTTGCCAGTTTTGTGAGTAAAATCAGGGAGCCGTCCCCAATTGGTACACCCACCTTCTTCAACCACTGTTCTGGCATCCTTGAGAGAAGCCATCCTCAAAGGAAGTTTGGTACTGGTGATAGTTTCGGTTGACGCCAAAATCTGGGGAACCTCTTCAAATTTTTAACAAGGGGTCTCTATGAATTCCCCGTCCATCTCCACATACCTGAAGGAGTTCAGGTGGCTCACCATATATTCCTCTTCGCCATGCACAGTGATTATCTTCCCCTTCATCGGATACTTTAACATTTGGTGTAGTGTAGAAGTAACAGCCCCAACTTCATGGATGCAAGGACGATCCAATAAACAAGAGTACGATGGCCTGATGTGCATCACGTAGAAGGTGGACTTAAAAGTTTGAGATTCTACTTTGACATGGATGTCCACCTCCCCATGCACCATTCTCTTCGACCCGTCAAAAGCCCTTACCACAATGTTACTGGGTTTTAGGGTCAAGCCTTCACAATCCAAACGATCAAGAGCCTTCTTAAGAAGCACATTCAGGGAAGACCCAGTATCCACCAGCATATGAGCCATGGTAGTGCCCCTACATTCGATCGAGACATGCAGAGTGTAATACGCTGGCAGAACTGACTGTTTGAATGTTGGTTTGCGTTTTGCGTTTCGTATTTGCAAAATGTCGCGGTAAGCAAGAGTCGCCACCGACTTTTATTTCATCCAACCGAAAAGGAAAAAAGTACAGAAAAAAAATCCTTTTTAAAGATATTTTGAGTATGAGGGGTAGATTATAGAAAGGGAAGGTGTTAGCACCCTTTCTATCCATGGTTTTCCATGGGCTCTTAGGTACTTTCTCATCTTTTGAAATTGCTTGTGTATGTGCTTTGTTTTGAAAAGTTTTAACTTTGTGATAACCCTTGTATCAGTCCTCAAAAGTGTGACGAAGTTTGTTTTGAAAGTTAGTTTGAAATGTGTAAGTGTGAAGAGTTCTGATTTCAGCAAGTACCTACTAGCATCTACCTACTTGAAAAAAGATTGTTTCTATACTTTTTTCCTTTAGACAGCGCTATCCTACCATTGAGAAATAGATAGCACCTTCGTTGGAGTTGTAAGGGTTAATTCGAAAGAGACGTACGATCACTAAAGAAATGTTAGGACACATTAGTAATAACCCTAGAGTGTTAAGATCATATTCGAGGCAACATTTCCGAAGCAACATTTTCGAGGCAACATCAGAACGGGACATTTGATCCTTTTTTAGACAGAAGGGTAACCACTAAGACACCCTACACTTAATGATCGTTTACCTAAGGCAACTGAAGTGTGAGTATACCCTAAGAGTGATATGTGCGAGTGGTCTGTTTTCAATTATTTAGTCTTTGAACATTAGGGTTTTCTAACTGGATTAATTTGTCATGCATTCTTATCATACAATCCTATTAGCATACATCTAAACAGTCAAATATTCGCGAGAATTACAATGCAAGAAAGTAAATCTACGCTATTACAAGGCTTCGGGAAGGGGGATTAATTACATAGCCAAAAACCCGAGAAAAAGTGATAAATAAAAAGCCCTAGATTAAACTATTACAAACCATGAGCATTTACAGAAATATTGGTAAAAATAATAATACGCGCGCGATGAATCGAATGCGGAGCAACTAGGGTTTTGACCCTTGCCCAAACCTAATTTCGATTGATTAAAAAAATGTTTTGGTTTTGTTATTTTAATAAAATAAAGAAATCATTAAAGAAAATCCTAATTCTAACTAATTTTAAATTTAGAAAAAAAATAAATTAACTTATTCTAAAACCTATTTTTGTATTTTTATTTATTTGAGAAAAAGGGGAAAATAAAATTAAAAGTTAACCTAATTTCTATTTTTGATTTTTATTTATGAAAAACAAATTATAATTTCCTAAGTTAACCTAAATTAAAATTAATTTTGATAAATAATAAAAAAATTAATCCTAATTTTGTGAATTATTGATTTTATGACTTTTATGAAAAATAATTAATTTGTGAATTAAAATAAATAAAAATAAATATTAAATAGAATAATAAAAAAAGAACGAAATAAGAAAAAAGTGGTGGGCCTGTACTAGCAATTATGGGGGGGGGGTGCGTTGTGGAATTCTGAGCCCAAATAAGCCAGGCCCGTTTGACTTTGTTGGATTTGATGCACATGTTGACTTAGGGTGCATGATAGACCTTCAGTGGAAGGCGTTAGATCCTGGCTAGCTGATGGATCTGACGATTGGATCTTAATGTCTCATGATGGACTCCAAAGGGCGTGACGCACTGGAACCTATAAAGAAAATCAGAAAAAATGTAAAAGTACCACGCCTGGGGTCAAACCCAGGACGTGTACCTTATAGACTCTCCCTCTTGCCAATTGCGATGGAATGTTAGTCATGATATTAACGAAATAAATAAAACATGAATGAAAACAAGGTGCTAGATCCAGATCAGCAAATAATTGCACGCGTCAGCAAGCATGGGCCAATCAAATGGGGTGAGAGAAAGTCATCGTTTGATTCAGCCAATGGAATTATGAGAAACGGCCACGCAAGCTGGTTGACCAGAGACCGGCCAGTCCAACCACCGGAGATGGTGGTTTCCACCATCTTCTTCGGTGGGCCACCTGAAAATATTAGTTAAACTGAAAAACAAATGATGCCAACTGCGTTAAAAAGATCCCCTGATCACGATTTTGGCCTTTAAATCAACTAATTCCCTATGCATCACTAGATTCAAACTTGAAAACCTAACCACGGTCAACAATGGCATAACATGATCCTGGGTATTAGCTTCGCATGTGATACGTTCAAACACACATAAACATCATTAGAAACACATGTGTATGATCAATATGAATTTATATCAAGTATTGCGCGAGTTTGAGGTCAAAGAAGTTTTACCAATGGTGAGACACGAATATGATATTTTGAGGATGCTACAGGCTTTGCAAATGGTCTGGTTTCAACCCTGGTAATCTCAGCAAGATGATGGGGCGATTGGAATCGAGGGATAGAGGTTAACCAAGGTGTTTGAAGATTGAAGACTTCTTTCAAATTTTTGGAATCTTCTTTCTCCTTTCTTGGCCGGCTGCGCGTGTTCTCTTTCAAATTTTTGGGTTTGACACCTTTATTTATATGTGAGGCCAACAATAGGTTAACATTCTTGGAGCAAATCCAAAGAGATATGGAATTTTCAATTTTGCTTCAGATCTCTTTATTTTCAAATATCTCTTTCCCTTTCATAGCATGGCACGATTTTTGTCTATTTTCAGCATATTTGGTCCATCATTCAATGCAAAAATCAAATCCATATTATTTATCTAATTTAATTTGATTTTTCTAATGATTGAAACCAAAAAAAATCAAATAAATAAGACAACAATGCATGGATGGTTTTATGGGTCGTGGACCACATTGTGATTAAGGTGCAAACATAAAAAGTTGGGCCCGTTTAGCAAAAAATGTAAATTTGAGCATATTTGACTTTTAGCCATTTTGCAAAAAAGGTCAACTTGGCCAATGCATAAATTTCTCAATTTTGACGCTAGAGAGGTGTTCTTGGACTTTTTAGAAATATTAGGATGTCCTCTAAGCAACCCTTTTGGTCTCATCTCAATTGAGTCTTCCATGTTCATGTATGAAGCTTTGACCCAAAAGGTGTTTTTGTTGACTTTTCAAAATGACCTATAATGTCAAAATCCATATCTTTTTGTGAGTACATATTTTGAGCTTGGGAGATGAAGATGAATTGTAGGTAATTGCATCCTCTTCAAAATGATATTTGAATGGGTCATTTCTGATAAAGTATGAGAGAGTTATGCTTGGTCAAAGTTGGGTTGACTTTTCCTACAAAACCCTAATTTAGCAACTTTTGGGTTTTGATGAATTGTGAACAATCCTTGATGAATCATGATCAAACCTTTATCAAATCATGAATGATACTTCAAAATGAGGATGTTGACCAAAAATCTTGAAGTTTGATTATATGTGAGCCACAATTGACTTTTGACCTAACACTATCGATTTTTTGGCCTTTGAGCAATTGACTGAGCAAACTTCCTCTACAAGGCTTGAAACATGACATGGATGATCTTTAGAACATATTAGGACAATGGTTAGCATTTGGGATCCTTTAGACTCAAGCATCTTGATGCAAAATGAAACCCTAATTTGAGGTAGATTGCCTTGGGAGAGAGTTTGTCTGGTCAACCCTTGGACTTCCTTGGGCAATTTGAGGACCTCACTTGACATGTATTGAGAAATATGGGAGGGAAAATTTTGGGGTACAACAGCTGCCCCTGTTCAATCTTCTTAAACCTGAGGATGTAGATTGGCGTGTCTGCCTTTCGTGATCTGAAGGTGGAAGATGATTGAACACTAGAATGCCCAGAAATTTGTACTCGCATGAAGTGATACTTGACTTATGCTATCAGGAATGGGCTTATAGATGCCATTTGGAAGTTGCTAGAGAATTGTCAGATATGGGCTTAAAGAAGCCATCCGAAGAAGTATCGATCGCACAAGAGATTCCTTTGCAAGAACCCGTATACCTATTGTCTGAGGAGAACTCCACCGGGGAATGATGGTCTCTGTCTTGGGGGAAATAGAGTTTTTAGGAGCTTCAGTTGTCCGTTACTCTATTGGGGAATAACTCCGGTTTGGGAAGCGGAAGTGAACTGTATGTTTGGTCGGGGTATATGCTGCATCGCGACTTACTGGGGAAATGCAAAACCAATCTCATTTGATCGGATCTCGGTATTACAGTGTTGTGGACTGCTGTCTGAGGGATAAGAGAGGAAGAACCCAGATAGTAAGGTTTTGATAAGGAACCTGTATAGTAGTGTTACTTCGAGATGAAAGCCTGGATAGTAGGTCTGTGAGAAGGAACCTGGATAGTAGGGTTACTTCGACATGAAAGCCTGGATAGTAGGGCTGTGAGAAGGAACCTGGATAGCAGGGTTACTTTGACATGAAAGCCTGGATAGTAGGGTTGTGAGAAGGAACCTGGATGGTAGGGTTACTTCGATATGAAAGCCTAGATAGTAGGGCTGGGATAAGGAACCTGGATAGTAGGGTTACTTCGATATGAAAGCCTGGATAGTAGGGTTGTGAGAAGGAACCTAGATAGTAGGGTTACTTCGATATGAAAGCCTGGATAGTTGAGCTGTGAGAAGGAACCTGGATGGTAGGGTTACTTCAATATGAAAGCCTGGATAGTAGGGCTGTGAGAAGGAACCTGGATGGTAGGGTTACTTCGACATGAAAGCCTGGATAGTAGGGCTTCTGAGAAGGAACCTAGATGGTAGGGTTACTTCGACATGAAAGCCTGGATAGTAGGGCTGTTGAGAAGGAACCTGGATAGTAGGGTTACTTCGATATGAACGCCTGGATATTAGGGCTACTGAGAAGCAACCTGGATAGTAGGGTTACTTCGATATGAAAGCCTGGATAGTAGGGCTGTGAGAAGGAACCTGGATAGTAGGGTTACTTCGATATGAAATCCTGGTTAGTAGGGCTGCTGAGAAGGAACCTGGATAGCAGGGTTACTTCGATATGAAATCCTTGATAGTAGGGCTGTGAGAAGGAACCTGGATAGTACGGTTACTTCGATATGAAAGCCTAGATAGTATGGCTGCTGAGAAGGAACCTGGATAGCAGGGTTACTTCGATATGAAAGCCTGGATAGTAGGGATGCTGAGAAGGAACCTGGATAGCAGGGTTACTTCAATATGAAAGCCTGGATAGTAGGGTTGTGAGAAGGAACCTGGATAGTAGGGTTACTTCGATATGAAAGCCTGGATAGTAGGGCTGCTGAGAAGGAACCTGGATAGCAGGGTTACTTTGATATGAAAGCCTGGATAGTAGGGTTTTATGTAGGAACCTGGATGGTAGGGTTGCTTCGGAATGAGTTTGGGTAAAACTGCAGAGGGAACCTGGGAAAGGTTGTTCTTGTCGCGCCGATGATTACTCTGTTTAGCTTCGAGTGTTGATCATGGACCTGCTGGAAATTGTTGATAATAACTGTCTTTCCTGAAAGAAATACAGGGTTAGTTATATGTGATGCATGAGATGCATTGTATAATGACGTTCTCAAAATAAATGAGACTATGTTATATGTGATGTATGGACATGTCATGATGTACGGACATGAAATGCTGTCATAACAATCTGAATTTGGGAAAATAAATCCCTGATTGCTATAAAAAACATAGTTCCTCTACTACTGTCGGGGATGGTAAACAAAGATGATTATGCCGGGGATTTGCCCCTTGTTTACGGATATTCTGCTGAGGAGAGACTCTATTTGAGAACAATTCCGCGGGAGAATAACTCTGTTGGAGAGGAGATACTCTGGTGATAGATCTGCTGACTTGGAGAAATAAACTCAGCTGGGGATGAATTTCTATTGCTGGTGATAATGAATTCTGTTGGAGATTGAATTTCTGCTTGTGAAAGAAATAACCTCTGCCTGGGGAAGAATTTACCGACTCACTCGCGGTTGTGAACCTCGGCTGGGGAGAGTTAATGTCCTGTTTGGGACAACTAACATCACTGTCTTTGGATACTTTTTACTTTGTGGGGATTGTTTGTACCACTACTCATATTCTTAAGCTGGCTCTATCCCGATACCTGAAGGGAAGAGTAACTGTAAGGTTTGGGCACCTCTTGTTTGTCCCTGTTCCTGGAATTACGAGTAATCGTCTTTTGTTTTTTCATGTAAATATTAATGAACAGCAATTATTTTCAAATGCATATATCAAAAATGAATCATTGGACATTCTTGCAAAACAAAACAGAAAAAGAAAAACAAATTGGACTTTCTTGTGAAAATGAATTGTATTGATTTGAAGTTAGCCTGTAATAGGAGTTTTGTATAAAGAGGCTGACGTCCTAGTAAGAGAACGCCGCCAAGAGATGGAAATTACAACTTGTGTTAAAGAAAGAAAAAACAGCTATGTGAAATGATCCTATCGGGTTTCAACTCTGCTATTGCCTTTATATCTTCAAGCGTCTCATCACTTTGCTACTTGGTCAAAGGTTGATCAGATTAATTGGCGCCGTCCGAGCTTGATAGTTGATACCAGAGTCTGGTTGCAAGATGATCCAATGGGACATAGTGATACACTTTAATCCCTAATTTTTGCCTGGACCGCCCTTTCGGGTTTTCGGTCCACCGGGATACCCTTTTTTACCCAAGTCACCTTTTCAGATTTTCGACTTGCCGGGTGTACAGTTTTTTTTATTTTCATCCCTTACTTTTTCCCGAACCCTTTTGGTTCGCCGGGAAGCCCTTATTTTTGCCTAGGCCATTCAACCTAGCGGGTCTTTGATTATGCGTAGTATCTTTTCACTATGTCTGCATTAACGGGGTGAGGAAGGTCGTCGCCATCCATGGTGATTAGAATCATAGCCCCTCCCGAGAAATTGTTCTTAACCACAAATGGCCCTTCGTATGTGGGGGTCCATTTTCCCCTGGGATCACCTTGCAGTAGTATGATGCGTTTGATCACTAGATCCCCGACTTAAAATTCTTGACATCTGACTTTCTTGTTAAAATCCTTGATCATTCGCTTTTGATACATCTGACCATGACAAATAGCAGTAAGTCTCTTTTCATCGATTAGATTCAGCTGATCAAGTCGGGTTTGGATCCAGTCATCTTCGTTCAAACCTACATCCTTCATAATCCGGAGAGAGGGTATCTGGACTTCGATGGGTAGGACGGCCTCCATGCCATATACCAAGGAATAAGGTGTTTCCCCTGTCGGTGTCCTCGCTGAGGTACGGTACCCATGAAGAGATAATGGTAGCATCTCGTGCCAGTCTTTGTATGTCACCATTATCTTCTGCACAATCTTCTTGATGTTCTTGTTAGTTTCTTCAACAGCGCCGTTCATCTTCGGCCGGTAGGGAGAAAAGTTATGATGCTGAATCTTGAACTGTTTGCAGAGCTCGGTGATCATCGTATTATTGAGATTTGTACCATTGTTAGTGATAATTCTCTCTGGTACACCATATCGATAGATCAGATTGTGTCGGATGAACCGCTCCACGACGTTCTTGGTTACTGTAGCGAAAGAAGCTGCCTCAACCCACTTTGTGAAATAATCAATTGCTACCATAATGAAATGATGCCCATTGGACGCAGTAGGTCTGATCTCGCCAATCATGTCAATGCCCCACATGGCAAAGGGCCAAGGAACTGTCAAAATATTCAGGGGAACTGGAGGCACATGCACCTTATCAGCATAAACTTGACACTTATGACAGGTTCGAGAGTGCTGATAACAATCGGCTTTCATAGTGGACCAGTAATATCCTGCCCATAGGATTTTCTTTGCCATGGTATGTCCACTGGAATGATTCCCGAAGGTACCTTCATGTAACTCTGTCATGATCCTTTCTTCCTCGCTCTTGTCTACACACCGTAGTAAAGTCGAGTCATGGTTATGCTTATAGAGGATACCATTACTGATGAAGAATTTTGCAGCGAATCTTCTCACAAACTTCTTATCATTAACAGATGCCCCCTTGGGGTATTCTTGAGCCTCAAGATACCTCTGTACCTCGTGAAACCAGTGTTTATCTGCTACCTCTTCAATCTCAATGTCAAAGCAGTGTACGGGTTTGTCCAATCTCTCAATGGTAATATGTGGAGCTTCATTGTCCCACCTGACTTTGAACATAGAGGACATGGTAGCTAGCGCGTCCGCCAACTGATTCTCTTCTCGTGGGAAGTGTTTAAAGGTTATCTCCTCAAAGTGTGGGAGCAATGTCAGTACATACTCTTTGTAAGGAATAAGATTCGGGTGCTTCGTATCCCATTCGCCTTTGATCTGACTTATCACCAGAGCGGAATCTCCGAATACACTCAAGAACTTAATCCTCAGGTCAATAGCAGCTCGAAGACCTAAGATACACGCTTCATACTCCTCCATATTGTTGGTGCAGTTAAAACATAATCGGGCGGTGAACGGTGTATGACAGCCCTCAGGAGATATGATTACAGTGCCAATGCCATTACCCAAAGAGTTTGAGGCTCCATCAAAATACATAGACCATCGGGATCCTTCCTCAGGTCCTTCATCCAGACCAGGTTCTTCGCAGTCGGTTACCAACATGATGTTCTCATCCAGGAACTCGAAATTCATGGACTGATAGTCATCCACGGCCTGATGTGCCAAATAATCTGCCAACACACTCCCCTTGATTGCTTTCTAGGTCGTGTATTAGATGTCGTACTTGGTTAAGATCATCTGCCATCTTGCTATCCTTCCGGAGAGAGCGGGCTTCTCGAAAATATACTCGATTGGATCCATTTTTGATATCAACAAGGTAGTGTGAGTCAGCATATACTGCCTCAGCCAGCGAGCAGCCCATGCCAAAGCGCGTCAAGTTTTCTCGAGCAATGAGTAATGAGTCTCACAGTTGGTAAACTTTTTGCTAAGGTAGTAAATAGCATAACTTTTTCGGCCAGACTCGTCATGCTGCCCCAACACACACCCCATTGAATTGTCCAGTACTGTCAAGTATAAAATCAAAGGTCTTCCTTCAACTGGAGGCATTAGAATTGGTGGTTCTTGAAGGTATTCTTTGATTCTTTCGAAATCGATATGGCATTCATCATTCCACTTTACCACTTGATCTTTTTTCAGCAGCTTGAAGATTGGCTCACAAGTAGCAGTCAAATGTGAAATGAACCTGGCGATGTAATTCATATGTCCCAAAAAACCTCTGACTTATTTTTATGTGCGGGGAGCCGGCATTTCTTATATGGCTTTTACTTTTGCAGGGTCCACTTGAATACCTTTATCACTGACAACAAAACCCAGAAGCTTAACCGACCTTACCCCAAAGGTACACACTCGTTCGGATTCAACCTCAGCTTGTATGTCTTCAACCTGTCAAACAGTTTCTGGAGATGATCAAGGTGTTCTTCCTCAGTCTGGGACCTGGCGATCATGTCATCAACATAAACCCCGATCTCGTGGTGAATCATATCGTGGAACAGAGCTACCATAGCTCGCTGATAAGTTTCCCCAACATTCTTCAATCCAAAAGGCATCACCTTGTAACAAAAAGTGCCCCACTGGGTAATAAAGGTTGTCTTCTTCATGTCTTCAGGAGCCATCTTGATCTGGTTATAGCCAGAAAAACCATCCATGAAGGAGAAGATCTTATGATGCACGGTGTTGTCGATTAAAGCATCGATGTGAGGAAGTGGGAAGTCATCCTTGGGGCTTGCCATATTCAGATCTCTATAGTCCACACACATCCGTACCTTATCGTCCTTCTTAGGTACCGGAACAACATTTGCCACCCACTGCAGATAAGAAGTGACAACTAAGAACCCTGCGTCGAACTGTTTCATGACCTCTGCCTTGATTTTCTATGACATTTCAGGGCGCATACGGCGGACTTTCTGCTTTACCAGAGGACAGTCTTCTTTAGTTGACAGTCGATGTACCATAATATCAGTGTCCAAACCAGGCATGTCTTCATAGAACAGGCGAAGATCTCAACATAGTCACGTATCATCTGTATTAACCATTGTTTGACACTAGGCTCCAGATTCGCACCTATTTTAACCTCTTTCCTGTCTTCCTTTGTACCCAAATTCACTGACTCCACTGGCTCTTCATGAGGCTGTATGGCCCTCTCTTCCTACTGTAATAGTCTAGCAAGTTCTCCAGGCACCTCACAATCATCCTCACCTTCGTCCTCGGCTTGGTTGATCGGATTTTTGAAGTCATAACTGGCAGTAGCAGAGTCGTTATCAATGGGATCCAGAGTGGATATGAATCTGTATTATGATACGTGAGTGTGTGTAAGAGAATAGATGTTTTGATAAAGTGAGAGACAGAAAATAAAAACAAGGAGCGCAAAATTTGTAATGCAAGAAACGTCCAATGCTTTATTAATGATATATGAAAATGACAAATAATAAGCCCTCACAAGCAAAGCCAAGGTGCCTCGGGAAAGGCACTGGGCCACAAAGTTTCAAACTGTTTATTACAAATCTTAAAACAAAAGTCAATTACTGCGGAATAAAAGAAACAGGTATGAAGTCTTTCGCCGTCTAGTTATTCAGTCCACCATTGGTTGTTGGGTAGATCCAGCTGTCGATGTCTGAATCTTCTTCATTGTCTTCAATTGCATTAACTCCCCAATTGCTGATGTGTAGATGAGGTCTTCCAATCCGTGCGTGCCTAACATCCTTTTGAGCCCCTGTAGTAAATCTCAAACCAAATTTGTCAGTTTTGTGAGTGAAATCAGGGAGCTGACCCTAATTGGTACACCCACCTTCTTAAATTACAGCCCTGGCGTCTTTGAGAGAAGCCATCTTCAGCGGAGGTTTGCTGGTAGTAACTTTAGTTGATGTCGAGAACTGAGGGACTTCTTCGAAATTTTGACAAGGGGTTTCTATGAATTCCCCATCCATCTCCACGTAGCGGAAGGAATTGAGATGACTTACCATATACTCCTCTTCACCTCGCACCGTGACAATTTTTCATTTCACCAGATATTTCAACATTTGATGGAGAGTGGACGTAACTTCCCCAGCCTTATGAATCCAAGGGTGACCCAGCAAGCAAGAATACGATGGTTTGTTATCCATCACGTAGAAGGTGGACCCAAAGGTCTGAGAACCCACTTTGACAGGGATGTCCACCTCCACGTGAACCATTCTTTTTGATCCATCAAAAGCCCTTACCACAATGTTACTCGGCTTTAGAATCAAACCTTCACAATCCAGACGGTTTAACGCTTTCTTTGGCAGAACATTCAATGAGGATCCAGTATCTACAAGCACATGGGCCATAGTGGTGCCCCTGCACTCGATCGAGACATGTAGAGCATCATTATGATTCCTCCCCTTAGCAGTCAGATCCGCATCTGAAAATCCTAGCCCATTGTCAGCAGTTAGGCTAGCCACACAATCTTTGAACTGATCTGCATAAGTCTCCTGCAGCACATGCGTAGTCTTGAGAAACGCAATCAAAGCCTTTGCGTGGGCTTCTAAACATAATAGCAGAGATAACATAGAGATTTTTGATGGGGTCTTCCCCAGCTGCTCGACTACATTGTAGTCGCTCTTCTTGATAATTTTCAATACTTCCTCTATTTCTTGCTTAGAGGTTTCCACAATGATTTTCCTAGGTGCCTCCGTCCGGGCAGACTCACCTATGATTTCTTTGCCCCGAGTCCTAGATGACTCAGCGACAGGGGTGATGACTGGAGTAGGAACTAGAACAGCAGTTAATGTACTGGTAGATGGGATGACAACAAGTTTGTGGACAGTCGGAGGGGAAATATCGGGAGAAAAGAGTCTTCCACTTCTGGTGACTTAGCTAGCCCCGACAATACTACTGAGATCAGTATCAGCTTCTTTATTCTTCAAGTCTTGTTTAATACCATGGCAATACAAATCAGCACCATAGTGCCATGGGACAGCCTTGTCTGAAGTGTATGGGATGGGACCAAGAATGGTGATTATTAGCGGAGAAATTCTTGGAATAGGTGTAATCCTAACAGGTTTTCTCGAGCAAACCTTGGAAGGATTGGCGGAAATGGTTATAATGGCAACGTCTTCAGAGGGAATGACGGGAATCATAGTCTTCTCGAACAAAATCTCTTTATTATCCATCAGGCGCTGGACACCTGACTTCAACAAACGAAAACCAGTAGGCATAATTGAACACATGTGGCAACCTTCACCACAACCAGGAAATAAACCGGCCAACAACAAATTCTTCTTAACGGTCATAAGAGGAGTAGAAATCTCTTCCATAGAGGTCACAAACAAATCAGTGTCAACAACATTCACTCCATGACCATGTTTGGGCATGGGAGAAGTTATG
Source organism: Vicia faba (assembly GCA_948472305.1). Lineage (NCBI taxonomy): Eukaryota > Viridiplantae > Streptophyta > Magnoliopsida > Fabales > Fabaceae > Vicia > Vicia faba. The sequence continues at coordinate 1,556,044,071 of OX451738.1, read as the reverse complement.
ACATTCGGCTTTTCAGGAGTATCAAACTCCATCTCCTTGGTTTGATCAAGTCTTGCACCTTATTTTTCAGGTCCCAACAATCATTTGTATCATGACCTGGACTTTCATAGTGATAGGCGCAACGTGCATTCGAGTTATAGTGGGGAGATGTGGTGTTGGGGTTCTTCGGGGTTTCCCTCAGAGTTACTAGATTGGTCTTCAATAATTATGGTAAAATTTGAGACAGAGTCATATTGAGTCGGGTGAACTGCTTTTGTGGTCTTTCCACCCTTTGTTGATTGTTGCATTATGGAGAAACTGTTGGTCTTGATATCACTACAGCATTTACCGTTTGACGGTGTTCATATCTGCTCTGGCCCCTTAGGCCATAAACTACACTGGCTTCCTTCTTACTGGTGAAAGGCTTCTTTGTTGCACTTAACGAAACATCCTTCTGTATTTTTCCACTTCGAATGCCAGCCTCTACTCTTTCTCCAGTCAAAATCAACTCAATGAAACCAGATGACGAGTTGCCAATCAAGTGATTGAAAAATGGACCAGATAGCGTCCCTAGAAACATGTCTACCAACTCCCTATCGGACAAAGGGGGTTGGACTCTTCCAGCCAAGTCTCTCCACTTTTGAGCATAGTCTTTAAAGCCTTCACCTGCACCCATGGACATACCCTGAAGCTGAGTACGAGTGGGAGCAAGGTTTGCATTATACTGCTACTGCTTGTAGAAAGAAGCAACAAGATCTTCCCAGTTTCAGACATTGACTCCTTCCAACTGGTAGAACCATTTAAGCTGAGTCCCTGACAGACTATCTTGAAATAAATGCACCCACAAATTTCTATCAGCAGTGTGGGGTTGGATTTTCCTGACATACGAACGAAGATGGAGTTTTGGACAGGATATTCCATCGTACTTGGCAAAAACCAGAGCTTTGAACTTATGAGGGATGACCACTCCTGATACCAGTCCCAATTCTTCGAAATCCAAACCAGGTATTTTCTGAATCTCCATAGAGCTCAGACGGTCCTCTATCTGCTTGTACCTATCTTCAGCAGGAGGATATTGCTCATCATCATAATCAGTACCGTCTTCAGAAACTGCAGAACTAGGGTCCTTTGCCTTTTCTTGGTTCTCTCCGTCTTTGGATGAGGAGGTCAGATCAGCTAGTTGTCTCAACCTTTCTCTGAATCTTCTACCCATGTTCAGAATACCGACCTTCTTCTTCTTCTTCTTCTTCTTCTCTTTCAGGATGAGGGTCTTCAGATCCTCTTGCCCTTTAGCCAGACTTATGAACATCTGTTGGAATTGGGCGTTCTGTGCCTGAAGATCTTTGATGGCTTGATCGGAAGACATTTCTGCTGAAATAAATAGCGAAGAAGATGAGAAACCTGTAAGGGTACCTGTAATGATGTGCATGATAATGGGATGCGCATGTAATGATTTCAAAGACTTTGGGAGATTTAAATTTGCAAACCAAAAATAAACAAAACTTTATTAGCTTAACTTGAAGGGTTCAACAATTCCTTTAAGGCGTTACAAAGAAGTAAATAAAACAGATCTAAAACTAGGAAAAGCAAAAATCAAAAGTCCCATGGTCGCTTCCTCTTTGTGCCAATATAGTCATTGATCACTCTTTCTTCCTCGAGCTGCCTGGTGAGCTTCAAAATCTTCCTTTCTTGCTCCTGGTACCGCTCCCGGTAAGTGTCCCGCTCATTCTTCAACTGAATCCAAGACCTTTGCAACTCCCCAGGATCAGTGGGCATGTAAGGATAGAGAACCGTGTAAGGAATGACCTCTTCATTAGTGGGCTCCACAATCACTGGTAATACGGCCTCATAGGGCATCCCAAGCTTCTAGGCACAATCTCGGACCCATTGGAGGTAAGGCTGCATAGGAAGAGAAGTCTTTGGTCCCAAATCTTGGGGGTCAGATCTGTTCACCATATCCCAAGCTCGTATAAACCTCCGACGATGCTCCTTAACATCCTCCTTGTAGTCAAATACAATGTCCTCAAGAAGTAGCTCATTGGGACCATCTCTCCGAGCACGACCAAATTATCACAAAGCTAGACAAGGATTATAAGTTATACCCCCTCTGATTCCAAGCAATGGGACATTAGGGGATCCCCCACAACGGTCAATAACAACGGTGTCTTCCATAGCCCGGGAACACCAAAGAATATTTGTGTGAGCAAGTGACATAATTTTGTACGACCAACCCAAACCTTCTTTGTTCTTCAGCACAGACTTAGGGAGGTGAAAAATAAACCACCTCGACAGCAACAACATGCAACACATGAGAGTCCCTCTTCTCCTCACGGTAAGAGTATAGAGGGCATACAAGATATCCCCAAGCAAGGTAGGCACAGGGTTGCGAGAAAGGAAAATCTTGACAGCATTCACATCTACAAAGAAGTCTGGATTAGGGAAGAGAACCAAACCATAGATAAGGAGAGCCAAGATATCTTCAAAAGCCTGAAAATCCAAATTATCCCAGAATAGATGAGCCTGGTCTATCAGAAATTTGGCTAGAAAACCTTCGACCCCGCTTTGTGTTTCCCAATTGGATACGACATCAGCCCGTTTCAAATGCAGAGCTGAGGTAATGTCTTCTAGTCTAGGAACTTCTTCCATACCTATGAAGGGTACATGTTCAAGGATGGATATGCCCAATAGACGAGAGAACTCTTCCAAGGTGGGTACCAGCTGGTAATCTGGAAAGGTGAAGCAATGATGCACAGGATCAAAGAACTGAAATAGTATGCTCATCTTCTGCTCATCAAGATTTGAAGTAACCAGGCTGAGAAGTTGATCGTGTCTCTTAATGAACATAGAAGTCTCAGAAACTCTTGAGGCTAGCTCTTTAAGTTGGGCAGGTATTTGCATAAAGTTGACTCGGATGGTATTTCTACGCACGAAAGCCATAATCTGTAAAACAGAACAAAGATAAATTCCCTTGGTCTTTGAAATGGTTAGTGTAATGAAGCATGAATGCCATGTTATGATGCATGATGTCATGATAAACCACAGGTATAGCAAGCAACAGGTATTGTAAATACAGTCAAATCACACAAAACCATTAGGTTTAAGGCTTGCATGAGGTCAAAGGTAGTACCCTCTTGAAGTTAAGTTGGTTTCAACCTGTCCTAGAAAAAGTAACCGGGTTCTAGAGGATCTCAATATCACTGACCATCCTCCATCGGTCATGGTTTCAGCTCACGCAATCTTTTCTTGCGGCCGGAACTATCTCGAGAGTATGGTCTCAATGAGTGTAGCATCGAGTAACAACTAGTTCCCAGCTTTACACCGAGGCCGGCTATCTCACTACTTTCTAATGGCCAAGTTGGTCGATTAAAGGTTCTAAGGTCAGTTGATGCTTAACGACACCATGCAGCGGCCCCGTATTCTCCTCGTTTCTCCATAAGGGATACTGGTACCAACCAATGTGCCACATCAATGTAGCTACTGCTTCAACCATATCGGTCTATGCCGTACAGTTCCCTCACAGTCTATTGCTACTTACCTAAAAGGTGTCCCTAGATCCGGGTTAGGATCTATAGTAACTACCAAACAAAACCCTTAAAAGTAAAGCAAACAAAGTAATCAAGAGAAGCAATTAAGATGAACTATATCCTAAGGTATACCCCACTTATGTTCCCCAGCAGAGTCGCCAGTTCTGTAATACGGTGGCAGAACCGACTGTTTGAATGCTGGTTTGCGTTTTGCGTTTCGTGTTTGCAAAATGTCGCGGTAAGCAAGAGTCGCCACCGACTTTTATTTCATCCAACCGGAAAGGAAAAAAGTACAGAAAAAAAATCCTTTTTTGAGATATTCTGAGTACGGGGGGTAGATTATAGAAAGGGAACGTGTTAGCACCCTTTCTATCCATGGTTTTCCATGGGCTCTTAGGTACTTGCTCATCTTTTGAAATTTCTTGTGTATGTGCTTTGTTTTGAAAAGTTTGGACTTCGTGATAACCCTTGTATCAGTCCTCAAAAGTGTGACGAAGTTTGTTTTGAAAGTGGTTTTGAAATGTGTAAGTGTGAAGAGTTATGATTTGAGCAAGTACCTACTAGCATCTACCTACTCAAAAAAAGATTGTTTTTATTCTTGTTTCCTTTAGACAGCACTATCATACCATTGAGAAATAGGTAGCACCATCGTTGGAGTTGTAAGGGTCAATTCGAAAGGGACGTACAATCACTAAAGTTATGATTATCTCTCCTAAAGGTTGCCACACTCCTTTCACTTCCAGACTATGCTTTGATTGCACGAACAACATGGCCGAGTACAAAGCGTGTATTTTAGGTCTGAAAGCTGCCATTGAATCGAGGATTAAGCATTTGAATGTGTTTGGGGATTCCGCTCTAGTGATTAGTCAAGTAAAAGGAGATTGGGACACTAAACACCCTAATCTCCTACCTTACAAGGAACTTGTGCTATCCTTGATTCCTCACTTCAAAGAGATCACCTTTGAGCACTTTCCTAGGGAAGAAAATCAGTTAGCCGACGCCTTGGCAACCATGTCTTCAATGTTCAAGGTCAGATGGGACAACGAAACCCCTATGATTACGATTGAAAGATTCGATGAGCCTGCGCACTGCTGTGAGCTTGACACTGACATAGAAAAGCCATGGTACCATGAGGTGATGAGATATCTCAAAGCATAAGAGTATCCCGAGGGAGCATCCATCAATGATAGAAAGTTCTTACGAATATTTTCAGCTAAATTCTTCCTAAGTAACGGGATATTATACAAGCGCAACCATGATTCAACTCTACTCTGATGTGTGGACAAGAAGGAGGCAGAGGAAATTATGGAAGACATGCACGATGGTCTCTTTGGTACTCACTCAAGCGGGTATACAATGGCCCAGGAAATCTTGAGGGATGGCTACTATTGGTCAACAATGGAGACTGATTGCCATCAACATTCAAGAACTTGTCACAAATGCCAAATCTAGGCTGACAAGGTCCATGTGCCTCCTATCCCTCTGAACGTCATGACTGCTCCGTGGCCATTTGCAATGTGGGGCATTGATATGATTGGAGAAATCAAGCCCACCGCTTCCAACAGACATCATTTCATTCTTGTCACTATCGACTATTTCACCAAATGGGTCGAAGCCGCCTCTTTTGCCTCAGTCACCAAGAATTTGGTAGCCAGATTCATTAAACATAACCTCATTTGCCGATATAGTATCCCCAAAAGGATTATCACCGACAATAGGACTAACCTCAATAATGCTATGATTACTGAGCTTTGCGCTCAGTTTAAGATCAAGCATCACAATTCTTCTCCATATAGACCCAAAATGAATGGCGTAGTCGAAGCAGCTAACATAAATATTAAGAAGATTATGCAGAAAATGGTAGTAACCTACAAGGACTGGCATGAGATGTTACTGTTTTCTCTACACGGCTATCGTACTTCAGCCAGGACATCAACTGGGGCAACTCCCTTTTCCTTGGTCTATGGCATGGAAGTTGTTATGTCAGTGGAAGTTCAAATTCCCTCGCTAAGGATTATGAATGAAGAAGGCTTAGGCGAAGACGATTGGATTCAGAAGAGATTGGATCAATTGAACTTGATCGACGAAAAGCGACTGGCTGTTGTTTGTCATGCTTAGACGTACCAAAAACGGATGATCAAGGCTTTCAACAAGAAGATCAATCCTCGAGTATATCAAGCTAGCGACTTGGTGATAAAGCACATCATTTTGCCACAACGCGACCCCAGAGGCAAATGGACTCCCACCTAGGAAGGGTTATTTGTTGTCAAGAGAGTGTTCTCTGGCGGTTCCATGATGCTGACTACCATGGATGGTGAAGACTTCCCACATCCTATAAACGCGGACATAGTTAAAAAATACTACGCATAAGAGACCCGCTAGGTTGACACACCTAGGAAAAATAAGGGCATCCCGGCAAACCAAAAGGTTTAGGCAAAAATTAGGGATATATGCAAAAGATTATACACCCGGCAAGTTGAAAACCCGAAAGGGCGACTTGGGCAAAAATGGGTATCCTGGTGGGCAGAAAACCCGAAAGGGCGGTCCAGGCAAAAGTTAAGGATTGAAAGCTTATAACTACGTCCCATGGATTCACCATAGTCAACTTTATCATCAGGGTCCAAGATCAATCCAATCAACTTCTGTCAACGACAAGGGGAATTCGAAGACATTGGGGAAATAGTACAGTTGGAAGGCAATGAGATCATTTCACATGGCTATTTGTTTTTGTTTTCAATTTTGTTTTCCTTTCGACGATTTCCTCTTACTAGGATCTCCGACTATTTGTACAAAAACGCCTATTCATGGGCAAAATATCAATACAAATATGCTTTGAAGTGCAAACTTTATGTCTTTGTTTTGAATGCAAATTTATCCAATGACTAAAATTGAACGAACATATGCATATGAACATAATTAAAATTGTTGGGCACATATGAACAAAGAAGTAACAAGCACCTCTTTAATGTATATGGAATATCCCCACATATTTATTTCATTAACATCATCCTCAACAAAGTTACCAACAAAGTCTCTTTTCATAGGATAACCTCCAACCAGAGTCTCAATCTCTTAGCAGCTCTCTCCCCATCTAAGTTGATCCTACAAGTAGAAGCCTTGTGAACATCTTCCTTAAAGAACTCGCCTCGTCAACAGTTTATCAAGTATTCATCAACAAGTTTTATTTCCCCAACATGGTTTATTTCCCCAACAAACAACGAGTAGCATAACTCCCCAGCCGAGTACAAATTTCCCCAGCTTAGTCTATCTTCCCCAGCTGAGCCTATTATCCCCAGCTGAGTGTATCCTCCCTAAGCTGAGTTTGTCCTCCCCGGTTGAGTCTACATTCTCCAGCTTGAGTCTTCCTTTCAGACTATTGTAAATCTTAGGGACACAACCCCTAACCCACAATAAAGTTGTCAACAAAACCTTTACTTTCCCCAAAAGATACTATGAAGGTTGGACCTGACCAGATATTAGTACAACTTTAAGATACTATAAAGCCTGGACCCGACCAGATAATAGTCAACTTCTCAAAACACTATGAAACCTGGACCCGACCAGATAATAGTTTAACTCTCCAAAAATATAGAAGAACCTGGACTCAACGAGACCAAGGTTTAACTTCTTTTCCCCAGTAGAGTTTGCCTCTACCCCAACAAGTTATTGTGAAGCCTGGATCCGACCAGATAATAATTCCCTTCAGAAATTCATTGTGAAACCTGGAATCCGACCAGATAACAACTAAATCCCCAAGTAATTTATTGTGAAACCTGGACCCGACCAGATAAAAATTAACCTCATCCACCTCAGTTACTGCAAAGCTTGGACCCGACCAGATATCAGTTTAACTTCATCTATTCAAGAAATCTTATTGTGAAGCCTTCCGACCAGATAACAACTAGCTACAACCCTCAACAAAACTATGAAGCCTGGACCCGACCAGATAGTAGTTACCACTTCAAGTTACTATGAAGCCTGAACCCGACCAGATATCAGTTTAACTTCATCATTTCTAACAAGTTACTGCAAAGCCTGGAATTCGACCAGATAACAGTTAACTTCCTTACCCCCGGCAAGTTGTTATGAAGCCTGGATCCGACTAGATATCAATTCAACTTCAAGAAATCTTATGCGAAGCCTGGAATCCGACCAGATAACAGATAATTTACTCTTCCCCAGTAAGCTACCATGAAGCCTGAAACCCGACTAGATAACAGTTGACTTCCTCATCCTCAGCAAGTTATGAAGCCTGGATCCAACCAGATAGCAGCTGACATTCAAGAGATATTCCCAAACGGAAGCATCCTTTCAACAAATTTTGAAGATATGTATACTCTTCATCCCCAACGGAAATACGGGATTTAGCTTCCCAAAATTCCTCAACAGCAGTCAGAGATTTATTTTCCCGGACAAACATACATCTCACATTCATACATCATAGTATATACATACAAAATTCATTTAGCATGATCTCATTCATCTTGTGAACGTCATGCATACATCTGCATTTTTACTAACTCTTTTTCCCACAAGTAAAACATCAAGTTTTAGTATAAATCGACCAAAGGTTTGTACTAATACTTCTTCCAGTGTTTACCATCATTCCTCCAAATTTCATCTATAAGCCTATTCACAATACATCTTCGAGTGCAAATTTCTGGGCACTCTAGTGTTCAATCATCTTCCACCTTCAAGTCACGAATGGCGAATCTGCCAATCTAACTCTTCAGGTCTAAGAAGATTGAACAGGGGAAGCTTTTGTACCCCAAAATTTTACCTCTCATTTCTGAAATAATCTCTCACAAGATCTCCTTGGATTCAAGACTGCATTGGGTTTGATCAGCTCAAGACACCTCCTCAAGCATTGATGACTGGAAATTAGGGTTTAAGTTTGCACAAGGAAAAATGGACTTTTAGTGCCCCATATAACTTTCATGGATCATTTGTACTCTCAATATTGGTCATGTAAAGTTTCAAGTCTTGAATCACATTTTTGCTCAGTCAATTGATTAGTTGACCTAAAATCAACTATATTGCGGAAAAAGTCAACTGTGGTCAATTTACAGTCAAACTTCATAATTTTTTATCCATATCAACATTATGAACTCATTTATGTCATTTAATCAAGTTTGGATCATAATTCCTCAAGAAATTTGATCAGATCATCAAAAGGGCAAAATGGTCAAAATTAGGGTTTTGACTGAGAAGGTGCAATTTCAAATTTTTGACTTAGAAAATGTTTGATTGGTTTAAGTTATGATCTCAAGGATTCAATTGCATCATTTTGACCTAATGGCATGGCTCAAAATATTCCTCAAGATCAACTTATTGATAGTTGATTTTCAGTCAACTGATCAAAAGTCAACTGTACACTAAAAAGTCAAACTTTGACTTTTTGGTCAAAATCAAGTGTCAAAGATCATAATTCATCAAAACATGTCAAAATATGAAAATTGTTCATCATGAAATCAAAAAGTCAAGATTTCATTTTGGAAAGTCAAAATTTCTAAACTTAGAAATTTTTCTAAGTGTTAAAAATTTCATATTTTTTCACGACTTTGAACAAAATTTTCACCATGATGCAAGATGATTCAAAGGAAACTTCCAACATGAAAGTTGTATATATAAACGAGATATAAAACATTGTAGAACACAACTTCTCCTTTAAATGCATGGATTTCATGTTATGATTTTGTGAATACATGTTCATGAAACTTGGAAACTTAGTGAAATTTAACCCTAGTTTAGGCAGGATTTTAACCTAACTTCATGGCAAATTTTCATATAGTTCCAAGATGAATTTTCAAAAATTTCCAACATAGAGGTTGTATAGGATGTTAAAAGCTTTTCAAAATATCAAATAATTCATTGAGATCATGTTTGATCAAGGAGAATCGAAGACAAGAAATTAGGGTTTTCAAACTTGAATACAAGCCATTTTGTGAAGAACACATGAACCAAATCCATGCTAGGATGCATAATATTTGCTTTGCAGGCTTCAAACTTGTTTTTCACTCCATAATTAAATGTTTACACAGCTGTTAGAGCTTTGAGCCAAGCATTTGAGCAATTATCCAAGTTGCATTTCCATTTATGGCACAAAGTTACCATTCCATTCTTGAAAAGTTGCTTTAATCACAAAGTCAACTTGTATTGAGCTTCTAACTTCTTCTTTCAGCACACACAACCCCTATAAACCAAAAGCAATGTTTCTAAGTCCTCTTGAAACTCAGAACATGCTTGTACAATACTTGGAGATTTGTCTTTTCACTTTTCTTCAAAAGCAAGTTATAGAGCCAAAAGGCTAAAACTCAAAAGTCTTTAGTGCATTTGATCCAAAACCTTTTCCATACATATACACAAACCTATTGCAAGAAAAGGCACGATTGAAAACACTCCTAAAATCCCTGAAAACTTAGATTGTACAAAAAACTCCATTGTTGTGCAGAACCTGACCAAAAACTCCCATCTCTCAAACCACTCGTGCGTTTCCTCTCCAAATCATCTCAAAATCTTCCTTACTTCAAATATAACTCATCCCAATCCCTGTTCCTAAACTGTAACACCATTTTCACTATTGTCCAAGTTCAAAAATAGAGCATTGCAGTTGGACTTCTCCAGGCCATTTCAGCCACCCTCAACTCAAGCTAAGCATTACATTAGCTTCCTAGAGACTTAGGGAAGCTAACCTGATCATTGCAGCACCTTGAATCAAGCTCAAACTCATTTCACGATTTCCAGTTTTGAGATATTTTTATTGAACTTCTATCTTCATATTTAGGCATTGTTAGGCTTGCATTTGTGAAGATAAAATGTAGACATCATTTCCCTGAAACTGTACATATTCATAGTTTTCATTTATATTGATTGAGTAGGGAGAATTTTGAGTTTAAAGTTTCTGAAAAAATTAGGTTTCAGTTTAGGGCCAACAAAATTCTCATTCATTTGTGATTTATAGCTTTAGTTATTTACATGGTTGAATTCATATTGAAATTTCAAGCAAGTTTCATGTTTGTATTTTTCAATTTGGTTGAGAAATGAAGAAGTTAGAAAATTCAAAAGTATGGCAATGGCTTCTGGCGCGAGGAAGAAGAAGATAACAGCCATGGAGTTATTTTCCAATATATATTTATGGTTTTGTATTAATAAACAGATGTATAGCCACCCTAGTGGTAAAGTGTGCGCCTGTTAACCTATGGGACCTGGGTTCGAGCCCCAATGGTACCCTTTTGCTTTTTCATGTTTTCTCATTTCAGATTCAGTGCAAGCAACCCCCTAGCGCGCATGATGCATCCTTTGTCCTCCACCATCAGATCTCAATCAAGCCCAGATCTAACACATCCAGCGCCTCTCCATGATGCTCCCTCACCAGCCTCCCCTACTGGATCACAATACAAGCGCTGGGCTCCCTGTTGTTGGGCCTGGCATTTTGCTTGTTTCATACTCCCTATTTCATTTTCATACATCCGGACCATTTTCATTTTTCTTTTACTATTTTTTTTATATATTTGTTTTTGTTTAAACATTTTTATTTTCTCAAAATAAAATCATAATATCACAAAAATGTTAGATCTAGATTTTTACTTAATTAAACTAATTTTTGACTTTAAAAATTAATTTATTTTAATTACCCTTTTGTTTTATATTTATTAATTAACTTGTAAACTAGGGATTTCATTATTCCTTTTTTACACACATTAAAAATATTTCCCTAAATCAAAAATCCAAAAAATAGTACTTTTCTAAAATACTTAAATCATCTTAGTTTTTATTAATTAAATTATTTTCATGATAAATTAATTAATTTTCTTCACACCTTTCTTTTATTTTGTAAATGAATTAGAATTAGGGTTAACTTCTAATTTCTTTTCTTTTTAAATTTCAAACATTTTTCTCAAATTAAAAAACGACCAAAAAAAATATTTTCTTAACAATTTATTTTCTTAATTAATTTAATCTAGGTTTAGCTTTATGTTAATTTTCTTTGCTAATTTAGTTAACTCAGAACTTAGGTTTATTTTAATTAATTAATTTCCATATTATTTTCCTTAATTTAAAAACATTTCATAAAAAACCCTAAAAACATTTTAACTTAATTTCTTTTTTTAATTAGTTTAAGTTTAAATTTGTTAATTTTTAATTAATTATTTTCTTAATTAGGTTTAGATTAAAACCCCTTTCATAAAAATCCAAACAAAAATCATGTTTCTTTTCCATTTGCATTTGTACATTATTATTTATCCAATTCTTGTACATTTTATTCAATATGGTTGTAATAGATGATTAAGTTTAATTTTCTTGCAAAATCCCCATTTGTAAATTTGTACACCCCCTCCCCTCATGATGTAATAGCTTAGTATTGTTACTTTCCGTAATTTATCGTTTTATATAGATGCTAGTAATTAGGGTTTTGTATAGAAAGACTAAAATCAACAAGTTAGCAAACCCTAATTCAAAATAAGACAAGCATGTAAATCAAACACACTTGCACACATGCACCATTAGGGTAATTCCACTTTGTTGCCTTACAAAAATGGCCATGTTATGCATGTGGGGTATCTTAGCAAAAGCAATCAAAAAATACAAGATCATAGTCCCTCAATGATGCTATCGATGTTGCCTTTCAAAAATGATCTTAGCCCCTCAAAGAAAATGCTAAGATATCTCACAACATTGCTATCATGGCTATACGACGACTCACGCACGTCCCTATACATCCAAAGATAAGGCTTCTCACCAAATCAATGGTGAGATAGCGATATCAAAGGAAAGGAAGAAATGAACTAAGACTTGTGAGTAGGTAGATTGTTCCTAGTTGCTTACTCAATTTCAAATCAAACACTCTTGCTTATTTTAAAAATCAACACCAACACTTTTAAAAATACTTTCAAATTCATTTTCCAAACTTGAAACATTTTCAAAAGATCAACACTTTGTATATGTTCTTACGAACGAGAACTATTACAAAGTATTCCTAAATGATGGCGTCTTTTCAAAATACTTTCAAAACCCACACAAAGCACATTTTCAAACAAAGGCAAGTGATCTAGCAAGCAACTAATAGCCCATAGATAACTATGGATGAAAGGGGTGCTAACACCAACTTCTCTACATGAAGTAAAAACCTAGATCCATCATTTAATGCTTACACCAACTTTTTAGTCCTTAGCCCAATGTTTAAGCCTTTATCCAAAAGATCTTCCCATGTGTGGCATGAAAGTACCATTGTTGTCCTTGAAAAGCAAACTTTTGTACAAAGTTTATTTTGAACCCATACTTCACTTTGTTTGAGTGTACTTCCCCACAAATCATGCCTACAAACTCAGATTAGGTGTGCTTAAAGCTGCTAACCACCCTACCTTTCCTTGAAATATGCTTGTCCAAACTTGATTCAAAAACAATTCAATGAGCCATAACACGTGATGGATGTACTCTTGACTTCTCCAAGCTTCTAAATCCTTTCCCTATAATTGAAACTTCATTTGCAAACTGAAGGAGGATTCAAAAAGATGGAAAAAAGCCCTGAAACCTTGCTGAAATTTTCCAAGAACCTGAAACTGCAGCACAAACATAAAACCTGCTAGTTTTTAGTTTTTGCATCCAAACTCTAATTTTCCTTGTGCATTTCTTGGACGAATCATCCATAGAGTTTCTGATATACACGTAGAAGCTTTCCCAACTTCTATTTTCAAAATATAAAACAGTCTTCACCACTCTCTATTTCAATAGTCATAACTTTACACCTTGATTGCTCTAGAACTTTCCAACCATTCATAGTTCAAGTTAAGGGTTGTTTTAGCTTTCCGAGAACTTGAAGAAGCTGACCAGAACATCACAACAATCTGAATCAAGCCCTAACTCACAGAACAATCTCCAGCTGCAAGGTAAGTTTCTTTTGACTTTCATATCATTAATTAGGCATTGTTAGGCTTGCAATTTCAAAGACACAATGTATATATCATGGCTCTGAATCTGTACATATTTATAGATTTCATTTATATGGCTTAAGTAGAGAGAGTTTCAGATCAGATCTTCTTGAGAAATTTAGGGTTCAGAATTAGGATTAGCAAAATTCATGCTTGCTTCTGATTTACAGTTTTGATGCTTTGTATTTTCGAAACCATGATGAGATTTTCCATAACTCTTATGTTTGCATTTTCCATTTTTGTTGAGAAATGACTAAGTTGCAGATACTCTGGTTGGTGAAAAGAAGGAGATGAGGTTCATCATTAGAACTTATTTTTTAATATATGTTTATGTTTTTGCTTCTAATACCGGATGTATAGCCCCCCTGGTGGTAGAGATCGCGCGCATAAGATATTAGTGTTAAGGGTCCTGGGTTCTAGCCCCAGAAGCATCTTTTTATGTTTATTACTTGACATTTTTACCCCATTATTTGTCAAACATTGATCCTGGACCAAAATTTCTAGATAAACCCCCTCAAGTTATTTGTCAAAATAGTACTCCTGGACTAGAATTTCAAGACATTCTCATCTCACTGCATTGTCACCTCACTTATCCATTATCAGAACTTCTAGACTCCCTCAACCGCCAGAACTTCTAGCCTGCCAATAACACTAGAACTTCTAGGTTTCCAGCTTTATCAGAACTTCTAAGCTCTCTCTACAACCAGAACTTCTAATCTTCCAATAACACTAGAACTTCTAGTTTCTCTCAAAAATCAGAGTTTCTAGGCTTTCCTTTATTCCCAGCAACCTCAGAACTTCAGTGCCTCTGGATCCAGAACTTATGGCCTTCCCCATTTCTGATAACATTTTCTTTCTGATTTGCAGGACGTCAGAGTTAGAACTTCTGCTCTCTCTGATTTCTATTCTTTCAACAACACACTGACTCTAACTCTTATTTTCATTTTTATCATCACTTTTATTTTCATTAATCAAAAACACCAAAAACACTTTAGATTCATATACTTTGTTTTATTTCTTTTAAAACAAAAAAGACTAAAAACATTTCCTTAAGCAAATTTATTTCTTCTCTTAACAAAACAAAACCAATCTATTTTACATTTCAATTCTTGTACATTACTTCAATATGGTTGTATAGATAATTAGGACTTTAATTTCTTGCAACCCCCATTTGTAAATTTTTACACACCATCCCCCAAGTGATTGTAATAGCGTAGGATATTTACTTTATGCAATTTATCACTTTCATATAAATGCTAGTTGTAAGTGTTTTCTTGTTGGCATTAATTTTTGGTAAAACCAGATTTGCGAATGTCATGACTGATGTCATAACATTCTGGGATAAAGATAAATTCTGTAGAAGGAATGTTCTACAGGAACAACTCAGTATGAGTGAATATCATGATGATTAAGCTATGATCATATGTACTGAATTCTACCAAAATCAGTGAGCAGGATACATGATGTCATAACCAATGTTAAGACATCCTGTACCGATCAAGTTGTTGTGCAGATTTATTGTTCCTGAGAACTTTCAGGAATCTGGTGTGCTATTCTGAGTTGAAGTATATTGACTAGATTAGATGCTCACGTGGATATTAGGTTAACCTTGCTTAACCCTAATCTGTTATGATGAAAGCCCAAGACCAAGTCTTTAGGTTAACTTTGGTTAACCCTAGCTATTTTTATGGAAGCCCAAAATGAAGAATAGACTGCATATATATTTCTCACGAATCCTAATGGTGTGCAGTGCTTTTTAGAGAAGATCAATAAGGCATTTTGTAGTTATGATAGTTTTAGTAATTACTGTGAGCCAAGCAATTATCACTTGATAAGTGACTTGGAGTAGGATTTGGTTGTAAGGGTTGTTTATCACTCAAAGCTTTGAAGCATGAGTGTTGTGTCTCTTGATTAAAGCTTTGAAGAAAAATCAAGCGTGTGTATTGAAGAATGTCTTCATAATCTTATTAATTAGTAGATTAGTATCACTGCTGTGATTGAGGGGGAGTGAGTAGGAACTCAGGTTTAAGTAGGACTTAGATTGAAGTTGCATTGGGTAGGTCTTAAGTGAAGGAGATAAACTGGTTGGTTTATTCCTAAATTAATACCTCTTATAGTGAATTTCCTCCCTGGCGTGGTAGCCCCCAGATGTAGGTGTTGTTATACACTAAACTGGGTTAACAATTGATTGTGTTCTTTACTGTCTTTTAAATTACTGTTTGGTTTGTGTATAATTTGTCAAATACGGTGTCATAACATTCACTATGATATTAAGTATATGTTGCCAGAATTTCAATTGGCATCAGAGCAGGCACCCTGCCTGTCTTTCTGGGTGAGATCTAGGGATATTATTTTATGGCGCTATGGACAAGGAAGGAGGATTTAGGAATAGACCACCTATTCTGGATGGATCAAACTATGACTGGAAACCTCGTATGATTGCCTTCTTGATGTCACTGGACAATAAAGCTTGGAGAGCTGCTGACAAAGGATGGAAACATCCCACCATAACTGGGAAAGATGGGACGACTAGTCTGAAACCTGAGGAAGAATGAAGCAAAGAAGAAGAAGAGATATCCCTGGGTAACTCTAAAGCATTGAATGCCTTGTTCAATGGAATTAATAGAAACATATTCAAACTAGTACATCAACGTGAACTGGCCAAGGATGTTTGGGACACTCTCAAAACCACCCATGAGGGTACATCCAAAGTAAAAATGTCAAGACTTCAGATGCTCACTACCAAATTTAAGAATCTAAGGATGAAGGAAGATGAGACCATTCATGAGTTTCATATGAACATATTGGAAATTGCTAACACCTCAGGAGCATTGGGAGAAAAGATGTCAGAAGAAAAGCTGGTGAGAAAGATTCTCAGATCCTTGCCTAAAAGGTTTGCAATGAAAGTGACTGCTATAGAGGAAGCTCAGGATATCTGCAACTTGAAGGTTGATGAACTCATTGGGTCACTTCAGACATTTGAGATGGGGATCAGTGACAATGTTGACAAGAAAAACAAGAGCATAGCCCTTGTATCCAATACTGAAGATGAAAGAAAGGAGAGTGATGAAGAGAATATATCAGAAGCTATAGCTATGCTTGGAAGGCAGTTCAACAAACTCATCAAGAGAATGGACCCAAAGTCAAGGTCAAATGTCAAGAACATTTCCTCTGACATTAGCAGATCCTATGACTCCAGTAGAAGAACTAAGTCTGAAGAAAAGGGAAATCAAAGCAGAGGAATCCAATGCCATGGATGTGAAGGATATGGGCACATTCGAGCTGAATGTCCTACCTTTCTAAAGAAACAAAATAAAGGAATGTTTGATACTTGGTCTGATGGTGACTCAGAAAGTGACTCTGAAGAAGAATCTACTAAACTAGTTACTGCACTATCTGGTGTTTGTAACTCTGATAATGATTCTAGTGATGAGGAAGTGATATTTGAAGAACTTGTTGACTCCTACAAGAAGCTATGTATCAGAAGTGCTGAAGTCTGTCAGCAAAATGAGAAACAGAAAAAGCTCATAGTGAAGTTGGAGGCTGAGAAAAAGGCAGACACTGCTACTATAAGACATCTCAAAGGTGAAGTTCTAATGTTGAAATCCAAACTTGATCAGATGACTAAGTCTGTCAAGATGTTAACAACTGGAACTGGCAAGTTGGAAGAAATCCTTCAGGCTGGACAAAATGCAGGAAACATGTCTGGTCTAGGATTTGTGGCTGCAAAGAAATCTGCTGTTGACAAGAAGAAGACCAGGCCTGATAAACAAATGTCAAAGCAGATGTCACAACATAGGACTCAACATCAAGAACAGAGAAATATGAAGAAAAAGTATCAAAGATGGAGATGTCATTATTGTGGGAGGTTTGGTCACATAAAGCCATTCTGCTTCAGATTATATGGATATCCTAATCAGACCCCATATGTCAAACCTAAGACTAACAAGGCACAATATACTCAATAATGGGAGAAAAAGACTGCAGCCCTGATAGCTCACACATCCCTTAGAGTTTCTGCCAAGGAAGACTGGTACTTTGACAGTGGGTGCTCTAAACACATGACTGGAATCAAGAATCTGCTGAATGATGTCAAACCTCATACTACTAGTTATGTCACTTTTGGAGATGGTGCTAGAGGAGAAATCAAAGGAGTTGTAAACTTGGAATGCCCTGGAGTTCCAAACCTAAATGAAGTGTTGCTGGTAAATGGTTTGACTGCTAATCTCATAAGTATCAGTCAATTATGTGATCTAGGATTCAAGGTCAACTTCACCAAGTCTGAATGTCTTGTAACTAATGAAAAACAAGAAGTTGTAATGAGAGGAGTCAGATCAAAAGACAACTGTTACTTATGGGAGAAAAAGAAGGAATTGTGAGAGGAGTCAGATTCAAGGTCAACTTCACCAAGTCTGAATGTCTTGTAACTGATGTATTTGATGTATTTAAGGAATTGTGCAAAAGAATTCAAAGAGAAAAAGAAGGATGCATTGTCATAATCAGAAGTGATCATGGTAAGGAATTTGAAAATAGTAAGTTTGATGAGTTCTGTTCCTCAGAAGGAATCAATCATGAGTTCTCTTCACCTATAACTCCTCAACAAAATGGAGTTGTGGAAAGGAAAAACAGGACTATACAGGAATCTGCCAGAGCAATGATACATGCCAAGAATCTTCCTATTCATTTTTGGGCTGAAGCTATGAATACAACCTGTTATGTCCACAACAGGGTAACCTTGAGAAAGGGAACATCATCCACCCTTTATGAACTATGGAAAGGAAGAAAGCCTACAGTGAAGTACTTCCATGTCTTTGGGAGCAAATGCTATATTCTGACAGATCGTGAACAAAGGAGAAAGATGGACCCTAAAAGTGATGAAGGGATATTCCTAGGATACTCTACCAACAGTAGAGCATATAGGGTGTTCAATTCCAGGACCAAAGTTATGATGGAGTCTATAAATGTCATAGTTGATGATCACCATGAGGAAACAAATGTCCCATATGATGTTGAGACATTCTTTGAGACTTCAACACAAGTGTCTAAAAAGGATGATGTGCCTAATCCTACTCCATCAGAGTCTGAATCAAAGGAAGCTAACAAAGATCCTTCCATCAGAATTCAGAAAGGTCATCCTAAGGAACTCATCATAGGAGATCCTAACAGTGGAGTCACTACAAGATCTAGAGAAATCATCGCAAACTCTTGTTTTGTGTCTAAGATTGAACCAAAAAATGTTAAAGAGGCTTTGAATGATGAATACTGGATTGGAGCAATGCAAGATGAGTTGAACCAGTTCAAGCAACATGAAGTATGGGAGTTAGTTCCTAGACCAGAAGGAACAAACATCATTGGCACAAAGTGGATCTACAAGAACAAGTAAGATGCTGAAGGAGTTGTCACCAGGAATAAGACAAGGCTTGTTGCTCAAGGATACACTCAAGTTGAAGGGGTTGATTTTGATGAGACTTTTTCTCCTGTAGCCAGACTGGAATCAATCAGACTTCTCTTGGGAGTTGCTTGTCTCCTTAAGTTCAAGCTGTTTCAGATGGATGTGAAGAGTGCCTTCCTAAATGGGTACTTAAATGAGGAAGTGTATGTGGAACAGCCTAAAGGATTTGTAGATCCAAACTGTCCTGATCATGTCTACAAATTAAGGAAAGCATTATATGGTCTGAAACAAGCTCCTAGAGCTTGGTATGAAAGGTTGACAAAGTTCCTCACTGACAAAGGATACATGAAAGGAGGTTTGGATAAAACTCTTTTTGTCAAGGATGAATGAGGAAAGATAATGGTAGCTCAAATTTATGTTGATGACATAATGTTTGGAGGAATGTCAGATAAAATGGTTAAACATTTTGCTAACCAGATGCAAGCTGAATTTGAAATGAGCCTCATGGGAGAATTGACCTACTTTCTTGGACTACAAGTCACACAGATAGAAGACTCAATTTTTCTGTCTCAAAGCAAGTATGCAAAGAATATTGTCAAGAAGTTTGGGATGGAGAATGCCAGTCATAAAAGGACTCCTGCACCTACTCATTTAAAGTTGTCCAAAGACACAAGTGGGGCAAATATGGATCAAAGCTTGTACAGAAGCATGATAGGAAGTCTGCTATACTTAACAGTCAGCAGACCTGACATTGCCTTTGCAGTTGGAGTATGTGCAAGATATCAGGCTGAACCCAAAGTAAGTCACATCAACCAGGTGAAAAGAATTCTGAAGTATGTGAGTGGAACTTACGATTATGGCATGCTGTACTCTCATGGATGTGAACCAATTCTGTCTGGTTATTGTGATGCTGATTGGGCTGGTAGTGCTGATGATAGAAAGAGCACCTCTAGAGGATGCTTCTTTTTGGGAAATAATCTTGTTTCTTGGTTCAGCAAGAAACAAAACTGTGTGTCTCTATCTACTACTGAAGCTGAATACATAGCAGCTGGTAGCAGCTGTTCTCAAATGATCTGGATGAAACAGATGCTGACTGAGTATAATGTCATACAAGATGTCATGACATTGTACTGTGATAATTTGAGTACTATTAACATATCCAAGAATCCTATACAGCACAGTAGAACTAAGAATATTGACATTAGACATCACTTCATCAGAGATCTTGTGGAGGAGAAGGTGATTAAGCTGGAACATGTTGCCACTGAACTACAACTGGCTGATATTTTTACCAAGGCACTTGATGCTAGTCAGTTTGAGAATTTAAGGGGCAAGCTGGGTATTTGCCAATATGAAGAGATGTAGCAATTAATTTTTCTTAATACAAGGTTTGAAAGAGATATTTTAATCAAGTTTATTCTGATTTGGGCTAATCATTTGTTTCCCTCTTTCTTTCCAAAAGTTTAAGAAGAGGAATAGACATATTTATATCTCCCTCTTCTCAGTTTGCTGCATCACTCTCCATTCCCTCAAAAGAAAATTTCACACTCGCTGTCACTTGTATTCTAAATCTCTCAAGATGTCTCAACAATCTGTGTCATCATCTTCATCAAAGGCAACTGCATCTTCCTCACCCACTGACACCGAACCTAGGGCAAACGTAAACCTCATGGATGTTGATGTTCTTGAGGTAACTCCACTTTGTGCAATGGCAGCTGATCCTACTAAGGTCAAGAAGTTGCGAACCAGACATGCAAGAAGATCACAAGCTTCTCCCTCTGGTAAATCTTCTCAACCATCATCCTCTGTTCCTCCAGAGATAGCTAATAGGGAAGGTTCTGCTTATGTGCATCAAGCTATTGCCAGACTAGTCACTAGGATTCTTAATGAGAATCACTCTGTTCCTGGTGTATCTGTACCATTGAACCAAGAAACTGCTAGCCGTAATTTAGAAAGTGATCCCAATGTCACTCAGAATGTTGAGATACCTGATGACAACATTGAGAAATCTCCAGAGAAACCTGATGATCACCAGACCCCTACTGACAAGGCTGTTGAACCTCCTGTCATTGATGTTGATGAAGAATTTTCTGACAATGATTTAATTGCTAATGTCAACCCTAGCATAGCAAGAAGGATGATGAGTAGAAAAGAAAAGCAGAGTGCTGCCCAAAGCCCCTCCAAAGAGAAGGCTACTGAAGTTGTTCATGAGAAAGCTAGGCCTGAGAACAAGGCTAGAGAAGAAGCTGAGAAAGATCAAAAGGCTGGAACTTCCAAAGGGAAGGGTAAGGTAAAAGCTAGGGTATCTGTTGGTAGTCTCTCAAAACCCTTGAGACAACCTATAGCCAAGAAAATAAAGGATCCTGAACCCTCTGAATCTGATGAGGAATCAGACTTTGATTTTGATGTTGAGAGCAATTTTCTAGACATTCCTCTCAGGAAGAAACCCTCTTCTAGCAAACTGCCTAAGGTTCCTGAGGTTGCCATTGACAACATCTCCTTTCACCATCCAGAAAATGCAAGCAGGTGGAAGTATGTGTTTCTGAAAAGGATTGCCTTAGAGAGGGAGCTGAACAAAAGTGCTATTGAGTGTAAGGAAGTCATAAATCTCATCAAGGTTGTTGGCCTGATGAAAACAGTGGTCAAGTTTTCCAACTGCTATGAGAATCTTGTCAAAGAATTCATAGTAAATTTGTCTGGTGGATGTGCTGATGGAAAGTCAGCTGATTTTAAGAGTGTTTATGTGAGAGGAAGGAAGGTAAATTTCTCTCCTACTGTGATAAACAAATACCTAAGGAGGCCTGATGATGCTCAGCCTGAGCTTGAAGTTATTGACAACCAGGTTTTTCAAAACATCACTACCAAGCAAGTCAAGCACTGGCCCTTGAAAGGGAAGCTAACTGCAAGCAAGCTGAGTGTGAAGTTTGCCATACTGCACAAAATTGGTGCAGCTAACTGGGTTCCCACCAACCACAAATCCACCATCTCCACTGGTTTGGGAAGATTTATCTATGCTGTTGGAATCAGAACAAACTTTGATTATGGCAACTACATATTTGATTAAACAATGAAACATGCTTAGAGCTGTGCTATTAAAGGCCCTATTGCTTTTCCCTCTCTCCTGTGTGGTATAATCATTGATCAGTATCCTGATATTCTGGTTGAAAAGGACTCTATGCAAAAGAGCCCCTGCATTTGGTTTTCACTATAAGCTGTTTCAGGGAACACATGTCCCTGACATTGTTATGACATCTGCTGAGACATCAAATGTCAAAGCTCATTCCAAGAAAGCTGATGTTATAGCTGTTCTAAAAGAAACCTGCAGAGAGCTTAATGCAAGAAAAAGGACTCTTGAAGAGCTGATTACTAGTCTAGAACAGGAGGAGAATGAAGAACAAATGAGGAAAGAGGATGCTGATGAAGAACGGCATGATGGTTCTGCAAGAAGCTCACCAGAAGATGCTGCTGAAAATAGTGCTTCCTCAGGGGATGACAGTACCTGAAGGTTTGTGTTTGCTGAGTTGTAAAGATTGATGTTGGAACTTGCTGCTGCTATTTAATACCTTCTCTCTGTTTGTGTATTTTGGATTTCCTTTTGATGACTGTATAACTTGAAGTACTAGATCCTTTGGCCTCTTTATGGCTAAAAAGGGGGAGAAGTAATAGTGGTAATTTTGGTAGAATTGGATATTGGTAGTTAGATTAGCTGTTATTAAAAATTCTACTGCATTTTGATCTCTGATAGTTTCATCTGCATCTGATTGTTTCATCTGCATTTGGTTTCTGAATGTTATAGGTTCTACTGCATGTTGCTTCTGCATTCTAATCTCTGATTGTTTAGGGGTTTTAGCCAAAAATTTGCCAAAGGGGGAGTTTGTAAGTGTTTGCTTGTTGGCATTAATTTTTGGTAAAACCAGATTTGTGAATATCATGACTGATGTCATAACATTCTGGGATAAAGACAAATTCTGTAGAAGGAATGTTCTACAGGAACAACTCAGTATGAGTGAATATCATGATGATTAAGCTATGATCATATGTACTGAATTCTACCAAAATCAGTGAGCAGGATACATGATGTCATAACCAATGTTAAGACATCCTATACTGATCAAGTTGTTGTGCAGATTTATTGTTCCTGAGAACTTTCAGGAATCTGGTGTGCTATTCTGAGTTGAATATATTGACTAGATCAGATGCTCACGTGGATATTAGGTTAACCTTGCTTAACCCTAATCTGTTATGATGAAAGCCCAAGACCAAGTGTTTAGGTTAACTTTGGTTAACCCTAGCTATTTTTATGGAAGCCTAAAATGAAGAATAGACTGCATATATATTTCTCACGAATCCTAATGGTGTGCAGCGCTTTTTAGAGAAGATCAATAAGGCATTTTGTAGTTGTGATAGTTTTAGTAATTACTGTGAGCCAAGCAATTATCACTTGATAAGTGACTTGGAGTAGGATTTGGTTGTAAGGGTTGTTTATCACTCAAAGCTTTGAAGCACGAGTGTTGTGTCTCTTGATTAAAGCTTTGAAGCAAAATCAAGCGTGTGTATTGAAGAATGTCTTCATAATCTTATTAATCAGTAGATTAGTATCACTGTTGTAATTGAGGGAGAGTGAGTAGGAACTCAGGTTTAAGTAGGACTTAGATTGAAGTTGCATTGGGTAGGTCTTAAGTGAAGGAGATAAACTGGTTGGTTTATTCCTAAATTAATACCTCTTATAGTGAATTTCCTCCCTGGCATTGTAGCCCCCCAGATGTAGGTGTTGTTATACACTGAATTGGGTTAACAATTGGTTGTTTCTTTACTGTCTTTTAAATTACTATTTGGTTTGTGTACAATTTGTCAGATACGGTGTCATAACATTCACTGTGACATTAAGTATCTGTTTCCAGAATTTCACTAGTAAAGTAGGATTTGTATGGGAAGATAAAAAAACCAAGTAGACAAACCCTAATCAAAGATTAAATGCATGCAAATCAAACACACTATTCACACTTGCATCTCTAGGGTTAACTCTACTTGTTTCCTTATGAAAAATGGTCATGTTATACATGTGAGATGTCTTAGCAAAAATAATTAAAAAAAATACAAGATCATTGTCCCTCGATGATGCTTCAAATGTTGCCTTGCGAATGATCTTAGTCCCTCAAGAGAAGTGCAAAGATATCTCACAACATTGCTATCATGATTATACGATGACCCACGCCCATCCCTTTACATCCAAAGATAAAGCTTCTTACCAATCAATGGTAAGATAGCAACATCTAAAGGAGGAAGAAAATAACACCAAAGACCTTTTGAGTAGGTAGGTGGCTCCTAGTTTCTCGCTTGCTCACAACAAAAACATTTTTATACACCAACACTTTCATTTTGAAACATTTTCAAAAGACAAAGCTTTTTGTATGCATTCTTATAGAGACGAGAACCATTACAAATACACTTTTCAAAATCACTTTCAAAATTAACACTTCTTTGAACTATTTTCTAAACAACACTCTGTACGCGTTCTTATAGAGACGAGAACCATTACAAAGAAGTTTTCAAAATAACTTCAAAACACACACCAAAAGCACATTTTCAAAAAAAAAGCATGTGATCTAGCAAGCAACTAAGATCCCATAGATAACTACGGATGAAAAGGGTGTTAATACCTTCCCTTTTCATAATCTACCCCCCGAACTCAAGAAAATAATCTGAAAGGTCTTTCCTGTTCTTTTCACCCTTTCCTTTATTGGATAAAAGAAAAGCCGGTGGTGACTCTTGCTATCCGCAACAATTGCGATCAAATGCAAAACATCCCAAGTCAGTTCTCCCACCGTGTTACACTCAAGCTCCTTTTGAATTTATGTTATGAGAAGGATAATCTTTGGGTTCGATGGATCCATTCCTATTATATGAAAAATGTTAACATTAAGGATGCAAAGATAATGGAAAATGGTACTTGGATTATGAAACAGGTGATGGGCAAAAGAGACGATATTCAGAAGATGCAGAACCTATGGGATGCCATGTTACCTGCTTGGAAATTCTCCATGAAAACTGTCTACTCCCAGTTGAGAAAAGAAGATTCGGTAGTTAATTGGAACTTCTTGTTCTTCAATAATCCGGCTAGGCCTAGAGCTATTATCTCTCTGTGGCTTGCTTGTCATTGCAAACTAGCCACTAAGGACAAGTTAACTCGATTTGGATTTATTTCTGAAACTGTTTGTTGCTTCTGTATAAATGATAAAACTATTGATCATATCCTTTTTGAATGTGTTGGTCTGAGACAGTTTTGGATTGATATCCTCAATTAGATTAATGTGACCCATACCCCTAAACCATGGAATGAGGAGCTATCTTGGATTATAGAGAATATTAAAGGCAGAGACTGTAGGAGCACCCTTTTCAAGCTTGTTATTACTGAGGTTGCCTATGGTGTTTGGAATTTCCGCAATGAAACCTGCTTTGGGAATAAAGTTAAATATATGAAGGTTTTGAGACAAATTATGGATACTGTTGTACCCCAAAATTTTCGCTCTCATTTTATTCAAGACATACTCATATAGGTCCCCAAATGCTCAATGTTGACTAAGAATTGACCAGACAAATTCTCATCCTTAGCAATGGACTTCCAACTAGGGTTTCACTTTTCAAAAATAAGTTTGGGTTTAAAAGTCCTCAAGTGATTTCCATGGTTCATAATATGTCGTAAAGAATATCCATGCCGAGTTTCATGCCTTGCATCACAAGTTTGCTCAGTCAATGGCTCAAATGTTTAAAAATCAACTATATTGGTCAAAAAGTCAACGGTGGTCAATATACAGTCAAACTTCAAGATTTTTGGTCAACCTCAACATTTTTAAGTGATATTCATCATTTGATCAAGGGTTGATCATGATTCCTCAAGGAAAGTCCCCAGATCATCAAAAGTCAAGAATTGCCAAATTAGTGTTTCCTTAGGAGAAGTCAACTGAACTTTGACCAGGCATAACTTTCAAATGCTTCATCAACTTTTCCCAGAACAAAGCCCGTTTTAAAGAAAACTCAATACCCTACAACTATTTTTTATTCTCAATTCCAAAAGATGCATCATTTGAAAGATATGATCTCATACATTACAGGTCCTTTTCAGAAAGTCAACAAAAGACACTTTTTGTCAAGGCAACTTACATCAAGATAATGTCTCCAAATGCAAAAATGATTAAAATAGAAAGTGTAGAGGACATCTAAGTATTTCCAAAAATTCTAATATCATTTTCAAAAGATGAAATTTGAGCAAGTTATAAAGTGCACGAGTTGGGCAATTTTCAAGAAAATGCATGAAATCTCAATTGAGCAAACTTGTGATTATAAGTTATTGGGCCTAATATTTTGGAGTTAAAACATACTCATGATATGTACAAGGACCTCTAAATCTATCCATGCATTATTTTGATTTTGATTTTTATTTATTTTAATTTTTATTCATTTAAATATGAATTAAATCAAATAAAATATGAAAACTAATGGACTAGTGCATATGGGCTTGTCTTGACCCATCATAAAGCCCAATAATTTGTGAAAGATACATAGAAAGTATATAGGTTCATGCAAAATTCGAAAAGGGCAAGAATCAAACAAAAATGGCAAGGGATTATGAAGTTTGGAAACTTTTCAAATTTTTATTTTTTGTTTTAAGGCAATGGTTAATGGCTTGATTCTTTCCATGATGTTTACACTTATCTCTTCCCTATATAAATACATGACATTTCAAGAAAGAAAGGACACACACCAAATTTCCTAGAGAAGCTCTCAAAATTTTCCAAAATTCTCAAAAATTGCAAAATTTGAAACTCAAACTTCCCGTCCATATTCATCAAAACCAAGTCTTGCATCGTGTTTCTGAAGCTCCAAGGATCTCATTTCTATCCTTCTTGTAGATTGAAGCACGCTAGAATATGCCTACAAGGTTGCTCCGGTTGGGTAAATTTCTCAATCTCAAAAATTTTAATTCTCACGTTATAAATTGTTTTTAAACACTCATACATGTTCACACTGACGCTTGGATTATTTTAGAACCATTGTCTTTGAGTTTTGACGCAGGAATCCAGTTCTTCCATTGTTAGGTGTTGTACCCCAAAATTTGCCCTCCCATTTTCTTCAAGATTTGTCAAGATCAAGCTTCAAAATCTCCCAAGGGTTGCACAGTCCAATTGCCTCCTAACAGTCAAAAATTAGGGTTTTGGTTATGTCAAAGAAATTGAAGTTTCCAAGGGTCCAATCAAGTCCCACATGCCTACAAACATTGTCAAGCATCCTTATGTCAAGTTTCAAGACTCACAGCACCAGATTGCACAGTCAAAAACCCTAATTGCCCTACAGTCAACTACAGGGGCAAAATGGTCATTTGACAGTCAAAAGTCAAAATTTTTGGTCAACATCTTATTTTGAAGCCACAAACATCATTTGATCAATTATTGATCATGATTCTCAAGGCATGGCTCAAAAAGTCTCAAGATGCAAAAGTTTCTATTTTTGGATAGTTGGAAAAGTCAACTGCAAATTGACTAAGGCATAACTTCCACATGGTTTATCAGAAAAATTCCATCCAAAGCTCATTTTGAAGAGAATGAAATTTCCTACAACTCATCTTCACACTTCAAGTCCAAGAAATGCTCTCACAAAAAGTTATCAATCTCAATATTATAGGTCATTTTCAAAAGTCAACAAAAAGGCACTTTAAGTCAAAGACCATAACTTGAGATTGGTAAATCAAAATGACATGGAACCAAATGAATTTGTTAGAGTACTTCAAGACCTTTCCAAAATGTCCAAGAACATGATCAAAGCTTAAACATTGAGCAAGATATGCCTTGTGGAAGTTGGGAAATTTTTGGGAATTTTGAAAAGTCAACTTTGCTTCAAATGCCTCAAAATTGCTAATGGGCCTCAATTTCTTCCATGAATCATTATCCAAAAGCCATGCACGACCCATTGACTTTAAAGGGAGTTATTTTATCATTTTTTATTAATTATTTGAATTTTTATTATTATTAATTCACTTAATTAAAATTAAATATGAAAAAATATCAAATGCCACCTTTCAAATCTTTTTATGCAGCATATGCACTCTTTATGTACTCAATATTCATGCACCCCTCAAAAGGAAAGAATCTTCAATGATTGGCATAAGATTGGTATGGAAAAGATTGAAAAAAGATACTTGAAAATCAAATATTGAAAGCATTAAAACAATGGATCATGGGCTTGTTTTGTTTGACCTAATCATGCTACATACATATGCAAACATAACCTAAGGCAAAAGAACAAGAAAGCTGCGCTCAGAATAGGAGAACAACTTTGCATTTTTTCACAAAAAAGGTCAAAACTGTTTTCATAGCTAGAGGGTGATTAAAAGCTCAAAAAGTATTCCACAAGCTTGCCAAGACTACCAGGAAGCTTTTGCAATCGAAACCAACCTTCCATACTCAAGGAGTTGGTATAACCGAGTCACCCTGTTCATAAAATATTTGATATTCGTATTTGAATTTACATGCATTGTTCATGCGTTTTTAATGTTGATTTATACTAACATGGCCCTTCTGAAGCTAATGACATAACTTAATTGGATTAATATTGCCTGAATCACGATTCACCATTAACGATTGCTAGGGTTGCAGAAGCTTTGAATTGGGGCTTTCCTCATCTGGAAAAATTAGGCCACGAAACCTGTACCACTGGATTCGGAACGTCCAAACGAATCAATTCCCCCCATCGCGCCCTTTTTATATTTTCATATGACCTAATCGCTATTTTCAGGTTCTGCACTTAGTGGGGGTTTAAAACCCCCACTATCTATTTGATAATTTCAGGCAAAACGAAGAACCAAGGAAGGAGATGCTGAGCTGTTGGACTATGGTTGGCTAGTTTGAATAATTGGCGCTTTTTTTTTTATTGTCCAGCATAATCTTGCTTTTTCACATATAATAATCATCGTCCACTAAACGTACAACTAAACGCGTTGGTTCAATTGGCAAATGAAGTGGCATGCAGGTATTGGGACCTGGGTTCGATTCCCAGGTCCCCCCACTTATTCATATATTTTTTCTTAACGTGCTTCTGTGCAGCCTCCATTCCAAGGACCATCATGAAGCCTCACGCCAGTGCCTGCCACATGTCCCTGAAGGTCAATCCAATGGCCATCACAAGCAATCCACCATGTACCCTGGTCAAACGTCCCACACACAAGCGCCAGAAAGTCAAAAGGCCTGATTCTAGTGGGCCAAAAATGCTTCAATACACCTCCAAAAAGGGTCAACACCCCCATGGTTTGCATCACATTTTCTTTTTCTTTTTTCTCTTCTCCTTTTTATTTTAATTGTTTTTTTCTTTTGTTTTATTTAATTTACAAAATATAATTTTCACAATAATAAAATCAGAAATCAAAACTAAAAAAAAAAATGTTTTATTTAATATTTAGGTCCCTAATTATTTTGTAAATAAATTCCAATAATCAATTTAGTTTAATTTTAGGTTTAACTTTAATGATTTTCTTAAATAACTAAAATACATAAAAATTAGGTTTTTTTTTAGCATTTTACTCTTTTTCTCAATAATTAAATTTTTCTTCTTATTATTATTAACTATTAATCTATTTTGTAAATAAACTTGTAATTAAACAATTAGTAAAAATTAGGTTTAAACTTAAGTATTTTTCTTTAACAAATTAAAAATAGTGTAGAATTAGGGTTTCTAATAATAATTAATTTTCTTTCTTTATTTCCATAAAATACCAAAAACCATAAAAAATACCCTTTTTTTCTTTCTTTAATCATTAATTAATTTATTAATTTCATTTAATTTCTTTAAAGGGTCCAACGCCCTCGAACTTTCGCTTCTAATTTCGTTTCGCGCGTTTGTTTATATTTTTCATTTTAAATATTATGTAATTGCCCCAAGGCCTTGTAATAGTAATTAGGACATTTACTTTCCGCACTTTTATAAATCGGGTCTTTGTTAATTTGGCGATGTATAGACCCGCACCTTGTAATAACGTAGGACTTTTATTTTCCGCATTTTAATATCTGCACCTTTAAACTGCTAATCACATGAAAGAATGAATGACCAAAATAAAATCAAAGTGTAGCTCACCCAATGCATGATCAAGATAAAACATAACTGAAAATGACACACAATTCACACACCACTCTTAGGGTACGCCTCACTGTTGCCTTGCCCCTCGAAATGTGGTCGTCGAGTATAGGACGTTTTAGTAAGTCCTCATGTCCATGAACATGGCATGGGGGTAGCTTCTAAGGTGTCCTACTATTGCTCTGGTGACCACACTGTCCCTAAAAACGAATTGACCCGAACACCTCCAACGGTGGTGCTACCTACCTCTCAATGGTGGGATGGCACTACCTTAAGGACATTTACACAGCCTAATTCCTTAGGGTAGGTGGATGACTCATAGATACTTGCTCTAAAAAAACAAATCAAAAAAACTCTTTTCACACCGACACTTTCAAAAAGCTTTCAAAACAATTTTTCAAACACTCTTGAGGACTGATACAAGAGTCGATCTGAAATCTTTAAACAAAACTTTTTCAAACTCACTCACAATTGAAAAGCAAACACTTTTGAAAACACAAATGAGCAAGTATCTAAGAGCCCATGGATAACCATGGATAGAAAGGGTGCTAACACCTTCCCTTTCTATAAATCTACCTCCCGAACCGAGAAACTATCTCATAAGGAATTTTGCTATGCTTTTGTCCTGTCCATATTGGAGAAAATAAAAGACGGTGGCGACTCTTGCTTCCGCGACATTTCGCGAACCAGCGTTAAACAGTCAGTTCCAGATCCACCGATCATAGAACTGGCGACTCTGCTGGGGACACTTATAAAGTGAGGTGTACCTTAGGATAGTTCATAACTGTGTTTTCAATTGTTGTGCTTTGTTTGCTTTATTATTGTGGGTTGCATCCGAGTTACATAGATCCTAACCCGGATCTGGGGATACCCTTTTTAGGTAGCATAAGCTGTGAGGGACCTGTCCGGCGTAGACCGACACGGGTGAAGCAGTGGCTACGTTGGTGTGGCACCTTGGTCTGTACCGATATCCCTTGTGTCGCAACGAGGTGAATATGGGTCTTCTGAGGAGTCATTAAGCACCAACCGACCTTAGCACCTTAAATGACCCAACTTGGCCAATAGAACAGTAGCAGTATGCTGCGCCCATTGAGGCTAAACTCTCGTGATGGTTATGGCTGCAAGAAAAGATTGCGATGCTGGAGTTATGACCGATTGAGGGTAGTCAATGATATTGGGATCCTCTAAGAACCCGATTACTTTTGATAGGACAGGTATGAACCAACAAACTGAAAGAGGGTAATACCTAGACCCCATGCTGGCCTAAACTCTAAGGGCTTGTCTTGTGTGACTTGCGTGCCTTATCATGTTTGCCTTTGTAAATATTTGTGGTGTGCTTTATAATAACATCATGCCATCATGACATTGCATGCATCCTGCATAAGGACTGACCATTTCAAAGACAAGAGGGTTTCACCTTTGCTCTGTTTTGTAGGACATCATGATGCCTATGTGAAGGAATACTATCCGGTTCAACTTTGTTCACCCACCTGAGTTGCTTGGAGAGTTGGTTAGCAGAATTCCAAATACTACTTCCTTCATCCAGAGGCATGGTTCTCTTCTCAGTTCAGTCACGGCAAAGAGGGACCAACAGCTGATGAGTGTCCTGACCCAGTTCTATGACCCTCTGTATCAGTGCTTCACCTTTCAAGACTTCCAGCTGGTCCCTACCCTGGAAGAGTTCTCTGATTTGCTTGGTATCCCTATTTTGGATCAGACTCCCTATACCGGTTGGGAAAAGACTCTTAGGCTTGAGGAGGTTGCTGCAGCTATTCCCTTGACTCACCAAGAAGTACTGGACAACAGGGTGACTAGAAGCGGAGTTAAGGGTTTCTTGGCCAAGTTTCTGATTGGTAAAGATAATAGTTTTTGGAATGACTTGGACTTTAGGGCATATGAAGACATCCTAGCTCTCTTAATCTATGGTCTAGTCTTGTTCCCTAATCCTGACAACTTCATCAACGTCACTGCCATAAGGATCTTCATGTCTCAGAACCCTTTGCCCACTCTTTTGGGTGACATCCTGCAACAACTTTATGCTCGTACTGCCTGAAGATGAGGAACTCTGTGGTGTTGTATCCCTTTATTGGTGAGGTGGTTTATTTCGCACCTCCCTAAGTTCGTGCTGATGAACAAAGAAGGAAGGGGTTGGGCTCATAGGTTGATGTCTCTCACTGATAAGGACATCATTTGGACTTTCAGAGGTTTGGATGAGATAGCTGTTATTGACCGCTGCGGAGAATACCCTAATGTTCCTTTGATTGGTACCCAAGGAGGAATCTCTTATAATCCATGTCTAGCTCTCTGTCAGTTTGGAAGAGCCAGAAGAGCAGGACCTCACGAGATGCTGGCGCCTCACATCAGTTTTGAGTTTCAGGTGGATAGTGACGAGCTGCGTCGTAGGTTCATCAAGGCTTGGGACAGAATTCACAAAGCTGACCCACAAGAGTTGGGGCCAAAGACTTCTCTACCTATGGAAGCCTACTACAAATGGGTCCGCATCCGTGCTCAGAAGTTAGGTATGCCATATGAAGCTGTCAGACCCATCATTCTTGAGTATCCTGATAAAGATGGGGTTCCCCCAACTGTGCTCCCTCCTCAGATACCTACTGATTATGAGACATTAAAGAGGTCTTGGTTGCAACTGCGAGAAGAACGGGATTCTTATCGGGAAAAGTTCAACGAGTAGGAATTGAAGATCCAGAAGCTAACAAATCAGTTGGAGAATGAGCGAGCTCTGAATGACTACATCCGCACTGAGAAGAGGAGACCCTGGGATCAATGATGAGCTTTGGATGTTCTTTTACAGTTTTATTTCCCTTTTCAGTATTTCCATTTTCCATGTAACGCCTAAGGGAAATCTGTTGAACAATTTAAATTTCAAAGTTGAATCTAATGAAGTGTGTTCCTTTTTGTTTACAAAGTTGATTCCCGATTGTCTTTGAAAACATAAATCATACGCATTCCATTCATCATGTGCATAGCAGGTACTCTTCTTTTCAGGTTGCTTACCGTTCTTCGCTGTTTATTTCAGCATCATGAACCCTGAATCGTCTACCGAGCATTCTATCAAGGCCCTTCAGGCGCAGAACGCACAATTTCAAGAGCTGATTATGGGTTTGGCTAAAGGTCAAGAGGAACTGAAGGCCCTGCTGGTTCAGAAGAAGAAGAAGAAGAGAACTGTTCTATTCAACACGGGCCGGAGGTTTGGTAACACTCTGCAGAATAAGGAAGCTGGTTCTTCTGTAGGAAAAGACAGTCCCCAGGGGGGAAGAGCTCCAAGTCCGGTGGTCTCTGACAACGAGACTGATTTTAATGAGGAGCAGTATCCTCCGGCTGAAGACTGGTACAAGCAGTTGGAAGATCGTCTGAATGCCATGGAAATTCAACAAGTGCCTGGGCTGGATTTCGGAGACTTGGGCTTATCTTCTGGTGTGATCATTCCACACAAGTTTAAAGCACCATCTTTCATGAAGTACGACGGGGCATCCTGCCCTAAGCTGCACCTCAGATCTTATGTGCGGAAGATTCAGCCGTATACAGTGGACAAAAACTTGTGGATCCACTTCTTCCAGGAGAGTCTTTCAGGGACTCATCTCGAATGGTTCTATCAGCTGGATGGAACCAAGGTTCGTAACTGGGAGGAGTTGGCTACTGCTTTTTACAAGCAGTATCAATACAATGCCGACCTCGCTCCTACGCGTACCCAACTCCAGGGTATGTCGTTAGGATCGGGAGAAGGTTTCAAAGAGTATGCACAAAAGTGGAGGGACCTGGCTGGCAGGGTGCAGCCTCCGTTAACTGACCGTGAATTGGTAGATATGTTCTTGGGGACCCTATCTGGGCCGTTCTTTAATCATCTTACCGGTAATTCATCTGCAGGGTTCACAGACCTTATTCTAACTGGGGAAAGGATAGAGGCTGGCATGAAGTCAGGTAAAATTCAGAAAGGGGCATCTTCAAGTGCTGAGAAGAAACCTTTTAAGAAGGAGGCCAGTGCTGTGTATGGGCCTAGGAGGCAAGACAAACCAGAGCGCCGCCAAACTGTCAACACGGTGGTGATTGCTAAGCCTGCTGCCGCTCCTCGGCAACTCAATCAACCAAGGGCTGAGAGACCCAGAAGAGAGTTCACTCGGCTGAGTATGACCTTGTCGCAAATCTTGCCGCAATTGCTATCAACCAACTTGGTGAATGTTAGAGAGGCCCCAAAGGTTGTGAATACTGCATCTCCTAAGTATAACCCAAATGCCCGCTGTGCTTATCACTCCAATAGCCCGGGGCATTCTACTGATGACTGCTGGGCCCTAAGAAACAAGGTGCAAGACCTTATTGATGCGAAGGAGGTACAATTTGAAGCGCCTGAGAAACCTAATGTGGTGACAGCTCCCCTGCCTGACTGTTGTACCCCAAATTTTGACCTAAGATACCATCTCCCATCTGCATCATTACATTGCAAGGGTTTTGACCTATTTTTATCAATTTTCAAAGCAGTTTTAAATTCATAACTTTTTCAAGTCGAGAGCTATTTATTTTTTGAATGCTAAATTTATTAATCGATCAATGCAGACAATGTTTATTAATTATTTATTATCTTAAATTTAAATAATTGGAATTTATTTTCAGTTATTATATAATTTAAAGATTTATAAATAATAAAATAAATATTTGAAAAGAGTTTATTAATTGATCAAACAATGTTATTTAATTATTTATTATTCTAGGTTTAAATAATTGAAATTTTATTTTCAGTTATTATAATTTGGAAGAATTATAAATAATGAAATAATTAATTGGAGAGAAGTTAATTGGTCAATGAGGTTTATTTAATTATTTATCATTCTAAATTTAAATAATTGGAATTGATTTTCAGTTATTATATAATTTAAAGAATTATAAACGATAAAATAAATAATTGGAAAGAAGAAAAGAATTAATTGATAAAATATTGGAGTTTTATTCATTTTATTCTAATTGTTACAATTGTTGTTTTAAATACCGTATTTATTTACAACGTATTTACAATGATAATTTTACAATGTTTAAAATGAAATAAAATTATCCTAATTTTTCTAAGTTCTAAATCTTCATCTTCTATCCAATGCTTCTTTAATGCCCATTTGATTTTTACCTGCAAAGAATTAAAAGAAAAGTCAGAAATGAATATAATTAAAAGCAAAAAAAATTAATTTTAGCGTTCATCATTAAAAGCAAACGGCTGGAATCAGTTTTTACCCTTTTCGCAAATCACGGGATTTCTCCCGGTTCACAAAAAGGGATGAATTTTTATTGATAAAAATGAATGCACAATTTAAAAACATGCACAAATTCATTCTTTTGTCAAAATTGCACATTTTATTATAAACTGCATAATTAAAAAATCAATTGCACATTTCAAAACCAATTGCACAAATTCATTTTTCAAAAGTCAACAGCATATGCATTTTCAACACAAACCAAAAGCCAACGTAAACTATCCAAAAGTATGGAAGAAGTCAAAACATAAGGCTCCCATGCAGTAGACAAAGAGAGAAGCATGCAGTTGGAGCCCACTTGCCCCTAGAATCAGGTTGGAAAGATAATATCTTTTTGAGCACAAGGTCACCCTCTCTGAACTCGCGTGGTCGAACCTTCTTATCAAAAGCCTTCTTCATTCTCTGCTGATATAATTAACCGTGACACAGTGCTGTTAATCTCTTTTCTTCAATTAAATTCAACTGATCATATCTACTTTGACACCATTCAGCCTTAGAAAGTTTAGCTTCCATCAACACTCTCATAGACGGAATCTCAACCTCCACGGGGAGTACGGCTTCCATACCATAAACCAGGGAAAATGGGGTTGCACCTGTTGAAGTTCGAACTGAAGTACGATATCCATGTAAAGCAAACGGAAGCATTTCATGCCAATCTTTATAAGTTACCACCATCTTCTGGACAATCTTCTTGATATTCTTGTTAGCATCTTCAACAGCCCCATTCATCTTTGGTCTGTAAGGAGAAGAATTATGATGTTCGATCTTGAACTCTTCATAAAGCTCTCTCATCATCTTGTTATTCAAATTCGAACCATTATCAGTGATGATCTTGCTCGGGATACCGTATCGACAAATGATCTGATTCTTGATAAATCTGACTACCACGTGTCTGGTTACATCAGCATTAGACGTTGCTTCCACCCATTTAGTAAAATAATCGATCGCTACCAGGATGAAACAATGACCATTTGAAGCTTTGGGTTCAAACATTCCAATCATATCAATGCCCCACATAGAGAAAGGCCAAGGTGAAGAGATAACATTGAGGAGGGTCGGTGGCACATGTATCTTGTCCGCATAAATCTGGCATTTATGACATTTCTTCACATATTTGCAGCAATCAGATTCCATTGTCATCCAATAGTAACCAGCTCTCAACATCTTTCTAGCCATTGCATGTCCGTTGGCATGAGTGCCAAAGGATCCTTCATGTACTTCTTGCATCAGCATGTCTGCTTCACGTCTGTCTACACATCTGAGCAAGACCATGTCGTAATTCCTCTTATACAAAACTTCTTCATTGAGGAAGAAACTGCTTGCCAATCTTCTCAACATTTTCCTATCCTTATTGGATACCCCAGGCGGGTACTCTTGAGTTTGAAGAACACGTTTAATGTCATAGAACCACGGTTTGTCGTCGGTAACCTCTCGATTTCTAAAAAAAGCATAATCATATGTGCAGATTAATCCATGACTTAACCATTGAAAACAATGATCCTATGCCCTCTCTCAACTTTGAATTCCCTGTGTTCAGAGCCGAAGAAGAGGATAGTGAAGAGATTCCTGTTGAAATTTCCCGTTTACTTGAGCATGATGAAAAGACTATTCAACCATTTGAAGAACCGGTAGAGTTGATCAATTTGGGTGATGAAGAAGATAAGAAGGAAGTCAAGGTCGGAGCATT
Source organism: Vicia faba (assembly GCA_948472305.1). NCBI lineage: Eukaryota > Viridiplantae > Streptophyta > Magnoliopsida > Fabales > Fabaceae > Vicia > Vicia faba. The sequence continues at coordinate 1,556,007,187 of OX451738.1, read as the reverse complement.
GCTTATCCCAGAGGTCAAAGAGAAAATGTTGGAGCTTCTCAAAGAGTATGTTGATGTGTTTGCTTGGTCCTATCAAGATATGCCAGGTTTGGACAATGATATTGTGGAGCATCGTTTACCGTTGAGACCTGAATGTCCGCCGATTAAGCAGAAGTTGAGAAGGACTCGTCCCGATATGGCTGACAAGATCAAAGAAGAAGTTCAAAAACAAATTAATGCAGGTTTCCTGGTTACATCGGTCTATCCTCAATGGTTAGCCAATATAGTTCCTGTTGCTAAGAAAGATGGCAAAGTTCGAATGTGTGTAGACTATAGAGATCTGAATAGAGCTAGCCCAGAGGATGACTTCCCATTACCGCACATTGACGTATTGGTCGACAGTACCGCAAAGTTCAAAGTCTTTTTGGCCTTTATGGTTTAGGCCATAAGTTTGCGTTTTGGTGAGGCTTTTACTGGTTCATGGTTCTTGACACGGTTTAAGGTTTTGAAATGGTTATGATTTTTGGTGATGGCTTTACTGGTTTTACGCAGGTTATGGCCTTTATGGTTTATGCTGGTTCAAAACTTAAGCAGGTTTGGCCTTTGATAGGCAACAGGTTTTATGGTTTTTGGCCATATTGATTGAGGCTTTTCTAGTTTTATGGTTAGGCTGGACAGTTTTTGTGTTGTTTTGATTCTTTTAGGCCATGGTTTCGGTTTTGATCTTGAGGCAGCAGGCTATACTGGTTTTTTGGTTAGGGACTTTGAGAAAATGGTTTTGTATTTGTTTGACAGTTTTTCTTTTTTGTTTTGAAAGCTTGAAGGAAGGTTTTTGAACTCTGAATTTTTGAAGGGATTGTTGTGTTAAAACAGTTTTGCTGGCCTTTTGTTTATGCTACAGGTTTGGTATATTTTTGGTATATTTTCTCTTGATACTCTACACTCTTACTGCTACATCAGTTTGTCCATATTCTTTTTATGCTCCCTTCTCTTTACTGTGTTGCTGCTATAGTTTGTTTTGTATCCATTTCCTGCCTAAGCCAAAACCTGTAAAACACACTCTTCCTCTCTTCTCTCTCCTAAGTACAAATGAAACACTAAAATGTTGTGTGTACTTTACTTGTTCTAAAAAAGTATGATGCTGGAAAATGATGAAAAAAGAAAATGTATTGCTTGCACAATGGTTTTAAACTGCATGCTTCTCTCTTTGTCTACTGCATGGGAGCCTTATGTTTTGACTTCTTCCATACTTTTGGATAGTTTACGTTGGCTTTTGGTTTGTGTTGAAAATGCATATGCTGTTGACTTTTGAAAAATGAATTTGTGCAATTGGTTTTGAAATGTGCAATTGATTTTTTAATTATGCAGTTTATAATAAAATGTGCAATTTTGACAAAAGAATGAATTTGTGCATGTTTTTAAATTGTGCATTCATTTTTATCAATAAAAATTCATCCCTTTTTATGAACCGGGAGAAATCCCGTGATTTTCGAAAAGGGTAAAAACTGATTCCAACCGTTTGCTTTTAATGATGAACGCTAAAATTAATTTTTTTGCTTTTAATTATATTCATTTCTGACTTTTCTTTTAATTCTTTGCAGGTAAAAATCAAATGGGCATTAAAGAAGTATTGGATAGAAGATGAAGATTTAGAACTTAGAAAAATTAGGATAATTTTATTTCATTTTAAACATTGTAAAATTATCATTGTAAATACGTTGTAAATAAATACGGTATTTAAAACAACAATTGTAACAATTAGAATAAAATGAATAAAACTCCAATACTTTATCAATTAATTCTTTTCTTCTTTCCAATTATTTATTTTATCGTTTATAATTCTTTAAATTATATAATAACTGAAAATCAATTCCAATTATTTAAATTTAGAATGATAAATAATTAAATAAACTTCATTGACCAATTAACTTCTCTCCAATTAATTATTTCATTATTTATAATTCTTCCAAATTATAATAACTGAAAATAAAATTTCAATTATTTAAACCTAGAATAATAAATAATTAAATAACATTGTTTGATCAATTAATAAACTCTTTTCAAATATTTATTTTATTATTTATAAATCTTTAAATTATATAATAACTGAAAATAAATTCCAATTATTTAAATTTAAGATAATAAATAATTAATAAACATTGTCTGCATTGATCGATTAATAAATTTAGCGTTCAAAAAATAAACAGCTCTCGACTTGAAAAAGTTATGAATTTAAAACTGCTTTGAAAATTGATAAAAATAGGTCAAAACCCTTGCAATGTAATGATGCAGATGGGAGATGGTATCTTAGGTCAAAATTTGGGGTACAACAGCTGCCCCTATTTAAGTTTCTTCTATCCGGAGATATGAAGATTAAAATCTTCGTTTCGACGAGATTGAAGGTACTTAAATACATAATACGCAAATTTTTGCCCTAAGATACCGCCATTATGCTTGATATGAATGTAGTGATTGAATTTACAGAGAAAGATATTGTAGGAAACAAGACAATGCTGGAGAAATCAAACACCAACAAAACACAGAGACATGGATTATACACTACTGGGGAAACGAGCCATCGACTTCAAATGACAAACTCTTGACAGCGAATAAAATTGAGGGAATACGACCTCTGACCCTAACAAAGAAGGCATCTTGCATAGGCCATAAACAGATTATTTGACCCAAAAATATCAGTGAGCTCACAACTCAAGGTCAAAGATAGACAGAGAGTATCAAATTTGCTGGCGACAGATTACCGACTTCTGAAGATAAAGATTCATAACAAACTTCTCTGTGAGATTTCCGAGATATACCGATTAATGGTGAGATAATAATATGGTTGTAGATACACAAGCTTCTCAAATAAAGAAGCTGCCACTTGTTGTCTTCCCAAAAAATATTATGACATACAAGCTGCTCAAATAAAGAGGCTGCCACTTGCTGTCGTCCAGGGATGTCAATAACATACAAGCTGCTCAAATAAAGAAGCCGCAGCTTGCTGTCTTCCAAAAAAAATACCAATAACATACAAGCTGCTCAAATAAAGAAGCTGTCGCTTGCTGTATTCCAGAAAAATAATAACGTACAAGTTTCTCAAATAAAGAGGCTGCCACTTGCCGTTTTCCAAAATAATAATAACGTACAAGTTGCTCATGAAGAGACCGCCGCTTGCCGTTTTCCAACGATGTCTATAACGTACAAGTTGCTCATGAAGAGACCGCCGCTTGTCGTTTTCCAATAATAATAATAACGCACAAGTTGCTCGTGAAGAGATGCCGCTTGTCGTTTTCCAAAAATAATAATAACGCACAAGTTGCTCGTGAAGAGTTGCCGCTTGTCGTTTTCCAACGATGTCTATAACGTACAAGTTGCTCATGAAGAGACCGCCGCTTGTCGTTTTCCAAAAATAATAATAACGCACAAGTTGCTCGTGAAGAGCTGCCGCTTGTCGTTTTCCAAAAATAATAATAACGCACAAGTTGCTCGTGAAGAGCTGCCGCTTGTCGTTTTCCAACGATGTCTATAACGTACAAGTTGCTCGTGAAGAGCTGCCACTTGTCGTTTTCCAAAATAACTCAGAAGGAAATTGCGATGACACTGGCATAGAATAAAATCCTCGTCAAAGAGAATCATGAATCAATCCTTCCCAAAGAGATCACATACTTAAATATGAAAAATAAATGCACCATTCGTCTAGGTCGCGACTTCACTGGGAAAAATCATGAGATAGCCTATGCAAGAGACAACAACTTCATCCAGGAAAAAACTAGAGGGAACAACAGTCAAACAAGATTCCACCCAATGAGGAAGTAACGACCAGTCTTGGCATTTGAACACATTTCGGAATTCGAAGTTGTTAGAGAGAATAGTGATCATTGTTTTTGTGTAACCCTTTTCTTTCATGTATTATTTCCCAAACTCTTGTAAACCGTTGGAGTCGCGTTGTTAGTGAACTACCATCTTATTAATGAAATTTGAGCACTTACCTTCTGTGGGCAAAATTTTAATTTTTACAGGAAATATTCGAAACAAAGTTATTTAAAGTATTTTATTTTAAAAATGCGTCATAAATAATGAAAGGAATATTAACAGTTGTTCCGAGGATGGTCAAGCCATGAAATGTGAAACCGTACAGTAATTTATCCTTGCATGATGAACACGTTTTATTTCAAAATCGTCATGAGGTGTTGGTTGTGTAAGCCCGTGTTTCTGGTGGTACTAAGTTTGTTGACTCCCCAATTGTTCCAGTTAAGCGTGTTTTGGCTACCTTTATTTGGGCAATTTTCTGAAGTGTGGTACGCTTTGTCTCATGCCAGTGGTCTATTGGTATTAGAAGATTGGATTTGATTACTTTTCTCCTTAAAAGACTTGAGCCTTGTAGTGTGATACGCTCCGACGTTGCTTTGTGGTTCTAGTTCCAGTTATTTTCCGTCTTTTTCAAGATTGGCCGAGTATCTATCTTTTCGTGACATCTTACCGTCTTCAGGATATTCCATCTGTTCGTTTTGTCAGCATAACATTCATTTACTCATTTACACTTATATCACGCATACATATTCACATTTGCCGTTCATTTTGGGTTGTACTGTGTTTATTCAAACAACGTACACGTTTCCTTCCAAGTAGAAGGTTAGCTTAGGCAGAAGGTTTTGCGCCGTCTTCTTCATTCACGCGTTCTTCTTCATCTGCTTCGTGGCTCTCCCACCTTCGCCTGAGTCCTCCCTTGCCCAAAGGCCACCGGTGTCCTCAATCTCTTCTTCCCTCCAACGAAAATGCCAGGGGCGACGGATTCAATGTAAATTTTGTGTTCTAATTCGTTAGGGTTTGTTGATTATTGCATGTGTTGATTTACATCCATTTCTGATTCTGATTCTCTATTGCAATGGTTATTGGAGGTATTTGAAAGAAAGAGAGGGAGAAATGCGTTACCTTCGGAGACGGAGGAGGAAGTTTGGGGATACGCGTGAGAGGCCAAGACGGCGAGGGAAGACATGAACGAAGCTTTGCGTGGTATCCTGGTTTGTCCTCTTTGATTTATGGTTTGATGAGGACTTGGCCCTGAGAACCTTATGTTATATCTCTCTTCTTCTATTGCCTCGTTGGAACGACAAAAACTCATCCATTAATCAAAAGCGGTAAATTACAACTTACAACTTTGGAACAACAAAACAATAAATTACAACTTTGGGATAACAACCCAATAATAAAAGCAGTAAACTACAACTTTGGAACATGAAGCCCATAATAAAGCAGTAAATTACAACCTTGGAACAGGAAACCCTTTTACAGAGTTTTACAAAATGACATCAGTAAAATAAAACTAAGAACTAAAGATCACTCAGAATCGTCAGATGAAGGACCAAATGCCAACTGCAACCGGAGCTTCCTGATCTTCTCTTCGTAAAAGTCTTTCATCTCTTTCTTCTCAGCTACCAGTCGATCAATGATTTCCTTTTGCGGACTAGGAACAAGAGCAACGCTTACCGAACCTTCCTTCTTTCTCTTCCTTTCACTAGCATACTTCTTCAGTAAAGCATCCTTCTGGCGAAGCTTCTCATCATGATCAATGAACCAGCCGTCTTGAATAAATAGCAAATCCTCCTTTTCCTTTAGTTGTCGAGCCAGGACCCGATTCTCATATTCAGACATATTATACTTTTCTTTCCAAGCATCTCTCTCGGACTTCATCCTAGCCAGATTTCCTTGGTATTCTCCCATATTCTCGATAAGGATATCAACAGATGAGGATGCAACGGTAGGGAATAAAGGTTTCTCAGGTTTATATGGCATCTTGAGAGCACAAGCCCTAGCACGGACCCATTGTAGGTAAGGCTCCAAAGAAACGGCACCCCTATGTCCTAACATGTCTCTTCCTTTCCTATGGATGTGGCGCCAAGCTCCTTCGATCTCCCTCTTAGCTGCCTGATGATCTTGTCCTTCCTGTAGAAAGAAACCACTCACATGGATGTTGTTTGGATTGTCTCTCATCGGGTATCCAAACTGACGGCGCGCGAGAACAGGGTTATAGTTAATTCCGCCTTTCGTACCAAGAAGGGGCACGTTAGGAAAAGCACCACAGCTATCGATAATCTTCACGTCATAGTAAGCTCGATTATACCAATCAATGTCGAAATGAGTGAGAGCCATAATCTTTGGCGCCCATCGCGGCTCCTTCTCGAGATCCCAGAAAACATCAGACCTAGGTAGATGAGAAACATACCACTGATACAGCAACGGTGCACAACAAATAATCATTCCTCCTTGATAAGAGTTTCGAAGATGGATGGAGTAGTAGGTATCTCCTAGCAGCGTAGGGACCGGATTTCCAATCAAGAAAATTCTGATGGCGTTGATATCCACAAACTTATCAACGTTAGGGAACAAGAAAAGACCATAAGCGAGTAAAGCAAAGACGTCTTCAAAGGCAATAGTATCTTTTATCTCAGCGAAATGACGAGCTTTCTTCAACAAAAATTGCGCAGACAAACCTCGGATTCCCCCTTTTGTAGTCATGTTCTCCTCTATCTCTGATTTCTTCAAGTGGGTGATGGTTGCTATCTCGTGAGATTTGGGTTCCTCTTCTAATCCAGAAAAAGGAACACAGTCGGTGATCGGCAAACCAAGTATGTAGGAGTACTCTTCTAAGGTGGGCATCAACTGGTAATCCGGAAAGGTGAAACATCGGTACAAAGGATCGTAAAATTGGACCAACGTATTAAGGATGCCTTCCTTCATCTTGCGCTTCATGAGAGGTATAATGGACCCATATTTTTTCTGAAAATCCGTCGGGTTCTCGATCTTAGGAATCAAACTCTTCAGTTCTTCAATCTCGGGCTCCTTAAAACTAAAACTTCGAGTGTTTCTCCTTCCAAATTCAATGATAATAGTACCTGAGATGTCTGCGAAAATCATTCCTAAGTTCCTTGAAAAACAAGTTTTTTACAAAAAATGTTGATGAGTGCATGAATGAATGATAATGCAACAGTTACACACAAGTTCACAAACATGGGGTTTAAAGGTTCAACGTTTCAGCATGGAGTCGAGGGTAAAGCCCACCCCAAGGTATGTACTAACGGTTCAATCACACCTGTAAGACAAGGTTCTAAGAGTTCCCAGAGTCTACATTCCTCCTTCAGATATTGCCGACGTCTTGATTACTCAATAATTAGCAATATTCTCAAGAGAAACTCATCCGAGCGTAGCCTCGCGTAACAACCAACTTCATCCAGGAAAAAACTAGAGGGAAAATAGTCAAACAAGATTCCACCAAATGAGGAAGTAACTTGATTGGGGATTCATCCCATCCAGAAATGGACAAGGTAAGCTAAATCAAAAATCATCCACGAGGATTAGCTCAGTTGGGGAACTTAGAAAGGAAGCACATTTTCTGCCTAAGCTAACCTTCTACTTGGAAGGAAACATGTACGTTGTTTGAATAAACACAATACAACCCAAAATCAACGGCAAATGTGAATATGTATGCGTGATATAAGTGTAAATGAGTAAATGAATGTTATGCTGACAAAACGAACAGATGGAATATCCTGAAGACGGTAAGATGTCACGAAAAGATAGATACTCGGCCAATCTTGAAAAAGACGGAAAATAACTGGAACTGGAACCACAAAGCAACGTCGGAGCGTATCACACTAAAAGGCTCAAGTCTTCTAAGGAGAAAAGTAATCAAATCCAATCTTCTAATACCAATAGACCACTGGCATGGGACAAAGCGTACCACACTTCAGAAAATTGCCCAAATAAAGGTAGCCAAAACACGCTTAACTGGAACAACTGGGGAGTCAACAAACTTAGTACCACCAGAAACACGGGTTTACACAACCAACACCTCATGACGATTTTGAAATAAAACGTGTTCATCATGCAAGGATAAATTACTGTACGGTTTCGCATTTCATGGCTTGACCATCCTCGGAACAACTGTTAATATTCCTTTCATTATTTATGACGCATTTTTAAAATAAAATACTTTAAATAACTTTGTTTCGAATATTTCCTGTAAAAATTAAAATTTTGCCCACAGAAGGTAAGTGCTCAAATTTCATTAATAAGATGGTAGTTCACTAACAACGCGACTCCAACGGTTTACAAGAGTTTGGGAAATAGTACATGAAAGAAAAGGGTTACACAAAAACAATGATCACTATTCTCCCTAACAACTTCGAATTCCAAAATGTGTTCAAATGCCAAGACTGGTCTGACCAAAAGCTTGCCTAAGCCGCCCTTTCGGGTTTTCAACTTAGCAAACTGTCAACTCAAACCTAAGCGAAGTACTTCTTGACTACGTCAGCGTTCATGGGACGCGGGAGCTCTTCACCGTCCATATTGGTGAGAATCAAGGCACCTCCAGAGAAAACGTTCTTAACGACATACGATCCTTCATAATTCGGAGCCCACTTGCCCCTAGAATCAGGTTGGAAAGATAATATCTTTTTGAGCACAAGGTCACCCTCTCTGAACTCGCGTGGTCGAACCTTCTTATCAAAAGCCTTCTTCATTCTCTGCTGATATAATTAACCGTGACACAGTGCTGTCAGTCTCTTTTCTTCAATTAAATTCAACTGATCATATCTACTTTGACACCATTCAGCCTCAGAAAGTTTAGCTTCCATCAACACTCTCATTGACGGAATCTCAACCTCCACGGGGAGTACGACTTCCATACCATAAACCAGGGAAAATGGGGTTGCACCTGTTGAAGTTCGAACTGAAGTACGATATCCATGTAAAGCAAACGGAAGCATTTCATGCCAATCTTTATAAGTTACCACCATCTTCTGGACAATCTTCTTGATATTCTTGTTAGCAGCTTCAACAGCCCCATTCATCTTTGGTCTGTAAGGAGAAGAATTATGATGTTCGATCTTGAACTCTTCACAAAGCTCTCTCATCATCTTGTTATTCAAATTCGAACCATTATCAGTGATGATCTTGCTCGGGATACCGTATCGACAAATGATCTGATTCTTGATAAATCTGACTACCACCTGTCTGGTTACATCAACATAAGACGCATCTTCCACCCATTTAGTAAAATAATCAATCGCTACCAGGATGAAACGATGACCATTTGAAGCTTTGGGTTCAATCATTCCAATCATATCAATGCCCCACATAGAGAAAGGCCAAGGTGAAGAGATAACATTGAGGAGGGTCGGTGGCTCATGTATCTTGTCCGCATAAATCTGGCATTTATGGCATTTCTTCACATATTTGCAGCAATCAGATTCCATTGTCATCCAATAGTAACCAGCTCTCAACATCTTTCTAGCCATTGCATGTCCGTTGGCATGAGTGCCAAAGGATCCTTCATGTACTTCTTGCATCAGCATGTCTGCTTCACGTCTATCTTCACATCTGAGCAAGACCATGTCGTAATTCCTCTTATACAAAACTTCTTCATTGAGGAAGAAACTGCTTGCCAATCTTATCAACGTTTTCCTATCCTTATTGGATGCCCCAGGCGGGTACTCTTGAGTTTGAAGAACACGTTTAATGTCATAGAACCACAGTTTGTCGTCGGTAACCTCTTCTACTGAGAACACATGAGCAGGTCTGTCGAGGCGCATAACCCGGATTGTAGGCACGTCGTTCCATCCATTCACTCGAAACATTGAAGACAAAGTAGCTAAAGCATCAGCCATTTGGTTTTCATCTCTAGGGATATGATGTAATTCCACTAGTTACCACAATCTTCTGGACAATCTTCTTGATATTCTTGTTAGCAGCTTCAACAGCCCCATTCATCTTTGGTCTGTAAGGAGAATAATTATGATGTTCGATCTTGAACTCTTCACAAAGCTCTCTCATCATCTTGTTATTCAAATTCGAACCATTATCAGTGATGATCTTGCTCGGGATACCGTATCGACAAATGATCTGATTCTTGATAAATCTGACTACCACCTGTCTGGTTACATCAGCATAAGACGCTGCTTCCACCCATTTAGTAAAATAATCGATCGCTACCAGGATGAAACGATGACCATTTGAAGCTTTGGGTTCAATCATTCCAATCATATCAATGCCCCACATAGAGAAAGGCCAAGGTGAAGAGATAACATTGAGGAGGGTCGGTGGCACATGTATCTTGTCCGCACAAATCTGGCATTTATGGCATTTCTTCACATATTTGCAGCAATCAGATTCCATTGTCATCCAATAGTAATCAGCTCTCAACATATTTCTAGCCATTGCATGTCCGTTGGCATGAGTGCCAAAGGATCCTTCATGTACTTCTTGCATCAGCATGTCTGCTTCACGTCTGTCTACACATCTGAGCAAGACCATGTCGTAATTCCTCTTATACAAAACTTCTTCATTGAGGAAGAAACTGCTTGCCAATCTTCTCAATGTTTTCCTATCCTTATTGGATGCCCCAGGCGGGTACTCTTGAGTTTGAAGAACACGTTTAATGTCATAGAACCACGGTTTATCGTCGGTAACCTCTTCTACTGAGAACACATGAGCAGGTCTGTCGAGGCGCATAACCCTGATTGTAGGCACGGCGTTCCATCCATTCACTCGAAACATTGAAGACAAAGTAGCTAAAGCATCAGCCATTTGGTTTTCATCTCTAGGGATATGATGTAATTCCACTTTGTTGAAGAAAGTTAACAATCTTCTAGCATAGTCTCTGTAAGGGATCAAACCAGGATGACGAGTCTCCCATTCTCCTTTGATCTGATTAATTACCAATGCCGAATCTCCGTAAATATCAAGAATCTTAATCCTTAGATCCACTGCTTCTTCGAGGCCCATAATACATGCCTCATACTCAGCCATGTTGTTCGTGCAGTCAAACTTCAATCTTGCCGTGAACGGGATATGAGTACCTCGGGGAGTGACGATGATTGCCCTAATTCCATTTCCATAAGAATTCACAGCTCCGTCAAAAATCAAACCCCAATGCGATTCGGGATCAGGTCCTTCTTCGGGTAACGGCTCTTCACAATCTTTAGCTTTCAAGTAAATAACATCTTCATCTGGGAAATCAAACTTGATAGATTTATAATCGTCAATTGGTTGGTGAGCCAAATGATCGGCTAAAATACTCCCTTTGATTACTTTCTGAGTGTGATACTCAATGTCATATTCTGATAACAACATCTGCCAACGGGCTATTCTTCCAGATAAGGTGGGCTTCTCAAAGATATACTTGATCGGATCCATTTTGGAGATCAACCAAGTGGTGTGGTTAATCATATACTGGCGCAGACGGCGAGCAGCCCAAGCTAAAGCACAACAGGTTTTCTCGAGCAATGAGTATCGAGACTCGCAGTCTGTGAATTTCTTACTCAGATAATATACGGCATGTTCTTTTCTTCCAGTCTCATCTTGTTGACCGAGCATACATCCCATGGAATCTTCCAATATAGTCAGGTACATAATCAAAGGTCTTCCTTCCACTGGAGGAATCAAAATGGGAGGTTCAAGCAAATATTCTTTGATGCTATCAAAAGCTCTCTGACAATCTTCTGTCCACATACATCCTTGGTTCTTTCGGAGAAGCTTGAAAATCGGCCCACAGGTAGCAGTCATATGAGATATAAATCTAGAAATATAGTTCAGTCTCCCAAGGAATCCTCTTACTTGTTTTTCCGTCTTGGGTGCGGGCATTTCCCGAATAGCTTTGACCTTATCAGGATCTACCTCAATACCTTTCTGACTGACAATGAAACCCAGAAGTCTTCCAGAACGAACACCAAAAGTGCCCTTGTTGGGATTCAGACGGAGTTTATACTTTCTCAAACGCTGGAATAACTTCAATAAATGTTCCAAATGATCTTCTTCAGTCTGTGATTTGGCAATCATGTCATCTACATACACTTCTATCTCTTTATGCATCATGTCATGGAATAAAGCAGTAAAGATATTGTAGGAAACAAGACAATGCTGGAGAAATCAAACACCAACAAAACACAGAGACATGGATTATACACTACTGGGGAAACGAGCCATCGACTTCAAATGACAGACTCTTGACAGCGAATAAAATTGAGGGAATACGACCTCTGACCCTAACAAAGAAGGCATCTTGCATAGGCCATAAACAGATTATTTGACCCAAAAATATCAGTGAGCTCACAACTCAAGGTCAAAGATAGACAAAGAGTATCAAATTTGCTGGCGACAGATTACCGACTTCTGAAGATAAAGATTCATAACAAACTTCTCTGCGAGATTTCCGAGATATACCGATTAATGCTGAGATAATAATATGATTGTAGATACACAAGCTGCTCAAATAAAGAAGCTGCCACTTGCTGTCTTCCCAAAAAATATTATGACATACAAGCTGCTCAAATAAAGAGGCTGCCACTTGTCGAGGCAAAGGATTATCTCTAACATTTGGGTTAACATCCTTGAAAGACAAGATACCATTCTTAATCAATCTCTGCACGTCCTTCTTTAGAGCAAAACAATTTTCAAGGTTGTGCCCCGGTGACCCTTGATGATATTCACAAAACTGATCTGCCTTGTACCACGGAGAAGTACTGTTTGGTGCGACAGAAGGAGGCTTCGTCGTTATGAGGTTCTTTCTGATAAGAGCAGGGAACAATTCAGTATAAGTCATAGGAATGGCATCGAATCGCAGTTTTCTAGGTGAACGGTTCTGATTGTTGAATGGATAAGCCTGTTGTCGAGGCTGCTGCTGAAATGGCCGTTGTTGAGTTGGTGGGGTTTGATGAGCTGGGGTCATCAAAGCTAGGCGGACAGCCGGGGTGACTGCCGCAGCGTGTGAGTAACCTCTCCTCGGTCTCCCTAGGAACAATGCGCTGACATCCTGCGCTTTTCTTTTTGGGAAAACACTTCCAAACTTCTTAGTACTTCTAGACGGACTTCCTTCTTTAACCAAATGCCCTTCATGAATCCCTTCCTCCAACCGCATGCCCATGCTTACCATTTCGGTGAAGTCACTGGGTGCGCTGGCAATCATTCTTTCATAGTAAAAGGAACCTAAAGTCTTCAAGAATATCTTCGTCATCTCTTTCTCCTCAAGAGGTGGATAGATTTGAGCAGCAATTTCACGCCACCTCTGGGCGTATTCCTTAAAAGATTCTCTGTCTCTTTGCGACATCGCCCGGAGTTGATCCCTGTCCGGTGCCATGTCAACGTTGTACTTATACTGGTGGACAAAAGCTTCGCTAAGATCGTTGAAGTTGCGGATCCGAATACTGTCTAAACCCATATACCACTTTAGAGCAGCACCCGTCAAACTGTCTTGAAAATAGTGAATCAACAAGTCATGATCATCAGAATACGTAGACATCTTTCTCACGTACATAGTCAAATGACTCCGAGGACACGAATCTCCCTTATATCTTTCAAAGTCTGGCACTTTGAATTTTGCTGGAATCTTGACATTCGGAACTAAACAAAGGTCATGCGCGTTCTTTCCAAACAAATCCCTCCCCTTTAACGCTCTGAGCTCCTTCTGCATTTCTTTGAATTGGTCCTGAAACTCTTCCATTCTATCAAAAAGACCCAAACTTTCAACAGGCTCGGCAGGATAAGTAGGTTCATTCAAGTATGGCACGGAGTGAACCATAGGAGCGACAGTTGTCATTACCGGTTGCAAAAAAGGTGTTACAGACGGGATTACCGGCGACATGGCAGTTGTCTCTGGTTGAGGAAGAGACAAAGTAGGTTGAAACAAAGGCTGTACGACAGGCTGATACCCCTCTGGCACAAAGTTGTAAGGCATTCCCCACGGAAAACCTTTTGGCATCTGATGTTGAAGCAGAGAGTTGATTTGAGTCACAGATGTTGGAACGGTGACAATCTCGGAAACCACAGTAGTTGAAGTCTGAATCTCAGCAGCTCTAGTCGATGGCTGATTCTGAGCAGCCACCAAACTTTCCACTAGCGCAGTTAACTTTTCCATACCGACACGAAGGGTAGCGACCTCCTCACGAAGCTCATGGTTTTCCTGTTCCAGATCTTCCATCTTTCTCTGACGATTGGCTCGAGTATCGTATCGATGAGACAGCTTGACAATCTTCGGAGTGGAAAAAGAAACAAGGATAAGACTCTAGAAAACATGTGAAGTGGAATGTTGGATGATGCATGGTGTGTGATGCAAATGATGATTCATTTTAATAGTTTTTCAAGGAACTTCAATAATTTTGCACACATCAATGGTAAAGGAATTTGGAACGACAAAAACTCATCCATTAATCAAAAGCGGTAAATTACAACTTACAACTTTGGAACAACAAAACAATAAATTACAACTTTGGGATAACAACCCAATAATAAAAGCAGTAAACTACAACTTTGGAACATGAAGCCCATAATAAAGCAGTAAATTACAACCTTGGAACAGGAAACCCTTTTATAGAGTTTTACAAAATGACATCAGTAAAATAAAACTAAGAACTAAAGATCACTCAGAATCATCAGATGAAGGACCAAATGCCAACTGCAACCGGAGCTTCCTGATCTTCTCTTCGTAAAAGTCTTTCATCTCTTTCTTCTCAGCTACCAGTCGATCAATGATTTCCTTTTACGGACTAGGAACAAGAGCAACGCTTACCGAACCTTCCTTCTTTCTCTTCCTTTCACTAGCATACTTCTTCAGTAAAGCATCCTTCTGGCGAAGCTTCTCATCATGATCAATGAACCAGCCGTCTTGAATAAATAGCAAATCCTCCTTTTCCTTTAGTTGTCGAGCCAGGACCCGATTCTCATATTCAGACATATTATACTTTTCTTTCCAAGCATCTCTCTCGGACTTCATCCTAGCCAGATTTCCTTGGTATTCTCCCATATTCTCGATAAGGATATCAACAGATGAGGATGCAACGGTAGGGAATAAAGGTTTCTCAGGTTTATAGGGCATCTTGAGAGCACAAGCCCTAGCACGGACCCATTGTAGGTAAGGCTCCAAAGAAACGGCACCCCTATGTCCTAACATGTCTCTCCCTTTCCTATGGATGTGGCGCCAAGCTCCTTCGATCTCCCTCTTAGCTGCCTGATGATCTTGTCCTTCCTGTAGAAAGAAACCACTCACATGGATGTTGTTTGGCTTGTCTCTCATCGGGTATCCAAACTGACGGCGCGCGGAAGTCAAGGTCGGAGCATTGCTTATCCCAGAGGTCAAAGAGAAAATGTTGGAGCTTCTCAAAGAGTATGTTGATGTGTTTGCTTGGTCCTACCAAGATATGCCAGGTTTAGACAATGATATTATAGAGCATCGTTTACCGTTGAGACCTGAATGTCCGCCGATTAAGAAGAAGTTGAGAAGGACTCGTCCCGATATGGCTGACAAGATCAAAGAAGAAGTTCAAAAACAAATTAATGCAGGTTTCCTGGTTACATCGGTCTATCCTCAATGGTTAGCCAATATAGTGCCTGTTGCTAAGAAAGATGGAAAAGTTCGAATGTGTGTAGACTATAGAGATCTGAATAGAGCTAGCCCAAAGGATGACTTCCCATTACCACACATTGACGTATTGGTCGACAGTACCACAAAGTTAAAAGTCTTTTCTTTCATGGATGGTTTCTCTGGTTACAATCAAATCAGGATGCCACTAGAAGATATGGAGAAGACAGCTTTCATTACACCTTGGGGAACTTTTTGTTATCGGGTTATGCCGTTTGGTCTGAGGAATGCTGGTGCAACATACCAAAGGGCCATGACTGCTTTGTTCCATGACATGATGCATAAAGAGATAGAAGTGTATGTAGATGACATGATTGCCAAATCACAGACTGAAGAAGATCATTTGGAACATTTATTGAAGTTATTCCAGCGTTTGAGAAAGTATAAACTCCGTCTGAATCCCAATAAGTGCACTTTTGGTGTTCGTTCTGGAAGACTTCTGGGTTTCATTGTCAGTCAGAAAGGTATTGAGGTAGATCCTAATAAGGTTAAAGCTATTCGGGAAATGCCCGCACCCAAGACGGAAAAACAAGTAAGAGGATTCCTTGGGAGACTGAACTATATTTCTAGATTTATATCTCATATGACTGCTACCTGTGGGCCGATTTTCAAGCTTCTCCGAAAGAACCAAGGATGTGTGTGGACAGAAGATTGTCAGAGAGCTTTTGATAGCATCAAAGAATATTTGCTTGAACCTCCCATTTTGATTCCTCCAGTGGAAGGAAGACCTTTGACTATGTACCTGACTATATTGGAAGATTCCATGGGATGTGTGCTCGGTCAACAAGATGAGACTGGAAGAAAAGAACATGCCATATATTATCTGAGTAAGAAATTCACAGACTGCGAGTCTCGATACTCATTGCTCGAGAAAACCTGTTGTGCTTTAGCTTGGGCTGCTCGCCGTCTGCGCCAGTATATGATTAACCACACCACTTGGTTGATCTCCAAAATGGATCCGATCAAGTATATCTTTGAGAAGCCCACCTTATCTAGAAGAATAGCCCGTTGGCAGATGTTGTTATCAGAATATGACATTGAGTATCACACTCAGAAAGCAATCAAAGGGAGTATTTTAGCTGATCATTTGGCTCACCAACCAATTGACGATTATCAATCTATCAAGTTTGATTTCCCAGATGAAGATGTTATGTACTTGAAAGCTAAAGATTGTGAAGAGCCGTTACCCGAAGAAGGACCTGATCCCGAATCGCATTGGGGTTTGATTTTTGACGGAGCTGTGAATTCTTATGGAAATGGAATTGGGGCAATCATCGTCACTCCCCGAGGTACTCATATCCCGTTCACGGCGAGAAAAATTAGATAGATAATGATATACAACAATTAAATAAAAGACTAAATGGTGTGAACATGCATTTTTTAGATTTTTGTTTAATAGATATAACGCAAGAGAATTAATTAAATAAAATGTTTTTTAAGTTTTTATTATATGTATTTTTTAATAGGGATAAAGCAAGAGAATTAATTAAATAAAATAACATGTTTTTAATTTTCTATTTTTTATATATTTTTTAGAGTTTTTATTTTTATATGTTTTTTAGTATTAATATAAAATGTTATTTTTAAGAATTATTAAATAAATCTAAACTAAGTTAAAACTTTAAAAGCTAATAACTTAAACTTGATAAAAAAAGTAATACTAAAAAAACTAAATTAAACCTAAAGTTAAACTTAATAAAAAAAGATCAAGTTATTTAAAATTGTCTAATTAAAAAAACACTTCTTATTTGATTAAAATTACTAATAACACTAAATTAATAAAGTTCTAAAAAAAACTAAAAGAAAATAAGTGAAAGTGGGGTATCAAAATTTAGAGGGGGGTAAACATAAATGAATTACATGGGCCAAAGGGGTTCCAAGGGCCCAATCAGGAAACAGACAGAAATAAGGGGGTGTGCTGTGGAATCGTTTGGGCTTTAGGCAGGGAATGGGTTTAGTCCAATTCTCATAATTGTTTAGGGTAAACAAGATGTCTTCGTTTAATTAGGGTTAGCAAAAGGCTTAAGGTTTTGCGCCGTCTTCTTCATTCACGCGTGGATGCCTTCCTTCATCTTGCGCTTCATGAGAGGTATAATGGACCCATACTTTTTCTGAAAATCCGTCGGGTTCTCGATCTTAGGAATCAAACTCTTCAGTTCTTCAATCTCGGGCTCCTTAAAACTAAAACTTCGAGTGTTTCTCCTTCCAAATTCCATGATAATAGTACCTGAGATGTCTGCGAAAATCATTCCTAAGTTCCTTGAAAAACAAGTTTTTTACAAAAAATGTTGATGAGTGCATGAATGAATGATAATGCAACAGTTACACACAAGTTCACAAACATGGGGTTTAAAGGTTCAACGTTTCAGCATGGAGTCGAGGGTAAAGCCCACCCCAAGGTATGTACTAACGGTTCAATCACACCTGTAAGACAAGGTTCTAAGAGTTCCCAGAGTCTACATTCCTCCTTCGGATATTGCCGACGTCTTGATTACTCAATAATTAGCAATATTCTCAAGAGAAACTCATCCGAGCGTAGCCTCGCGTAACAACTACTTCCGAATTACTCCGTTATAGTCTCCGCGCTACACCTAAAAAAGGCCAAGATGGGTTAGGGTTCTACGGTTCTCAATTTAGCCAAAACACGCTTAACTGGAACAACTGGGGAGTCAACAAACTTAGTACCACCAGAAACACGGGCTTACACAACCAACACCTCATGACGATTTTGAAATAAAACGTGTTCATCATGCAAGGATAAATTACTGTACGGTTTCGCATTTCATGGCTTGACCATCCTCGGAACAACTGTTAATATTCCTTTCATTATTTATGACGCATTTTTAAAATAAAATACTTTAAATAACTTTGTTTCGAATATTTCCTGTAAAAATTAAAATTTTGCCCACAGAAGGAAAGTGCTCAAATTTCATTAATAAGATGGTAGTTCACTAACAACGCGACTCCAACGGTTTACAAGAGTTTGGGAAATAGTACATGAAAGAAAAGGGTTACACAAAAACAATGATCACTATTCTCCCTAACAACTTCGAATTCTGAAATGTGTTCAAATGCCAAGACTGGTCTGACCAAAAGCTTGCCTAAGCCGCCCTTTCGGGTTTTCAACTTAGCAAACTGTCAACTCAAACCTAAGCGAAGTACTTCTTGACTGCGTCGGCGTTCATGGGACGCGGGAGCTCTTCACCGTCCATATTGGTGAGAATCAAGGCACCTCCAGAGAAAACTTTCTTAACGACATACGGTCCTTCATAATTCGGAGCCCACTTGTCCCTAGAATCAGGTTGGAAAGATAATATCTTTTTGAGCACAAGGTCACCCTCTCTGAACTCGCGTGGTCGAACCTTCTTATCAAAAGCCTTCTTCATTCTCTGTTGATATAATTAACCGTGACACAGTGCTGTCAATCTCTTTTCTTCAATTAAATTCAACTGATCATATCTACTTTGACACCATTCAGCCTCAGAAAGTTTGTGTTTTGTTGGTGTTTGATTTCTCTAGCATTGTCTTGTTTCCTACAATATCTTTCTCTGTGAATTCAATCACTACATTCATATCAAGCATAATGGCGGTATCTTAGGGCAAAAATTTGCGTATTATGTATTTAAGTACCTTCAATCTCGTCGAAACGAAGATTTTAATCTTCATATCTCCGGATAGAAGAAACTTAAATAGGGGCAGCTGTTGTACCCCAAATTTTGACCTAAGATACCATCTCCCATCTGCATCATTACATTGCAAGGGTTTTGACCTATTTTTATCAATTTTCAAAGCAGTTTTAAATTCATAACTTTTTCAAGTCGAGAGCTGTTTATTTTTTGAACGCTAAATTTATTAATCGATCAATGCAGACAATGTTTATTAATTATTTATTATCTTAAATTTAAATAATTGGAATTTATTTTCAGTTATTATATAATTTAAAGATTTATAAATAATAAAATAAATATTTGAAAAGAGTTTATTAATTGATCAAACAATGTTATTTAATTATTTATTATTCTAGGTTTAAATAATTGAAATTTTATTTTCAGTTATTATAATTTGGAAGAATTATAAATAATGAAATAATTAATTGGAGAGAAGTTAATTGGTCAATGAGGTTTATTTAATTATTTATCATTCTAAATTTAAATAATTGGAATTGATTTTCAGTTATTATATAATTTAAAGAATTATAAACGATAAAATAAATAATTGGAAAGAAGAAAAGAATTAATTGATAAAATATTGGAGTTTTATTCATTTTATTCTAATTTTTACAATTGTTGTTTTAAATACCGTATTTATTTACAACGTATTTACAATGATAATTTTACAATGTTTAAAATGAAATAAATTTATCCTAATTTTTCTAAGTTCTAAATCTTCATCTTCTATCCAATGCTTCTTTAATGCCCATTTGATTTTTACCTGCAAAGAATTAAAAGAAAAGTCAGAAATGAATATAATTAAAAGCAAAAAAATTAATTTTAGCGTTCATCATTAAAAGCAAACGGCTGGAATCAGTTTTTACCCTTTTCGCAAATCACGGGATTTCTCCCGGTTCACAAAAAGGGATGAATTTTTATTGATAAAAATGAATGCACAATTTAAAAACATGCACAAATTCATTCTTTTGTCAAAATTTCACATTTTATTATAAACTGCATAATTAAAAAATCAATTGCACATTTCAAAACCAATTGCACAAATTCATTTTTTTAAAGTCAACAGCATATGCATTTTCAACACAAACCAAAAGCCAACGTAAACTATCCAAAAGTATGGAAGAAGTCAAAACATAAGGCTCCCATGCAGTAGACAAAGAGAGAAGCATGCAGTTTAAAACCATTGTGCAAGCAATACATTTTCTTTTTTCATCATTTTCCAGCATCATACTTTTTCAGAACAAGTAAAGTACACACAACATTTTAGTGTTTCATTTGTACTTAGGAGAGAGAAGAGAGGAAGAGTGTGTTTTACAGGTTTTGGCTTAGGCAGGAAATGGATACAAAACAAACTATAGCAGCAACACAGTAAAGAGAAGGGAGCATAAAAAGAATATGGACAAACTGATGTAGCAGTAAGAGTGCAGAGTATCAAGAGAAAATATACCAAAAATATACCAAACCTGTAGCATAAACAAAAGGCCAGCAAAACTATTATAACACAACAATACCTTCAAAAATTCAGAGTTCAAAAACCTTCCTTCAAGCTTTCAAAACAAAAAAGAAAAACTGTCAAACAATAAAAAATGAAGTGAATGTTATAATACCACAATTCAATTTGCCTGAATCAGTAGAGATCGTTTACGACAGTCAGACTGCACCTGTTGCTCCTTTGATCATTTACCCACCTGGACCTGTGCCTTACAACTCAGACCAAGCTATACCGTATAAGTATAACGCCATAATGATTAAGAATGGGGTAGAAGTCCCTATACCAACCAGGCCATCTTTTGTTAACATCGTTGATGTGAGTAGAGTTACGAGAAGTGGACGTGTCTTTGCAGCAGTACCTTTGAAGAGACCAGAAGTTCAAGTCAGGAGGCCCGTACCGGCAGAAATTCCAGCGAGAAATGTTGAACCAAGGGTTGAGATAGGCCGATCCAATGAACCTATCCAACATTCTGAGGATGATGAGATTCTGAAGCTTATCAAGAGAAGTGAATATAAGATTGTGGACCAACTTTTGCAAACTCCTTCCAAGATTTCTTTGTTTGCTTTACTGAGAGATTCTGGTGCCCATAGAGAAGCTTTGATGAAGGTCTTGGACCAGGCATTCGTGGATCATGATGTGACGGTTGACCAATTTGATGGAATTGTGGGAAATATTACTTCGTGTAACAATCTTGGTTTCAGTGATGAAGAGCTTCAAGAGGAGGGAAGGAACCATAATATGGCTTTGCATATCTCAATAAGTTGCGGAAATGATACTTTATCAAGTGTGTTGGTAGATACAGGTTCGTCGTTGAATGCAATGCCCAAAACTACATTGCCTCGTTGTATGCTTGATAAAAGGGTAAATAAAGCATCAGCCATTTGGTTTTCATCTCTAGGGATATGATGTAATTCCACTTTGTTGAAGAAAGTTAACAATCTTCTAGCATAGTCTCTGTAAGGGATCAAACCAGGATGACGAGTCTCCCATTCTCCTTTGATCTGATTAATTACCAATGCCGAATCTCCGTAAATATCAAGAATCTTAATCCTTAGATCCACTGCTTCTTCGAGATCCATAATACATGCCTCATACTCAGCCATGTTGTTCGTGCAGTCAAACTTCAATCTCGCCGTGAACGGGATATGAGTACCTCGGGGAGTGACGATGATTGCCCCAATTCCATTTCCATAAGAATTCACAGCTCCGTCAAAAATCAAACCCCAATGAGATTCGGGATCAGGTCCTTCTTCGGGTAACGGCTCTTCACAATCTTTAGCTTTCAAGTAAATAACATCATCATCTGGAAAATCAAACTTGATAGATTGATAATCGTCAATTGGTTGGTGAGCCAAATGATCGGCTAAAATACTCCCTTTGATTGCTTTCTGAGTGTGATACTCAATGTCATATTCAAATAACAACATCTGCCAACGGGCTATTCTTCCAGATAAGGTGGGCTTCTCAAAGATATACTTGATCGGATCCATTTTGGAGATCAACCAAGTGGTGTGGTTAATCATATACTGGCGCAGACGGCGAGCAGCCCAAGCTAAAGCACAACAGGTTTTCTCGAGCAATGAGTATCGAGACTCGCAGTCTATGAATTTCTTACTCAGATAATATACGGCATGTTCTTTTCTTCCAGTCTCATCTTGTTGACCGAGCACACATCCCATGGAATCTTCCAATATAGTCAGGTACATAATCAAAGGTCTTCCTTCCACTGGAGGAATCAAAATGGGAGGTTCAAGCAAATATTCTTTGATGCTATCAAAAGCTCTCTGACAATCTTCTGTCCACACACATCCTTGGTTCTTTCGGAGAAGCTTGAAAATCGGCCCACAGGTAGCAGTCATATGAGATATAAATCTAGAAATATAGTTCAGTCTCCCAAGGAATCCTCTTACTTGTTTTTCCGTCTTGGGTGCGGGCATTTCCCGAATAGCTTTGACCTTATCAGGATCTACCTCAATACCTTTCTGACTGACAATGAAACCCAGAAGTCTTCCAGAACGAACACCAAAAGTGCACTTGTTGGGATTCAGATGGAGTTTATACTTTCTCAAACGCTGGAATAACTTCAATAAATGTTCCAAATGATCTTCTTCAGTCTGTGATTTGGAAATCATGTCATCTACATACACTTCTATCTCTTTATGCATCATGTCATGGAACAAAGCAGTCATGGCCCTTTGGTATGTTGCACCAGCATTCCTCAGACCAAACGGCATAACCCGATAACAAAAAGTTCCCCAAGGTGTAATGAAAGTTGTCTTCTCCATATCTTCTGGTGCCATCCTGATTTGATTGTAACCAGAGAAACCATCCATGAAAGAAAAGACTTTGAACTTTGCGGTACTGTCGACCAATACGTCAATGTGCGGTAATGGGAAGTCATCCTTTGGGCTAGCTCTATTCAGATCTCTATAGTCTACACACATTCGAACTTTGCCATCTTTCTTAGCAACAGGCACTATATTGGCTAACCATTGAGGATAGACCGATGTAACCAGGAAACCTGCATTAATTTGTTTTTGAACTTCTTCTTTGATCTTGTCAGCCATATCGGGATGAGTCCTTCTCAACTTCTGCTTAATCGGCGGACATTCAGGTCTCAACAGTAAACGATGCTCCACAATATCATTGTCTAAACCTGGCATATCTTGGTAGGACCAAGCAAACACATCAACATACTCTTTGAGAAGCTCCAACATTTTCTCTTTGACCTCTGGGATAAGCAATGCTCCGACCTTGACTTCCTTCTTATCTTCTTCATCACCCAAATTGATCAACTCTATCGGTTCTTCAAACGGTTGAATAGTCTTTTCATCATGCTCAAGTAAACGGGAAATTTCAACAGGAATCTATAGAGTACTATAGATACATTGGGTGCTAATGAAAAATACATATAATAAAAACTTAAAAAACATTTTATTTAATTAATTCTCTTGCGTTATATCTATTAAACAAAAATCTAAAAAATGCATGTTCACACAATTTAGTCTTTTATTTAATTGTTGTATATCATTATCTATCTAATTTTCAGTTTGGTTTATTTCATCTTTATTTGATTATTCCGTTTACGTCTAAATCCAAGAGAAAAAACGATTAAATTTGTTGACTTCATGTCCTCAAGTCCAATCACGCGAACATCTGCATTTCATTAAAACTTAAGACAATTTTTCCCCAAATATTCAATCTTTTTAAAATTTATACCTTTTAAGCCAAAACTTCGACATTAGGTCGTCGCATCTTCAAAAACCCGTCCGTACCCCTTTTCGGCCAAAACAATTTATTTTTAATCAAACGAACAATTTTTATAAACAGATATTTCAAAAGGTTCCTATAGAGTACTATAGATACATTGGGTGCTAATACCTTCCCACTGTATAACCAACCCCCGAACCATAGATCTCTTTTCAAAAACGCCTTGTATTTTCATTACTTTTAAAAGTATTATTTTACATTGCATATTTAGGGTTTTATTTCGCTCTTTCCCCTTTTCCCTTGGAAATAATAAAGCGCGGTGGCGACTCTTGCTTTTGTGAGATGAATTAATCAATAATTCGATCTCCGATTTACCCCGCTACATTTTTTATCGCTACACTGACCATAGAGTGAATGCTATCAGGGATGATGATGAAGTGGAAGAATCAGAGTTTGACAGCTGGATCTACCCGGCAGCCGACAGTGGACCTAGCAATTGGACTGCAAAAGACAATCTACCTGTTACTTTTGTTACGCAGTAATGAATTCCTTTGTTTTTGTCATTTGTAATAAACAATAAACTGAAACTTTATGGCCCGGTGTCTTACCCGGGGCACCGTGGCTTCATTTGTGAGGGCATATTAATTGTCATTTCATATATCATGAATAAAGACCTTGGACGTTTTCTCGCATTTCAAATCTTATGCTCCCTTTCTTTCTTTCCTTTCTTTATATTGCAAAACAGATGTATTTACACACACTCACTCATACAGGTTTCAATCCACTCTGGATCTCACTGGTAACGACTCTGCTACTGCCAGTTATGACTTCGAAAATCCGATCAACTTAGCCGAAGACGAAGGTGAAGATGATTGCGAAGTGACTGGTGAGCTTGCAAGACTGTTACTCCAGGAAGAGAGGGCAATTCAGCCACATGAAGAGCCAGTGGAAACGATAAATCTGGGTACTGAGACGGACAGAAAGGAAGTTAAGATTGGTTCCAATCTGGAGCTCAGCGTAAAACAACGGTTGACTCGGATGCTACATGATTATGTGGAGATCTTTGCCTGGTCCTACGAAGACATGCCCGGGTTGGATACCGACATTGTGGTCCATCATTTTCCTACCAAGGAAGATTGTCCTCCGGTTAAGCAAAAGGTCCGCTGTATGCGTCCAGAGATGTCCGAGAAGATCAAAGCTGAGGTTATGAAGCAGTTCGATGCCGGGTTTCTTGCAGTGAATTCTTACCCGCAGTGGGTTGCTAATGTGGTGCTGGTACCAAAGAAGGATGGTAAGGTCAGAATGTGTGTCGACTACAGGGATCTGAACAGGGCAAGCCCCAAGGATGATTTCCCCTTGCCTCACATTGACGTCCTGGTAGACAATACTGCTCAGCACAAGGTGTTCTCCTTCATGGATGGCTTTTCAGGATATAATCAGATCAAGATGGCTCCTGAAGACATGGAGAAGACTACCTTTGTTACTCAGTGGGGCACCTTCTGCTACAAGGTCATGCCATTAGGATTGAAAAATGCTGGGGCAACCTACCAACGTGCCATGGTTGCTTTATTTCATGACATGATCCATCATGAGATAGAAGTGTATGTCGATGACATGATTACAAGGTCCCAAACTGAGGAGGAACACCTTGATCATTTGGAGGAGTTGTTTGACCGTCTGAAACTGTACAAGCTGAGATTGAACCCGAACAAGTGCACCTTCGGGGTGAGATCTGGAAAGTTACAAGGCTTCGTCGTAAGTGACAAGGGTATTCAAGTGGACCCTGCCAAAGTTAAAGCCATTCAAGAGATGACGGTTCCTAAGACAGAGAAAGAAGTCAGAGGCTTTTTAGGACGCCTGAATTACATTGCTCGATTCATCTTGCACCTAACTGCTACTTGTGAACCAATCTTCAAGCTGCTGAAGAAAGATCAGGTAGTACATTGGAATGATGAATGTCAGGCCGCTTTTGACAGAATCAAAGAGTATCTCCAAGAACCACCCATCCTTATGCCACCGGTTGAAGGGAGACCTCTGATACTATACCTGACAGTACTTGACAACTCAATGGGGTGTGTGCTGGGGCAGCATGACGAGTCTGGCCGAAAAGAGCATGCCATTTATTACCTTAGCAAAAAGTTTACCGACTGTGAGACCCGATACTCACTGCTCGAGAAAACTTGTTGCGCTTTGGTATGGGCTGCTCGCCGGCTGAGACAGTATATGCTGACTCACACTACCTTATTGATCTCAAAGATGGATCCTATAAAGTACATATTTGAAAAGCCTGCTCTGTCTGGGAGAATAGCAAGATGGCAAATGATCTTGACAGAATACGACATCCAGTACACGACTCAGAAAGCTATCAAAGGAAGTGTATTGGCAGACCACTTGGCACATCAGGCAGTAGACGACTATCAGTCAATGAACTTTGAGTTTCCTGACTAGAGCATTATGATTGTGACTGATTGTGAAGTGCCTGGACCGGATGAAGGACCTGAGGAAGGATCCCGATGGTCTATGCACTTTGACGGAGCTTCCAACGCTTTGGGTAACGGTATTGGCGTTGTGATCATATCTCCTTAAGGCACTCATACTCCACTCACTGCCCGGCTATGTTTCAACTGCACCAACAACATGGCGGAGTATGAGGCATGCATCATGGGACTTCAAGCTGCGATTGACTTAAGGATCAAGTTTCTGAGTGTCTTCGGAGATTCCGCTCTCGTGATCAATCAGATCAAAGGCGAGTGGGATAAGAAACATCCGAATCTCATTCCTTACAAAGAGTGTGTGTTGACCTTGATCCCCCACTTCACAGAGATAACTTTTGAACATTTTCCAAGAGAGGAGAATCAGTTAGCGGATGCGTTAGCTACAATGTCTTCCATGTTCAAAGTCAAATGGGACAATGAGGCTCCCTGGGTCATCATCTGGAAACTGGACGAACCGGCATACTGTTGTAATCTTGAGGCTGAGGTAGTGACTGAAAAACCCTGGTACCACGAGGTGAAGAGATACTTGGAAGCTCAGTAATACCCTAAAGGTGCATCTGTCAATGATAAAAAGTTTCTGAGAAGGTTCGCAGCGAAGTTCTTCCTTATCAACGGCATCCTGTATAAGCGAAACCATGATTCTACCTTACTGCGTTGTATGGATAAGACTGAAGCAGAAAGGATCATGGCAGAACTACATGAAGGTACCTTCGGAACACATTACAGTGGACACACTATGGCAAAGAAAATCCTTCGGGCAGGATATTACTGGTCCACAATGGAAGCTGATTGTTACCAACATTCTCGGACATGTCATAAGTGCCAGATTTATGTAGATAATGTGCATGTTCCTCCAGTTCCTCTGAATGTCTTGACTGCACCGTGGCCTTTTGCAATGTGGGGCATAGATATGATCGGCGTGATTAAACCTACGGCATCCAACGGACATCGCTTCATCCTGGTAGCGATTGATTACTTTACAAAGTGGGTTGAAGCAGCTTCTTATGCTACAGTAACCAAGAACGTTGTGGCACGGTTCATTCGGCATAACCTGATCTGTCGATACGGCGTCCCTGAGAGGATCATTACGAACAATGGTACCAATCTCAATAACAAGATGATCACTGAGCTCTGCGAGCAGTTCAAGATACAACACCACAATTCTTCTCCCTATCGGCCGAAGATGAATGGGGTTGTAGAAGCAGCAAATAAGAATATCAAGAAGATTGTGCAGAAGATGACAGTGACCTATAAAGATTGGCACGAGATGCTACCGTTCACTCTTCACGGGTACCGTACCTCAGCAAGGACGTCAACCGGGGCAACTCCTTTCTCCTTGGTCTACGGCATGGAGGCAGTCTTACCGATCGAAGTGCAGATACCCTCTCTCCGGATAATGAAGGATGCAGATCTGAGCGAAGATGATTGGATCCAGAAACGACTTGATCAGTTAAATCTAATAGACGAAAAGAGACTCACTGCTATTTGCTATGGTCAAACGTACCAAAAACGGATGATCAGGGCATTTAATAAGAAAGTCAGACCACAAGAGTATCAAGTTGGGGATCTGGTAATCAAGCGCATCATTCTTCCTCAGAGTGATCCAAGGGGCAAATGGACTCCTACGTACGAAGGGCCATTTGTGGTTAAACATGTGTTCTCAGGAGGAGCCATGATCCTGACCACCATGGATGGTGACGACCTTCCTCACCCTGCCAATGCAGACATAGTAAAAAGATACTACGCATGATAAAAGACCCGCTAGGTTGACATACCTAGGCAAAAATTAAGGCTTCCCGGCGAACCAAAAGGGTTCGGGCAAAATGAAGGGATGAAATAAAAAAAATCTGTACACCCGGCAAGTCGAAAACCTGAAAAGGCGGCTTGGGCAAAAATGGGTATCCCGGTGGATTGAAAACCCGAAAGGGCGGTCCAGGCAAAAGTTAGGGATAAAGCGTAATACTATGTCTCATTAGATCACTTTGCATCCAGAATCCGGTATCAGCTAGCAGGTTCAAAGGGCATCAATCAATCAGCTTCATCTTCAGCTAGGTCATCAAGTGATGAGACGCTCGAAGATATAAAGGTGATAGCAGAGTTGGAACCCAGTGGGATCATTCTTTTCACATAGCTGTTTTGTTTTCCCTTTGTACAAATTTGTATAAACTCTTTCATTCGGAGGCGTTCTCTTACTAGGACGTCAGCCTCTTGTACATAAACGCCTATTTACAGGCAAATTCGAAAATCAATATAAATACACTTTTCAGACAAATTGCCTTTTGTTTTTTCCTTTTGCTGTTTTGTTTTGCGAAGAACGTCCAAGGTTCAATTTGTGATATATGCATTTGATATTAATTGCTAACTCATAAATAATTGCATACGAAACAAAGGATTAATTACAGGTAACATTAGAAACAGGGGCAATAATGAGTGGTCTAAACGATCTAATTGCTCTGTCCACCAAGGTACAAAGGTAGGTTCGATTGAAGAAGGTAACCAAGATATCTTAAATCCCCAGAGAGTGAGCCAGCAAGTCAATACACTCTCCCCAAGCAAAGCTATCCTATCAGCCTTAAGGAAATTGGGTATCCTCCAGCAGATCTCAACATTCCCCAGCGCAATATACGAACATTCCTAACAAGCATCCCCGGCAGTCTTGATCTAAGATTTTTCCCCAGCGGTATACCAGACATTCAGTGGAGCCACTCCCCCAGCATATCTCAAAATTTCCCCAGGAGAGTCCAGTCTGAAGATTTCCCCGAGAAAGCTGAATCATCTCCCCAGCAGGAAGCTTATCCCCAGTAGATTCTGAAGCTTCCCCCCCTGCAGAGCACGAACGCGACTCCCGGCTTTATTCAGAGGTTATTTCCCCACCAGGATATAACTGGGTTATCCTCAGCCAAAAGCCACGGAAAAAGCGTCCTCGACAAAGTCTTCCTATCCCCAGCGAAGTCTATTAATTCCATAACATATCAACAGTATCCCCAGCGGAATTATCATCAAGCATCTCAACAAAGTATTTCTCTTCCCACAGAGTATTGTTCTCCAGCAAGATCGCTAGAGTAATTTTCTCCCCGCAGAGTAATCCATTCGCCAAGGTTATTCCCCAACGGAGTCCTCTTCTCCTACCGGTATTCTTGCAACAATCATCCCCAACGAAACTCTCCTATTCAACATCATCCCAGGATTTAACTTCCCGACACTCGTCAAAGATTCACTTTCCTAGACGAAAATACATTCATAAACATCGCATTTCCATACATTATAGCATGCATATACGCATCGTGAACATATAATCTCATCACGCATGTCATACATCATGACATCGCATACAACTAACGTTTTGTCTTTTCAGGACAAAAGTTAATACAAAGATAATCACTATCAATGGTCGCAACTAAAAGATCCGATTCCTGTATCTCGCCAGGGTGTATCTGTTGACGATCGATTCCAGATCAGATTCCTATATCTTGCCAGGGTGCGTCTGAAGAGTTTGAGGATCCGATGCCTGTATCTTGCCAGGGTGTATCCGTTGAAGACTAACAGTACCAGATCAGATTCCTGTATCTTGCCAGGGTGCGTCTGAAGAGTTTGAGGATCCGATGCCTGTATCTTGCCAGGGTGTATCCGTTGAAGACTAACAGTACCAGATCAGATTCCTGTATCTCGCCACGGTGTGTCTGAAGAGTTTGAGGATCCGATGCCTGTATCTTGCCAGGGTGTATCTGTTGACGACTAACATTACCAGATCAGATTCTTGTATCTTGCCAGGGTGTATCCGTTGACGACTAACATTACCAGATCAGATTCCTGTATCTCGCCAGGGTGTGTCTGAAGAGTTTGAGGATCCGATTCCTGTATCTTGCCAGGGTGTATCCGTTGACGACTAGCATTACCAGACCCGATTCCTGTATCTTGCCAGGGTGCGTTTGAAAGGTTCTCTCATCGTTACTGTTGAGGTAGCAATCGCCCAAGGTTCTCTCATTGTTACTGTTGAGGTAGTAATCGCCCAAGGTTCTCTCATCGTTATTATTGAGGTAGTAATCGCCCAAGGTTCTCTCATCGTTACTGTTGAGGTAGTAATTGCCCAAGGTTCTCTCATCGTTACTGTTGAGGTAGTAATCGTCCCAAGGTTCTCTCATCGTTACTGTTGAGGTAGTAATCGTCCCAAGGTTCTCTCATCGTCCCGTTGAGGTAGTAACCATCCCTGATTCATTCATCACCTTTTGAAGCTCCAGAATCGACTCCTGTATCTCGCCAGGGCACGTCTGAAGGGTTCAAAGATTCGATACATGTAACCAACCAAGGCGCGTCTATATAAAGAATTTTAAGGTCAACTCCCGTAGCCGGCCAGGTAATTATCTTTCTTTTTCAGGTACGTAAGTTCTCGCTTAGGAATCTCTTACGCGATCGACTCTCAACATGGCATCTGTAAGCCCATCTTCCAATCCACCAACCTCCAAATGGCATCTATAAGCCCATTCCCACCATCACCCTGTTGATATACTCTATGTGAGCGCAAATTTCTCGGCACTCTAGTATTCAATCATCTTCCACCTTCGGATTACGAAAGGCACGCCAGCCAATCTACATCCTCAGGTCTAAGAAGACTGAACAGGGGCAACTGTTGTACCCCAAAATTTGCCCTCCCATTTTATTCAAGATTTGTCAAGATCAAGCTTCAAAATCTCCCAAGGGTTGCACAGTCCAATTGCCTCCTAACAGTCAAAAATTAGGGTTTTGGTTCTGTCAAAGAAATTGAAGTTTCCAAGGGTCCAATCAAGTCCCACATGCCTACAAACATTGTCAAGCATCCTTATGTCAAGTTTCAAGACTCACAGCACCAGATTGTACAGTCAAAAACCCTAATTGCCCTACAGTCAACTACAGGGGCAAAATGGTCATTTGACAGTCAAAAGTAAAAAATTTTGGTCAACATCTTATTTTGAAGCCACAAACATCATTTGATCAATTATTGATCATGATTCTCAAGGCATGGCTCAAAAAGTCTCAAGATGCAAAAATTTCTATTTTTGGATAGTTGGAAAAGTCAACTGCAAATTGACCAAGGCATAACTTCCACATGGTTTATCATAAAAATTCCATCCAAAGCTCATTTTTAAGAGAATGACATTTCCTACAACTCATCTTCACACTTCAAGTCCAAGAAATGCTCTCACAAAAAGTTATCAATCTCAACATTATAGGTCATTTTCAAAAGTCAACAAAAAGGCACTTTAAGTCAAAGACCATAACTTGGAATTGGTAAATCAAAAGGACATGGGACCAAAGGCATTGGTTAGAGGACTTCAAGACCTTTCCAAAATGTCCAAGAACATGATCAAAGCTTAAAAATTGAGCAAGATATGCCTTGTGGAAGTTGGGAAATTTTGGGAATTTTGAAAAGTCAACTTTGCTTCAAATGCCTCAAAATTGCTAATGGGCCTCAATTTCTTCCATGAATCATTATCCAAAAGCCATGAACGACCCATTGACTTTAAAGGGAGTTATTTTATCATTTTTTATTAATTATTTGAATTTTTATTATTATTAATTCACTTAATTAAAATTAAATATGAAAAAATATCAAATGCCACCTTTCAAATCTTTTTATGCAGCATATGCACTCTTTATGTACTCAATATTCGTGCACCCCTCAAAAGGAAAGAATCTTCAATGATTGGCATAAGATTGGTATGGAAAAGATTGAAAAAAGATACTTGAAAATCAAATATTGAAAGCATTAAAACAATGGATCATGGGCTTGTTTTGTTTGACCTAATCATGCTACATACATATGCAAACATAACGTAAGGCAAAAGAACAAGAAAGCTGCGCTCAGAATAGGAGAACAACTTTGCATTTTTTCACAAAAAAGGTCAAAACTATTTTCATAGCTAGAGGGTGATTAAAAGCTCAAAAATTATTCCACAAGCTTGCCAAGACTACCAGGAAGCTTTTGCAATCGAAACCAACCTTCCATACTCAAGGAGTTGGTATAACCGAGTCACCCTGTTCATAAAATATTTGATATTCGGATTTGAATTTACATGCATTGTTCATGCGTTTTTAATGTTGATTTATACTAACATGGCCCTTCTGAAGCTAATGACATAACTTAATTGGATTAATATTGCCTGAATCACGATTCACCATTAACGATTGCTAGGGTTGCAGAAGCTTTGAATTGGGGCTTTCCTCATCTGGAAAAATTAGGCCACGAAACCTGTACCACTAGATTCAGAACGTCCAAACGAATCAATTCCCCCCATCGCGCCCTTTTTATATTTGCATATGACCTAATCGCTATTTTCAGGTTCTGCACTTAGTGGGGGTTTAAAACCCCCGCTATCTATTTGATAATTTCAGGCAAAACGAAGAACCAAGGAAGGAGATGCTGAGTTGTTGGACTATGGTTGGCTAGTTTGAATAATTGGCGCTTTTTTTTTTATTGTCCAGCATAATCTTGCTTTTTCACATATAATAATCATCGTCCACTAAACGTACAACTAAACGCGTTGGTTCAATTGGCAAATGAAGTGGCATGCATGTATTGGGACCTGGGTTCGATTCCCAGGTCCCCCCACTTATTCATATATTTTTTCTTAACGTGCTTCTGTGCAGCCTCCATTCCAAGGACCATCATGAAGCCTCACGCCAGTGCCTGCCACATGTCCCTGAAGGTCAATCCAATGGCCATCACAAGCAATCCACCATGTACCCTGGTCAAACGTCCCACACACAAGCGCCAGAAAGTCAAAAGGCCTGATTCTGGTGGGTCAAAAATGCTTCAATACACCTCCAAAAAGGGTCAACACCCCCATGGTTTGCATCACATTTTCTTTTTCTTTTTTCTCTTCTCCTTTTTATTTTAATTGTTTTTTTCTTTTGTTTTATTTAATTTACAAAATATAATTTTCACAATAATAAAATCAGAAATCAAAACTAAAAAAAAAATGTTTTATTTAATATTTAGGTCCCTAATTATTTTGTAAATAAATTCCAATAATCAATTTAGTTTAATTTTAGGTTTAACTTTAATGATTTTCTTAAATAACTAAAATACATAAAAATTAGGTTTTTTTTAGCATTTTACTCTTTTTCTCAATAATTAAAATTTTCTTCTTATTATTATTAACTATTAATCTATTTTGTAAATAAACTTGTAATTAAACAATTAGTAAAAAATAGGTTTAAACTTAAGTATTTTTCTTTAACAAATTAAAAATAGTGTAGAATTAGGGTTTCTAATAATAATTAATTTTCTTTCTTTATTTTCATAAAATACCAAAAACCATAAAAAATACCCTTTTTTTCTTTCTTTAATCATTAATTAATTTATTAATTTCATTTAATTTCTTTAAAGGGTCCAACGCCCTCGAACTTTCGCTTCTAATTTCGTTTCACGCGTTTGTTTATATTTTTCATTTTAAATATTATGTAATTGCCCCAAGGCCTTGTAATAGTAATTAGGACATTTAGTTTCCGCACTTTTATAAATCGGGTCTTTGTTAATTTGGCGATGTATAGACCCGCGCCTTGTAATAACGTAGGACTTTTATTTTCCGCATTTTAATTTCTGCACCTTTAAACTGCTAATCACATGAAAGAATGAATGACCAAAATAAAATCAAAGTGTAGCTCACCCAATGCATGATCAAGATAAAACATAACTGAAAATGACACACAATTCACACGCCACTCTTAGGGTACGCCTCACTGTTGCCTTGCCCCTCGAAACGTGGTCGTCGAGTATAGGACGTTTTAGTAAGTCCTCATGTCCATGAACATGGCATGGGGGTAGCTTCTAAGGTGTCCTACTATTGCTCTGGTGACCACACTGTCCCTAAAAACGAATTGACCCGAACACCTCCAACGGTGGTGCTACCTACCTCTCAATGGTGGGATGGCACTACCTTAAGGACATTTACACAGCCTAATTCCTTAGGGTAGGTGGATGACTCATAGATACTTGCTCTAAAAAAAAATCAAAAATGTAGGTGTTTAGGTATTGGCTTGCATTTTTGGTAAATCCCAAGTGTATGTGTGAATGTCATGACTGATGTCATAACATTCTAGTTCAGTTTGTACTGACTCATTAGGTACCTTTGCAGAAAAATATTGTAATTCAAATACTGATGTTTATAAGTGTGTATCTGAGCATTTTGCAAAATGATCACATTTTGCTAAATCAGTAGACAGGTTTTCTCAGATGTCATAACAGATGTTATGACATCCTGTTCTGAACTAACAGGATTGCAGGATTGGATAAGTCTGAGTTTTTTCAGGAAATAACTCAGTCCTTCCTGAACAGAATCCTGCGTTTTCTGAGGGGTAACCTAGCTCAACCCTAACCTGGTTAATAAAGTCCTGTGAACTGGTCTTTAGGTCAAACGGAATTAACCCTAGGTTTTTGGAAACCCTAACTGAAGTTGCAGCTGCTATATATTCAACAGAGCTGCTGTTTTTCAAGGATGGCTTTTATTGATTAGAAGATCATTTGTAATCTGTATAGATTTGATTATTGTACTCCAAGCAATTATCATTGTGATAAGTGCCTTGGAATAGGTTTCAAATTGTAAGGGTTGTGTAGCACTCAAAGCTTTGAAGCAAGAGTGTTTGAATGTTCCTTGACTAAAGCTGTGAAGCAGAGTCAAGTTAGTTGTGTGCATCACTCAAAGCTGTGAAGCACGAGTGATTGTGTTGCTTGATTAAAAAGCTGTGAAGCTTAATCAAGTGTTTGTTTTTGAAGAGTGTCTTCATCAATTCTTAAGTCAAATTGGTTTATGTATCACTGCTGTGATTGAGGGGGAGTGAGTAGGAACTCATGTTTAAGTTGTACTTAGATTGGAATTGCATTGGGTAGGTCTTAAGTGAAGGAGATAAACTGGTTGGTTTATTCCTGAATTAAAATCTCTTATAGTGGATTTCCTCCCTGGCTTGGTAGCCCCCAGAGTAGGTGTTGTTGCACACTGAACTGGGTAAACAATTGACTGTGTTCTTTATTGCTTTTGTATTTACTGTCATATAGTAAGTCAGATACGGTGTCATAACATTGAACGTGACATTGAGTATCTGCAGCCAGAATTTCAATTGGTATCAGAGCAGGCACCCTGCCTGTATTACTGGGTGAGATCTAGGGATATCACTTTCTGGCACTATGGACAAAGAAGGAGTTTTTGGAAATAGACCACCCATTCTGGACGGAACCAATTATGACTACTGGAAACCTCGTATGATTTCCTTCCTAAAATCTCTGGACAAAAAGGCTTGGAGAGCTGCTGACAAAGGATGGATTCATCCTACCATAACTGAGATAGATGGGACAATCAGTCTGAAGCCTGAGGAAGATTGGAGTAAAGAAGAAGATGAGTTAGCTCTGGGAAATTCAAAAGCTTTAAATGCCTTGTTCAATGGAATTGATAGAAACATTTTCAGACTAGTACATCAATATGAACTGGCCAAGGAAGTTTGGGACACTCTCAAAACTACTTATGAGGGCACTTCCAAAGTAAAAATGTCAAGGCTTCAGATGTTGACTACCAAATTTGAGAATCTAAAAATGATGGAAGATGAAACCATTCATGAGTTTAACATGAACATCTTGGAGATTGCCAACACCTCAGGAGCACTGGGAGAAAAGATGTCAGAAGAAAAACTGGTAAGGAAGATTCTCAGATCCTTGCCTAAAAGATTTGCAATGAAGGTAACTGCCATAGAGGAAGCCCAGGACATTAGCAAGTTGAAAGTGGATGAGCTTATTGGGTCTCTTCAGACTTTTGAGATGGGGATCACTGATAATGGTGACAAGAAGAACAAAAGCATAGCACTTGTATCCAACACTGATGTTGAATACAAGGAGGATGAAGAAGAAAACATATCAGAAGCTATTGCCATGCTTGGAAGACAGTTCAACAGGCTCATCAAAAGAATGGACCCAAAGTCAAGGTCTAATGTTCATAACATTCCCTCTGACATTGACAGTTCCAGCAGAAGACCAAGGTCAGAAGATAAGGGAAACCAAGGCAGAGGTATTCAATGCCATGGATGTGAAGGATATGGACATATTCGAGCTGAATGTCCTACCTTTCTTAAGAAACAAAAGAAAGGAATGACTGTTACTTGGTCTGACTATGATTCAGAAAGTAATTCTGAAGAAGAATCTGCCAAACTAGTTACTGCCCTAACTAGTGTTTGTACTTCTGAAAGTGACACTAGTGATAAAGAAGTGACATTTGAAGAACTGGCTGATACCTACAAGAAATTGTGTATCAGAAGTGCTGAAGTCTGTGTGCAGAATGAGAAACAATCAAAACTCATTATAAAGCTGGAGGCTGAAAAAAGGGCAAATCTTGAAACTATAAGTCATCTAGAAGGAGAAGTTCAATTGCTGAACTCACAACTGAATCAAATGACCAAATCTGTCAAGATGTTGACCAATGGAACAGACAAATTGGAAGAGATCCTTCAGGTTGGACAAAATGTGGGAAATAAATCTGG
Organism: Vicia faba; assembly: GCA_948472305.1. Taxonomy (NCBI): domain Eukaryota; kingdom Viridiplantae; phylum Streptophyta; class Magnoliopsida; order Fabales; family Fabaceae; genus Vicia; species Vicia faba. Next base: position 1,555,970,434 of record OX451738.1, on the reverse strand, counting down.
ACTAGGATTTATGGAAGCAAAGAAATCTGGTACTGGTAAGCAAATGTCAAAACGGATGTCTCAACACAACTCTCAACATCAGGAACAGAGACATATGAAGAAAAGGTACCAAAGATGGAAATGTCATCATTGTGGGAGATATGGTCACATAAAGCCCTTCTGCTTCAGACTACATGGATATCCTAATCAGAACTCAGGTGTCAAACCTAAGTCTAAAAAGGTACCACATGCTCCTAAATGGAAGAAAAAGGCTACTGCACTGATAGCTCACACTTCCCTGAGGGTCTCTGCAAAGGAAGATTGGTACTTTGACAGTGGATGTTCCAGACACATGACTGGATTCAAAAATCTCCTCAATAATGTTATGCCTCACACCACCAGTTTTGTGACCTTTGGAGATGGTGCTAAAGGTGAAGTCAAAGGAGTTGGTAATTTGGACTGCTCTGGAGTTCCAAGTCTGAATAAAGTACTGCTGGTAAAAGGGTTGACTGCTAATCTCATTAGTATCAGTCAATTATGTGATCTAGGATTCAAGGTCAACTTCTCAAGATCTGAATGTCTAGTAATTAATGAAAAACTAGAAGTTGTAATGAGAGGAATCAAATCCAAAGATAACTGTTACGTGTGGCAGCCTGAGAACACTGATATCTCCACTATGTGTCAAATCATCAAAGAAGAAAAAGAGATGAAACTGTGGCAGCATAAGCTTGGTCTCCTTCATCTAAGAAGAATGAAAAGAGCTATTTCTATGGAAGCTGTCAGAAGAACTCCAAAATTACAGGTTGATAATATCTGTGATATGGCAAATAAACTTGAAGAAGAATGTGTTGTCAGAACCTTAAGTCATCTTGACAAGGATGTTGGAAATAACAAGTCTAATAAATTCTGTTCTCAAAACATCTGGTCAAAACAGATGCTCCTTGAGTACAATGTTACACAAGATGTTGTGACATTGTGTTGTGACAATCTGAAAACAAGCAACATTTCCTTGAACCCTATTGACTTTGAAGAGAAGAAGTCATTTAAACTGGAACATAGTTTCTCTAAGCTTCAGCTGACTGATTCTTCTACCAAGGCTCTTGTTGGAAATAAACTTGAAAATTTGAGGGGCAGGTTGGGTATTTACCAACATGAGAAATTATAGCAATTAATTTTGCTTAAAACAAGGGTTGAAGGGATTAATTTTATTAAGTCTATATTTAGTGGGTTAATCATATTCTTTCACAATTCCTTCAAAAGCTTTAAGAAGTTGAAGAGACTCCCTTTTATCCCCTACCTCTCTCATCCTTGCAACCTGTTTCCTCCTCCCAATCAAAGATTTTTCTCAAACTGCTACCATTACTCAAAGTCAATCAAAATGTCTCAGACATCGTCTTCAACCATGGCGACTTCGTCTTCCTCATCATCGTCATCATCTGACCAAGATTCTAGGGCAATCACTACATGCATAGAATCTGAAGTTCTTGAGGTCACTCCTCTCAGGGAGATGGCAACTGACCCAGCCAGAGTCAAAAAGCTCAGAACCAGACATGCAGGAAGAGCTCAAGCTACAGCCTCTGGTAATTCTTCTCATCCTTCGTCTTCTGTACCTAATAGAGAAGGATCAGTTCAAGTACACCAAGCTATTGCTAGGCTGGTTACTAGTATACTGAGTGGCAACCAATCTGTACCGGGGATTTCTATCCCTTTAAATCAATCAGAAAGTCCAAATGTGGAAGGTTCTAAAAATGTAGATGTCACTGAGAATGTTGTGACACCAAAAGACAACATTCAGAACCCCTCTGAAAAGGCTGCTGATCCACCTATCATTGATGTGGATGTAGATTACTCAGATAATGAACTGATTGCTAATGTGAACCCTAGCATAGCTAGGAGATTGATGAAAAGAAAGAGTAGTCAGAATGATAAACCTGATGCTAAGAAATCCAAGGCTGAAGGCATGGCTGAGAAAAGTATTCAGACAAAAGGGAAGAAGGCCCAGGTGCATACTGCTAGACAACCAATCTCTAAGAAGAGTAAAGAACCTGAAACTTCTGATTCTGATGAGGAATCAGAATTTGAGATTGATATTGAAGAAACTCCCATCAGAAGGAAGCTCCCCTCCAGCAAGATTGCTAGAGTGCCTGAAGTGCCAACAGACAACATCTCTTTTCATCATCCTGACAATGCAAACAGATGGAAGTATGTTTGCTTAAAAAGAATAGCCTTAGAGAGAGAACTCAACAATGATGCCTTGGAGTGCAAAGACATCATGTATCTGATCAAGAATGCTGGGCTAATGAAGACAGTGATAAAGTTTAACAAATGTTATGAAAATCTGGTCAAGGAGTTTGTAGTGAACTTGTCAAATGATTGTGCTGATGGAAGGTCAGCTGACTTTGAAAGTGTTTTTGTTAGAGGAAGAAGGGTCAAGTTCTCTCCATCATAAATCAACAAGTTTCTTGGAAGAACAAATAAGGACTGTCCTGATCTAGAGGCAACTGACAATGAAGTTTGTCTAACCATCACAGCCAGGCAAGTAAAGTGCTGGCCCTTGAAAGGGAAGCTGAATGCTAGTAAACTCAGCATGAAATTTGCCATCTTGCATAAAATAGGTGCAGCCAACTGGGTGCCTACAAATCACAAATCAACTATCTCCACAGGATTGGGGAGACTTATCTATGCTGTGGGAACCAAGACTGCTTTTGACTATGGGAGGTACATCTTTGAACAAACTTTAAAGCATGCTGGCAGTTATGCTGTCAAAGGACCAATTGCCTTTCCCTCCCTCCTTTGTGGAATCATCCTTGCACAATACCCTGATATCCTTGTGGCAAGAGATACAGTCTGCAAAAGAGCTCCTGCCCTTGGCCTGCACTACAAACTGTTTCAGGGATCTCATGCTCCAGACATTGTCATAACATCAGCTGAGACATCGTCTGTAAAGACCCAGTCCAAGACATCAGATGTCATAGCTGTTTTAAAAGAAACTTGCAAAGAGCTGGATGCTAGTAAAAGGACCCTAGAAATTCTAATTGCCAGGCTAGAAAAGGAGGAAGCAGAAGAAAGCAGAAGGGAAGAAGGTGTAGAAGCTGAAGGACATCTCAACATTGAAGAAACTAGCTCCTCTGAGTCTGATGACAGTGCTTGAAGGTTGATTGCTGTTTGGTGGTGTTGATGGTTGGTTGCTGATATCTGGTGGAGTTTGGAAGTGTATTCTGTTGTTTTCTGCTGCTGCTCTTATTATTTTGTTTTGGATAACTGTATAATTTTATGAACATGTATCTTTGGCCCATTTGTGGCTAAAGAGGGGGAGAATATTTTGGTACTTACTTAATTAGTACTTGACATTCTATTTTTCTGTTGTCACTTATTTCTGCTGCTATCTATCTCTGATTGTTTAGGGTCTTTAGCCAAAAATCTGCCAAAGGGGGAGTTTGTAGGTGTTTAGGTATTGGATTGCATTTTTGGTAAATCCCAAGTGTATGTGTGAATGTCATGACTGATGTCATAACATTCTAGTTCAGTTTGTACTGACTCATTAGGTACCTTTGCAGAAAAATATTGTAATTCAAATACTGATGTTTATAAGTGTGTATCTGAGCATTTTGCAAAATGATCACATTTTGCTAAATCAGTAGACAGGTTTTCTCAGATGTCATAACAGATGTTATGACATCCTGTTCTGAACTAACAGGATTGCAGGATTGGATAAGTCTGAGTTTTTTCAGGAAATAACTCAGTCCTTCCTGAACAGAATCCTGCGTTTTCTGAGGGGTAACCTAGCTCAACCCTAACCTGGTTAATAAAGTCCTGTGACCTGGTCTTTAGGTCAAACGGAATTAACCCTAGGTTTTTGGAAACCCTAACTGAAGTTGCAGCTGCTATATATTAAACAGAGCTGTTGTTTTTCAAGAATGGCTTTTATTGATTAGAAGATCATTTGTAATCTGTATAGATTTGATTATTGTACTCCAAGCAATTATCATTGTGATAAGTGCCTTGGAATAGGTTTCAAATTTTAAGGGTTGTGTAGCACTCAAAGCTTTGAAGCAAGAGTGTTTGAATGTTCCTTGACTAAAGCTGTGAAGCAGAGTCAAGTTAGTTGTGTGCATCACTCAAAGCTGTGAAGCACGAGTGATTGTGTTGCTTGATTAAAAAGCTGTGAAGCTTAATCAAGTGTTTGTTTTTGAAGAGTGTCTTCATCAATTCTTAAGTCAAATTGGTTTATGTATCACTGCTGTGATTGAGGGGGAGTGAGTAGGAACTCAGGTTTAAGTTGTACTTAGATTGGAATTGCATTGGGTAGGTCTTAAGTGAAGGAGATAAACTGGTTGGTTTATTCCTGAATTAAAATCTCTTATAGTGGATTTCCTCCCTGGCTTGGTAGCCCCCAGAGTAGGTGTTGTTGCACACTGAACTGGGTAAACAATTGACTGTGTTCTTTATTGCTTTTGTATTTACTGTCATATAGTAAGTCAGATACAGTGTCATAACATTGAACGTGACATTGAGTATCTGCAGCCAGAATTTCAAAAAAAACTCTTTTCACACCGACACTTTCAAAAAGCTTTCAAAACAATTTTTCAAACACTCTTGAGGACTGATACAAGAGTCGATCTGAAATCTTTAAACGAAACTTTTTCAAACTCACTCACAATTGAAAAGCAAACACTTTTGAAAACACAAATGAGCAAGTATCTAAGAGCCCATGGATAACCATGGATAGAAAGGATGCTAACACCTTCCCTTTCTATAAATCTACCTCCCGAACCGAGAAACTATCTCATAAGAAATTTTGCTGTGCTTTTGTCCTGTCCATGTTGGAGAAAATAAAAGACGGTGGCGACTCTTGCTTCCGCGACATTTCGCGAACCAGCGTTAAACAGTCAGTTCCAGATCCACCGATTACATTAGGGCTCATGAACTTTTGAGTTTCGGATCCAACACTACGCGCCATTTCATACCAAACCAGTACCATGGTTGGATTCATAGCATATGTCCCATTTATTATTATTTTTTTGCTTTATTTCATTTTCATTTGTCTCTTTTATTTCAATAATTTCTTTTCCTATTAAAAAAATCATAAAAGACATCATAAAATCAAACAAACCAAAAATAATTAGACTTAGATTTTCGTTAATTACATTAATTTTAATTAGTTATTTTAATCACCTTTCTTTTTTTAATTAATTAATAAATTAGAATTGGGATTAATTTAATTTCAAATCTTTTTCGTAATAATAATAATAAAAAAACCAAATAATATTAGATTTTCTTCTATAGTTAATTTTTAATCAATGTTCATTTTCTTCTATTAATTTAAATTAGATTTAGCTTTTTAATTTTCAATTTATATATTTTCTTAAAAAAATAAACAAAATAAAAACAACAAAAAATGTCTTAATTTGCTTAGAGTTTTTTTGGGGTTTTTAGACGTTCCTTCTTAATCTTTGCGCGTTCTTTATTTTCCGCATTATTACTTTTGAAATGTTTTATCTGCCTATGATTTGTAATAGTTTAAAATTAGGATTTCTTTACTGTTTTTACCCCCAGTTTTTGGCTAGTAATTTCCCCCTCCCCGAAGCCATGTAATAGTTAGTTTAAATTCCGCACTTTAAATTCTCTGCACTTGTATATATATTGAACTATTAGATGTATGCCTAATGGGATTGCATGTCAAGAATTAAAAGTAAACGTTAGCAAATTTAAACATCAAATACAAATAACTGAAACAAAACACACCTGGACATGTGCACCTCTAGGGTACTCCCACTTTGGTTGCCTTCAGAATAAAACATTCACAACTCTCGAATGTGAGAGATTTTAGTGGTTACCCTCTAGTTTAAAGATCATAAAATGACCCTTTCGATATTGCCTCGGTACATGATCTTAAAACCTTAGGTTAGTTACTAAAGTATCTTGCTAAGTTGTCTTTGTGATTGTACGATGACTCTCGATTGTCCCTCAAAACATCCAACGATAGGGCTACCTACTCACTAATAGTAGGATAGCACTGTCTAAAGGAAAAGAGGAAAAAAGCAAACCTTTTCAAGTGGGTAGATAGTTCTTAGATGTTTTCTCAAATAAAACAGTTTCCGCACATACACTCCTTTCCAAAAATATTTTCAAAAACACATTGTATAAGTTCTCAACAATACGAGAAACATTACAAATTTCGCCGCACTAAGGGGTCTTTTCAAAATATTTTCAAACACACAAACACAAAGCAATTTTCAAAATGAGCTAGCAACTAAGATCCCGTAGATAACTACGGATGGAAAGGGTGCTAACACCTTCCCTTTCCATAATCTACCCCCTTACTCATAAATAATCTCGAAAGGTATTTTTCTGTTCTTTTCACTCTTTTCCTTTGTTGGATAAAAGAAAATTCGGTGGCGACTCTTGCTTACCGCAACATTTGCGAATACAAACGCAAAACTAGTATAAAAGTCAATTCTCCCACTGTATTACAGAACTGTCGATGTTGCTGGGGAATGACTAAAAAATGGGGTTACCTTAGAGTTAGATCAATTTAATTGCTTTCCTTGTGTGTTTTGTATGCTTTACTTTTAAGGGTTGTTTGGGTTATTATTAAAGATCTTACACCCGGATCTAGGGCACCTTTTTAGGTAAGTAGAAATAAATCATGGAGGTTGTACGACATAGACCGATATGGACAAAGTGATGGCTACGTTAGCGTGATACTCTGGCTTGTACTAATGTTCCTTTAGTCAGTCAAGGATAACATTAGGCTTCCTTATAGTGTCATTAAACGCTAACTGACCTTTAGAACCTTTAATGGATTCATCCTAGCCATTAGAAAGTAGTGAGATAACCGGATTTGGTTCTGAACGAAGATTGGTTGATACTCGATGCTAAACTCATTGAGATTGGACTTTCCGGATATTTCGGCCGTAATACTTTGGTGCTTGAGCTGAAACAATGCCTGACGGAAAGGTCAATGATATAAGACTCCTTAGAACTCGGTTACTATTACTAGGACAGGTTGAGCCAACTGAAACTTCAAGAGGGTACTTACCTCTAAAACCTCGTGCAAGTCTTTAAACCTAAGGTCTTTGTGTGACTTGTTTGGGTTTGCTATATTTGTTTTTAAGCATAATCATAACATCATGAACATCACAACATGTCATTCGCACTAACCATTTTAAGCACCTGGGGATTTATCTCTTCTCTGTTTTGTAGGATATGGATTCTGCTCGCAGAAAAACTATCTGGATCAACTTCGTAGAAATTCCTTCCAAGCTTAGGGATTTGGTCTTAAAAGTTCCTGAAAGCTCACCATTCAACAAAAGTTATGGTCACTTGCTCAGTTTGGTCACAATCGGTTTTGATGAAGGTTTGATGAGCATCCTATTCCAGTTCTTCGATCCTAAGCACCATTGCTTCACATTTCCAGCCTATTAGTTGGTGCCGATGTTGGAAGAATTCTCTAAGCTACTTAGTTTTCCTATATTGGAGCAGATACTTTTAACCGGTTTAGAACAAGATCCAACTTCAGAAATTGTTGCCATAGCCTTGCATTTAAAGCCATCTGACATTGAATCCAATTGGGAAAGAAGAAGTGGGGTTAAAGGTCTTCTTACAAAGTTTCTGATGGAGAAAGCTCAGGTATTCCTAGATGCCATGATTTACCATGCTTTTGAAGATATCTTGGCTCTCTTGATCTATGGGTTGGTTTTGTTCCCTAATTCAGACCAACTTATAGATGTCAATGCCATCAACTTTTTCCTTACTCACAATCAAGTGCCTACATTGCTCAGGGATATTTTGCATTCACTCTATACCCGTGCTATGAAGAAGCGAGGAACTATTATGTGTTGTATGCCTTGAAGGATAATTCCGATCAAAAGCGCAGCGGAATAAAAATTTTTCCTTTAGCGATCCTTACGAATGAGCATGGTCAGTGATAGAAACATTTACCTCTTGTGGCGATTCAGAGCTTTGATGTTGTGATCACGAGCGTTGATGAAGAACAACGCCTCTACTCAGTCCACACGAACAGATCGCTTCCGGTCACAGTGCTAGCTTATCACGAATGGAAACCTTATGAGTGAGAGAGAGAGATTCAAAAACGAAATTGCATCAAGTGAAATTGCTTCATCACAAGGGATCTATTTATAGAATCACTCGTGTGGGCTACAAACTAAAAGCCCAATTAAGGCTATAAGCTAAAAGCCCAATTAAGCTTATGGACATCATACCTTATGATGTACCATATATCACTTATCCACGTGGTACTTTACCACTTTCCGTATTACACTTAAGTGCACCGTACCTTACGGTGTTCCTTATTTATTCTATCTCTCATCAACCTGTCCTTATGTGTGTGACCCTGTAGGTTTTCGCGATGTTGGAAATTATATTAAATCACACATTTAATATAATAAACAGTGAGCGGTATCTAGCAACACATAACTATTACCCAAGTCACGAAAATGTCATGTGATCTGACCAAACCTTTTCCTTGATAATATTTGTGTTGTACAATTACCCTTTTGCCCTCATATCTATATTGAACACAAGGCATACACTATGTCACCCTTGTCCAGTTCAATATTGGGCACTTAGAAATTTATCCTGTTATGCAGGATGAGCAAATTCCATCTAGGTCACTTTTGTACCCCAAAATTTGCCCTCCCATATTCTTCAAAATTTGCCAAGTCAAAGCTTCAAAATTCCCCAAGGGTTGTACAGTTCAAGGGCCTCCTAACAGTCAAGAATTAGGGTTTTGGTTTTGACAAAGAAAATGAAGTTTCCAAGGGTCCAATCAAGTCCCACATGCCTATAAACATGGTCAAGCATCCTCATACCAAGTTTCAAGACTTACAGCACAAAATTGCACAATCAAAAACCCTAATTTCCCTACGGTCAACTGTAGGGGCAAAATGGTCATTTGACAGTCAAAAGTTCAAATTTTTTATCAACATCTCATTTTTAAGCCACAAACATCATTTGATCAATGCTTGATCATGATTCTCAAAGCTTGGCTCAAAAAATCTCAAGATGCAAAAGTTTCCATATTTGGACAGTTGAAAAAGTCAACTGTAACTTGACCAAAGCATAACTTCCACATGGTTTATCAGAAAAATTCCATCCAAAGCTCATTTTGAATAGAAAGACATTTCCTACAACTCCTCTTCATACTTCAAGTCCAAGAAATGCTCTCACAAAAAGTTATCAATTTCAACATTATAGGTCATTTTCAAAAGTCAACAAAAAGAGACTTTAAATCAAAGGCCATAACTTAAGATTGGTAAATCAAAATGACATGGGACCAAAGTAATTGGTTAGAGAACTCAAAGACCTTTCCAAAATGTCCAATAAAATGAGCAAAGCTTAAAAATTGAGCAAGATATGCCTTGTGGAAGTTGGGAAATATTTGGGTATTTTGAAAAGTCAACATTGCTTCAAATGTCTTAAAAATGCTAATGGGCCTCTTTTTCTTCCAAGAATCATTATCCAAGGCATGTGCACGACCATTTGGCCCAAAGGGAAGTTTTTCATCATTTTTATTTATTTATTTGAATTTTTAAATGCTAATAATTCATTTAATTAAAATAAATATGTGGAAAATACTAAACCTAAGTTTTTAAATCTTTTTGTGCATGAAATAGTCTCAAGCTTTCGTGCATGATCTGATTTAGAAAGAATCCATGTGATTGGACATGATTGGAACCAAAATATGCATGAAAAAGATTGGAAAATTATGGCATGGAAATCAAATATTCTCCTCATCAATTCATTGATTTTTTGATCCAATTTCTAACCCTAATCATTCTAGTACATATATACATGATAACCCTAGTGCCCAAGACGTCCCAGCTGCGCAAGAACACCATAACCAAGCTTGAGTTTTTTGACAAAAATTCCAAAACTGAAAACTAGGTTACAGTGCGATTCAAGCCAAAATAACCATTCCATTGTCTTGCTGAGACATCAAGGAAGGTGCCTGGATCAATATCATAGCCTGAAACATCAAGAATTGGTATATCAGGGTTAAACTTTTCACGAAAATATCCATAATCGTATCATAAATTTTATGCATTTTTCATGTGTTTTCTTTACTGATTTGCACTAATTGGATGATTCTGAAACTAACCATATGATTTAATTGAGTTTTCATGCATTTTATGAAGAGTTACCATTGAAGCACCTTAGGGTTTCAGATATGAAAAATTGGGGGTTTACTCCTATGGAAAAATTGGAACACGAGACTCAGCCTATTAGAATCAGGACCTTCATACCAATTCAATGATAGGGTCGCGCCCAATTTCTGATCAAGAACGAGCTAATCGCTATTTTTTCACACTGTATATAGTAAGGGTTTAAAACCCCCGCTATTCAATTGTTTTTTCTGTTTCAGGTACAGCGCACAAGGAAGAAGAAGGTGAGGTGTGAGCAGGAGATTGGCTCATTTGAATTTTTGCGCGAAAATGACCACTAACGCCTGATTTACATTATGTTATTTGTCTTCCATATAATAATCAAAGCGCGTTGGTAGCTCCACTGGTCAAGCGAAGGGTTGGTAATCTCTAGGACCTGGGTTCGAGCCCCAGGTCCCCATCCCTTTCCATATTATTTTTCTAAACGTGTTTCTGTGCAGTTTCACTACAAGGGTGCATCATACATCCACCATATCCAGCGTGCCACATGGCCTATTACCTCAATCCAAGGGCATTGGTTGGAAGAACACCCTGGGCGTTAGTCAATGGAGCTGTACGCTGGCAAGAAAAGTCAAATAAGGCCTTAAAACCTTGGGCCAACAATACTAAAGTATACCTCCAATTGGGGACAGAACCTCCCAAGGTATTGTATTTCTTTTCTTTTCTTTATTTTATTCTTTTCAATTATTTCCTTTTTATTCCTTAAATTAATTATTTTCATAAAAATATAAAAATAACAAAAAATCAGAAAAGTCATAAAAGATCAAAAAAAATATATTTTATGTTAATATTTTTTTAATAAATATCATTAATTAATTTAGCTTTGTAAATTTAGGTTTAAATCTTAATATTTTTTCTAATAGCCTTAAAATTTGTAGAATTAGGTTTTAATTACTTTTATTCTTTTTTTTTCTCTTTTTCACCATAATTAATTATTGAATATTATTTTTTGTAATTAAATTACCATGTAAATAATTAGATTAATTTTAGGTTTAACTTTAACATGTTTTTCTTAATAAATAAAAATTGTAGAATTAGGGTTAATTAATTAATATTTTAATTTCATTTAATTCACATAAAAAAACATAAATACAAAAATCTCAAAAAAATAATTTCTTCTTTTCTTTAATTTAACTAATTTAATAATCATACTTTAATTTCATTAAAAAGGGTCCAACGCCCTCGCTTGCGATTTTTTATTCTCTTTGCGCATTTTATTTATTTCCTTCTTTTAAATATTAATGTAACTCTCCCAAAGCCTTGTAAACTCAGACATTTTATTTCTCGCACTTTATTTACTTTCTGTCAAATCGGGTCCTGGATTTTTATTTGGCGATGTGGACCCGCGCCTTTGTAATAGTTTAGAACTTTTAATTTCCGCATCTTTTTAACTGTTAAATAAATGCATGTAAGAATGAATGGCCTAAAATAAAAACAAACGCATAGATCACCCATACATAACAAGACAAAAATAAATGAATCTGACACACAAATCACACACCACCCCTAGGGTACGCCTCACTGTTGCCTTGCCTCGAAAGGTGATCGTCGAGTAGAGGATGTCTTAGTAAGTCCTCATGATCCGGGAACCTGGCATGAGGGTAGCTTCTAAGGTGTCTTCCCATTGCTCTGGTGATCACCATGTCCCGAACCTCGAATTGACCCGAACACCTCCAACGGTGGTGCTACCTACCTCTCAATGGTGGGATGGCACTACTTTAAAGGACATCTACACAGACGAATTCCTTAGGGTAGGTAGACGACTCTTGATACTTGCTCTAATTTCAAAACAAATTCAAAAATACTTTTCACACCGACACCTTTTCAAAAGCTTTCGAAAGCGACTTTTCAAACACTCTTGAGGACCGATACAAGAGTCGAACTGGAATTTTCAAAGAAACTTTTTAAAACCCACAGTTGAAAAGCAAACAAACCATTTTTGAAAACACAAATGAGCAAGTATCTAAGAGCCCATGGATAACCATGGATAGAAAGGGTGCTAACACCTTCCCTTTCTATAATCTACCTCCCGAACCGAGAGCAATCTCTATAAGGAATTTTTCTGTGCTTTTGTCCTTTCCATTTGGAGAAAATAAAAGACGGTGGCGACTCTTGCTTCCACGACATTTCGCGAACCAGCGTTAAACAGTCAGTTCCAGATCCACCGATCACAGAACTGGCGACTCTGCTGGGGATTATTATAAAGTGAGGTGTACCTTAGGGCTAAGATCACTGTGTTTTCAATTGTATTGACTTGCTTGCTTTACTATTGTGGGTTTCATGGGAGTTACATAGATCCTAACCCGGATCTGGGGATACCCTGTTAGGTAGCATAAGCTGTGAGAGACCTGTCCGGCATAGACCGAGATGGGTGAAGCAGTGGCTACGTTGGTGTGGCACCTTGGTCTGTACCGATATCCCTTGTGTTGCAACGGGGAGAATATGGGTCTTCCAAGGAGTCATTAAGAACCAACCGACCTTAGAACCCTAAATTGACCCAACTTGGCCAATAGAACAGTAGCAGTATGCTACGCCCATTGAGCCTAAACTCTCGTGATGGTTCTGGCCGCAAGAAAAGATTGCGATGCTGGAGTTATGACCGATTGAGGGTAGTCAATGATATTGGGATCCTCTAAGAACCCGGTTACTTTGATAGGACATGTATGAACCAACAAACTGAAAGAGGGTAATACCCAGACCCCATGCTGGCCTAAACTCTAAGGGCTTCTCTTGTGTGACTTGTGTGCCTTCGTACTTAACTATTTGCATGCTTGTTGTCTGACACTTGAGTTTCTTGCAGGTTTTGTTTGTAGTCCTTAATTAGGACTCGTAACAGGGTTTGTTAAGTTTCTTGCAGGTTTCGTTTATAGTCCTTAATTAGGACTCATAATAGGGTTACTTACATTACCCCATGCATAGCATACCATCATACCATTGCATACATCCTGCATAAGGACTGATCCATTTCAAGGATCCCAAGGGTTTGTGGTGCAGGTCATGATGAATCAAACTGTCCAGCAAGGGGCAAAAGGGGATTTATTTTCCTCCAACCAGACATGATGACTAAAGTCAGGGGCTATGACCCACTCGATATGGTGAGCCTTTGACACCTGAAGAAAGACTCCCAACAACATGAAGTTCCTTCAATCAAGCCACCGAATTCAAATTCTAACGGTTTTCTTGTTTACCCTGCGAGATCCTTGAAAACATTGCATGCATATCATACATATCATTGCATTGCAGGTACCCTTTCGACAGGTTTCTTACCTTCTTCGCTGTTTATTTCAGCCGATCGTCATGAATCCTGAATCGTCTACTGAGCAATCCATCAAGGCCCTCCGGGCCCAGAATGCCCAGTTCCAGGAGCTGATTATGAGTCTAGCCCAGGGTCAAAAGGAATTGAAGACTCTGATTCAGAAGAAGAAGAAGAGGACTGTTTTGTTCAGCCCTAGACGCAGACCTGGGAACACGCTGCAGGATGAAGCTGAGAGGACAACTCCATCTGTGGGGAAAGGCAGTCCCCATGAGAGAGAGGTGCCTAGTCCAGTGGTCTCCGACAACGAGACGGAGTTCAATGATGAGCAGTATCCTCCCGCTGAAGACCGGTACAAGCAATTGGAGGACAGACTGAATGCTATGGAGATCCAACAGGTGCCTGGGCTGGATTTTGGAGACTTGGGTTTGTCTACTGGTGTGATCATTCCTCATAAGTTCAAAGCACCATCCTTTACCAAGTATGACGGGGCGTCTTGTCCCAAGCTACACCTCAGATCCTACGTACGGAAGATTCAACCGTACTCAGTGGATAAGAACTTGTGGATCCACTTCTTCCAGGAGAGTCTTTCAGGGACTCATCTCGAATGGTTCTATCAGCTGGATGGAACCAAAGTTCGTAACTGGGAGGAGCTGGCTACTGCTTTTTACAAGCAGTATCAATATAATTCCGACCTTGCTCCTACACGTACCCAACTCCAGGGTATGTCGCTAGGATCAAGCGAAGGTTTTAAAGAGTATGCACAGAAGTGGAGGGATCTGGATGGCAGGGTGCAGCCTCCGTTGACGGACCGAGAGTTGGTAGACATGTTCTTGGGGACCCTATCCGGGCCGTTCTTCAATCATCTCATTGGTAACTCATCTGCAGGGTTTACCGACCTCATTTTGACCGGGGAAAGAATTGAAGCTGGTATCAAAAGTGGGAAGATTCAAGAGGCGACACATTCTGATACTCACAAAAAGCCTTACATGGGCAAGAAAGAGTCTAATGCTGCGTATGGTCAAAAGAGTCGTCGTGACCAACAAGCAGGGGCAGTCATGATCTCTGGTTCTGCACCACGTCGACAACCACAAAAGGGAAATCAGCGAAGGCCGGACGAGCCTAAAAGACAATTCACCAACATCAACATGTCATGGTCACAAGCATTGCAGCACATGTTGAAAATGAATCTGATTGCGGTGATCAACCCTCCTGCAAATCCCAAGACCTTCTCTCCAAACTACAACCCAGAGGCGAGGTGTGCTTATCATTCTAATAGCCTGGGGCACGACACTGAGGATTGTTGGGCGCTGAAATATAAGATCCAGAATATGAACGACGCTAAGGAGATTGAATTCGAGCCTGCTGAGACTCCCAACGTGACCACTGCTCCCTTGCCAAAACATGGCTAGGATTGAGAGATTTTTGTTCATTTGATTTCAAGTTGTATTTTTTCTTTTCTTGTTCAAATAAACAATTGTCATGTTAAACTCTTTTATTTCATGAATGCATTACACATGTCTGTCTTGAATTAATTATGTTTACCATACTTAAAACTGTTTTCATATTTTTGTGATGATCAACTCTTGGTTAATAATGCTAAGCCTCTTGAGGGAGGATGACGAAAACGATACCACGATCTTTACAGTATGCTTTTGGATAAACCCCGCTGATGAGGTACAGGCATTGTTTCAACCCCTAAACACTGGAGTTATAAGGAAGATAATCCCTCGTCAACCCCTCTGAGCCAAAGAAGTAGGAGTTTTTCTTTTCGAAAATTAAAACCCTTAATCATAACCTGGGGCAGGGTAGTTCTCTCAGTTGATCCAGGTGCATAACAAATGGCACCAAAGAGGTCCTTACAAAACAAAAAAGACAGTGATGGTTCCGAATAATCAATAAGGACAGGCAGTCATTATATCTCTCAGAAATGAAAGCCCATTAAGTCAAAACCTATGAAGGAGACTTACGAAAACTGGGGCATCCCGCTGACTGTAATTCCAAAAAGGAAACAGCTCAGGCAAAAAAAAAACAGGGATAGCAAAATCAAAAAGAAAAGAGGTCATACAAACCCTCAACAATAACAAAAAGGAATGACCGCCTATTCACAATAAGTTATCAACATCCGAACCATCACCGGAAAATCAGAGCAAAGACTCAATCAAGGTCTAATACACGATCAACTGAGCTTAGGTTTGAAGAACATCACGAAGAGTGGGTGGGTACAAATAATTTGAGCCTTTACCCTTTGATTCTTAAACCATGAACCAGGCCATGTTATAACCCTCAAAAGTCCTAGCCGAAGCATGAGTTAGTTCGAAAGCATACTGTTACGAAAGGTATCCTGACTCCTTAAGGCTTGCGTTAAAATGACGAGTTGACATCACAGTTCACAAAATTCACTTGTTTTACTAAAAAATGCATTTTCAAAATCTTCAAGACAGACATAAGCTTTGCATTTTTGATATAACATTGTTTGCATATGACTATTTGTTTGAACAACAGGGAAATTCGCACGATGAATACCTAGTGAACAAAAGCACTTCCAATCAAGGGGCAGACATGACCATGATCTATTATCTGGGGCAGTTCAATCAAGATGCGGAGAATCTCTCAAAGGCCAAACAGCCTGGGGCAAATCTCCGCCTGAGTCACTTGGGGCATTCCAACAACGAATCTTGCCTGATCAAACACCTTCTGGTGGCAGGACAAAACACTTCTAACAGGGGCAACTCCCTACATTCTGAGAGCGTGGATATAGTCGGAAAAAAATACTATGCAAAATCAAAGACCCGCTAGGCTGACACACCTAGGAAAAAATAAGGGCTTCCCGGCGAACCAAAAAGGTTCGGGCAAAATGAAGGGATGAAATGAAAAAATCTGTACACCCGGCAAGTCGAATTCCTGAAAAGGCGGCTTGGGCAAAAATGGGTATCCCGGTGGACTGAAAACCCGAAAGGGCGGTCCAGGCAAAAGTAAGGGATCAAAGCGTACGACTATATCTCGTCATCTTGTCACCTACCAGAAGAGAGTTTGTCCATCAACAACTATCAGCACCTCACAGGTCTTCTTCTCCCATATCAGAAGCAGGGGCAATAATGAGTCGTCCAGGCGATCCAATTGCTTTGTCAACCAAAGTACCAACGAAAGGTTAATACAAAGATGGTTACCATCTACCTTTACAAATTCCAGATCGTGGGTTAACATCCGAAACCAAACAAGACAATCATCCATTTGATCATCATCAAGTAACCCTACACCGGTTCCTACTCAATTTTCAAACAAAGTCTTACACGGACTCATCCACAAGTAACCCTACACTGGTTCCTTTTCTTCTCAAATAAAGTCTTACACGGACCCATCTCAAAGTAACCTTACCCCGGTTCCTCCAGAAGTCTTACACGGACTTATCATCAAAATGACCCTACACCGGTTCCCCCAGAAGTCTTACACGGACTTATCATCAAAATGACCCTACACCGGTTCCCCCTGAAGTCTTACACGGATTTATCTCAAGTTTTACACGAACTTATCCTACAGTAACCTTACCCCGGTTCCTCCAGAATTTTTACACGAACTTACCTCCAGATAACCTTACCCCGGTTCATCAAGAAGTTTTACACGAACCTATCCTGCAGTAACCTTACCCCGGTTCCTCCAGAAGTCTTACACGGATTTATCTCAAGTTTTACACGAACTTACCGCCAGGTAGCCTTACCCTGGTTCCTCCTGAAGTCTTACACGGACTCATCTCAAGATGACCTTACCCCGGTTCATCAAGAAGTTTTACACGAACTCATCCCGCAGTAACCTTACCCCGGTTCCGCCAAAAGTTTTACACGAACTTATCCCGAAGAAACCCTACACAGGTTCTCTCTCCCCAAAGATGCAGTTTTACACGGACTCGTCATCAGAAACCCTACCCAGGTTTTACCTCTTCCAGGATGCAGTTTTACACGGGCTCATCGTCAAAGTAACACCACACAGGTTCCCTTCTCAAGCTCTAGACGTAGTTTTACACGGACTCGTCATCAGTAAACCCTACACAGGTTTCCTTCCTCCAGGATGCAGCTTTACACGAGCTCGTCATCAGGAAACCCTACATAGGTTCCCTCTTTCAACTTACAAAAATTATTGTTCAAAACTTCCCCAGGAGAGTCCAATCTAGTCCCCCAGGAAAGTTGGAATTCATCTCCCCAAGCAGTAAGCTTATCCCCAGTAGATTCTGGAAGCTTACCCTCGCAGAGCACGAACACGCGTCTCCCGGTTTTATTCAAAGAGTTATTTCTTACCAGGATATAACTGGGTTATCCTCAGCCAAAAGCCCCGGAAAGAGCGTCGTCGACACAGTTCTTCTTATTCCCCAGCGAAGTCTATTAACACTTCCAACACAACAAGGGTATCCCCAGCAAGTTATTATCGACACTCAGCAAAGCATCTCTCTCCCCACAGAGTATTGCTTCCCAGCAAGATCTTTAGAGTACTTCTCTCCCCGCAGAGTAATCTATTCGCCAAGTTTATCCCTCAACGGAATTATCTTCTCCGACCGGTATTCTTGCAACTATCATCCCCAGCGGAGGCAAAAATCTATTCTTCAACATCAGCCCAGGAGTGACTTCCCGGCACCCGTCAAGGATTTATTCTCCTAGACAAAAACATACATTCATAAACATCGCATTTCCATACATTATAGCATGCATATACGCATCATATCTTACAAATCTCATTTATGTTGAGAACATCATTGCTTGATTCATATCACGCATGACATATGACTGACCTTTACCTTTCAGGAAAGATCCAGTTAAGTTCTCAGCTACATTTCAAGACCTAGACCGGTTCAGTTAAGTCGACCCTAAGATTTTTCTGTTTCTTATCCAGTCCAAGGCCTTCTCTGGTTCAGTCAGATCGACCCTAAGATCTCCCTGTTTCTTATCCAGTTGAAGATTTCAAGACCTAGACCGGTTCAGTTAAATCGACCCTAAGATTTTCCTGTTTCTTATCCAGTCAAAGGCCTTCTCTGGTTCAGTCAGATCGACCCTAAGATCTCCCTGTTTCTTATCCAGTTGAAGATTTCAAGACCTAGACCGGTTCAGTTAAATCGACCCTAAGATTTTTCTGTTTCTTATCCAGTCCAAGGCCTTCTCTGGTTCAGTCAGATCGACCCTAAGATCTCCCTGTTTCTTATCCAATTGAAGATTTCAAGACCTAGACCGGTTCAGTTAAATCGACCCTAAGATTTTTCTGTTTCTTATCCAGTCCAAGGCCTTCTCTAGTCCAGTTAAATCGACCCCTAACAAATTTTCCTGATAAAGACTCAGTAGAAGATATCCAAGATTCTCTCAATGATTGCTGTTGAGGTTGAAGTCGCCCAAGATTCTCTCAGCGTTACTGTTGAGGTTGAAGTCGCCCAAGATTCTCTCAATGATTGCTGTTGAGGTTGAAGTCGCCCAAGATTCTCTCAACGATTGCTGTTGAGGTTGAAGTCGCCCAAGATTCTCTCAATGATTGCTGTTGAGGTTGAAGTCGCCCAAGATTCTCTCAGCATTACTGTTGAGGTTGAAGTCTCCCAAGATTCTCTCAACGATTGCTGTTGAGGATTGAAGTCGCCCAAGATTCTCTCAATGATTGCTGTTGAGGTTGAAGTCGCCCAAGATTCTCTCAGCGTTACTGTTGAGGTTGAAGTCGTCCAAGATTTTCTCAATGATTACTGTTGAAGTTGAAGTCGCCTATGGTTCTCTCCCCGATACTGCGGAGGTAGTAATCGTCCCCAGATTCTCTCAGCGCTACTGTTGAGGTAGTAATCGTCCAAGGTTCTCTCAGCGTTCCTATTGAGGTAGTAATCATCCAAGGTTCTCTCACCGTTCCTATTGAGGTAGTAATCATCCCCGGTTCATTCATCACCATTTGAAGCTCCAGATTCAGCTCCTGTAACCAGTCAGGACACATCTATACGAAGAGTTTGAAGACCAGCTCCTGTAACAGGCCAGGTACTCATTTTTTCTTTTTTGCAGGTACGCAAGTTCTCGCTAAGGAATCTCTTACGCGATCAACATCCAGATGGCATCTATAAGCCCATCCACTTATCCATCACCTCTTAGCATGGCATCTATAAGCCCATCATCCTTTCCATCAATCTCCAAATGGCATCTATAAGCCCATTCCGCCATCACACTGCTACTATGTGAGCGCAAATTTCTGGGCACTCTAGTGTTCAATCATCTTCCACCTTCGGATTACGAAAGGCACGTCAGCCAATCTGCATCCTCAGGTTTAAGAAGATTGAACAGGGGCAACTGTTGTACCCCAAAATTTGCCCTCCCATATTCTTCAAAATTTTCCAAGTCAAAGCTTCAAAATTCCCCAAGGGTTGTACAGTTCAAGGGCCTCCTAACAGTCAAGAATTAGGGTTTTGGTTTTGACAAAGAAAATGAAGTTTCCAAGGGTCCAATCAAGTCCCACATTCCTATAAACATGGTCAAGCATCCTCATACCAAGTTTCAAGACTTACAACACAAAATTGCACAGTCAAAAACCCTAATTGCCCTACAGTCAACTGTAGGGGCAAAATGGTCATTTGACAGTCAAAAGTTCAAATTTTTTATCAACATCTCATTTTGAAGCCACAAACATCATTTGATAAATGCTTGATCATGATTCTCAAAGCTTGGCTCAAAAAATCTCAAGATGCAAAAGTTTCCATATTTGGACAGTTGAAAAAGTCAACTGTAACTTGACCAAAGCATAACTTCCACATGGTTTATCAGAAAAATTCCATCCAAAGCTCATTTTTAAGAGAAAGACATTTCCTACAACTCCTCTTCATACTTAAATTCCAAGAAATGCTCTCACAAAAAGTTATCAATTTCAACATTATAGGTCATTTTCAAAAGTCAACAAAAAGAGACTTTAAATCAAAGGCCATAACTTGCGATTGGTAAATCAAAATGACATGGGACCAAAAGCATTGGTTAGAAGACTCAAATACCTTTCCAAAATGTCCAAGAACATGAGCAAAGCTTAAAAATTGAGCAAGATATGCCTTGTGGAAGTTGGGAAATATTTGGGTATTTTGAAAAGTCAACATTGCTTCAAATGTCTTAAAAATGCTAATGGGCCTCTTTTTCTTCCAAGAATCATTATCCAAGGCATGTGCACGACCATTTGGCCCAAAGGGAAGTTTTTCATCATTTTTATTTATTTATTTGAATTTTTAAATGCTAATAATTCATTTAATTAAAATAAATATGTGGAAAATACTAAACCTAAGTTTTTAAATCTTTTTGTGCATGAAATAGTCTCAAGATTTCGTGCATGATCTGATTTAGAAAGAATCCATGTGATTGGACATGATTGGAACCAAAATATGCATGAAAAATATTGGAAAATTATGGCATGGAAATCAAATATTCTCCTCATCAATTCATTGATTTTTTGATCCAAGTTCTAACCCTAATCATTCCAGTACATATATACATGATAACCCTAGTGCCCAAGACGTCCCAGCTGCGCAAGAACACCATAACCAAGCTTGAGTTTTTTGACAAAAATTCCAAAACTGAAAACTAGGTTACAGTGCGATTCAAGCCAAAATAACCATTCCATTGTCTTGCTGAGACATCAAGGAAGGTGCATGGATCAATATCATAGCCTGAAACATCAAGAATTGGTATATCAGGGTTAAACTTTTCACGAAAATATCCATAATCGTATCATGAATTTTATGCATTTTTCATGTGTTTTCTTTACTGATTTGCACTAATTGGATGATTCTGAAACTAACCATATGATTTAATTGAGTTTTCATGCGTTTTATGAAGAGTTACCATTGAAGCACCTTAGGGTTTCAGATATGAAAAATTGGGGGTTTACTCCTATGGAAAAATTGGAACACGAGACTCAGCCTATTAGAATCAGGACCTTCATACCAATTCAATGATAGGGTCGCGCCCAATTTCTGATCAAGAACGAGCTAATCGCTATTTTTTCACACTGTATATAGTGGGGGTTTAAAACCCCCCGCTATTCAATTGTTTTTTCTGTTTCAGGTACAACGCACAAGGAAGAAGAAGGTGAGGTGTGAGCAGGAGATTGGCTCATTTGAATTTTTGCGCGAAAATGACCACTAACGCCTGATTTACATTATGTTATTTGTCTTCCATATAATAATCAAAGCGCGTTGGTAGCTCCACTGGTCAAGCGAAGGGTTGGTAATCTCTAGGACCTGGGTTCGAGCCCCAGGTCCCCATCCCTTTCCATATTATTTTTCTAAACGCGTTTCTGTGCAGTTTCACTACAAGGGTGCATCATACATCCACCATATCCAACGTGCCACATGGCCTATTACCTCAATCCAAGGGCATTGGTTGGAAGAACACCCTGGGCGTTAGTCAATGGAGCTGTACGCTGGCAAGAAAAGTCAAATAAGGCCTTAAAACCTTGGGCCAACAATACTAAAGTATACCTCTAATTGGGGACCGAACCCCCCAAGGTATTGTATTTCTTTTCTTTTCTTTATTTTATTCTTTTCAATTATTTCCTTTTTATTCCTTAAATTAATTATTTTCATAAAAATATAAAAATAACAAAAAATCAGAAAAGTCATAAAAGATCAAAAAATATATATTTTATGTTAATATTTTTTTAATAAATATCATTAATTAATTTAGCTTTGTAAATTTAGGTTTAAATCTTAATATTTTTTCTAATAACCTTAAAATTTGTAGAATTAGGTTTTAATTACTTTTATTCTTTTTTTTTCTCTTTTTCACCATAATTAATTATTGAATATTATTTTTTGTAATTAAATTACCATGTAAATAATTAGATTAATTTTAGGTTTAACTTTAACATGTTTTTCTTAATAAATAAAAATTGTAGAATTAGGGTTAATTAATTAATATTTTAATTTCATTTAATTCACATAAAAAAACATAAATACAAAAATCTCAAAAAAATAATTTCTTCTTTTCTTTAATTTAACTAATTTAATAATCATACTTTAATTTCATTAAAAAGGGTCCAACGCCCTCGCTTGCAATTTTTTATTCTCTTTGCGCATTTTATTTATTTCCTTCTTTTAAATATTAATGTAACTCTCCCAAAGCCTTGTAAACTCAGATATTTTATTTCTCGCACTTTATTTACTTTCTGTCAAATCGGGTCCTGGATTTTTATTTGGCGATGTGGACCCGCGCCTTTGTAATAGTTTAGAACTTTTAATTTCCGCATCTTTTTAACTGTTAAATAAATGCATGCAAGAATGAATGGCCTAAAATAAAAACAAACGCATAGATCACCCATACATGACAAGACAAAAATAAATGAATCTGACACACAAATCACACACCACCCCTAGGGTACGCCTCACTGTTGCCTTGCCTCGAAAGGTGATCGTCGAGTAGAGGATGTCTTAGTAAGTCCTCATGATCCGGGAACCTGGCATGAGGGTAGCTTCTAAGGTGTCTTCCCATTGCTCTGGTGATCACCATGTCCCGAACCTCGAATTGACCCGAACACCTCCAACGGTGGTGCTACCTACCTCTCAATGGTGGGATGGCACTACTTTAAAGGACATCTACACAGACGAATTCCTTAGGGTAGGTAGACGACTCTTGATACTTGCTCTAATTTCAAAACAAATTCAAAAATACTTTTCACACCGACACCTTTTCAAAAGCTTTCGAAAGCGACTTTTCAAACACTCTTGAGGACCGATACAAGAGTCGAACTGGAATTTTCAAAGAAACTTTTTAAAACCCACAGTTGAAAAGCAAACAAACCATTTTTGAAAACACAAATGAGCAAGTATCTAAGAGCCCATGGATAACCATGGATAGAAAGGGTGCTAACACCTTCCCTTTCTATAATCTACCTCCCGAACCGAGAGCAATCTCTATAAGGAATTTTTCTGTGCTTTTGTCCTTTCCATTTGGAGAAAATAAAAGACGGTGGCGACTCTTGCTTCCGCGACATTTCGCGAACCAGCGTTAAATAGTCAGTTCCAGATCCACCGATCACAGAACTGGCGACTCTGCTGGGGATTATTATAAAGTGAGGTGTACCTTAGGGCTAAGATCACTGTGTTTTCAATTGTATTGACTTGCTTGCTTTACTATTGTGGGTTTCATGGGAGTTACATAGATCCTAACCCGGATCTGGGGATACCCTGTTAGGTAGCATAAGCTGTGAGGGACCTGTCCGGCGTAGACCGAGATGGGTGAAGCAGTGGCTACGTTGGTGTGGCACCTTGGTCTGTACCGATATCCCTTGTGTTGCAACGGGGAGAATATGGGTCTTCCAAGGAGTCATTAAGAACCAACCGACCTTAGAACCCTAAATTGACCCAACTTGGCCAATAGAACAGTAGCAGTATGCTACGCCCATTGAGGCTAAACTCTCGTGATGGTTCTGGCCGCAAGAAAAGATTGCGATGCTGGAGTTATGACCGATTGAGGGTAGTCAATGATATTGGGATCCTCTAAGAACCCGGTTACTTTGATAGGACATGTATGAACCAACAAACTGAAAGAGGGTAATACCCAGACCCCATGCTGGCCTAAACTCTAAGGGCTTCTCTTGTGTGACTTGTGTGCCTTCGTACTTAACTATTTGCATGCTTGTTGTCTGACACTTGAGTTTCTTGCAGGTTTTGTTTGTAGTCCGTAATTAGGACTCGTAACAGGGTTTGTTAAGTTTCTTGCAGGTTTCGTTTATAGTCCTTAATTAGGACTCATAACAGGGTTACTTACATTACCCCATGCATAGCATACCATCATACCATTGCATACATCCTGCATAAGGACTGATCCATTTCAAGGATCCCAAGGGTTTGTGGTGCAGGTCATGATGAATCAAACTGTCCAGCAAGGGGCAAAAGGGGATTTATTTTCCTCCAACCAGACATGATGACTAAAGTCAGGGGCTATGACCCACTCGATATGGTGAGCCTTTGACACCTGAAGAAAGACTCCCAACAACATGAAGTTCCTTCAATCAAGCCACCGAATTCAAATTCTAACGGTTTTCTTGTTTACCCCGCGAGATCCTTGAAAACATTGCATGCATATCATACATATCATTGCATTGCAGGTACCCTTTCGACAGGTTTCTTACCTTCTTCGCTGTTTATTTCAGCCGATCGTCATGAATCCTGAATCGTCTACTGAGCAATCCATCAAGGCCCTCCGGGCCCAGAATGCCCAGTTCCAGGAGCTAATTATGAGTCTAGCCCAGGGTCAAAAGGAATTGAAGACTCTGATTCAGAAGAAGAAGAAGAGGACTGTTTTGTTCAGCCCTAGACGCAGACCTGGGAACACGCTGCAGGATGAAGCTGAGAGGACAACTCCATCTGTGGGGAAAGGCAGTCCCCATGAGAGAGAGGTGCCTAGTCCAGTGGTCTCCGACAACGAGACAGAGTTCAATGATGAGCAGTATCCTCCCGCTGAAGACCGGTACAAGCAATTGGAGGACAGACTGAATGCTATGGAGATCCAACAGGTGCCTGGGCTGGATTTTGGAGACTTGGGTTTGTCTACTGGTGTGATCATTCCTCATAAGTTCAAAGCACCATCCTTTACCAAGTATGACGGGGCGTCTTGTCCCAAGCTACACCTCAGATCCTACGTACGGAAGATTCAACCGTACTCAGTGGATAAGAACTTGTGGATCCACTTCTTCCAGGAGAGTCTTTCAGGGACTCATCTCGAATGGTTCTATCAGCTGGATGGAACCAAAGTTCGTAACTGGGAGGAGCTGGCTACTGCTTTTTACAAGCAGTATCAATATAATGCCGACCTTGCTCCTACACGTACCCAACTCCAGGGTATGTCGCTAGGATCAAGCGAAGGTTTTAAAGAGTATGCACATAAGTGGAGGGATCTGGATGGCAGGGTGCAGCCTCCGTTGACGGACCGAGAGTTGGTAGACATGTTCTTGGGGACCCTATCCGGGACGTTCTTCAATCATCTCATTGGTAACTCATCTGCAGGGTTTACCGACCTCATTCTGACTGGGGAAAGAATTGAAGCTGGTATCAAAAGTGGGAAGATTCAAGAGGCCACACATTCTGATACTCACAAAAAGCCTTACATGGGCAAGAAAGAGTCTAATGCTGCGTATGGTCAAAAGAGTCGTTGTGACCAACAAGCAGGGGCAGTCATGATCTCTGGTTCTGCACCACGCCGACAACCACAAAAGGGAAATCAGCGAAGGCCGGACGAGCCTAAAAGACAATTCACCAACATCAACATGTCATGGTCACAAGCATTGCAGCACATGTTGAAAATGAATCTGATTACGGTGATCAACCCTCCTGCAAATCCCAAGACCTTCTCTCCAAACTACAACCCAGAGGCGAGGTGTGCTTATCATTCTAATAGCCCGGGGCACGACACTGAGGACTGTTTGGCGCTGAAATATAAGATCCAGAATATGATCGACGCTAAGGAGATTGAATTCGAGCCTGCTGAGACTCCCAACGTGACCACTGCTCCCTTGCCAAAACATGGCTAGGATTGAGAGATTTTTTTTTCATTTGAATTCAAGTTGTATTTTTTCTTTTCTTGTTCAAATAAACAATTGTCATGTTAAACTCTTTTATTTAATGAATGCATTACACATGTTTGTCTTGAATTAATTATGTTTACCATACTTAAAACTGTTTTCTATTTTTGTGATGATAAACTCTTGGTTAATAATGCTAAGCCTCTTGAGGGAGGATGACGAAAACGATACCACGATCTTTACAGTATGCTTTTGGACAAACCCCGCTGATGAGGTACATGCGTTGTTTCAATCCCTAAACACTGGAGTTATAAGGAAGATAATCCCTCGTCAACCCCTCTGAGCCAAAGAAGTAGGAGTTTTTCTTTTCGAAAATTAAAACCCTTAATCATAACCTTGGGCAGGGTAGTTCTCTCAGTTGATCCAGGTGCATAACAAATGGCACCAAAGAGGTCCTTACAAAACAAAAAAGACAGTGATGGTTCCGAATAATCAATAAGGACAGGCAGTCATTATATCTCTCAGAAATGAAAGCCCATTAAGTCAAAACCTATGAAGGAGACTTACGAAAACTGGGCCATCCCGCTGACTGTAATTCCAAAAAGGAAACAGCTCAGGCAAAAAAAAAAAACAGGGATAGTAAAATCAAAAAGAAAAGAGGTCATACAAACCCTCAACAATAACAAAAAGGAATGACCGCCTATTCACAATAAGTTATCAACATCCGAACCATCACCGGAAAATCAGAGCAAAGACTCAATCAAGGTCTAATACACGATCAACTGAGCTTAGGTTTGAAGAACATCACGAAGAGTGGGTGGGTACAAATAATTTGAGCCTTTACCCTTTGTTTCTTAAACCATGAACCAGACCATGTTATAACCCTCAAAAGTCCTAGCCGAAGCATGGGTTAGTTCGAAAGCATACTGTTACGAAAGGTATCCTGACTCCTTAAGGCTTGCGTTAAAATGACGAGTTGACATCACAGTTCACAAAATTCACTTGTTTTACTAAAAAATGCATTTTCAAAATCTTCAAGACAGACATAAGCTTTGCATTTTTGATATAACATTGTTTGCATATGACTATTTGTTTGAACAACAGGGAAATTCGTACGATGAATACCTAGTGAACAAAAGCACTTCCAATCAAGGGGCAGACATGACCATGATCTATTATCTGGGGCAGTTCACTCAAGATGCGGAGAATCTCTCAAAGGCCAAACAGCCTGGGGCAAATCTCCGCCTGAGTCACTTGGGGCATTCCAACAACGAATCTTGCCTGATCAAACACCTTCTGGTGGCAGGACAAAACACTTCTAACAGGGGCAACTCCCTACATTCTGAGAGCGTGGATGTAGTCGGAAAAAAATACTACGCAAAATCAAAGACCCGCTAGGCTGACACACCTAGGAAAAAATAAGGGCTTCCCGGCGAACCAAAAAGGTTCGGGAAAAATGAAGGGATGAAATGAAAAAATCTGTACACCCGGCAAGTCGAAAACCTGAAAAGGCGGCTTGGGCAAAAATGGGTATCCCGGTGGACTGAAAACCCGAAAGGGCGGTCCAGGCAAAAGTAAGGGATCAAAGCGTACGACTATATCCCGTCATCTTGTCACCTACCAGAAGAGAGTTTGTCCATCAACAACTATCAGCACCTCACATGTCTTCTTCTCTCATATCAGAAGCAGGGGCAATAATGAGTCGTCCAGGCGATCCAATTGCTTTGTCAACCAAAGTACCAACGAAAGGTTAATACAAAGATGGTTACCATCTACCTTTACAAATTCCAGATCGTGGGTTAACATCCGAAACCAAACAAGACAATCATCCATTTGATCATCATCAAGTAACCCTACACCGGTTCCTACTCAATTTTCAAACAAAGTCTTACACGGACTCATCCACAAGTAACCCTACACTGGTTCCTTTTCTTCTCAAATAAAGTCTTACATGGACCCATCTCAAAGTAACCTTACCCCGGTTCCTCCAGAAGTCTTACACGGACTTATCATCAAAATGACCCTACACCGGTTCCCCCAGAAGTCTTACACGGACTTATCATCAAAATGACCCTACACCGGTTCCCCCTGAAGTCTTACACGGATTTATCTCAAGTTTTACACGAACTTATCCTACAGTAACCTTACCCCGGTTCCTCCAGAATTTTTACACGAACTTACCTCCAGATAACCTTACCCCGGTTCATCAAGAAGTTTTACACGAACCTATCCTGCAGTAACCTTACCCCGGTTCCTCCAGAAGTTTTACACAGATTTATCTCAAGTTTTACACGAACTTACCGCCAGGTAGCCTTACCCTGGTTCCTCCTGAAGTCTTACACGGACTCATCTCAAGATGACCTTACCCCGGTTCATCAAGAAGTTTTACACGAACTCATCCCGCAGTAACCTTACCCCGGTTCCGCCAAAAGTTTTACACGAACTTATCCCGAAGAAACCCTACACAGGTTCTCTCTCCCCAAAGATGCAGTTTTACACGGACTCGTCATCAGAAACCCTACCCAGGTTTTACCTCTTCCAGGATGCAGTTTTACACGGGCTCATCGTCAAAGTAACCCCACACAGGTTCCCTTCTCAAGCTCCAAACGTAGTTTTACACGGACTCGTCATCAGTAAACCCTACACAGGTTTCCTTCCTCCAGGATGCAGCTTTACACGAGCTCGTCATCAGGCAACCCTACATAGGTTCCCTCTTTCAACTTACAAGAATTAATGTTCAAAACTTCCCCAGGAGAGTCCAATCTAGTCCCCCAGGAAAGTTGGAATTCATCTCCCCAAGCAGTAAGCTTATCCCCAGTAGATTCTGGAAGCTTACCCTCGCAGAGCACGAACACGCGTCTCCCGGTTTTATTCAAAGAGTTATTTCTTACCAGGATATAACTGGGTTATCCTCAGCCAAAAGCCCCGGAAAGAGCGTCGTCGACACAGTTCTTCTTATTCCCCAGCGAAGTCTATTAACACTTCCAACATAACAAGGGTATCCCCAGCAAGTTATTATCGACACTCAGCAAAGCATCTCTCTCCCCACAGAGTATTGCTTCCCAGCAAGATCTTTAGAGTACTTCTCTCCCCGCAGAGTAATCCATTCGCCAAGTTTATCCCTCAACGGAATTATCTTCTCCGACCGGTATTCTTGCAACTATCATCCCCAGCGGAGGCAAAAATCTATTCTTCAACATCAGCCCAGGAGTGACTTCCCGGCACCCGTCAAGGATTTATTCTCCTAGACAAAAACATACATTCATAAACATCGCATTTCCATACATTATAGCATGCATATACGCATCATATCTTACAAATCTCATTTATGTTGAGAACATCATTGCTTGATTCATATCACGCATGACATATGACTGACCTTTACCTTTCAGGAAAGATCCAGTTAAGTTCTCAGCTACATTTCAAGACCTAGACCGGTTCAGTTAAGTCGACCCTAAGATTTTTCTGTTTCTTATCCAGTCCAAGGCCTTCTCTGGTTCAGTCAGATCGACCCTAAGATCTCCCTGTTTCTTATCCAGTTGAAGATTTCAAGACCTAGACCGGTTCAGTTAAATCGACCCTAAGATTTTCCTGTTTCTTATCCAGTCAAAGGCCTTCTCTGGTTCAGTCAGATCGACCCTAAGATCTCCCTGTTTCTTATCCAGTTGAAGATTTCAAGACCTAGACCGGTTCAGTTAAATCGACCCTAAGATTTTTCTGTTTCTTATCCAGTCTAAGGCCTTCTCTAGTTCAGTCAGATCGACCCTAAGATCTCCCTGTTTCTTATCCAATTGAAGATTTCAAGACCTAGACCGGTTCAGTTAAATCGACCCTAAGATTTTTCTGTTTCTTATCCAGTCCAAGGCCTTCTCTAGTCCAGTTAAATCGACCCCTAACAGATTTTCCTGATAAAGACTCAGTAGAAGATATCCAAGATTCTCTCAATGATTGCTGTTGAGGTTGAAGTCGCCCAAGATTCTCTCAGCGTTACTGTTGAGGTTGAAGTCGCCCAAGATTCTCTCAATGATTGCTGTTGAGGTTGAAGTCGCCCAAGATTCTCTCAACGATTGCTGTTGAGGTTGAAGTCGCCCAAGATTCTCTCAATGATTGCTGTTGAGGTTGAAGTCGCCCAAGATTCTCTCAGCGTTACTGTTGAGGTTGAAGTCGCCCAAGATTCTCTCAACGATTACTGTTGAGGATTGAAGTCGCCCAAGATTCTCTCAATGATTGCTGTTGAGGTTGAAGTCGCCCAAGATTATCTCAGCGTTACTGTTGAGGTTGAAGTCGCCCAAGATTCTCTCAGCGTTACTGTTGAGGTTGAAGTCGTCCAAGATTTTCTCAATGATTACTGTTGAGGTTGAAGTCGCCTATGGTTCTCTCCCCGATACTGCGGAGGTAGTAATCGTCCCCAGATTCTCTCAGCGCTACTGTTGAGGTAGTAATCGTCCAAGGTTCTCTCAGCGTTCCTATTGAGGTAGTAATCATCCAAGGTTCTCTCACCGTTCCTGTTGAGGTAGTAATCATCCCTGGTTCATTCATCACCATTTGAAGCTCCAGATTCAGCTCCTGTAACCAGTCAGGACACATCTATACGAAGAGTTTGAAGACCAGCTCCTGTAACAGGCCAGGTACTCATTTTTTCTTTTTTGCAGGTACGCAAGTTCTCGCTAAGGAATCTCTTACGTGATCAACATCCAGATGGCATCTATAAGCCCATCCACTTATCCATCACCTCTTAGCATGGCATCTATAAGCCCATCGTCCTATCCATCAATCTCCAAATGGCATCTATAAGCCCATTCCGCCATCACACTGCTACTATGTGAGCGCAAATTTCTGGGCACTCTAGTGTTCAATCATCTTCCACCTTCGGATTACGAAAGGCACGTCAGCCAATCTGCATCCTCAGGTTTAAGACGATTGAACAGGGGCAACTGTTGTACCCCAAAATTTGCCCTCCCATATTCTTCAAAATTTTCCAAGTCAAAGCTTCAAAATTCCCCAAGGGTTGTACAGTTCAAGGGCCTCCTAACAGTCAAGAATTAGGGTTTTGGTTTTGACAAAGAAAATGAAGTTTCCAAGGGCAAGTCCCACATGCCTATAAACATGGTCAAGCATCCTCATACCAAATTTCAAGACTTACAGCACAAAATTGCACAGTCAAAAACCCTAATTGCCCTACGGTCAACTGTAGGGGCAAAATGGTCATTTGACAGTCAAAAGTTCAAATTTTTTATCAACATATCATTTTGAAGCCACAAACATCATTTGATCAATGCTTGATCATGATTCTCAAAGCTTGGCTCAAAAAATCTCAAGATGCAAAAGTTTCCATATTTGGACAGTTGAAAAAGTCAACTGTAACTTGACCAAAGCATAACTTCCACATGGTTTATCAGAAAAATTCCATCCAAAGCTCATTTTGAAGAGAAAGACATTTCCTACAACTCCTCTTCATACTTAAATTCCAAGAAATGCTCTCACAAAAAGTTATCAATTTCAACATTATAGGTCATTTTCAAAAGTCAACAAAAAGAGACTTTAAATCAAAGGCCATAACTTGCGATTGATAAATCAAAATGACATGGGACGAAAAGAATTGGTTAGAGGACTCAAATACCTTTCCAAAATGTCCAAGAACATGAGCAAAGCTTAAAAATTGAGCAAGATATGCCTTGTGGAAGTTGGGAAATATTTGGGTATTTTGAAAAGTCAACATTGCTTCAAATGTCTTAAAAATGCTAATGGGCCTCTTTTTCTTCCAAGAATCATTATCCAAGGCATGTGCACGACCATTTGGCCCAAAGGGAAGTTTTTCATCATTTTTATTTATTTATTTGAATTTTTAAATGCTAATAATTCATTTAATTAAAATAAATATGTGGAAAATACTAAACCTAAGTTTTTAAATCTTTTTGTGCATGAAATAGTCTCAAGATTTCGTGCATGATCTGATTTAGAAAGAATCCATGTGATTGGACATGATTGGAACCAAAATATGCATGAAAAAGATTGGAAAATTATGGCATGGAAATCAAATATTCTCCTCATCAATTCATTGATTTTTTGATCCAATTTCTAACCCTAATCATTCCAGTACATATATACATGATAACCCTAGTGCCCAAGACGTCCCAGCTGCGCAAGAACACCATAACCAAGCTTGAGTTTTTTGACAAAAATTCCAAAACTGAAAACTAGGTTACAGTGCGATTCAAGCCAAAATAACCATTCCATTGTCTTGCTGAGACATCAAGGAAGGTGCCTGGATCAATATCATAGCCTGAAACATCAAGAATTGGTATATCAGGGTTAAACTTTTCACGAAAATATCCATAATCGTATCATGAATTTTATGCATTTTTCATGTGTTTTCTTTACTGATTTGCACTAATTGGATGATTCTGAAACTAACCATATGATTTAATTGAGTTTTCATGCGTTTTATGAAGAGTTACCATTGAAGCACCTTAGGGTTTCAGATATGAAAAATTGGGGGTTTACTCCTATGGAAAAATTGGAACACGAGACTCAGCCTATTAGAATCAGGACCTTCATACCAATTCAATGATGGGGTCGCGCCCAATTTCTGATCAAGAACGAGCTAATCGCTATTTTTTCACACTGTATATAGTGGGGGTTTAAAACCCCCGCTATTCAATTGTTTTTTCTGTTTCAGGTACAGCGCGCAAGGAAGAAGAAGGTGAGGTGTGAGCAGGAGATTGGCTCATTTGAATTTTTGCGCGAAAATGACCACTAACGCCTGATTTACATTATGTTATTTGTCTTCCATATAATAATCAAAGCGCGTTGGTAGCTCCACTGGTCAAGCGAAGGGTTGGTAATCTCTAGGACCTGGGTTCGAGCCCCAGGTCCCCATCCCTTTCCATATTATTTTTCTAAACGCGTTTCTGTGCAGTTTCACTACAAGGGTGCATCATACATCCACCATATCCAGCGTGCCACATGGCCTGTTACCTCAATCCAAGGGCATTGGTTGGAAGAACACCCTGGGCGTTAGTCACTGGAGCTGTACGCTGGCAAGAAAAGTCAAATAAGGCCTTAAAACCTTGGGCCAACAATACTAAAGTATACCTCCAATTGGGGACAAAACCCCCCAAGGTATTGTATTTCTTTTCTTTTCTTTATTTTATTCTTTTCAATTATTTCCTTTTTATTCCTTAAATTAATTATTTTCATAAAAATATAAAAATAACAAAAAAATCAGAAAAGTCATAAAAGATCAAAAAAAATATATTTTATGTTAATATTTTTTTAATAAATATCATTAATTAATTTAGATTTGTAAATTTAGGTTTAAATCTTAATATTTTTTCTAATAACCTTAAAATTTGTAGAATTAGGTTTTAATTACTTTTATTCTTTTTTTTTCTCTTTTTCACCACAATTAATTATTGAATATTATTTTTTGTAATTAAATTACCATGTAAATAATTAGATTAATTTTAGGTTTAACTTTAACATGTTTTTCTTAATAAATAAAAATTGTAGAATTAGGGTTAATTAATTAATATTTTAATTTCATTTAATTCACATAAAAAAACATAAATACAAAAATCTCAAAAAAATAATTTCTTCTTTTCTTTAATTTAACTAATTTAATAATCATACTTTAATTTCATTAAAAAGGGTCCAACGCCCTCGCTTGCGATTTTTTATTCTCTTTGCGCATTTTATTTATTTCCTTCTTTTAAATATTAATGCAACTCTCCCAAAGCCTTGTAAACTCGGACATTTTATTTCTCGCACTTTATTTACTTTCTGTCAAATCGGGTCTTGGATTTTTATTTGGCGATGTGGACCCGCGCCTTTGTAATAGTTTAGAACTTTTAATTTCCGCATCTTTTTAACTGTTAAATAAAGGCATGCAAGAATGAATGGCCTAAAATAAAAACAAACGCATAGATCACCCATACATGACAAGACAAAAATAAATGAATCTGACACACAAATCACACACCACCCCTAGGGTACGCCTCACTGTTGCCTTGCCTCGAAAGGTGATCGTCGAGTAGAGGATGTCTTAGTAAGTCCTCATGATCCGGGAACCTGGCATGAGGGTAGCTTCTAAGGTGTCTTCCCATTGCTCTGGTGATCACCATGTCCCGAACCTCGAATTGACCCGAACACCTCCAACGGTGGTGCTACCTACCTCTCAATGGTGGGATGGCACTACTTTAAAGGACATCTACACAAACGAATTCCTTAGGGTAGGTAGACGACTCTTGATACTTGCTCTAATTTCAAAACAAATTCAAAAATACTTTTCACACCGACACCTTTTCAAAAGCTTTCGAAAGCGAGTTTTCAAACACTCTTGAGGACCGATACAAGAGTCGAACTGGAATTTTCAAAGAAACTTTTTAAAACCCACAGTTGAAAAGCAAACAAACCATTTTTGAAAACACAAATGAGCAAGTATCTAAGAGCCCATGGATAACCATGGATAGAAAGGGTGCTAACACCTTCCCTTTCTATAATCTACCTCCCGAACCGAGAGCAATCTCTATAAGGAATTTTTCTGTGCTTTTGTCCTTTCCATTTGGAGAAAATAAAAGACGGTGGCGACTCTTGCTTCCGCGACATTTCACGAACCAGCGTTAAACAGTCAGTTCCAGATCCACCGATCACAGTCACTCATGTCCCTTAGCATGCTTTGTGAAGTACCCATCAACCGTCTTTATAGTCATCCAGTTACGGATGACGTTTGATCAGAAATAAAGTACTTGACTCTACATCTAGGGTCCATAGTGGTTTCAGGTCGAAGGGTGGTACACACCATTATCATCATGAGAATAACTTATGACACTTTGCATAACATTCTATGTAGTATTCTCATAGCGAGTCAATCCAGTATAAATATTACTCCTAATATTCATACCTATGTCAAGACTTGATAACTCCTTATCTATGATCCATGAGATGTGATCATCAATCTATCTTCATAATAATCTTAATGCTTTAATGTTATCCCACTTCACATTAAAGCTTGACTACGGATACTTTAAGAATAGTGTCTTATGTTTAATGGGATCTCATGATTAAGTCACACTTAACATTTCATTAAACAAATAAACCATTCTAGGGACTTTATTATTTTGGAAAGCAAACATAATAAAGAAATGCCTTTTATTATTAATAAATAATTCGATACAAGTACCAAAAGTATTGGCCTCTAGGGCTTACACCAACATGCCTTTGCTATATAGGTGGTTTATTTTGCACCTTCCTCGATCAGTAATGAAGAATGAGTTAGGCTTAAGGTTGAATCAAAGGTTAATGTCTCTCTCTCACTCTGATATCTATTGGTGTCCTCGCTCTCAAGAAGATATCTATTTTATTGATTTCTGCAGAGAGTTTCCTAATGTTCCACTCCTTGGCATTAGAGGAGGCATCACCTATAACCCTTCTTTAGCCCTACATCAGTTTGGTTACGCACGGAGAGATGGTCCTCCTGATATGCTCATCCAGGGTATTGTGTTCGACTACTCAAATGATCTACAAGGTTATCATCAGAGGTTCATCCGTGCTTGAGGCATGGTTAAGAAGACTGATAGTAAGACTTTAGGGCGTAGAAACTTCGTCCCTTTGGAACCTTGCCTCAAAAGGGTGCGAGCTCGTGCTCAAAGTCTTATAATGCCATATACTTCCATCTTACCGATGATCTTAGAGCCTATTGTTCAAGGGGACAAGTCTCGCATCATTCTTCATCCTAATATGCCAACAAACTTTGAGGAATTGCAAAGGTCTTGGATCCAACTCAGGGAAGAATGGGACACCTTTGAGACCCAATTTTATGCCAGTGAGAAGAAAGTGTTGGAACTGACTAAGTAGCTTTACAAGGAGAAGAGTCTTAATGCCTATATCAGCATGAAAAGGAAGCGTCCATGGGAAACCTAGAAGTTTTAGAAGTTTTAATTGTTATTTCTTTGTAAACTTTGATTTCATTTGAACTTACTAATAAAAATTCTTTGTTTTTGTTTTGATTAAAAGAGTTTAAATCCTACGAGGTCCTTGAAAACATTGCATAAGCATATCATGGATATCACCACATAAGCAGGTATTTCAAGACAAGTTTCTTATCTTTTCGCTGGTTATTTCAGCAAAAAGAAATGGCTCTTAAACAAACAGTTAAGGATCTTAGAGCACAGAACGCTCAATTCCAACAGATGTTCCTGGCTCTGGTTAAAGGACAAGAAGATATGAAAGCTCTCATTGTCAAAGAGAAGACAAAGAAAACAATTGGCGTCTTGAATATGGGAAGAAGATTTAGAGGACCAGCCAAGCGAGCTCTAGAATTCACAACTCCATCAAATGAGGGGGATAATCTGGAAGAGAATGACAAGAAGACAAAAGAAGAAGATAACATCCCAGGGACTGATGAAGAGAAAGCAGACCATGCTGAAGAACAATATCCTCCTGTTGATGACAAATATAAACAGCTGGAGGATCATCTCAATGCTATGTAGATTTAGAGAGTACCTGGTTTGGACTTTAAAGAGCTAGGGATGGTCTCGGGAGTGGTTATCCCACAAAAATTCAAAGTTCCCACTTTTGCAACCCCATACATCAGGAAGATCCAACCCCATACAGTTGATAGGATATTATGGGTTCACTTCTTTCAGGAGAGTTTGTCGGGGACGCAGTTAGAATGGTTCTATCAATTGGAAAGAACCAATATCCGCAATTGGGAATATTTGGATGTTGCTTTTTACAAGCAGTACTAATATAATGTTGACATGGTGCCGACTCGTGTACAGTTGAAAAACATGTCCATGAGCTCAAATGAAGGTTTTAAAGAATATGCTCAGAAATAGAGAGATCTAGCTGGAAGAGTGAAACCTCCTTTGACTGACCGGGAAATGGCCGACATGTTCATGGGTACTCTGACAGGCCCGTTCTTTAACTTGTTGATTGAAAGTTCTTCGTCTGGTTTTACAGAAATGGTTCTGACTAGGGAAAGGATCAAAAAAGGTATCAAGAGTGGGAAGATTCTGATGGTTGCATCTTCTAATGTTGAGAAGAAGCCATTTTGTTGTTAGAAGGAAGCCAATGTTGTGTGTGTCCAGAAGGATCGTAATAAGATAGACTACAACCAATCTGTAGGGGAAGTACTGGTCTCTAATCTGGCACCAGTGCAACAACGACAACAGAGCAATCAGCGTAAACAAGACACGCCCAAAAGACAATTTACCATAATCAACATGTCTTTGGCTCAAGCATTGCAACACATGTTGAAGATGGAGTTGATTACATTGAGGGATCCTCTTCGGAATCCCAATACCTCAGCTCCTAGATATCATCCTAATGTAATATGTGCATACCATTCCAATAGTCCTGGACATGATACGAATGATTGTTGGGCGTTGAAGAACAAGATTCAAGATTTGATTGATGCTAAGGAGACTGAGTTTGGCCCTCTTGAGACTCCTAACGTGATTACTTCTCTCATGCCAAATCATGTTTAAGATGGAGAGTGTCCAGCTCATTTGGATTTTTTTCAATTGTAATTTCTTTTGTTTGTTCGAACACTTATCTTTATATCAAACTATGTGTTTTCCATTAATGCATTGCATATGTTGGTCTTGAATTAATCCATTCGTTTTCACTATACTTAAACTGTGCTTTTACTTCCTTTTTGTGATATTTAACTCTCGATTAAAATCTATAAGCCTTTAGAGGGAGGATGACAAATATAATACCATAATCTCTATAATATGCTTTGGAACAGACCTTGCTGACGATGTACAAGCATTGTTTCAAATCCTAAATAGTGGAGTTATAAGGAAGATAATCTCTAGTCAACCCCTTTGAGCCTAAGAAGTAGGAGTTTTGTTTTTCACACAAATTGAAACCTTTAATCATAACCTGTGGCAGGGTAGTTTCTCAGTTAATTCAATGGTGCATTCAATCGCAAGCTTTCCCTTCCTACATGATGAGTAGTGTCAGAGGTATCCTTCCAAAACAAAATATGGTGATGGTTCCACATAATCATTAAAAAATGCATTCATTATCTCTCAAAAGAAAAGCCCGCTAAGTCAAAACCTATGAAGGAAACTTAAGAAAAAACTGGAGCATCCCGCTGACTGTAATCACAAAAGAAACAGTTCAGGAAAAAGGTAGGGATGATAAAATAAAAAAAGAGGTCACTACAAATCCTCAGCAAAAAGAAAAGGTTACAAAAATTAATTCCTTCTCAAATAAACTTTCAGTAATCGAACCATCACCGGAATATCAGGGCCAACATTCCAGAACTCAATTGGGATCTAAACGCACAGTTAACTGAGTATAGGAATGAAGAACATCGCGAAGAATGGGTGGGTACAAATAAATTTCGAGTCTTTATCCTTTGTTTCTTAAACTGTGAACGAGACCACATTACAACCCTTAAAAGTCCTAACTGAAGCATATGTTAGTTTGAAAGCATACTGTTACAAAAAGGTATCCTGACTCCTGTAAGGTTTACTATAAATCCTGAGTTGAATTCATATTCTTACAAAATTCTATTTATTTACTAAAAATTCATTTTAAAAACTTCAAGACAGATATAAGCTTTGTATTTTTTAAATGCCATTGTTTGCATATGACTAATTGTTCGACATCCTAGAAATTCGCACGGAGAATATTCAATGAACGAAAATCCTCTCAATGAACAAAATCACCTCAGATGGAAAAAAATTTCCAGTAACAGGCCTTTCATAATCAAGGGGCGTGACATGGTGTCTAACTGGTATGGGGAAAGTCGAGTCAAGATTCAAGGAATCTCTCAAAAGTGTTGAATAGCCAGGGGCAAACCTCCATCTGAATCACTTGGGGAATTGAATATGAGTTCCAACAAAGGGCCACGTATGATCAAGAAAACATTTTCTGGCAGTGCTGCAACACTTACTACCATGGACAGTGACAATTCTCTGCACCTTGTGAAAGCGAATATAGTCGGAAAATACTACACATGAAGAAAAAAAAGACCTGCTAGGTTGACTGGCCTAGGCAAAATAAGGACATCCCAACGAACCAAAAAAGTTAGGGCAAAAATTAGGGATATATAAATAAAACTGTACACCCGGCAAGTCAAAAACCTGAAAAGGCGACTTGGGCAAAAAGGGGTATTCTGGTGGACTGAAAATATGAAAGGACAGTCCAGAAAAAAGTTAGGGATTAAAGTGTACGACTATATCCCGTCATCTCGTCACCTGTCTATTAAGAGAAGACTTATCACCCTGATCATCATTTACTCAAGACTCTGGGAGTTAGGACAAAGTTCAAGCTGTCCACAAATCCCCACAAAATCACTTCCATGGATTATCCCCATAATTTCCCCGACAGATCGCTCTGGTGGATAAAGGAGTATGATCTTCTTCCTGGAAATATCACCAAACTAAGGAGTTTTAATCAGTACAGTTCATAGAGTTTCTCTTCCCCAGCTGAGCTTGTTCCTCCAAGGTTGTAAAACCCCCTTCAGACTTCTGCTCTCCAGCATAGTTCATTTCCTTAACAAGGGTGTTTCCTCAGCATGAGTACTTCTCCATCAATAGGGTTTATTTCCCCAAACAATTTATCATCTTCTAGATACAGTGCAGATACAATCAAGACAAAAATTAATTATGGCACTCATTCCAGATTTCTCTTCTAGATACAGTACAGATATAATCAAGACACATAGTCATTCTGGAACTCATTCTAGATTTCTCTTCCAGATACAGTTTAGATATGATCCAAATATGTATGTCATTCTGATACTCATTCAGTACATCTTTCAAATATCATTCAGATACAGTCCAGATATGGATATTATTCTGATACCCATTCAATACATCTTCAGATACAATCAAGGCATGAATTTATTCTGACACTCCCCAACTTGAGTGTGCTTCTACCACAAATCACTAGAAAATCCCTCTCTCCAGTGAAGTCGTCACTATCCCCAGAGAGTTTCTATAGAACCTGGAAATCGAACCAGATGTCAGTCAACTTTATCCTCCCCAGGCGAGTCGGAAAGTTATACATCTCTTCTATTCCCAGTCAGGGTATAAACTCCCATGTAGAACAATGAACATCCAATGTTATTAAACTCTTCTCCCCAAGCAAGAAGTAACACGATCCAACAGAGTTTCCTCAAGCAAAGAGAAAAAATCAATGTTCCCCAACGGAGTTTCCTCAAACATGAAAGCAGTGATCCCCAGTGGAAACAATTCCTAAAAGATCGAATATACACATACTCTTCATCCCCAGCAACAGTCAGAGATTTATTTTCCCCAGACAAAGATGCTCGAGTTTAGAAATGCACCTCAATAACATTTCACATTCATACATCATTTACAAACGACATAGCATATGCATACAAAACGCATATATCACAATCTCGTTTTTTTAGAGAATCATTACGCAATACAATACCTATATAATGCTACTGCATAAAACTAACTTTGTCTTTTCAAGTTAGTTCTCGAACAAATAGAGATTGTCAACAGTTTATCATCTTCCAGATACAGTTCAGGTACACTCCAAATACGTATGTTATTATGATACTCATTCAGTACATCTTTCAGATACAGTTTAGATACTCTCCAAATACGGATGTTATTCCGATATTCATTCAGTATATCTTTTAGATACAGTTCAGATACGCTCCAAATACGGATGCCATTCTGATACTCATTCATTACATCTTTCAGATACAGTTCAGATACGCTCCAAATACTGATGTCATTATGATACTCATTCATTACATATTTCAAATACAGTTCAGATACGCTCCAAATACGGATGTCATTATGATATTCATTAAGTATATCTTTCAGATACAGTTCAGATACGCTCAAATACGGATGTCATTCTGATACTCATTCAGTACATCTTTCAAATACAATTTAGATATGATCCAAATACGGATGTCATTCTGATACTCATTCAGTACATCTTTCAGATACAATTCAGGTACGCTCCAAATACGGATGTCATTCTGATACTCATTCAGTACATCTTTCAGATACAGTTCAGATACGCTCCAAATACGGATGTCATTCTGATACTCATTCAGTACATCTTTCAGATACAGTTCAGATACGCTCCAAATACGGATGTCATTCTGATACTCATTCAATACATCTTTCATTTCAGATACGATCAAGACATAGATTCATTCTGGCACTCCCTAACACATCTTCTAGATACAATCAGACACAAACTCATTCTATTATACTTCTCATACGAAGTCAAATAAAAAGACCTCTTCTGGCTCAAATAAAATCAACCGTAGATTTATTCTGATACTTTTTCCAGTTTGGAGTCAACATTTACTTTGGATGGCATCTATAAGCCCATATCTGACGAATCTCAGTCATCTTCTCCAAATGGCATCTATAAGCCCATTCCCGATATCATCAACCAACAACGTTACTTAAT
This sequence comes from Vicia faba, assembly GCA_948472305.1. Taxonomy (NCBI): domain Eukaryota; kingdom Viridiplantae; phylum Streptophyta; class Magnoliopsida; order Fabales; family Fabaceae; genus Vicia; species Vicia faba. Next base: position 1,555,929,085 of record OX451738.1, on the reverse strand, counting down.
GCAAAGGCGAGTGCAAATTTCTGGGTATTCTAGTGTTCAATCATCTTCCACCTTCAGATTACGAATGGAAGACAGGTCAATCTAACTCTTCAGGTTTAAGAAGATTGAACAGGGGCATCTGTTGAACCCCCAAATTTTCTCTCTCATTTTATTCAAGACATACTCATAGAGGTCCCCAAATGCTCAAGGTTGACTAAGAATTGACCAGACAAATTCTCCTCCTAAGCAATGGACTTCCAACTAGGATTTCACTTTTCACAAATAAGTTTGGGTTCCAAAGGCCTCAAGTTATTTCCATGGTTCCAAATATATCCTCAAGAATATCCATACCAAGTTTCATTCCTTGCAACACAAGTTTGCTCAATCAATGGCTCAAATGTTTGAAAATAAACTATATTGGTCAAAAAGTCAATTGTGGTCAATATACAGTCAAACTTCAAGATTTTTGGTCAACCTCAACATTTTTAAGTGATATTCATCATTTTATCAAGGGTTGATCATGATTCATCAAGGAAAGTCCTCAGATCATCAAAAGTCAAGAATTGCCAAATTAGGGTTTCCTTAGGAGAAGGCAACTGAACTTTGACCAGGCATAAATTTCACACGCTTCATCAAATTTTCCCCAAAGAAATCTCATTTTGAATAAAATTCAATTCCCTAAAACTTTTATTTTATTCTCAAGTCCAAAAGATGCATCATTTGAAATATATGGTCTCATATGTTACAGGTCATTTTCAAAAAGTCAACAAAAGACACTTTTTTCAAGGCAACTTACATCAAGATAATGTCTCCAAATGCAACAATGATTAAACGATAAAGTGTAGAGGACATCTCGGGCTTTCCAAAAAGTCACAGATCATCTTCAAAAGATGAAATTTGAGAAAGTTATGAAGTTCACAAGTTGAGCAATTTTCAAGAAAATACATGAAATCTCAATTGAGCAAATTTCTGATTTTAAGTTATTGGGCCTAACTTTTTGGAGTTAAAACATAGTCATGATATGTCCAAGGACCTCTAAATCTATCCATGCATTATTTTGATTTTGATTTTAATTTATTTGAATTTTTATTCATTTAAAAATGAATTAAATCAAATAAAATATGAAAACTAATGGGCTAGTGAATATGGGCTTGGATTTATTCATCATAAAGCCCAATAATTCGTGCAAGATACATAGAATGTGTCTAGGTTCATGAAAAATTCTAAAAGGGCAAGAATCAAACAAAATTGGCAAGGGATCTTGAAGTTTGGAAACTTTTCAAATTTTGATTTTTTGTTTTAAGGTCATGGTTAACGGCTTGATTCTTTCCATGATGGTTTACACTCCTCCCTTCCCTCTATAAATACATGACATTACAAGAAAGAAAGGACACACACCAAACTTCCTAGAGAAGTTCTCAAAATTTTCACAAAATTCTCAAGAATTGTAAAATTTGAAACTCAAATTTCCCGCCCATATTCATCAAAACCAAGCCTTGCATCGTGTTTCTGAAGCTCCAGGGATCTCATTCATATCCTTCTTGTAGATTGAAGCACGCTGGAATACGCCTACGATGTTGCTCTGGTTGGTTAAATTTCTCAATTTCAAAATTTTTAATTCTCACGTTATAAATTGTTTTTAAACACTCATACATGTTCACACTGACGCTTGGATTGTTTTAGAACCATTGCCTTTGAGTTTTGACGCAGGAATCCAGTTCTGCCATTGTTAGGGCTCATGAACTTTTGAGTTTCGGATCCAACACTACGAGCCATTTCAGACCAAACTAGTACCATGGTTGGATTCGTAGTATATGTCCCATTTATTATTATTTTTTGCTTTATTTCATTTTCATTTGTCTCTTTTATTTCAATAATTTCTTTTCCTATTAAAAAATATCATAAAAGACATCATAAAATCAGACAAACCAAAAATAATTAGAGTTAGATTTTCATTAATTAAATTAATTTTAATTAGTTATTTTAATCACCTTTATTTTTTTAATTAATTAATTAATTAGGATTAGGATTAATTTAATTTCAAATATTTTTCGTAATAATAATAAAAAAACAAAATAATATTAGATTTTCTTCTATAGTTAATTTTTAATCAATGTTCATTTTCTTCTATTAATTTAAATTAGATTTAGCTTTTTAATTTTCAATTTAAATATTTTCTTAAAAAATAAACAAAACAAAAACAACAAAAATTGTCTTAATTTGCTTAGAATTTTTTTTGGGTTTTTAGACTTTCCTTCTTAATCTTTGCGCGTTCTTTATTTTCCACATGATTGCTTTTGAAATATTGTATCTGCTCATGGTTTGTAATAGTTTAAAATTAGGATTTCTTTACTGTTTTTACCTCCAGTTTTAGACTTGTAATTTCCCCATCCCCGAAGCCATGTAATAGTTAGTTTAAATTCCGCACTTTAAATTCTCTGCACTTGTATATATATTGAACTGTTAGATGTATGCCTAATAGGATTGTATGACAAGAATTAAAAGTAAACGTTAGTAAACTTAAACATCAAAGACAAATAACTGAAACACAACACACCCGTACATGTGCACCTCCATGGTACTCCCACTTGGTTGTCTTCGGAATAAAACATTCACAACTCCCGAATGTGAGAAATTTTAGTGGCTACCCTCTGATTTAAAGATCATAAAATGACCCTTTCGATGTTGCCTCGGTACATGATCTTAAAACCTTAGGGTAATTACTAAAGTATCTTGCTAAGTTTTCTTTGTGACTGTATGATAACCCTCGATTGTCCCTCAAAACATCCAACGATAGGGTTACCCACTCACTAATAGTAAGATAGCATTGTCTAAAGGAAAAGAGGAAAAGAAATAACATTTTTGAGTGGGTAGATAGTTCTTAGATGCTTGTCAAATAAAACATTTTCCGCACATACACTCATTTCCAAAAATATTTTCAAAAAATACTTTGTATACATTCTCAACAATACGAGAAACATTACAAATTTCACCGCACTAAGGCGCATTTTTAAAATATTTTCAAACACACAAACACATAGCAATTTACAAAATGAGCTAGCAACTAAGAGCTCGTATATAACTATAAATGGAAAGGGTGCTAACACCTTCCCTTTCCATAATCTACCCCTTTACTTAGAAATAATCTCGAAAGGTCTTTTTCTGTCCTTTTCACCATTTTCTTTGTTGAATAAAAGAAAAATCGGTGGCAACTCTTGCTTACCGCAACATTTGCAAATACAAATGCAAAACCAGTATAACAGTTAGTTCTCCCACCGTATTACAGATACCATTATTTTTAGGGATTGATATTGTATCATCCTTAAAAATCATATTGTCAATCTAATAATGTAACTGAGTGTCTTTTGTTCTCTTTTGTCATTATGGACTTGATCCTATTTGATCGTCTTGTAATTTTGGTTTTAATTAATATAATCAAATTTTTTACTTGTTCAAAAAACATTAATAATATTAAAATAGAATATTTTATATTAAATGAATGGATTTTTGCAAAATAAAAAAGGATATTGTGTTATTTCGGATATTCATATCCGAAATAACACAATATTAAATTATTTAGTTATTTGAAATATGCATATCCGAACGAACTCTTAAAAAATTTAAATTTGATGCATTCAAAGATGTCTTTAGAATTTTAAAGATACTTTGAGAACAAAGAACTTGCAAGACACCAAATTGTAGAAAACAATTCTCAAGAAACTTAGATTTTTCTTTTCTTTTATTTGAGATTTTTTGAACCTTAGACTAATTTTCTTGAGTTTTTAATATTTAAAAAATGATCTCAAAGAAAATCAATTTTTTATTCACAACAATATTGAATTAAGTTAGCAAATTAACTGAAGTGAAAAAAGATAGAGATGAGATACTAATATTTATACTGAGTAATGCTATTTCTATTCTTAAATCTTACATCAATACTTACATCTAATAATATTCACCTTAATTATATAGTAAATAGATTTTTTTAAATAAGAAATATTTTTTAAAGAGTAATATATATAATAAAATATTATTATAATAACAAATATTTTTTTAATATTTTATATATTAATTTTTTTAATGAAAAGATATTAATATAAAATTGTGTTATTAACTAACTTCATAATTCCGTTAACTAATACGTTAAATTTTATTAATTAATTTTATTTTACTATTAAAAGTTATTTTTAATATATGATCGTTTATTAATCAACTTCATTAATCAATAGTTTATATTTTATTAACTAATGTTATTTTATTACTAAAATATTTTTAATATTTGAATGTTTATTAATCAACTTTAATATTTTATTAATCAATTTTTTATTTTATATTAATCAAATTTGTTTTACTACTGAATTATTTTTAATATATGAGCGTTTATTATCTAATTTCATCACTTTATTAATCAATTTTTTATATTTCATTATCTAATTTTGTTTTATTATTAAAAAAGTTTTAAAAAAAATATTATAATAATATTTCATTATTAATAAATATTTTTTATTTAAAAAATATTGTTTATTATATAAATACAGTTAACAATATTAAATATAAGTAGTAATGTAAAATTTGAGTGTAGGAATAACATTACTGTTATGCTGGTATACGCGTATTGTCCTTTAATATTATAACCATCGCGTGTTTGTACAAAAGACTTCAAGAAAAGAAAACTCCTTCACATTAAGTATTTTGATGCTAAATGAAATGAGTTGAGAGAAAAATATAGAAGGTTATATGCTAAATGAAATGAGTGACATGGTTTGAATAATGTACAACTAGCTCTTTCACACGGCCATTTCTGCTCGCTTCCACCATGAATAAATGTAAGCTATTTTGAATTTGTATTGTTTTTAATTTTTATCTATTAGGGACAATGAATATTGTAAAGTATCATAGAGTTTAGGAGAGTCGGAAGTATCAATAAAATCAATGTTTTAGAACTATAAGAGAGGAAATATTACATCTCACTTTAAAATTTTAAGATATCATGTAAATGAATCATTTCTCTTATAAATCCAACATTCCCCTCATTTATAAACAATGTAGGACTTTAACCATTCACATTTGCATCCAACAATAAGTATGTGAGAGAGGATAGAATTAGGGGTGAAAATAGACTGAATCGAATTAGGCTTTGTCAAGTTTGAGTCTGACTTGCTAAATTTTTTAAAGTATAAGTCTGACATGCGATATATCATAGATTTATTTTTAGGCATGGTATGACATTTTCGAAAGTCTGATTGGCCTATTAACATTCATAAAAGTATTTTATTTGAATATTTATAAATATGAAATTTAACTAAAATTTAAATAGACTAACAAATTATAAGGTCTACCAATCAATATTCTTATTTGCATTGACTTATTCAAATTTACATATTAACAAAAGTTTTGTGATACTATTTGTTTCAGAGAATTTATGAAAATAACTTATGACGTTGTTTATAAAGTTTTTTTTTAGTTTATTTTCATAAGTTTTTTAAGATACCTATACTTTATTTTTGTATTTTAATTTAAAATATATATATATATATATATATATATATATATATATATATATATATATATATATATATATATATATATATATATATATATATATATATATATATATATATATATATATATAATAAAATTATTTGTATTTATTTAAATAGGCCGGTCTGATAGAGTTAAAAGGTATTTTTAAGGCTTGTAGTCTAGCTTTTTGAACTTAATAGATTTATAGAAAAACCTAAACCTTTTCTATTTAAAAAAAATCTAACCTAAAATGAGTTTATGTAAGCTAAGTCGTAGACCACCTGTTATTGGTCTCACATATTTTCACCCTTAGGTAGAATACTTGTTTATGTTTGTTTATAGTTCATGTTTTATGAACAATAAATCATCATTCTTCTTCCTTGCTAAAAATCGTTTTGTTATCAACATCTTGAATATGGACATTTTTTACTTCTTTTTATATTCGATTGTGTTTGGATGAATCATATTAATAAGGGAATATAATATTTTGAGAAAATTTAATTATTTGAATAAAAATAAGAAGAATTGTTCACTGATAAAAATCTAATATGTGTTTTTTCAAATTGAAAATTTGAAGAACACAAAAAGCAAAGAAAAGAACAAGAAACACATCAAATAACATAGGTAAACTGTGTTGACTCAAGGCGACAATGTTGTTAGTGCACGAGGTATCTTTAGTGAGGAAAAAAAGAGAGAAAAACTGAGAAGAAGTAATTGTTATTATTGAAGATGATTATTGAAACTGAATTACAATATATATATATATATATATATATATATATATATATATATATATATATATATATATATATATATATATATATATATATATATATATATATATATATATATATATATATATATATAACAAAAACCCTAATCCTAACTAACGTGGGTTTAGGATATTCAGCTTGGATTATACTGTCAACACACCCCTTATAATCCTAGTTGTCAAACAAACTAGTCATAATCAATTTGAACTATTCCTAATTTCTTTCTCGACTTTAGGAATTTGTTGATCTTCAATTGTTTGGTGAAAATGTCAGTCAATTGTGCTTCACTTGAGATATGTCTCACTTCAAGTTCACCTTGATTTACCTTATTCCTTAATAAGTGAAATCTAGCTTCGATATGCTAACTCCTTCCATGTAGAACTGTATTCTTTGCAAAATTTATGGCTTGTTGTCGATCTGCAACACCATAGGTTTCTTCACTTCGACCTTCATCTCTTCCAGCATAGATATGATCCAAATTTCTTGACGTGCAACATAACATGCTACTATATGTTTAGTCTCACACGATGATAATGTCACCACAAGTTTCTTTCTTGAGCACCATGAGATTGAGGCTCCAAAGACTTGAAAGAAGTAACCAATTGTGCTTATTTGATCTTCCTTATCTTCACACCAACCAACATCTGAATTGCAAATGATTGTAGCTTCTTTGCTTTCGGAATCTCGTAGAAACATAATTCCACAATTCATCGATCCTTTTAATTATCTCAGGATTCTTTTCGCGGCCTTTATGTATGACACCCTTGGTTCACTCATGTATCTACTCACTGAAGGAAAATTGCGATCCAAAACGCAACGAAAATTAAAATTTTCCTTTAGTGATCCTTATGAACGGACATGGTCAATGATAGAAACTATTACCTCTTGTTGCAATTCAGACCTTTGATGTTGTGATCACGAGCATTGATGAAGAAAAACGCCTCTACTCAGTCCACACGAACATATCACTTCCAATCACGGTGTTAGTTGCTTATGAACGAAAACTTTGAGTGAGAGAGTGAGAAAAAATACGGCTAGGGTTTTCTAGACCAAAATTTCATCAAGTGAAAATGCTTCAGCATAAGGGTTCTATTTATAGAACCACTGTTGTGGGTTGCAAGCTAAAAACTTAAATAAGGCTGCAAGCTAAGAGCCCAATTATGCATACGGGCATCATACCTTATGATGTATCGTATACCACTTAAGCGCGATGTACCTTACCATATTATGTATTCCACTTAAGTGTATCATACCTTACGGTGTTCTACAATTCACTTAAGTGTACCGTACCTTACGGTGTTCCTTATTTACTCTATCTCTCATAAACATGTCCTTATGTGTGTGACCCTGTAGGTTTTCATGACATTGGTAATTATATTAAATCACACACAAGTCACAAAAATGTCATGTGATCTGACAAAACATTTTTGTGATAATACTTGTGTGTACAATTACCCATTTATCCATATGTCTATATTGAACACAAGGCATAGACCGTGTCACCCTTGTCTAGTTCAATATTGGGCCCTTAGACATTTATACTGTTATGCAGGATGGAAAAATTCCATCTAGGTCACTCATGTCCATCAGCATGCTTTGTGTAGTATACATCAACTGTCTTTATGGTCATCCAATTACGGACAATGTTTGATCAACAATAAAGCATTTGACTCTACATCTAGGGTCCATAATGGTTTCAGGTTGAAGGGTGGTATACACCACTTATCACCATGAGAATAACTTATGACACTTTGCATAACATTTTATGTAGTATTCTCATAGCGAATCAATTCAGTATAAATATTACTCTTAATATTCATACCTATGTCAAGACTTGATAACTCTTTATCCATGATCCATTAGATGTGATCATCAACCTATCTACATAATAATCTCAATGCTTTAATGTTATCTCACTTTACAATAAAGCTCGACTACAGATACTTTGAGAATATTGTCCTTATGTTTAATGGGATCTCATGACTAAGTCACACTTAACATTTCATTAAACAGACAAACTAATCTAGGGACTTTATTATTTTGGAGAAGCAAAATAATGAAGAAAAGACTTTTATTATTAATAAATAATTTGATATAAGTACCAAAAGTATTAGCCTTTAGGGCTTACACTAACAATCTCCCAATAGCACTAGAGCCAATCAGGCATACCCCTAATACCCATAGATCTAGTATGGCCATCATGCTTTTGCTGCACGAGAGGATTTGTTAGTAGGTCAACAATATTATCAAGTGTATGTACTCTACATATCGTCACATCTCCTTGATCGATTATCTCTCAAATGAGGTGATAACTCTTAAGTATGTGTTTGGATTATTAGTGAGATTTAGGCTCCTTAGTTTTTGCGATAGCACCATTGTTATCACGATAGAGATCAATGGGATCCACGATGCTAGTGACTATGCCAAGTTCACTAATGAACTTCTTGATCTAAACAAGTTCCTTTTCTGCATTTGAGGAAGCAATATACTCGGACTCAGTTGTAGAATCAACAACTGTATCTTGCTTTGAACTTTTCCAGCTCACAACGCCACCATTTAAGTAGAACACATAACCAGATTGTGATCTAAAGTCATCCTTGTCTATCTGGAAGCTAGAATCGGTGTATCTAATTACATCAAGCTCTTTCTGACCTCCATATATCAATAATGAGTCCTTAGTCATTCTCAAGTACTTAAGGATATTCTTGACAGCTACCCAATGAGCATCATCGGGATTAGATTGGTACCTACTCGTTGCACTTAAATCATACGAGACATCTGGTCGAGTACATAACATGGCATACATGATAAATCCTATTGCAGATGCATATGGAATCTTAGTCATGCGATCCCTTTCTTCCTTAGTTGAAGGGGATTGTGTTTTTGATAGACACAATCCATGTTGCATAGGAATGAATCCTTTCTTGGAATCATGCATATTAAAGCGTCTTAACGCTTTGTCTATGTATGTACTCTGACTTAGGCCAAGAAGTTTTTATGATATTTCTCTATAGATTATGATTTCTAATATATAGGCTGCTTCACCTAGGTCCTTCATAGAAAGCATTTCCCCAACCAAGTTTTTACTTGTTGCAAGATAGGGACATCGTTTCCAATGAGTAATATGTCATCTACATATACTATCAGGAAGAGGACCATGCTCCCACTAACCTTCTTGTAGACACAAGGCTCATCTTCATTCTTGATGAATCCATATTGTTTTACTGTTTAATCAAAACAAATATTCCAGCTTCTGGAAGCTTGCTTCAATCCATAGATTGATCGCTCTAACTTGTATATCTTTTGGGCTTCTTCTGCTATGTCAAATCCTTCAAGTTATGTCATGTAGTCATCCTCAAGAAGATTCCCATTAAGGAAAGAGGTTTTGACATCCATCTGGCATATTTGATAATCATGATATGTAGCGATAGCAAGTAAAATCCGAACAAATTTAAGCATTACAACTGGTGAAACGGTTTCATCATAGTCAATCCCGTGAATTTGTTTATAGCCTTTTGTAACCAGTCTTACCTTATAGGTATGTACCTTACCATCCATGTCAGTCTTCTTTTTGAAGACCCATTTGCATCCTATATGGTTAACTCCTACAAGAGGCTCTACCAAGGTCCAAACCTGGTTTGTGTCCATGGAATCCATTTCAGATTTCATGGCTTCTAGCCACTTCTCATACTCAGGACAAGTTATGGCCTCTTGGTAGGTCATTGACTCATCTTAATCTATGACTAACACATCACCTTGATCACTTATGAGATCCATATTTATCAGGTTGGTGACATATCCTATTTGACCTACGTTGGTCTTGTTCTACTTGAGCAGGTTGTTCTTCCACAACTACTTGTGTTTCCTGCTCTAATTCCTCCATTGGTGTATCAATGCTTTGTGATTCTTGAATTTCTTCAAGCTCTACTTTCCTCCCACTGATTTCTTTTAAAATACAATCTTTTTCCAAGAAAACTCTAGTTAGAGCGACAAACACTTTGCCCTCAGAAGGATTGTAGAAGTAATATCCTCTTGTTTCTTTAGGATATCCCACAAATAAGCATTTTCCATATTTGGGCTCCATCTTAATTGAAATTTGTCGTTTCACATAAACTTCACAACCTCAAATCTTCATGTAAGATATATGTGTTTTCTTACCACTCCATATCTCACATGGTGTCTTCTCAACCTTTTTAGATGGTACATGATTAGGTGTGTAAACTGTTGTCAATAGTGTATGTCCCCAAAAGGAGTTTAGAAGATCGGCGTGACTCATCATGGATCGTACTATGTCTAGAAAGGTTCGATTTCTTCTTTCAGATACACCATTCCATTGTGGTGTTACCGGAGGAGTAAGTTGGGATAGAATCCCACATTCCTTTAGATGGTCATCAAACTCTATTCTTAAATATTCAATGCCTCGATCTGATCGAAGAACTTTAATATTCTTACCTAGTTAGTATTGTACTTCATTCTTGAATTCCTTGAACTTTTCAAATGTTTCAGATTTGTGTTTCATTAAAAACACATAACCATATCTACTGAAATCATCAGTAAATGTGATCAAGTATTGAAAACCTCCTATGGATGGTATGTTCAGTGGTCCACATACATCAGTATGTATGAGGGCCAAAAGATCATTAGCCCTTTCACCTTTCCTGTGAATGGGGACTTTGTCATCTTTCCAATTAAATAAGATTTGCATGTCTCATATGAGTCATAATCAAAAGAGTCCAATAGTCCATCTTTATGGAGTTTGAAAATGTGTTTCTCATTTACATGGCCTAAACGACAATGCCAAAGGTAACTTGTATTTAACTCATTAGATTTAATCCTCTTAGTATTAATGTTATAAAATGGTATTTCAAGATAAAAGACATACAATCCATTGTTCATTTGTGCAGAAGCATAGAATATATCATTCAAATAAATGGGGCAACAATTATTCTTTATTATGAATAAAAAACCAAACTTGTCCAAACAAGAAACAGAAATAATATTTCTGTTAATTGCAGGTATATAATAACAGTTCTATAATTGAATTATTAAACCAATAGGTAAATTCAAAACATGAGTTCCTATGGCTAAAGCAACAACCTTTTCTATATTTCCAACTAGTAGGTCAACTTCACCTTTTCCAAATCTCTACTCCTTTTAAGCCCCTACACATTGGTACAAATGTGAGAACCGTATCCAATATCTAATACCCATGATGCAAAAGTAGATAAATTAATTCATATAACAAAAATACCTGAATTTGAAGTCTCCACTCTATTCTTCTTATCTTCCAGGTACTTTGGGCAGTTTCTCTTCTAGTGTCTGGTCTTACCGCAATGGAAGCAAGTTCCCTCTTTTGCTATGCCTCCACTAGGCTTCAAAGCAGGAGCAATAAGTTTGTGTTTGGCAACTTCCTTGCCTTTGGCAACTTCCTTGCCTTTCCCTTTACCAACCTGCTTGGTGGGCTTTTGTTTAGCTTCTTTCCATTACTGACCATCATAATGGACTTTCCTTTTGACTTCACATTCTGCTCAGCAGTTCTCAACATGCTTAGCAGTTCTGGAAGACTTTTGTCCATGTCATTCATGTTGAAATTCATGACAAATTGACTGAAGCTCTCTAATAACGATTGTAAGATCAAATCAGCCGCAAGTTCCTTTCCAAGGGAAAACCCTACCCTTTCAAAGTTCTCCACATACCCAATCATATTGAGTACATGGGGACCTACATGGGTTCCCTCAACTAACTTACTATTAAAAAGGGACTTTGAAACCTGAAACCTTTCATTCCTTGCCTGCTCTTGATAGAGCATCTTCATATGTCCAATCATATTGAACGACGCCATGTTCTCATGTTGCTTTTGCTAATCTGAGTTCATGGTAGCTAGCATAAGGCAAGCGATTTCATTGGCATCATCGACATGATTCTTAAAAGCATGTCTTTCTGCCTTAGGTGCAGAACTAGGAGGTTCCTCTTCAGGAACAGCTGTCTCAAAGATATACAACTTCTTATCACACTTGAGGACAATCCTCAGATTTCGATGCCAATCCAAAAATTTGTCCCAGATAATTTTTCCTTATCAAGGATTGATTGCAAAATGTTGTTAGAAGTGTTTGTTGTCATGGTAATCTACAAGAAAAATATGAAACTATAAGTATCATTAAAGCAACATATTCAATTAGGTCTTTAATCAAATATGCTCCCACTATTTTCTCAAAATGAATGACTCCCATCATTTGATTCGGAAAATCTCGTTGGAAGATTTTCTAGTAGGTCGAGATCCACATTTAACTTTATTTTAAGTCAGTGTTAGGCAGATTACACAAAAATAGGCTATTTAGGTAAGAATTCCTTCCAATTGTATCTCATACAATTCTCGAATATTTTCAGTTGGGTGAATAACTCCTTATTCTAATCCATCATATGAATCATTACTAACTCTTGCTTCTCAACATGTATAATATTATTATAATTTGTTTAGTTGAGTTTGACTCAGTGTTTTAGCAATTGGATATTACATTTACCCCATCACACCTTATTAATATAGAACATGCACCTCACGTTAGGCGAAACCTACATTATTCGATACTAGTCTTGATGAGTGCTAAAACTTGGAAAGCTTAAACTTAATATTTTTTTAATGGAATTTGTTATTAGTTTGATCTTACCGGCTTAACATGCAAATCGTCTCTCACATGCATCAACATACATATAAAAAGATACAGTTATGGCCCCTAGCACAATTGTTCTCCCAAGCCAATGAAAGAACCTAAGCTAACCTAATAACAATCTAAAATATTCTAAGATAGACCTCCATGATTGTCTTCCTTCAATCTTGTCTTCTTCATTTTATTAGTTACATTACATTACATAAAAGAATACTCGTTTTACATATGAGGGAATGAGATGAGAAAAGAAGTTACATCAAGAGATAAAGAGAAAGGCACGACACGCATGTCGTACTTTAAAATTCCAAAAACAAAATAAAGGAATCTAAGGCCATAACTGATCATCACTGTCATACCCCAAATTTGTCCGTCTCATTTTTAAAATATTCAAATTACTTTTAAACTTGATTTCATAATTTTTTTGGGTATTAATAACATTTAGTTTGACAGTAATTTATTTTGCTTATTTAAAATATATAATAATTTAATTTAAATTATTTGTATTTTTAAAATAGAAAAATATTTTTCCACCATCATATGCTTCTATATGCCTTTTTATCTCGAAAAGAATGGCATAGCACAATTGGTAATGGAGTAAGGCTTGCAAGTATATAGAAAGTCCTGAGTTTAAGTCTCGTTACACTAATTTTTGGTATTTATTTTCTTTTGTGTGTTTTTTCAATAAAAATGATAAAAAAAGTCATTTTTCAATTATTGTATTATTATTTTTGTTTTCTATTTTAAGGGTATTTTAAAACTATTTTTTTATTTTTTTAAATCTTTGATTTTATACATTTATTAGTCAAGTTATTAAAAATAATTGATATCTTTCAAAATCAATTTTTATTAATTACCAAATCAATCACAATATTGAGAAAAATCACAAAAGTGTCTAGGGTCATAATCTTGTCCTCCAAATTTCAATCAAATCTCAATTGGTATAAATCTTCCCCAAAAAATTACTTTTTTATTACTAGATTATTATATTCATATTTTTAATTAATAAATTTTCAAAAATAGTTTTTTTTCTTTCACTTTTTTTAATTTTAAATTAAAAAATAACCAAAAAATCATATAAAATATAAAAACAACAAAATCACATGATTTGTCACTTTCTGATTAGTCACATATTGACAAAACTGACTTCTCATTGGTTAGAGTTTGTAGACTTGCTGACTAAGATAAAATCATAAACTTTAGACTTTTCTTGATGTGAACTATTTTCTTTTTGGGATGTCTTTAGCCTAATTTCAAATCTATAATTAGGACTCTCTTCACCATAATTTTGATTGTTTGTATTGTACCCTAAAACTTGTCCTCCTTTTTATCAAGACATTTTCTCACAAGGATTTTCAAAAGGGAAAGTTTACACAAGTACAATTGGATTTTTGGCTTTCAGGCATCAAATCGAAGAAGAGAAAATTTACCTTGATTCATAAGCTTCAATTGGGCACCTAAAATCCTTCAAGCAAGCTTTGTTTCACAAGCTTCGGTTGACCATTTGGCCTCCTTTCATGCAAGCCTGTTTCACAAGCTTCAGTTGAACATTTTGCTTCCTTCGATGCAAGCCTGATTCACAAGCTTTGATTGGGTGTTGGACCCCTTCGATCAAGTTCAATTCACAAAGCTTCGACTAAGCATTGGCTGCTTCAGGCTTGCCTTCGATTCACAAGGCAAGAACTTCCTACATGCCTGCTTCGATTCACAAAGAAGTAGTCTCCTTCATGCAAGCTTCAGTTTAGCATTGGCCCCTTACGTGTCTACTTTGATCCATAAGGCAAGTGCCTCCTCTGTGCTCGCTTTCAAACCACAAGGAAATGACTTCCTATGTGCTTTCCTTCAATGCACAAAGAAATGGCTTCCCTTCATGCAAGCGCCCATAAAGAAGTGGCTTCTTTCATACGTGCTTCGATTCATTAAGCAGTTGGCTTCCCTCATGCTAGCTTTGACTTCACCTCTAAAACCCCTTAACATAGTTTCTACACTATGACACACAATATGGTCCATTCGAAGAAGCATTCAAAAGGTTCATTCGAAGAACATTAATTTGGTGTATTGGAAGGACATGCATGTTGTCTATTCGAAGAACACACATGTGGTCCATTCAAAGAACACACATGTGGTCCATTCAAAGAGCACACATGTGATCCATTCGAAGAACACACATGTGGTCCAATTAAAGGATACACAAGTATTGAAAATAGGTTTTGCTTTGTCTTTTGAGGAGTCTGGTTCAAGATGTTTACTGGCCAAAGTCCTGCATATTGTCAAGCCCAAGCCTCCTGCACAATTACATTCATGACAAAAGAAGCTTCGACTGGCCATAATGAAATTTTCGATTGGGCCAGTGGGGTATTTTCAGAGCCAATCGAAGAACAAGGAAAATAGGGGCTCAATCGAAGAAGCCACAATAATGAAAACCAGAGCCATCGAAAGGAGAAATTCAGAGCCAATCGAAGAACCAAGTGTGAAGGCATTCGAAGGAGTCCGGGATTGAAACATGTCCAGGTTCATCCCAAAACCTAGAAGGTTAGGAATTCATCAAAAATTGCAATCCTTTAATTTATCTGATTTTTGCCTTCAAAGCTTGGTTAATGGATGTCCCTTGCCATTTCCATTCCTCTCTACACCCATATAAATACAGGTCTAAAGACACATTGCCAGAGGGACAAGAAAAAGAGACAAGACAAACATTGCCACAGAAACATTCTTATACACTGCATCACACAGGATACTTATTTACAATCGAAGCTGCAGGCTGACTGCCCATTGAAACATTTTAGCCTATACACGCATCAGCCAGACGAAAACCTTGCCTCAAAGTACACACACATTGCCCCATACGAGCCACACGAAGACTGCAAGAAATACACCAAAGCTGCCAAAATCAAAGCACACTTTGCAAGCCATCTCCATCCAAAACAAAGCATCCCATTGGTAACAAACCTTCGATCTTAAATTCATCTCATGTGTAATTTAATTTTGATTGTTGTATGACGTTTGTGATCATTAAGTAACAGGATACCTTTATTAAGGCATGTGAAACAGATTCATTCGAATATCAATCCAAGTATCCCTGTCCTTTTGGCTTGTGCAACATGCTTGTAGGGATTTTGAATTATATATATATATATATATATATATATATATATATATATATATATATATATATATATATATATATATATATATATATATATATATATATATATATATATGATTCGTTTGCTAATGGAATATTATGATTTTATTTGTACTAACGATTGACAAACAGCTCAAATGGTAAAGGGGAATGTGTGCAATAGAAAGGGCCTGGGTTTGATCCCCAGGTCATGCATTATGTTTTTCTAACAAGTCATTTGCAGATCCAGTACTTACAGGTCCTACGCATGCTCATCATACACCATCAAGTCCATGCCACCAGATGCACATCTGATCTGGATCTGACGCAACCTCTGGGCTCCCTTTGACTCGTGCCTATGTTGTTTTCAAGATCATACCACCCTTGTTTACTTTTGCTGCCTCCCCCTTTTCCTTTCTTTTATTTATTTGTTTTTATTGTTTTCTTTATTTCTATTTCATTACAAACATTGAAATCAGAAAATCATAAAAAACATTAGGCTTAGTTTCTTTTTTAGATTAAATTTTGTTAATTAATTATTTAATTCCCTTAACATCTTTCTTAAAAGTAAAATTAATTTAGACTTAGGTCTTAAATATTAAAATCAAACCGCAAAAATGCCAAAAAATATTTTTCTTAATACTTAGAATTTTTTAGGATTTTCTTTCCAAGCAATCTCTTCTCATTTTGTTTTCTATTTTTCTTTTATTATTTAAATTCTAGAAAGAATGTATAGGTCACTCATTTGATCTTGTAATAGTTAGTTTACCTTTTCGCATTTTTTTTCTAAATATTTTAACTGCTTATGGGATGTAATAGCGTAGGATTTACTTTCCGCATTTTATTTCCTGTACATATTTGAACTGTTAGATGTATGATTAATAGGATTGTATGGAAAGAACATAAAATAAAACTCTATAAAACCTAATGCAAAAGACAAAAATAACTGAACATAACACACTTGCACATGCGCACCTCTAGGGTACTCCCAGTTTGGTTGCCTTCGGAAAAATAGTCACAACTCTCGAAACGTGACATATTTTAGTGGCTACTCTCTGGTTTAAAAAGATCATAAGTCCCTCGATGACCCTCTCGAAGATGCCTCGGTAAACATGATCTTAAAACCCTAGGATAGTTAATAAGGTTTCTTACCCAATTGCCTTTGTGACTATAAAATGTCCCTCAAACATCCAAACAACTATGGCTACCCACTCACTAATAGTAGGTTAGCACTGTCTAAAGGAAAGGAGGAAAAGAACAAACCTTTCGAGTAAAGTAGATAGTTCCTAGATGCTATGCTCAAAAATAAACTTTCTGCACTTACACAAAACGCTTTCAAAAACATTTTCAAATGCTTTATAAACACTCTTGAGGATTGATACAAGAGTTATCATAAAGTAAACCGTCGCACTAAGGCATTTCAAAATACTTTTCAAAAACATACAAAACACAAGGTATTTCAAAAATGAGCTAAGCATCTAAGAGCCCGTAGAAAACTACGAATGGAAAGGTTGCTAATACCTTCCCTTTCCATAATCTACCCTCATTACTCAGAAAAATCTCGAAATGTCTTTTTATGTTCTTTTCACCCTTTCCTTTGTTGGATAAAAGAAAATTCGATGGCGACTCTTGCTTACCGCAAGATTTGCGAATACAAATGCAAAACCAGTATAACAGTCGGTTCTGCCACCGTATCACAGAAATGGTGACTCTGCTGGGGACATATAAACAGTGGGGTTACCTTAGAGCTTAGGTTATATTTAATTTATTTTCCTTGTATGATTTGATTACTTTATCTTTAAGGGTTTTTTGCTTGGGTTTACTTGTAAAGATCCTACACCCTGATCTGGGGCATCTTTTAGGTAAGTAGCAATAGATCGTGGGGACTGTGTGGGGTATACCGACACGGTTGAAACAATAGTTGCGTTGGTGTGACACATTTGTTGGTACCGGTAGCCCTTGAGTAGTCAGGGAGAATACAGGGCCGCTGTGTGATGTCATGAAGCACCAACTAACCTTAGAACCTTTAATTGAACAACTTGGACATTAGGAAGTAGTGAGATAGCCGGCTTTGGTACAGTCCAAAGTTGGTTGATACTCGATACTATTGAGATCTGACTTCCGGGATATTTCAGTCGCCAATAAAGAGGCTTGCGCTGAAACAATGCCCGATGAAGAAAGATCAGTGATATTGAGATTCCCTATAACCTGGTTACTATTACTAGGACAAGTTGAGCCAACTGAAACTTCAAGAGGGTACTTACCTTTAAACCCCATGCAATCCTGAACCTAAGGTTACTTGTGTGACTTGTTTGCTTTCACTATCTAATAAACTTGACCTAATTGCAGGGCCTTCGTTGTACTCCCTACAACATTTGTTTGTAATCATTATCCAATAACTTGGATTTCCCACAAAGACTCACTTGTCTTCATCACCTTACACTTTTGCTTGATGCATAGCATACACCTCATCATACCATAGCATTTCCTTAACCGTTTCAAGGATCTCAAGGGCCTATGATGAACTAGACATCTAGAAAGGGGAAAGGGGATTTATTTTCCTCTAGCCAATGCCTTCAAAAGACCAAAACACGACAACTTGAGTTAGAGGCTATGACCCACTCAACATGGTGAGCTTGATTCTCGTAGAAGAATATTCAATGATATGAAGTTCTTAAATCATAGTTGAAGTTGGATTCTAACATTTTCTTGTGTTTAACTCACAAGATCCTTGAAAACATTGCTTGCATGGTATTACATAACAGGTCTTCCAGTATCAGTTTCTCATTTTCTCGCTGTTTATTTCAACAAGGAAAATGGCTCTCAAACAGAACGACAAATATCTCCAAACTCAAGATGCTCAGTTCAAGGAAATGTTCCTATACCTATCCAAGGGGCAAGAAGAATTGAAAGCACTCCTTGCTAGGAACCTGACCAAGAAAAATCCTGATGACAACGAGGATGACCAGGTGGAACAACTGTAAGCTGAGATGGAAAGGATGAGAATCTAGATGGGTAGTCAGATGTCTCTTATCCAAAATTTAGCTCGGGGACAAGAAAAGTTGTGGATTCTCGTCAGTAAGCTTCATCAAGATGAATGCAACCGTATGAAGCAAACAGTCGAGGCTGGGGATCAAGTTGTTAATCAGCCCCTGATGAGACAAGAAGTTATCTTGGTGGAGAGTAGACCTTTCCAAATTGCTTCTACGTCACGAGCCCAACAATAACCTCGCCAATAACGATAGGGTAATCAACGTAAGCAGGATACATCCAATAGGCAATATATCGAACTCAACATGCCAATGTCGCAAGTCTTACAACACATGTTAGAGTTGAAAATGGTCACATGGAATGATCCTCCTCGGAATCCTAATACTTCTGCTCCTAGTTACCATCCCAATGAAAGATGTGCATATCATTCCAACAGTCTGGGGCATGATACTGATAGCCGTTGGATATTGAAATATAAGATTCAAAACCTGATTGATGAAGGAGTGTTGGAATTCGCACAAGATGGTCAACTGAAATTTTTCTGTCATCCCTCCAAGGCACATCATCTGAAGTGACGAGGTTTAGGCAGAGAATTTTTTGTTCATTCGAATTTTCAGTTGTAATTTCTTTGTTTTGTTTAAACACTTATCTTTATGTCAGACTTTGGTTACTTTCATTAATGTATTGCATATGTTTATCTTGAATGAACCCACACGTTTTCACTATACTTAAAATGTGCTTTTGCTTCCTGTTCGTGATATTCAACTCTTGATTAAAAGTTAAGCCTTTAGAGGGAGGATGGAGAAAATGATACCATAATATCTATAATGTGTTTTTAAACCGACCTTGTTGATGATGTACAACCGTTATTTCAAATCCTAAATAGTGGAGTTATAAGGAAGATAATCCCTAGTCAACCCCTATGAGCCTAAGAAGTAGGATTTTTTCTTTTCTCATAAATTAAAACCCTTAATCATAACCTAAGGCAGGGTAGTTTCTCAGTTATTTCTAATGTGCATTTAGTCGCAAGCTTTCTCTTCATACATGACGAGTGGTGTTGAAGAATCCCTTCCAAAAAAAAAAGATGGTGATGGTTCCACATAATCATTGAAATAGGTAGTCATTATATCTTGAAAATTCTGGCTGCAGATA
The DNA here is from genome assembly GCA_948472305.1 of Vicia faba. Taxonomy (NCBI): domain Eukaryota; kingdom Viridiplantae; phylum Streptophyta; class Magnoliopsida; order Fabales; family Fabaceae; genus Vicia; species Vicia faba. The sequence goes on along the minus strand of OX451738.1, from coordinate 1,555,908,881 downwards.
CTCAATGTCACGCCCAATGTTATGACACCGTATCTGACTTACTATATGACAGTAAATACAAAAGCAGTAAAGAACACAGTCAATTGTTTACCCAGTTCAGTGTGCAACAACACCTACTCTGGGGGCTACCAAGCCAGGGAGAGAATCCACTATAAGAGATGTTAATTCAGGAATAAACCAACCAGTTTATCTCCTTCACTTAAGATCTACCCAATGCAATTCTAATCTAAGTACTACTTAAACCTGAGTTCCTACTCACTCCCCCTCAATCACAGCAGTGATACATAAACCAATTTGACTTAAGAATTGATGAAGACACTCTTCAAAACAAAACACACTTGATTAAACTTCACAGTTTTTTTAATCAAGCAACACAATCACTCGTGCTTCACAGCTTTGAGTGATGTACACAACTAACTTGACTCTGCTTCACAGCTTTAGTCAAGGGACATTCAAACACTCTTGCTTCAAAGCTTTGAGTGCTACACAACCCTTACAATCGAAACCTATTCCAAGGAACTTATCACAATGATAATTGCTTGGAGTACAATTAACAAATCTATACAGATTACAAAATTGATCTTCTAATCAATCAGCAGGGATGTCTTGGAAAACAGCAGCTCTGTTGAATATATAGCAGCTGCAACTTCAGTTAGGGTTTCCAAAAACCTAGGGTTGATTCCGTTTGACCTAAAGACCAGGTCACAGGACTTTATTGACCAGGTTAGGATTGAGCTAGGTTACTCCTTAGAAAACGCAGGATTCTGTTCAGAAAGGACTGAGTTATTTCCTGAAAAAACTCAGACTTATCCAATCCTGCAATCCTGTTAGTTCAGAACAGGATGTCATAACATCTGTTATGACATCTGAGAAAACCTGTCTACTGATTTAGCAAAATGTGATCATTTTGCAAACATGCTCAGATACACACTTATAAACATCAGTATTTGAATTACAATATTTTTCTGCACATGTACCTAATGAGTTAGTACAACCTGAACTAGAATGTTATGACATCAGTCATGACATTCACACATACACTTGGGATTTACCAAAAATGCAAGCCAATATCTAAACACCTACAAACTCCCCCTTTGGCAGATTTTTGGCTAAAGTCCCTAAACAATCAGAGATGGATGGATAGCAGCAGAAATAAGTGACAGCAGAAAAATATAATGTCAAGTACTAATTAAGCAAGTACCAAAATATTCTCCCCCTCTTTAGCCACAAATGGGCCAAAGATACATGTTCATAAAATTATACAGTTATCCAAAAAATTATGAGATCAGCAACACACACTTCCAAACACCATCAGCAACACCACTAAGCAGCAATCAACCTTCAAGCACTGTCATCAGACTCAGAGGAGCCAGTTTCTTCAATGTTGATCTGTCCTTCAGGTTCTATACCTTCTTCCCTGAAACAGTTTGTAGTGCAGGCCAAGGGCAGGAGCTCTTTTGCAGACTGTATCTCTTGCTACAAGGATGTCAGGGTATTGTGCAAGGATGATTCCACAAAGGAGGGAGGGAAAGGTAATTGGTCCTTTGACAGCATAACTGCCAGCATGCTTCACAGTTTGTTCAAAGATGTACCTTCCATAGTCAAAGGCAGTCTTGGTTCCTACAGCATAGATAAATCTCCCCAATCCTGTGGAGATGGTTGATTTGTGATTTGTAGGCACCCAGTTTGCTGCACCTATTTTATGCAAGATGGCAAATTTCATGCTGAGTTTACTAGCATTCAGCTTCCCTTTCAATGGCCAGCACTTTACTTGCCTGGAAGTGATGGTTAAACACACTTCATTGTCAGTTGCCTCTAGATCAGGACAGTCCTTATTTGTTCTTCCAAGAAACTTGTTGATTTCTGATGGAGAGAACTTGACCCTTCTTCCTCTAACAAACACACTCTCAAAGTCAGCTGACCTCCCATCAACACAATCATTGGACAAGTTCACTACAAACTCCTTAACCAGATTTTCATAACATTTGTTAAACTTCATCACTGTCTTCATTAGCCCAGCATTCCTGATCAGATCCATGATGTCCTTGCACTCCAAGGCATCATTGTTGAGTTCTCTCTCCAAGGCTATTCTCTTCAAGCATACATACTTCCATCTGTTTGCATTGTCAGGATGATGAAAGGAGATGTTGTCTGTTGGCACTTCAGGCAATCTAGCAATCTTGCTGGAGGGGAGCTTCCTTCTGATGGGAGTATCTTCAATATCAATCTCAAATTCTGATTCATCATCAGAATCAGAAGTTTCAGGTTCTTTACTTTTCTTAGAGATTGGTTGTCTAGCAGACTGCACCTGTGCCTTCTTTCCTTTTGTCTGAATTTTCTCAGCCATCCCTTCAGCCTTGGATTTCTTAGCATCAGGTTTAACATTCTGACTACTCTTTCTTTTCATCAATCTCCTAGCAATGCTAGGGTTCACATTAGCAATCAGTTCATTATCTGAGTAATCTTCATCCACATCAATGATAGGTGGATCAACAGCCTTTTCAGAGGTGTTCTGAATGTTGTCTTTTGGTGTCACAACATCCTCAGTGACATCTACATTTTCAGAACCTTCCACATTTGGACTTTCTGATTGATTCAAAGGGATAGAAATCCCCGGTACAGATTGGTTTCCACTCAGAATGCTAGTAACCAGCCTAGCAATAGCTTGGTGTACTTGAACTGATCCTTCTCTATTTGGTATAGAAGACGAAGGATGAGAAGAATTACCAGAGACTGTAGCTTGAGCTCTTCCTGCATGTCTGGTTCTGAGCTTTTTGACTCTGGCTGGGTCAGTTGCCATCTCCCTGAGAGGAGTGACCTCAAGAACTTCAGATTCTATGCATGTAGTGATTGCCCTAGAATCTTGATCAGATGATGACGATGATGAGGAAGACGAAGCCGCCATGGTGGAAGACGATGTCTGAGACATTTTGTTTAACTTTGAGTAATAGTAGCAGTTTGAGGAAAATCTTTGATTGGGAGGAGGAAACAGGTTGCAAGGATGAGAGAGGTAGGGAGTAAAAGGGAGTCTCTTCAACTTCTCAAGGATTTTGAAGGAATTGTGAATGAATATGATTAACCCACTAAATATAGACTTAATAAAATTAATCCCTTCAACCCTTGTTTTCAGCAAAACTGATTGCTATAATTTCTCATGTTGGTGAATACCCAATCTGCCCCTCAAATTTTCAAATTTATTTCCAACAAGCGCCTTGGTAGAAGAATCAGTCAGCTGAAGCTTAGAGAAACTATGTTCCAGTTCAAATGACTTCTTCTCTTCAAAGTCAATAGGTTTCAAGGAAATGTTGAATGTTTTCAGATTATCACACCACAATGTCACAACATCTTGTGTAACATTGTACTCAGGGAGCATCTGTTTTGAACAAAATTTATGAGACTTGTTCTTTCCGACATCCTTGTCAAGATGACTTAAGGTTCTGACAACACATTCTTCTTCAAGTTTATTTGCCACATCACATATATTATCAGCCTGTAGTTTTGGAGTTCTTCTGACAGCTTCCATAGGAATAGCTCCTTTCATTCTTCCAAGCTTATGCTGCCACTGTTTCATCTCTTTTTCTTCTTTGATGATTTGACTCATAGTGGAGATATCAGTGTTCTCAGGCTGCCACACATAACAGTTATCTTTGGATTTGATTCCTCTCATTACAACATCTAGTTTTTCATTAAACACTAGACATTCAGATCTTGAGAAGTTGACCATGAATCCTAGATCACATAGTTGACTGATGCTAATGAGATTACTAGTCAACCCTTTTACCAGCAGTACCTTATTCAGACTTGGAACTCCAGGGCAGTCCAAATTACCAACTCCTTTGACTTCTCCTTTAGCACCATCTCCAAAGGTCACAAAACTGGTGGTGTGAGGCATAACATTATTGAGGAGATTTTTGAATCCAGTCATGTGTCTGGAACATCCACTGTCAAAGTACCAATCTTCCTTTGCAGTGACCCTCAGGGAAGTGTGAGCTATCAGTGCAGTAGCCTTTTTCTTCCATTGTGGAGCATGCGGTACCTTTTTAGACTTAGGTTTGACATCTGAGTTCTGATTAGGATATCCATGTAATCTGAAGCAGAAGGGCTTTATGTGACCATATTTCCCACAATGATGACATCTCCATCTTTGGTACCTCTTCTTCATATGTCTCTGTCCCTGATGTTGAGAGTAATGTTGAGACATCCGTTTTGACATTTGCTTCCCAGTACCAAATTTCTTTGTTTCCACAAATCCTATGCCAGATTTATTTCCCATATTTTGTCCAGCCTGAAGGATCTCTTCCAATTTGTCTGTTCCATTGGTCAACATCTTGACAGATTTGGTCATTTGATTCAGTTGTGAGTTCAGCAGTTGAACTTCTCCTTCTAAATGACTTATAGTTTCAAGATTTGCCCTCTTTTCAGCCTCCAGCTTTATAATGAGTTTTGATTGTTTCTCATTTTGCACACAGACTTCACCACTTCTGATACACAATTTCTTGTAGGTATCAGCCAGTTCTTCAAATGTCACTTCTTCATCACTGGTGTCACTTTCAGAAGTACAAACACTAGTTAGGGCAGTAACTAGTTTGGCAGATTCTTCTTCAGAATTGCTTTCTGAATCATAGTCAGACCAAGTAACAGTCATTCCTTTCTTTTGCTTCTTAAGAAAGGTAGGACATTCAGCTCGAATATGTCCATATCCTTCACATCCATGGCATTGAATACCTCTGCCTTGGTTTCCCTTATCTTCTGACCTTGGTCTTCTGCTGGAACTTACAATGTCGGAAGGAATGTTATGAACATTAGACCTTGACTTTGGGTCCATTCTTTTGATGAGCCTGTTGAACTGTCTTCCAAGCATGGCAATGGCTTCTGATATGTTTTCTTCTTCATCCTCCTTGTATTCAACATCAGTGTTGGATACAAGTGCTATGCTTTTGTTCTTCTTGTCACCATTATCAGTGATCCCCATCTCAAATGTCTGAAGAGACCCAATAAGTTCATCCACTTTTAACTTGCTAATGTCCTGGGCTTCCTCTATGGCAGTTACCTTCATTGTAAATCTTTTAGGCAAGGATCTGAGAATCTTCCTCACCAGTTTTTCTTCTGACATTTTTTCTCCCAGTGCTCCTGAGGTGTTGGCAATCTCCAAGATGTTCATGTGAAACTCATGAATGGTTTCATCTTCCATCATTTTTAGATTCTCAAACTTAGTGGTCAACATCTGAAGCCTTGACATTTTTACTTTGGAAGTGCCCTCATGAGTAGTTTTGAGAGTGTCCCAAACTTCCTTGGCCAGTTCATATTGATGTACTAGTCTGAATATGTTTCTATCAATTCCATTGAACAAGGCATTTAAAGCTTTTGAATTTCCCAGAGCTAACTCATCTTCTTCTTTACTCCAATCTTCCTCGGGCTTCAGACTGATTGTCCCATCTCTTTCAGTTATGGTGGGATGAATCCATCCTTTGTCAGCAGCTCTCCAAGCCTTTTTGTCCAGGGATTTTAGGAAGGCAATCATACGAGGTTTCCAGTAGTCATAATTGGTTCCATCCAGAATGGGTGGTCTATTTCCAAAAACTCCTTCTTTGTCCATAGTGCCAGAAAGTGATATCCCTAGATCTCACCCAGTAATACAGGCAGGGTGCCTGCTCTGATACCAATTGAAAATTCTGGCTGCAGATACTCAATGTCACGCCCAATGTTATGACACCGTATCTGACTTACTATATGACAGTAAATACAAAAGCAGTAAAGAACACAGTCAATTGTTTACCCAGTTCAGTGTGCAACAACACCTACTCTGGGGGCTACCAAGCCAGGGAGAGAATCCACTATAAGAGATGTTAATTCAGGAATAAACCAACCAGTTTATCTCCTTCACTTAAGATCTACCCAATGCAATTCTAATCTAAGTACTACTTAAACCTGAGTTCCTACTCACTCCCCCTCAATCACAGCAGTGATACATAAACCAATTTGACTTAAGAATTGATGAAGACACTCTTCAAAACAAAACACACTTGATTAAACTTCACAGTTTTTTTAATCAAGCAACACAATCACTCGTGCTTCACAGCTTTGAGTGATGTACACAACTAACTTGACTCTGCTTCACAGCTTTAGTCAAGGGACATTCAAACACTCTTGCTTCAAAGCTTTGAGTGCTACACAACCCTTACAATCGAAACCTATTCCAAGGCACTTATCACAATGATAATTGCTTGGAGTACAATTAACAAATCTATACAGATTACAAAATTGATCTTCTAATCAATCAGCAGGGATGTCTTGGAAAACAGCAGCTCTGTTGAATATATAGCAGCTGCAACTTCAGTTAGGGTTTCCAAAAACCTAGGGTTGATTCCGTTTGACCTAAAGACCAGGTCACAGGACTTTATTGACCAGGTTAGGATTGAGCTAGGTTACTCCTTAGAAAACGCAGGATTCTGTTCAGAAAGGACTGAGTTATTTCCTGAAAAAACTCAGACTTATCCAATCCTGCAATCCTGTTAGTTCAGAACAGGATGTCATAACATCTGTTATGACATCTGAGAAAACCTGTCTACTGATTTAGCAAAATGTGATCATTTTGCAAACATGCTCAGATACACACTTATAAACATCAGTATTTGAATTACAATATTTTTCTGCACATGTACCTAATGAGTTAGTACAACCTGAACTAGAATGTTATGACATCAGTCATGACATTCACACATACACTTGGGATTTACCAAAAATTCAAGCCAATATCTAAACACCTACATATCTCATAAGAAAATCCCGCTAAGTCAAAACCTATGAAGGAGACTTAAGAAGAAAAAATGGGGGCATCTCGCTGAATGTAATCATAAAAAAAACTGTTCAGGTAAAAAATAGGGATAATAAAATAAAAAAAAAGAGGTCATTACAAATCCTCAACAAAAAGAAAAGGTTATAAAATTGACTGCATTCTCAAAATAAACATTCAATTTCTGAGCCATCACCGGAACATCAGGGCCAAGATTCCAGACTCAATTGGGATCTAAACACACAATTAACTGGGTGTAGGACTGAAGAACATCACGAAGAACATGTTAGGTACAAATAAAGTTTGAGCCTTTATCCTTTGTTTCTTAAACTGTGAACCAGGCCTCGTTACAACCCTTAAAAGTCCTAACTGAATCATGGGTTAGTTCGAAAGTATATTGTTACGAAAAGGTATCATGACTCCTGTAAGGTTTTCTATAAATCCTGGGTTGATATCACATTCTTACAAATTAGTTTGTTTTACTAAAAAATGAATTTAAAAAAAAAAACTTCAAGACAAACATAAGCTTTGCATTTAAAAAAAAATCATGGTTGGCATATGACTAATCGTTCAACAACAGAGAAATTCGCACAACGAATATTCGATGAGAAGAAATCCTCTCAATGAACAAAATCACCTCAGATGGAAAGACATTTCCAGTAACATACATTTCATAATCAAGGGGCATGGCATGGTGTCCAGCTGATCTGGGGCAGTCGAGTCAAGATTCAGGGAGTCTCTCAAAAGTGCCAAATAACCAGGGGCAGATCTCCATCTGAATCAATCGGGGAATTGGACATGAATTCCAGCAAAGGGCCATGTGCGATGAAGCGAACATATTTTTGGTAGTGCTGCAACACTTACTATTATGGATAATGACAATTTTGTGCACCCTGTGAACATGGACATTGTCGGAAGATACTACGCATGAAAAAGACCCGCTAGGTTGACTGGCCTAGGAAAAAACAAGGGAATCCTGGTAAACCAAAAGGATTCGAGCAAAAATTAGGGATATACATATAAAAAATTTATACACCCGACAAGTTGAAAACCTAAAAAGGCAGCTTGGGCAAAAAAGGGTATCCCGGTGGACTAAAAACCCGAAAGGGTGGTCCAGGAAAAAGTTAGGGATTAAAGCGTATGACTATGTCCCGTTATCTCGTCACTTGTCTATTAGTAGAAGACTTATCGCCCTGATCAACATTTACTCGAGAATCCAAGAATTGGGATGACATTTAAACCATCCACAAAGTCCCTAGCAGATACCTTCTCCATCAGATATAGAGGCAGGGGCATCCTACTATAAAGTCACTTCCATATCCTCAACATACAACCTAATGATGTCAGGTGTTCTTATATCCCCGACAGAGCAAGAATCTCCAATTACCTCCCCGACATCTTAAAGAATTCCCTAGCCTGGTTCACAATATTTTCAGGATCCCCCAGCAGGATTTCATAAAAATCCCCAAGCGGTTCATGGAGTTCCCCTTCCTCAACAGAGTACATTTCTCTAATAACGGAAATCCGTATCCCAACATTTCAACTTCAACAAAATTTGAAGACTTACACTCTTCATCCCCAGCAACAATCAGAGATTTATTTTGCCTAGTTCAACAATACAGCAATAGAACGAGTGACATGTTCATACATTGCATTCATACACCATTTTACAAGGGTCATAGCCTATGCAACACGAATGCATATATCACAATCTCATTTATTTTGAGAGCGTCATTTGCACTTCATGCATCATGATATTGCATACAGCTAATTCTTTACCTTTTCAGGAAAGGTCGACAGATGAATATCACCAACAATTTTCAAAAGTTCTAGATTAATACCTGAAACCAGACAGGACAACTATCTATGGACGACCGATTGTAGATTAATACTTGAAACCAGATAGGAAAACTATCTACATGAGCATATTGAAGATTAACACCTGAAACCAGACGGGAAAACTATCTTCCTTTCTCTAAGGTCAGAGATTAATACCTGAAACCAGACATGACAATTATCTCAGCGACCAAAAAAAGTTCCAGATTAATACCTGAAACCAGACAAGACAATTATCTGTGGACGATTGTTTGTAGATTAATACCTGAAACCAGATAGGAAAACTATCTACATGAGCAGATTGAAGATTAACACCCGAAACCAGACGGGAAAACTATCTTCCTTTCTCTAAGGTCAGAGATTAATACCTGAAACTAGACATGACAACTATCTCAACGACCAAAACAAGTTCCAGATTAATACCTGAAACCAAACAGGACAACTATCTGTGGATGACCGGTTGTAGATTAATACCTGAAACCAGACATGAAAACTATCTACATGAGAAAATTGAATATTGTTGTACCCCAAAATTTTCCCTCTCACTCATCAAGATTTTTCTCACAAGATCTCTTTGACTCAAGACTGGATTAGGGTTTGACCAGCTCAAGACATCTCCTCATGCACTGATGACCAAAATTAGGGTTTGAGTTTGCATAAGGATTTTTGGACTATCAATGCTTCATATGACTTTCAAGTATCATTATGGACCCCCAAGATTACTCATGCCAAGTTTGAAGCCTTGAATCAAATTTTTAATTAGTCAATTGGACAGTTGACCTAAAAATCAACTGTATTGGAGAAAAAGTCAACCATGGCCAATTTACAATCAAACTTCATAATTTTTTATCCACACCAACATTTTAAACCCATATGTATCATTTGATCAAGTTTGGACCATAATTCCTCAAGAAATTTGATCAAATCATCAAAAGGGCAAAATGGTCAAAATTAGGGTTTTGACTGAGAAAGGGAAATTTCTGATTTTTGACCTAGAAAATGATCAATTGGTTTGAAGAATGATTTCAATAGTTCAATTGCATCATCTTGACTTAATGACATGGTTCAAAACATTGCAAATCCATTGGATTGAAAGATGAATTTTTCAGTCAACTGATCAAAAGTCAACTATATACTGAAAAGTCAAACTTTGACTTTTTGGTCAAAATCAAGTGCCAAAGATCATAATTCATCAAAACATGTCAAAATGTGAAACTTGTTCATCAAGAAAGTAAGGGTTTAAGTTTTGGTTTTAAAAAGTTGAAATTTTTAACTTAGAAAATTTTCTAAGTATAAAAAATTTCTTTTTTTTTTCTCAACTTTAAGCCAAATTATCACCATGATACAAGATGATTCAAAGGAAGTTACCAACATGAAAGTTGTAGATCTCCATGAAATATACAACTTTGATTCACACAATTTATCCTAAAGATGCTTGGATCTCAAGATATAATTTTGTGAATACATGCTCATGAACTAAAATAACTTAGTGAAATTTTGCCCTAGTTAGGCAGGTTTTTGACCTAACTTCATGACAATTTTTCACATAGTTCCAAAGGTAATTTCCAAAATCATTTCAAAGATGGATTGTAGAGCACATTTCAAGCTTTCCAAAATGTCTAAGAACTCCTTGAGATCATTCTTGAGTAGGGAGAATCGAAGAGATGAAGTTGGCAATTTCTCACTTTGATTTCAAGACATTTCATGATGAACCAAAATTCAAATTCAAGCCTAGGCTGCATAATCTTTGCTTTGCAGGCCTTAAACTTGTTTCTCACTCCATAATTAAATGTTTACACAGCTGATAGAGCTTTAATCCAAGCATTAGATTCTTTGTTCAAGCTACATTTCCATTTATGGCACAAAGTTGCCATTTCCATTTTGATAAAGCACAACTTTTGCAAATTGTCAACTCCTTGAGCTTTGCACTTGTTCTTTCTGCACACACAAACCCTATAAACCAAAAGCAACTTTCCATAAACCTCTACCAAACCAGACCATGCTTGTACAAACTTAGGGACTTGTCTCCTCACTTTTCTTCAAAAGCAAGTAATAGAGCCAAAATGCTATAACTCAGAAATCTTGAGGAAGCTTGATGTAAAACCTTTTCTATACTAATACACAAGTGTATTACAACCTAGAACACGATTTATAAAGCTTAGAAAGTCTCCCAAACACTCTATCACTGAAAATCTGCCATAACTTACAGTTTTGTACCTTCCATAGCAATCTCAAAAACCACTCGTGCGTTTTAAGTTTTAACCACCTAAACACTTAATATACATCATATCTAAGTGTTCCAGACCCCTGTTCCCTCACTGTAACTCCTCCTTCTCCATCTTCCATTTTTACATTTCAAGCTTGCAGGTTGACTTGAGTAGGGAGATTCAGGAACTTTCAAGGCAAAGCAAGGATTAGAACACACTCAGGGAGGTCCAGGAAAGCTAAGCACATCCTCAGGCCTTCTCAAAACGTGCTCAAACTTCATTCACGATCTCAATTGAAAGAGGTAAAAACTCAAACTTCTATCTCTTTATACAGGCATCCTTTGGACTTGATTTGTGAAAACAAAATGTAGATATCCTTGCACTAAAGCCAACCATGTTCATATATTTCATTTATATTCATTGTGTATAGAGAATTTTGGATTTGAATTTTTTGTAAAAATTAGGTTTCAAATTAGGGCAAGTAAAATTAGCTCTGATCTTTGATTGTTAGTTTACATAAGTTAGATGGTTGAACTCGTGGCAAGAAACCCCATGATTTTCATGTTTGGACTTTCTATTTTCATGGAGAAATGAGAGAGTTACAGGTGGTCTGGCCATGGCTCAAGGTTGAAGATGAAGTTTCCTTCAGGAGGCGTTTTATAATATATATTTATGCCTTTGCTTATATGAACGAATGTACAGCCACCCCAGTGGTAAGTTGTAATACATTTTTGCTATATAAATAGCTCCAGAAATATAAGTTGTAATATATTAATTAAGTTTATATTATTGCAATCCCCATTCATAAATTGTATACCCCCTCCCACAAATGTTGTAATAGTCTAGTAATCTTTAAATTTTGCAATTTATCGCTTTTATATAACATGCTAGTAATTAGGGTTTGTATGGCAAGATAAAATCAACCAAATAGAAAACCCTAATCCAAGACAAAATCAAGCATGAAAATGAAATACTTGCACACAAAACACCCCTAGGGTTATCCCACTTGGTTGCCTTACAAAAAATGGCCATATTACGCATGTAAAGTGTCTTAGCAAAAACAAACAAATACAAGATCATAGACCCTCGATGACGCTATTCAAATTTGCCTTACAAAAATGATCTTAGTCCCTAAAAAATGCTAAGATACTTTACAACATTTCTAATCATGGTTATACGATGACCCACGCCCGTCCATTTTACATCCAAAGGTAGGGTTGCTTACCAAATCAATGGTAAGACAACAATATCAAAGGAAAAGAAAATGAATAAAAAAGACATTTGAGTAGGTAGATTACTTTTAGTTACTTTCTCCATTTCAAACAAAACATCCTTGCTAGTTTCAAAACAAACACCTACACACTTTCAAACATCTTACAAACATTGAAAATATTTTCAAAAGATCAAACATCTTTTTATACATTCTTACGAACGAGAATCATTACAAAGATTGCCTAAACGATGGACTCTTTTACAAAGATACTTTCAAAAACCACACAAAGCACAATTTCAAACAAAAAACAAGTGACCTAGCAAGTAACTAAGAGCCCATGGAAAACCATGGATGAAAAGGGTGCTAATACCTTCCCTTTTCATAATCTACCCCCTGAACACAGGAAACAATCTCAAAGGTTTTTCCTGTGCTTTTTAACCTTTCCTTTTGGATAAAAGAAAAGTCGGTGGCGACTCTTGCTAACCGCAACATTTGCGATAAAATGCAAAACCTTCAAGTCAGTTCTCCCACCGCATCACAAAACTGGAGACTCTGCTGGGGAGAATTCTAAAAGTGGGGTTACCTTAGGGTTTAGATCATATTTACTTGCTTACATTGTTTGATTTGTATGCTTTACATTATGGTTATTTTTTTGAGTTTGAATCCTCTACCCGGATTTGGGATACATTATAGGTAAGTAGCAATACATTGTGGAAACCGTGCAGGGTATACCGACATGGTCTAAGCAATAGCTACGTTAGTGCGACATATTCGTGGGTACCGGTAGCCTTTGAGTTAATCAAAGAGAATACGGGGCCGCTGAGTGATGTCATAAAGCACTAATGAACTTCTAGAACCTTTACTGGACCAACTTAGCCTTTAGGATGTAGTGAGATGACCGACTTTGGTACAGTCCGAAGTTGGTAGGTACTCGATACTACACTCATTGAGGTTTGGTTTCTTGGAATATTTCGGTCGCCATTAAAGAGGCTTGAGCTGAAACAATGACCAAGGAAACAATCCAGTGATATTGAGCTCCTTAGAACCCGATTACTATTACTAGGACAGGTTTGATCCAACTAAACTTCAAGAGGGTACTTACTTACAAAACTCCATGCAAGCCTAAACCTAGGATTTGTTTGCTTTGTTTGTATATGCATACTTGTACATAACATCATGGACATCATGAACATCATATACATCCACTAACCATTTCAAGGATTTTGGGATTCATCTTTTCTCTTGTTTTGTAGGAAATGGACTCACTTCGCATGAAAACTATTCAAGTCAACCTTGTGAGAATCCCTCCACAACTTAAGGAGCTAGTTTCAAGAATTCCTGAAAACTCTCCATTCACCGAGAGACATGGTCGTCTACTTAACTTGGTCACCTCCAACACAGACGAGGACATGATGAAGGTGCTCTTTCAGTTCTTTGATCCTTTGCACCATTGCTTTACATTTCCCGACTATCAACTTGTGCCTACGTTGGAAGAATTCTCCCAACTCTTGAGGATTCCCATTCTCAATCAACTACCTTTCAATGGTACGAAAAGAGATCCAAAGCCAGAAGAGATTGCTCAAGCTCTACACTTGCACTCATCTGATGTCACAACTCATTGGGAAACAAGGAGTGGTGTCAAAGGCTTCCTAGCAAAGTTTCTGTTTGAAAAAGCCCAAAACTGTTGGAATTCCCTAGACTTATAAGACTTTGAGGAAATCGTGGCTCTCCTCATCTATGAGATGGTTTTGTTTCCAAATCCTGACCAACTCATAGATGTAAACACCGTCAAAATCTTCATATCACGCAACCCGATGCCTGCGTTGCTAGGGGATATCCTACACTCTTTTCACACTCGCACAATGAGGAAAAGAGGTGTCCTCATGTATTTCACTCCTCTCTTGGCAAGATGGTTTATTTCTCATCTTCCCCAATCAGTCTTAAAGAATGAGCAAGGTTCAAGGTGGTCACAAAGGTTGATGATGCTCAAACATTCAAACATTCATTGGTGCTCCCGTTCCAAAGAGAATGTTATCATTGTTGACCGATGTGGAGAATTCCCTAATGTCCCTTTACTTGGAATTAGGGGATGAATCACCTACAACCCATGTTTAGCCTTAAGGAAGTTTGGTTATGCCCGAAGGGATGGCCCGCACGAGATGCTGATTCAAGGTTCGGTATTCGACTACGACAACGACGATTAAGGTCTTCACCAGAGATTTATCCGAGCTTGGAGGATGCTAAACAAGGTGGATAACAAGACTTTAGGGCACAAGAATTCCATCCCTATTGAGCCTTACCTCAAATGGGTATGAACTCGTGCTCAGAGTCTTATGATGCCTTACCCCTCCATTCTCCCGGTAATCATTGAGCCTGTTAAGGAAGGAGATGTTCCATACACTATCCTACATCCTGACATGCCCACATCTCTTGAAGAACTACAAAGGGATTGGATACAACTCAAATGAGAGCGAGATACTTTCGAAGCACAATTATACGCAAGCGAGAAGAAGGTTTTGGAGCTCACTAGGCTACTTCATGAGGAGCAGACTCTGAATGCCTACATTGCACCAAAGAGGATGCGCACTACTTTTCTATCTTAGAGTTTTGTATTATTTTACCCAAGGGGCATTGATGTACTCAAACCTTATATTATTAATATAACATGTGTTTCCTTTTTGTCTAAAACAAATTTGAATCTTTGAAATCCTTGAAAACATTGCATATGCATATACCATTCATCATAACATAAACAAGTCTTTTGCAACAAGTCTCCTCATCTCTCTACTGTTTATTTTATTAAGATGGATCTCGAGCAAACAGTGAAAGATCTCCAAGCTCAGAATACGCAGTTTCAACAGTTGCTCATGACCCTAGCCAAGGGGAAAGAAGAGTTGAAGACTCTGCTGGCTGAAGAGAGGAAAAAGAAAACAAAGAAGGTAACCGGAGTCTTAAACATGGGAAGAAGATTTCATGGGCAGACTAGAAGGACTTTGAACTTTGCAACAACATCCGGTGAAGGAGAAGGGAAAGGCAAGGAAACAGTTGTCCCGTCAAAATCGGAAGAAGAGGAAGAGGAAGAAGAAGACTACTATGAGGAACAGTATCCTCTAGCTGACGATAAGTATAAACATCTTGAAGAGCGGTTGAGCGCGATGGAAATCCAAAAGGTGCCAGGTTTGGACTTTGAGAAATTGGGACTAGTGTCAGGGATTGTGATTCCTCCGAAATTCAAAGTGCTTATATTTTCCAAATAAGATGGAGTGTCATGCCCTAAAATGCATCTCCGATCATAGGTGAGGAGAATTCAACCCCATATCGCTGATAAAGACTTATGGGTGCACTTTTTCCAAGACAGTCTGTCTGGGACTCAACTTGACGGGTTCTACCAACTACAAAGGGATAATGTTCACAATTGGGAAGATCTTGCTGCAGCTTTCTACAAGCAATACTAGTATAATGCTGATTTGGAGCCTACCCGTACTCAACTCCAGAGTATGGCCATGGTGTCCAATGAAGGTTTGAAGGACTATGCACAAAAATGGAGAGATTTGTATGGAAGAGTTCAACCCCCTCTGTCTGAGAGAGAATTGGTAGACATGTTCTTAGGTACCTTATTTGGTCCCTTCTTCAATCATTTAATCGGAAGTTCATCTGCGGGCTTCACTGAACTAATATTGACCGGAGAGAGAATAGAAGTCGGTATTAAGAATGGAAAGATCCAAAAGGACACATCTTCTTTAGCAGCTGTAAGGAAGCCCTTCATCAGAAAGAAAGAAGTGGCTGCCATATATCCGCAAAGAAACCCAGATAGAGCCGAACGCCTACCAATGGTGGGGGCTATTATGATTCCAAAGCCTGCATCTGATCAACAAAGAAGTAATCAACCAAGGGTGGAAAAGCCAGTCAGGAAATTCACCAGAATCAACATGACTCTCTCAAGTATTACCTCATCTTCTAAGATCCAATTTGGTAACTTTGAAAGAAGCTCCGAAAAACCCCAATACAACATCCCCTCATTATCATCCCAATGCCCGTTGCACATATCACTCCGAAAGTCCTGGTCATGATACTAATAACTGTTGGGCCTTGAAGAACAAAATACAAGACCTCATTGAAGCAAAAGAGATTGATTTTGATGCTCCTGAGAAGCCAAATGTCATTTCTGCTCCTATGCCCAAACATGGTCACAATACTAATACCATTGAAGAATATTTGTTTGTTACCTCAGTTGACGAGCTCATGACCCCACTTCCGACTATTAAGATAAACTTGTTGAAAGCCGGTGTGTTCCCAGGCTATAATAAAGTTTTCCATCTTTGCTTATCCTCACCAACTGGTTGTCCTTTTTTGAAAGCAGGCATTCAGTGCCTGATAGATGACAAAGAGATTTTGTTTGAAAAGGCTCGTGTTCCACCTACTCCCGTTGAAGATGTTTCTATCATTACCATTTCCGCTAATTCTTCCAGGGTCTCCACCAAAAGACCCGTTAGAATTACATCGGTTCCGAAAGTAGCTCCTTTAATAATCACAATGCCTGGGCCAGTCCCATATGAATCAGACAAGACCGTGTCGTGGAATTACGGAGGGGACATTTACTACCATGGCGTCAAGCAAGATTGGCCGGCCGCCGAAGAGATAAATTCCGAAGAAGAAGACTCCGACATCAGTAATATTACCGGAGCTAGTAAAATTACCCGAAGCGGTAGGATCTTTTCTCCAGAAATTGCTCCCCCAAAAGCAGTTTCTGGACCCGTGATCATCCCTGTGGCTGCTCCAATAGTTACTTCCGTACCCATAATCATCTCTACAAGTGCTCCTATTGACGAAGTCGTCACAACTCCTATTATCATTCCTACCAACACTTCCGCTGCCGAAGCTCGATGAAAGAGTATTCAAGTGGAGCTTGTCCGGACGAAGGCTTAATCAATGACTATCCCTGAGACATCCAAGAAAGAAATGGAGGAGATCCTAAAAATTATAAAGAGGAGCTACTACGACGTAGTTGAACAATTGGGGAAAACTCCCTCCAAAATCTCCATGCTAGAATTACTACTGTGTTTCGAGGCACATGCGAAAGCCTTGGTGAAGTTCTTAAAAACAGCCCATGTACCGCAAGAGACATCTGCTGATCAATTTCAAGACTGCATAGCCAGCCTAACTGCAGACAATGGTTTAGGTTTTTTAGATGCCGATCTGACGCCGAGGGGAAGAAAGCATAATGAGGCGTTGCATGTCTCAGTGGAATATAGGGGCACCACGTTAGCACATGTTTTGGTGGATACTGGCTCATCTCTGAATGTATTACCCAAAAAAGCTCTTGACAGACTTGATTGTGAGGGGTTGACTTTGAAGCCAAGCAATATAGTGGTAAGGGCTTTTGACGGCTCGAAGAGGATGGTACATGGGGAGGTGGACATTCCCATAAAGGTTGGAACCCAAACCTTCAATTCAACTTTTTATATGATGGACATCCGCCCTTCATATTCCTGCATGCTAGGCCGGCCATGGATCCATAATGCTGGCGCTGTTACCTCTACACTGCACCAGATGCTGAAGTATCCGGTTCAAGGGAAGATTATCACCATACATGGAAAGGAAGAATACATGATCAGTCATCTCAATTCCTTCAGATATGTGGAGTTAGACGGCGAATTCATTGAAACTCCCTTTCAACAATTTGAAGAGGTCCCCCAAGATGTGGCAATGACCAAGACCGTGTCTCATATTCCCAAGGTTACAAGGCCTCCACTCCGGATGTCATCATTGAAAGATGCTAAAGCAGTAGTAGAAGAAGGAGGATGCACTATCTGGGGATAACTCCCAGATATCCCATATAAATCTGACAAGTTTGGCTTATGTTTCACTTCAAGTGCTCAAAAGGCTGTACGTCGTGCCCGTGCTGGAGGGCCACCCTTAAAGATTAGCAATCGTGAGGTCAACGCGGTAGAAGATGGTGAAGATGATTACAACCTGGAGGATTGGATCTTTCCGACTGTCAATGGAGGGCTCAACAATTGGGAGGCTAGAGACCTTGTCCCAATCACTTTTATCCCACAGTAATTTATCTTTACATTTTATTGGATCTGTAATATTCAAAACAATTTGCACTCTTAAAACGTTGTGTCTTACCCGAGGCAGAATGGTCCATTTGTAAGGGTTATAATTTCATCTTCATATGACATCAATGAATCATGGATGTTTTTCGCATACAAACTTTTGTGCTCATTGTTTTTTTCTTTTACATTTTACTTTCTTTTAAAGATAGTTATACCCTTACACAAACCCACACTCACAATGCAGGTATCCGTCCATTCTGGATCCCATGGGTAACGATACTGCTATGGCCTTTTGTGACTCTGAGAATATAATCTACCAAGCCGAAGATGAAGGTGAGGAAGATTGTGAAGTACCAAGGGAACTTGCTAGACTGCTACAACAAGAGGAGAGAACCATTCAACCTCACAAGGAACCCGTGGATACAATCAACCTGGGTACCGAAGAAGACAAAAAAGAGGTCAAGGTGGGTGCCAATCTAGAACCCAGTGTCAAGGAGCGTCTGATTCAGTTGTTACACGATTATGTTGAAGTTTTCTCCTGGTCATATGAAGACATGTCAGTACTTGATACAGACATCGTGGTACATTGTCTGCCTACAAGAGAAGATTGTCCGCCAGTAAAGCAAAAGGTTCACCGCATGAGACCTGATATGTCAGAAAAGATTAAAGCAGAGGTCATGAAACAATTCAATGCTGGATTTTTGGCTGTCACTTCCTACCCTCAATGGGTTGCCAACATTGTTCTCATACCCAAGAAAGACAGCAAAGTACGAATGTGTGTGGACTACAGAGATTTGAATAGGGCGAGCCCTAAGGATGATTTTTGACTCCCCCACATTGATATCCTAGTTGACAATACGGCACAACACAAAGTGTTTTCCTTCATGGACGGATTCTCAGGTTATAACCAAATCAAAATAGCGCCTGAGGACATGGAGAAAACAACATTTGTCACACAGTGGGGCACATTCTTCTACAAGGTGATGCCATTCGGACCGAAGAATGCTAGGGCAACCTATCAGTGCGCCATGGTAGCTTTATTTCATGACATGATACATCATGAAATATAGGTCTACGTAGACAATATGATTGGCATATCGCAAACATAAGAAGTGCATCTTGATCACTTACAAAAGCTGTTTGAGAGACTGAAGAAGTACAAGCTGAGGTTGAATCCAAACAAATGCATATTTGGGGTATGGTCCGGTAAACTCCTAGGCTTTGTCGTCAGTAACAAAGGTATTGAGATCGATCCTGCCAAAGTTAAAGCAATACAAGAGATGCCTGCTCCCCGTACTGAAAAGGAGGTCAAAGGATTATTGGGACGTTTGAACTATATTGCCAGATTCATTTCTCACCTGACAGCTACTTGTGAGCCAATCTTCAAGCTCTTGAAGAAAGATCAAGTAGTCAAATGGAATGATGAGTGCCAAGTTGCTTTCAACAAAATCAAAGAATACTTGCAAGAGCCTCCTGTATTGATGCCACCAGTCGAGGGAAGACCATTGATCATGTATCTGAATGTTTTAGAAAACTCAATGGGGTGTGTATTAGGGCAGCATGACGAGTCTGGCCGAAAAGAGCACGCTATTTATTACTTGAGCAAAAAGTTTACCGACTGTGAAACCAGATATTCACTGCTCGAGAAAACTTGCTGCGCTCTGGCATGGGCTACTCGCCGGCTAAGACAGTATATGCTGACTCATACTACCTTGTTGATATCTAAGATGGATCCGATAAAATACATCTCCGAGAAGCCTGCTCTTTCTGGGAGAATAGCGAGATGGCAGATGATCCTGACAGAATATGACATACAGTATACTACCCAGAAAGCTATAAAGGGCAGTGCATTAGCCGATCACCTTGCTCACCAAGCTGTAGAAGACTACCAGTCCATGAAGTTCGAATTTCCGGATGAAGACATCATGACATTAGACAATTGTGAAGAAATCGGGCCATATGACGGACCTGAACAAGGATCCTGATGGACCCTGTTCTTTGATGGAGCATCCAATGCGCTTGGCAACGGTATCAGTGTTGTACTCATATCTCCAGAAGGGTGTCATACTCCCTTTACTGCCAGACTTTGCTTCAATTGTACAAACAACATGGCGGAATACGAAGCGTGCATCTTCGGTCTCAGAGTTGCCATAGACTTAGGAATCAAATCCTTAGATGTGTTTGGAGATTCAGCTTTGGTCATCAGTCAGATCAAAGGGGAATGAGACACCAAACACCCAAACCTTATCCCTTACAAATAACATGTTTTGACATTGCTACCACATTTTGAGAAGATTACCTTCGAGCATTTCCCGCGAGAAGAAAATCAGCTAGCAGACGCTCTAGCCACAATGTCATCTATGTTTAAACTTAATTGGGATAACGAGGCTCCCCAGATCACCATTGAACAAATGGATGAACTAGCACACTGTCACGAGATTAATACTGAAGAAGTAGTGGACTAGCCTTGGTTTCACGAAGTCAAGAGGTATCTCGAGGCTAAAGAATATCCATAAGGAGCTTCAATCATTGACAAAAAGTTCTTAAGGAGATTCTCTGCTAAGTTCTTCCTTAGTAACGACATCCTGTATAAACGCAATCATGACTCTGTGTTGCTTCGGTGCGTAGACATGGTTGAAGCTGAAAGGATCATGGATGAATTGCATGAAGGCACTTTTGGAACCCATTCTAGTGGGCATACAATGGCAAAGAAAATCCTACGAGCAGGCTATTACTGGTATACCATGGAAGCAGATTGCTATCAACACTCTCGACCCTGCCATAAGTGTCAAATTTATGCTGACAAGGTGCATGTACCTCTGGTTCCTCTGAATGTCTTAACGGCTCCTTGGCCCTTTGCTATGTGGGGAATATATATGATTGGGGAAATCAAGCCGACATCCTCCAATGGACACCGCTTGATCCTAGTGGCCATTGACTATTTTAGAAATTGGGTGGAGGCAGCTTGCTTCGCTTCCGTCACCAAGAACGTTGTTTCCCATTTCATCAAGCAAAATCTCATTTGCCGGTACGGTATCCCCAAAAGGATCATCACTGACAATGGTACAAATCTCAACAACACTATGATCACCACATTGTGCAAGCAATTCAAGATTCAACATCACAATTCTTCTCCTTATCGGCCGAAGATGATTGGTGCTGTAGAAGCTGCAAATAAAAACATTAAAAAGATCATACAGAAAATGACAGTCACATACAAAGACTGGAATGAGATGTTACCATTCGCTCTCCATGGGTATCATACCACGGCTCGCACATCAACCGGGGCAACACCCTATTCTTTGGTTTACGGCATGGAGGTTGTCTTGCCTATTGAGGTTCAGATCCCCTCTCTGAGGATTATGAAGGATGCAGGATTGAACGAAGACGATTGGATCCAGACTCGACTTGATCAACAGAATTTGATTGATGAGAAAAGACTTACTGTTGTTTACCATGGTCAAATGTATCAAAAACGGATGATCAATGCTTTCAACAAGAAAGTCAGACGCCAAGTGTATCAAGTTGGGGATCTAGTGATCAAACGTATCATCTTTCCATAAGGTGATCCCAGGGGCAAATGGACCCCTACCTATGAAGGACCATTTGTAATCAAATACATCTTCTCTGGTGGGGCAATGATCTTGACCACCATGGATGGCGACGACCTGCCACACCCTGCAAACACGGACATAGTGAAAAGATAATACGCATAAGAGACCAGCTAGGTTGACATACCTAGGCAAAACAAGGGCATCCCGACGAACCAAAAGGTTCGGGAAAAAGTTAGGGATAAAACAAAAAAAATATGTACACCCGGCAAGTTGAAAACTTGAAAGGGAAACTTGGGCAAAAAAGGGTTTCCCGGTGGACTGAAAACCCGAAAGGGCGGTCCATGAAAAATTTAGGGAATTAAAGTGTATGACTATGTCCCGTCGAATCACTTTAGGGACAAACTTTGGCTTCCACTGACAAACTTAGAGTTTCTGATCAGTTCAATCAGCTTTGGACAAGGCAACAAATAGACAAGACGCTCGGAGATACGAAGGCTATAGCAGAATGGAAACCCCATGGGATTGTCACACATAGCTATCTTTTCTTTGTATCAAAATTTTCTTCTTTATGACAACATTCTCTTACTAGAATGTCTGTCTCCTTGTACTAAAATACTTACTCAAAATCAATACAAAAATATTCCTTTGAACGTATAAAAACTATTTGTCTTTTCTTTACACTTGTGTTTTGTTTACAAAAATGTCTAATTATTCATTGTTGAGCATATGCATTTGAACATAATTACTGTTTACAAATAAACGAAATGAAAAGAGACAATTACTAATAGATTGAAAGGATAGGAAAATATCTCTAAGCTATTCCATAAGTAAACCCCTACAGTACGTCATTTAAATCCCCAGCGGAGCAAAGTTTAAAATTGTGAATCCCCCAGTAGAAGTCGTCAAACTTCTCAGGATTCCCCAGTAGGATTTTACAAGCAGTACATAACATTGCCCTTACAACAGAGTTTATTTCTCTCGGCAAAAATTCATCAATACTTAGGCTTCAAGACATGAAGGCTTACATATCCTCAATAGTCAGGGATTTATTTTCCCCAATCCAGCAGCAATACAACAAATTACTCACATACGCATACATCGCAATCATACATCATAAACATTGATAAGCACGAATGCATACAACATAATCTCATTATGCATACATATCATGTATCATGACTTGGCACTTTAGCTAACATTTTTCCTTTTCAGGATAAGATTAACAGCTATCATTAACAATGTTCAGAGTTTTCAGATACAGTTCAGATACGCCCTAGACACGGATGCCATTCTGATACTCATTCAGGCTCAACTTTCAAGATACAGTTCAGATACGCTCCAAACGTGGATGCCATCCTGATACTCATTCAATATTCAACTTTCAGATACAGTTCATACGCCCCAGACACGGATGCCATTCTGATACTCATTCAGGCTCAACTTTCAAGATACAGTTCAGATACGCTCCAGACGCGGATGCCATCTTGATTCTCATTCAGATCCAACCTTCAGATACAGTTCAGATACGCTCCAGACACGAATTCCATCCTGATACTCATTCAGATTCAACTTTCAAATATAATACAGATACGCTCCAAACATGGATGTCGTTCTAATGTTCATTCAAACAAGGTTTTCAGATACAGTTCAGATACGCCCCAGACACGGGTGCCATCTTGATACTCATTAAGATCCAACCTTTTGATACAGTTCAGATACGCCCCAGACGCGGATGCCATTCTGATACTCATTCAGATTCAACTCTCAAATATAGTTCAGATACACTCCAGACATGGATGTCATTCTGATACTCATTCAGATTCAACTCTCAGATACAGTTCAGATACATTCCAGACATGGATGTCATTCTGATGCTCATTCAGATTCAACTTCCAAATACAATTCAGATACGCTCCAAACACGGACGCCATTATGATACTCATTCTTTCAGCTTACAAATTACAATTCAACAATCACTCTCGGATGACATATTTTAAGCCAATCTAACAACTTTCAATCACGTCTCTAAATGGCATCTGTATGCCAATTCCTTCTACCATCACATCATCGAGTGCAAATTTATGGGCACTCTAGTGTCCAATCATCTTCCACTTTCGAGTCACGATGTCAAGACTCACCAGTCTAACTCTTCAGGTTTAAGAAGATTGAGTAGGGGAAGCTGTTGTACCCCAAAATTTTCCCTCTCACTCATCAATATTTTTCTCATAAGATCTCTTTGACTCAAGACTGGATTAGGGTTTGACCAGCTCAAGACATCTCCTCATGCACTGATGACCAAAATTAGGGTTTGAGTTTGCATAATGATTTTTGGACTATCAATGCTTCATATGACTTTCAAGGATCATTATGTACCCCCAATATTACTCATGCCAAGTTTCAGGCCTTGAATCACATTTTTGATCAGTCAATTGGACAGTTGACCTAAAAATCAGTTGTATTGGGGAAAAAGTCAACCATGGCCAATTTACAGTCAAACTTCATAATTTTTGATCCACACCAACATTTTAAACCCATTTGTATCATTTGATCAAGTTTGGACCACAATTCCTCAAGAAATTTGATCAAATCATCAATAGGGCAAAATGGTCAAAATTAGGGTTTTGATTGAGAAATGGCAATTTCTGATTTTTGACCTAGCAAATGATCAATTGGTTTGAAGCATGATTTCAAGAGTTAAATTTAATCATCTTGACCTAATGACATGGTTCAAAACATTGCAAATTCATTAGATTGACAGATGAATTTTTCAGTCAACTGATCAATTGGATCAATCAATTGGACAGTTGACCTAAAAATCAGCTGTATTTGGGAAAAAGTCAACCATGGCCAATTTACAGTCAAACTTCATAATTTTTGATCCACACCAACATTTTAAACCCATAGGTATCATTTTATCAAGTTCGGACCATAATTCCTCAAGAAATTTGATCAAATCATCAATAGGGCAAAATTGTCAAAATTAGGGTTTTGACTGAGAAAGCGCAATTTCTGATTTTTGACCTAGAAAATGATCAATTGGTTTGAAGCATGATTTCAAGAGTTCAATTTCATCATCTTGACCTAATTACATGGTTCAAAACATTGCAAATCCATTGGATTGACAGATGAATTTTTCAGTCAACTAATCAAAAATCAAGTGCCAAAGATCATAATTCATCAAAACATGTCAAAATGTGAAACTTGTTCATCAAGAAAGTAAGGGCTTAAGTTTTTGTTTTAAAAAGTTGAAATTTTTAACTTTGAAAATTTTCTAAGTATACAAAATTTCTTATTTTTTCTCAACTTTAAGCCAAATTATCACCATGGTACAAGATGATTCAAAGGAAGTTCCCAACATGAAAGTTGTAGATCTCCATGAAATCTACAACTTTGCTTCACACAATTTCTCCTAAAGATGCTTGGATCTCAAGATATAATTTTGTGAATACATGCTCATGAACTAAAATAACTTAGTGAAATTTTGCCCTAGTTAGGCAGGTTTTTGACCTAACTTCATGCCAAGTTTTCACATAGTTCCAAAGGGAATTTCCAAAAGCATTTCAAAGATGGGTTGTAGAGCACATTGCAAAATTTCCAAAATGTCCAAGAAATCCTTGAGATCATTCTTGAGTAGGGATAATCGAAGAGATGAAGTTGGCAATTTCTCACATTGATTTCAAGCCATTTCATGATGAACCAAAATTCAAATTCAAGCCTAGGCTGCATAATCTTTTCTTTGAAGGCCTCAAACTTGTTTCTCACTCCATAATTAAATGTTTACACAGCTGATAGAGCTTTAATCCAAGCATTAGAGCCTTTGTCCAAGCTACATTTCCATTTATGGCACAAAGTTGCCATTTCCATTTTGATAAAGCACAACTTTTGCAAATTGTCAACTCCTTGAGCTTTGTACTTGTTCTTTCTGCACACACAAACCCTATAAATCAAAAGCAACTTACCTAAAACCTCTACCAAACCAGACCATGCTTGTACAAACTTATGGACTTGTCTCCTCAATTTTCTTCAAAAGCAAGTAATAGAGCCAAAAGGCTATAACTCAGAAATCTTGAGGAAGCTTGATGTAAAACCTTTTCTATACTATTACACAAGTGTATTAAAACATAGAACATGATCGCTAAAGCTCAGAAACTCTCCCAAACACTCTATCACTGAAAATCTGCCATAACTTACAGTTTGCACCTTCCTTAGCAATCTCAAAAACCACTCGTGCGTTTTAAGTTTTAACCACCTAAACACCTAATATACATCATATCTAAGTGTTCCAGACCCCTGTTCCCTCACTATAACTCCTCCTTCTCCATCTGCCATTTTTACATTTCAGGCTTGCAGGTTGACTTGAGTAGGGAGATTCAGGAACTTTCAAGGCAAAGTAAGGATTAGAACACACTCAGGGAGGTCCAGGCAAGCTAAATAGATCTTCAGGCCTTCTCAAAACGTGCTCAAACTTCATTCACGATCTCAACTGAAAGAGGTAAAAACTCAAACTTCTATCTCTTCATACAAGCATCCTTTGGTCTTGATTTGTGAAAATAAAATCTAGATGTCCTTGCACTAAAGCCAACCATGTTCATAGATTTCATTTATATTTATTGTGTATAGAGAATTTTGGATTTGAATTTTCTGTAAAAATTAGGTTTCAAATTAGGGCAAGTAAAATTAGCTTTGATCTTTGATTGTTAGTTTACATAAGTTAGATGGTTGAACTCGTGGGAAGAAACCCCATGATTTTGATGTTTGGACTTTCTATTTTCATGGAGAAATGAGAGAGTTACAGGTGGTCCGGCCATGGCTTAAGGTTGAAGATGAAGTTGCCTTCAGGAGGCGTTTTATAATATATATTTATGCCTTTACTTATATGAACGGATGTACAGCCACCCCAGTGGTAAGGCAGCGCGCAAAAATGCCATAGGTCATGGGTTCGAGCCTTTGCGCTGCCTTTTGCAATTTTCCATATTTTCCACCTTTTTTTTTGTTTTTGCAGCGTGGGCTTTAGACTTTGGGCCTTATGTTTTTTTGCTAACCTCCTGCCTCCCATTTGCTTGCAGCACCCCTGGCCTATTATCATTTATTTATTTATTTTGTTTTCATTTTATTTTCGTAATAATATTTTCTTAATAATAAAAAAAATCATAAAAAGTATAAAAATGATAAAAGTTATATTTTGTTTTATTTTATTTTATTTTCTCATAAAAAATATTTTTTTTATTTAAGTTGTATACTATCTTTTTTAATAAACTTGTAAATTAAATTATAACTAGTTTGATATATATTTTTTTATATATTTATTAAACATATTATTTTTATACAAAAAAACCAAAAATATCTCATGATGCCATATTTTATTTTCAAGATAAAAATATAAAAACATTTACCTTTTCTTAAAGAAATTTATTTCCTTTTGATAAAATAGAAGTAGGGTTTAATCAAAATCTTTTCTAAAAATAATTTTCTTTCCTAATTAATTCGAGATAATCTTGATTTACTTATTAGGTTTAGGTTAAAACTTTTTCCACATAAAAAAACCAAACAAAATCTTCTTTGCATTCATACATCTTTGCATATTTAATTTATCTTGTATATTATTTATTCCAATATTTGTACAAATTCAATTTGGTTGTAATAGATTAATTAGGTTTATATTATTGCAATCCCCATTCATAAATTGTATACCCCCTGCCACAAATATTGTAATAGTGTAGTAATCTTTAAATTTCGCAATTTATCGCTTTTATATAACATGCTAGTAATTAGGGTTTGTATGGCAAGATAAAATCAACCGAATAGAAAACCCTAATCTAAGACAAAATCAAGGATGAAAATGACATACTTGCACACAAAACACCCCTAGGGTTATCCCACTTGGTTGCCTTACAAAAAATGGCCATATTACGCATGTAAAGTGTCTTAGCAAAAACAAACAAATACAAGATCATAGACCCTCGATGACGCTATTCAAAGTTGCCTTACAAAAATGATCTTAGTCCCTAAAAAATGCTACGATACTTTACAACATTGCTAATCATGGTTATACGATGACCCACACACGTCCCGTTTACATCCAAAGGTAGGGTTGCTTACCAAATCAATGGTAAGACAACAATATCAAAGGAAAAGAAAATGAACAAAAAAGACATTTGAGTAGGTAGATTACTTTTAGTTACTTGGTCCATTTCGAACAAAACATCCTTGCTATTTTCAAAACAAACACCTACACACTTTCAAACATCTTACAAACATTGAAAACATTTTCAAAAGATCAAACATCTTTGTATACATTCTTACGAACGAGAATCATTACCAAGATTGCCTAAACGATGGACTCTTTTACAAAGATAATTTCAAAAACCACACAAAGCACAATTTCAAACAAAAAACAAGTGATCTATCAAGTAACTAAGAGCCCATAAAAAACCATGGATGAAAAGGGTGCTAATACCTTCCCTTTTCATAATCTACCCCCCGAACTCAAGAAACAATCTCAAAGGTCTTTCCTGTGCTTTTTCACCTTTCCTTTTGGATAAAAGAAAACTCGGTGGAGACTCTTGCTAACCGCAACATTTGCGATAAAACGCAAAACCTTCAAGTCAGTTCTCCCACTGCATCACAGAACTGGCGACTCTGCTGGGGAGAATTCTAAAAGTGGGGTTACCTTAGGGTTTAGATCACATTTACTTGCTTACATTGTTTGATTTGTATGCTTTACATTATGGTTATTTGTTTGGGTTTGAATCCTCTACCTGAATTTGGGATACATTATAGGTAAGTAGCAATACGTTGTGGAAACTGTGCGGGGTATACCGACATGGTCTAAGCAATAGCTACGTTAGTGCGACATATTTGTGGGTACCGGTAGACTTTGAGTTAATCAAAGAGAATACAGGGCCGCTGAGTAATGTCATAAAGCACTAATGAACTTCTAGAACCTTTACTGGACCAACTTAGCCTTTAGGATGTAGTGATATGACTGGCTTTGGTGCAGTCCGAAGTTGGTAGATACTAGATACTACACTCGTTGAGGTTTGGTTTCTTTCGGTCGCCATTAAAGAGGCTTGAGCTGAAACAATGACCAAGGAAACAATCCAGTGATATTGAGCTCCTTAGAACCCGGTTACTATTACTAGGACATGTTTGAGCCAACTAAACTTCAACAGGGTACTTACCTATAAAACTCTATGCAAGCCTAAACCTAGGATTTGTTTGCTTTGTTTGTATATGCATACTTGTACATAACATCATGGACATCATGAACATCATATACATCCACTAACCATTTCAAGGATTTTAGGATTCATCTTTGCTCTTGTTTTGTAGGAAATGCACTCACTTCGCATGGAAACTATTCAAGTCAACCTTGTGAGAATCCCTCCACAACTTAAGGAGCTAGTTTCAAGAATTCCTGAAAACTCTCCATTCACCGAGAGACATGGTCGTCTAATCAACTTGGTCACCTCCAACACAGATGAGGACATGATGAAGGTGATCTTTCAGTTCTTTGATCCTTTGCACCATTGCTTTACATTTCCCGACTATCAACTTGTGCCTACATTGGAAGAATTCTCCCAACTCTTGAGGATTCCCATTATCAATCAACTACCTTTCAACGGTACGGAAAGAAATCCAAAGCCAGAAGAGATTTCTCAAGATCTACACTTGCACTCATCTGATGCCACAACTCATTGGGAAACAAGGAGTGGTGTCAAAGGCTTCCTAGCAACGTTTCTGTTTGAAAAAGCCCAAAACTGTTGGAATTCCCTAGACTTGCAAGCCTTTGAGGAAATCGTGGATCTCCTCATCTATGGGATGGTTTTGTTTCCAAATCCTGACTAACTCATAGATGTGAACGCCGTCAAAATCTTCATATCACGCAACCCAGTGCCTACATTGCTAGGGGATATCCTACACTCTTTTCACACTCGCACTTCGATCAAGTTAAATTCACAAAGCTTTGACTAAGCATTGGCTTCTTCAGGCTTACCTTTGATTCACAAGGCAAGAACTTCCTACATGCCTGCTTCGATTCACAAAGCAGTAGTCTCCTACATGCAAGCTTCAATTTAGCATTGACCCCTTACGTGTCTGCTTTTATCCACAAGGTAAGTTCATCCTTTGTGCTTGCTTTCGAACCACAAGGAAATGACTTCCTATATGCTTGCCTTCAATGTACAAGGCAATGGCTTCCCTTCATGCTAGCGCCCATAAAGCAGTGGTTTCTTTCATACGTGCTTCAATTCATTAAGAAGTTGGCATCCCTCATGCTAGCTTCGACTCCACCTCTAAAACCCCTCAACATAGTTTCTACACTATGACACACAATGTGATCCATTTGAAGAAGCATTCAAAAGGTCCATTAGAAGAACATGAATTTGGTGGATTGGAAGGACATGCATGTGGTCCATTCGAAGAACACATATCTGGTCCATTCGAAGAGCATACATGTGGTCCATTCGAAGAACACACCTATTTGAAGAGCACACATGTGATCCATTCGAAGAACACACATGTGGTCCATTCAAAGGATACACGAGTATTGAAAACAAGTTTTGCTTTGACTTTTGAGGAGCCTGGTTCAAGATGTTTGCTGGCTAAAGTCCTGCATGCTGCCAAGCCCAAGCCTCCTGCACAATTACATTCGTGACAAAAGAAGCTTTAACTGGCCAAAATGAAATTTTCGATTGGGCCAGTGGGATATTTTTAGAGCCAATTGAAGAACAAGGAAAATAGGGGCTCAATCGAAGAAGCCACAATAATGAAACCCAGAGCCATCAAAAGGAGAAATTCAGAGCCAATCGAAGAACTAGGTGTGAAGGAATTCGAAGGAGTTAGGGATTGAAACATGTCCAAGTTCATCCCAAAACCCAAAAGGGTAGGAATTTATCAAAAATGGAAATCCTATAATTTGTCTGACTTTTGCCTTCAAAGTTTGGTTAATGGCTATCCCTTTCCATTTCCATTCCCCTCTACACCCCTAAAAATATAGGCCTAAGGACACATTACCAAAGGGACGAAAAAAAGAGACAAGGAAAACATTGCCACATAAACATTCTTACACATTGCATCACACAGGATACTTATTACCAATCGAAGTTGCAGGTTGACCGCCCATAGAAACATTTTGGCCTATACACGCATCATCCAGATGAAAACCTTGCCTCCAAGTACACACACATTTCCCCATACGAGCCATACGAAGATTGTAAGAAATACACCAAAGCTGCCAAAATCGAAGCACACTTTGCAAGCCATCTCCATCCAAAACAAAGCATCCAATTGATAACAAACCTTCGATCTTAAATTCATCTCATGTGTAATTTAATTTTGATTGTTGCATGAAGTTTGTGATCATTAAGTAACAGGATACCTTTATTAAGGCATGTGAAATAGATTCCTTCGAATCTCAATCCAAGCATCCATGTCCTTTTGGCTTGTGCAACATGCATGTAGGCATTTAAAATTCTAAATATATATATATATATATATATATATATATATATATATATATATATATATATATATATATATATATATATATATATATATATATATATATATATATATATATATATATATATATATCTAATTCGTTTGCTAATGGAATGTTATGATTTTATTTGTACTAACGATTGTCAAACAACTCAGATGGTAAAGGGGAATGTATGCAATGGAAAGGCCCTGGGTTTGATCCCCAGGTCATGTATTATGTTTTTCTAACATGTCATTTGTAGATCCAGTACTGGAAGGTCCTACGCATGCTCACCATACACCATCAAGTCCATGCCATCAGATGCGCATCTGATCTGGATCCAGTGCAACCTCTGGGCACCCTTTGACTTGGGTCTATGTTGTTTTCAAGATCATACCACCCTTGTTTACTTTTGCTGCCTCCCCCTTTTCCTTTCTTTTATTTATTTGTTTTTACTGTTTTCTTTATTTCTATTTCATTAAAAACATTAAAATAAAAAAATCATAAAAAACATTAGGCTTAGTTTATTTTTTAGATTAAATTTTGTTAATTAATTATTTAATTCCCTTGACATCTTTCTTAAAAGTAAAATTAATTTAGACTTAGATCTTAAATATTAAAATCAAACCGCAAAAATGCCAAAAAATATTTTTCTTAATACTTAGGCATTTTTAGGATTTTCTTTCCAAACAATCTCTTCTCATTTTGTTTTCTATTTTTATTTTGTTATTTAAATTCTAGAAAGAATGTATAGGTCGCTCATTTGATCTTGTAATAGTTAGTTTATCTTTTCGCATTTTTTTTCTAAATATTGTAACTGCTCATGGGATGTAATAGTGTAGGATTTACTTTCCGCATTTTATTTCCTGTACATATTTGAACTGTTAGATGTATGATTAATAGAATCGTATGGCAAGAACATAAAATAAAACACTAGCAAACCTAATGCAAAAGACAAAAATAACTGAACACAACACACTTGCACATGCGCACCTCTAGGGTACTCCTACTTTGGTTTCCTTCGGAAAAATAGTCACAACTCTCGAAACGTGAGAGATTTTAGTGGCTACTCTCTGGTTTAAAAAGATCATAAGTCCCTCGATGACCCTCTTGAAGTTGCCTCGGTAAACATGATCTTAAAACCCTAGGGTAGTTAATAAGGTTTCTTGCCCAATTTCCTTTGTGACTATAAAACATCCCTTCGAATGTCCCTCATACATCTAAACGACTATGGCTACCTACTCACTAATAGTATGCTAGCACTGTCTAAAGTAAATGAGGAAAAGAACAAACCTTTCGAGTAAAGTAGATAGTTCCTAGATGCTATGCTCAAAAACAAACTTTCTACACTTACACAAAACGCTTTCAAAAACATTTTCAAATGCTTTATCAACACTCTTGAGGACTGATACAAGAGTTATCATAAAGCAAACTTCCGCACTAAGGCATTTCAAAATACTTTTCAAAAACACACAAAAACACAAGGTATTTCAAAAATGAGCTAAACATCTAAGAGCCGTAGAAAACTACGGATGGAAAGGGTGCTAACACCTTCCCTTTCCATAATCGACCCCCTTACTCAGAAAACTCTCGAAAAGTCTTTTTCTATTATTTTCACCCTTTCCTTCGTTGGATAAAAGAAAAGTCGGTGGCAACTCTTGCTTACCACAACATTTGCGAATACAAACGCAAAACCAGTATAACAGTCAGTTCTGCCACCGTATCACAGTTTGATTGCTATTTATTTTGTTTATGGTTTATGATATTCATTTTTTATTATTATTATTATTTTCATCTTTTTTTTTATTAAAAAAATATTTTCTCTAACCTTAAAAAGACTTTTTTTAACCTTAAGCTTTTTTATTATTATTATTATAGAAAAACCCTTTTTTCTAAACCTAAAAATTGTTTTTTCTAACTTTAACTTTTCTTATTATTATTAGTATTAAAAAAAACTTTTTTTAATCTTAACTTTTATTCATTATTAAAAATACAAAAAAACAATAGAAAACTACAAAAATCTAAATAACTACTTTCGTTTCTTTTGAATAATAAAATACACTTCAGATTTAACTTTTACACTCCTCATTTAATTAATTAATTAATTAATTTGTTTAATTGTATTTTCTTATTTTAATTGATCTTATTTTCTTATTTTTATATCATATTTTTTTGCATTTTTGCATTATTATTAAATAATTATTAGATTTTTTTCTTAAAAATATTTAACATATTTTTTAATAAATTATAAAATAGTTATTTATTAATCAAACTATTTTTAAAACACTAACCCTATTTTTCTAATTGCATTAAATCTCTTTCTCATTCATTTTTTTTTACATATTGCATAACATATTCTAAAACAGCTAACCAATCAAATGCTAACCTTTTTTACTAATTTAATTCAAATTTAAGATATTTTCAAAAAGGATTGTGAATCTATTTTATAATAACTGCGAAATGCGTCTATGATTTCGCTATTTTCAACCCAGACTTGGTTCAAGGATTAATTCAAAATATTTCCACAGTCCATAAAAAAAACAACCAAACACTGCGAACTATGAATTGGGACTTTGATTCCTCATAGGAGGATACGTAGGCATACGACTTAAAAACTGTAGCGAGTTCCTATAACTAAAAAATTAAAACCCTATTCCTAAACCTTAAACCTAAATCCTAGTATCCTTGTGAACAAGGTAGATGAAGGGTGCCTAACACCTTCTCTTCGTCTAAAGTGAGTCAAGAACTTCGAATCTTTGTATCAACAATTAGGGTTATTCCGTTATATTTATGTCTTAGGATAAAAATTAATGGTGGCGACTCTCAATTTCAAATCGGTTACAACAGCTGACGACTCTGCTGGGGACCAACCCTAGGGTTTAAAAGCCTTCCTCTTAGGTTTAGGGTTTTTGTTTGGATTTTTAATGTTTTCAATATTTGCTGTTATTTATTTATTTGCTTTTATTTATTATTTTTATTTATTTATTTTTATTATATTATATTCATTTGATGATGGGATTTTTATTTAAAAAATATATTTTTTTTTTTCAAAAAAAACCTTAGAAAGAAGGTTATAGGGATACATCATCCCTATGAGTTTTTGTGACGACTTCGCCTAGATTCGCTGGAATTCTGAAAAAGAAATACGTCTCAAGAGATATCCTCTTGGGGTGTAGGACTTTGGAATGAAATCTATGACTCTCTGTATAACCCTTAAACTATAATCTCTTGGTGAGACCTTTCACGACCTTAGAGATGGAAATTTTGGTCTGTAAAAAAGCTCCACTTAAGGGAGGCCCTTGTGCGTTTCCCTCTAGTGTAACCCATGATACCTTAAGGAAGCCAACTTATGAGGAGGGTAGAATATACGTAGGACGAAACTAGGAACCTACCAACTAAGGATATCTTTCATAAAATCCCACTACGATCCCTAAACCCTCAAGGGTTACCTTTTCGTCCATTACTATCTTTAGCCTATAAGAGTTTCCCGTTCTATGTCATAACCCCTAGCCTGTAGGGATTCCTTTTTGTGTGTCACGATCCCTAGCCTATAGGGACTCCTTTTTTTGTCCGTCATTATCTTTAGGACGTCTTCGCTGATGCACCCATGTGGCCTATATCAGGCCATAGGATTTGGTGACTGTTTACCAGTCACCATGTGCTCTCTTCCACGCTATTCCTTCAAGTCAAATCATCATCTCAACTGTCCATTGACTTATCATAATCCCTAGCTTGTAGGGGTTATCTTTTGTAAGTCATAGTCCCTAGCTTGTAGGGGTTTCACATTGTGTATGTATATCCCTAAAACCCGTGTAGGGTGTCCTTAGGTCTATCTTCGTTCTAACCTCGTACTGCACCGCATCTCCTTAAAAATATTTCCGCATACCCTCAAAAGCCAAAAAATATTTTTTGCATACCCATGCATTTCCGTACATCCATACATTTGCATTTCATGCATTTCCACCTTCGCCCTAGGTCGCTATCAATCCAACTAGCAAATTTCCCGATGCTCAAAGAACAAATTCAAAGCATGCTTCAAGAAAGCTGCGAATGAATTCTAGATTGGTGAAGGAGAAGTCTAACCTTGGAGACTCAATTGAGCTTGGTCCTACGATCATTACAAAGGAGAGAAGGTGGCCCTACTTCATACAAGCCAAAGGCCTATACATCGCTTCAAATTCCACCACTATGGGTGATCCCTCCACATCAAGAAAACTACCATATCGACAAAGTTGGTATGCCCAGAGGAAGAATCAAAGATCACCCCATACTTCTACAAGTCCAAGAACTAAAAAGCATCTCCTAAAGTCAAGTGGATCAAAATGAAAAAGCACTTTCATAGGATCATCAGACTTATCAATTTCAATTTATAAATTCCAAGTTGCTAAGTTATATTTGTTGTAACTTTATATCTTTTGATTAGTAATTCTAATAAAATGAGCATGCATGTTTTTGAAATCAATTCATTCGTTTCACTCTCTATAAACAATCAACGAATTTACATTTTCACTCTTCTTTTTCATTTTTTCAACTTTGACAAACTCTGAGCGAGAATGAAAAAAGTTAAATAACTAAATTTTGCTAAATTATGCGTTGTACCCCGAAATTTTCCCTCTCACTTATCAAGAATTTTGCTTACAAGATCTCCTTTGGCTCAAGACTGCACTAGGGTTGATCAGTTTAAGACACCTCCTTAAGCACTGATGACCAAAATTAGGGTTTGAGATTTCACAAGGATTTTTGAACTTCCAGTTCCCCATATGACTTTCATGGATCATTATGGACCCCTAATATTACTCATGTCAAGTTTCAAGCCTTGGATCACACTTTTGCTCAATCAATTGAGCAGTTGACCTGAAAATCAATTGTATTGGGGAAAAAGTCAACTATGGCCAATTTAAAGTCAAACTTCATAATTTTTTATCCACATCAACATTTTAAACTCATATGTATCATTTTATCAATTTTGGACCACAACTCCTCAAGAAATTTGATCAAATCTCCAAAAGGGCAAAATGGTCAAAATTAGGGTTTTAACTGAGAAAGGGCAATTTCTGATTTTGGACCTAGGAAATGATCAATTGGTTTAAGGCATGATCTCAAGAGTCCAATTGCATCATTTTAACCTAATGACATGGCTCAAAACATTGCAAGTCCAATGGATTGACAGATGAATTTTGCAGTCAACTGATCAAAAGTCAACTGTATACTGAAAAGTCAAACTTTAACTTTTTGGTCAAAATAAAATGCCAAAGATCACAATTCATAAAAGCATGTCAAAATATGAAACGTATTCATCAAGAAATAAAAAATTCAAGATTTCATTTTGAAAAGTTAAAATTTCTAAACTTATAAATTTTTCTAAGTGTTGGAAATTTCTTATTTTTTTCATAACTTTAAGCCAATTTTTCACCATGATGCAAGGTGATTAAAGAGAAACTTCCAACATGAAATTTATAGATATCCATGAAATCTACAACTTTTATTCACACAACTTCTTCCAAAAGTGCTTGGATCTCAAGTTATAATTTTAAGAATATGTGGTCATGAAACAAAACACTTAGTGAAATTTTGCCCTAATTTGGTCAGGATTTTAACCCAACTTCATGGCACTTTTTCATATAGTTCCAAGGTGAATCTTCAAAAGCAATTGAAATATGGGTTGTATAGCACATTTCAAGCTTTCCAAAATGTCTAAGAACTCCTTGAGATTATTCTCGAGTAGGGAGAATCAAAGAGATGAAGTTAGGGTTTTATCACTTGAATTACAAGACATTTTATGATGAACAAAATTCAAATTCAAAGTTATGCTGCATAAACTCTACTTTGCAGGCCTAAAACTTGTTAGTCACTCTATAATTAATGGCTTGTACAGCTGTTAGAAGTCTCATTTCAAGCATTCAATGCAAGGTCATGCTTTATATCCATTTTTGGAAGAAAGTGTACATTGCCATTTTGATAAAGTGCTTTCTTTACAAAAAACTTGTTCTTGAGTCTTGCACTTGTTCTCTTCTGATTATACAAGTCCTATAACTTATAAGAAACTTGTTAGACACTTACAATCACTCAGACCATGCTTGTACCTCCCATTGAAACTTAGTTTCTCCCTTTTCTTCAAAATCAAGTAACTTAGCAATTAGCTGAAAACTTGTACTTCTGATTGTCCAAACCACTCCAATCCTTTTGCTTATAGATATACAAACTATTTTCCACAAAATACACTAAGGTTTGACCGCTAAAAACACCAAGAGCTCAGAATCACATCTCATACCTCCATTTTCACATAAGCTGACCAAAAACTTGAAACTCATAACTCCCTTGTGCGTTTTCAAGCCTCTTTGTTCCTAAAGCTTCTAAACATCATTTAGAACTGATCCCATACCCTGTTACAGAACTGTAATGCCATTAACACCATCCTCCATTTTCAAAAACAGAGCTTTGCACTTGGACTTCTCCAGAACTCCTCAGGTACTTTCAGCTCAAGCTAAGCATCCCATTAGCTTCCTGGGAACTTGAGGAAGCTAACCCAATCATTGGAACTTATTGAAAGCTGCTCAAACTTCAAACCCGATACCCTTTTGCAAGGTAAGTTTTCTAACTTTGGAACTTTTCATACAGGCATCATCAATGATTTATTTATGAATGAAACATGTATATATCATTGTCCTAAAGCTAACCATGTCCATAGTTTCCATTAATTTTGCCTGAGCTTAGAGAATTTTAAGATTGAATTTTCTGAGATTTTTAGGGTTCAGAATAGAGCCATTAAAATTCATGTTTATCTTTGAGCGATAGTTTTAATGCTTTAAATTTCTGAAACCGTGAGGAAATTTGCTACAAGTTACATGTTTACAGTTTTCTTTTTTGTTGAGATTTGAACAAGTTACAGAGGTTCTGGTTGGGCGTGAGGTTGAAGATGAAGTTGGCCTCAGAAACGTGTTTGCCTCATGTATTTATTGTTTGATTTATATAAATGTATGTATAGCCACCCTAGTGGTAGAAGTGCGCGCCAGTAACCTTTGGAACCTGGGTTCAAGCCCCAGTGGTACCCTTTTGATTTCTTTCATATTTTTTGCATTTCTGACTTCTTTTTGCAGGCACTGGGCCTCCTTGGGCTTTGTTTGTTTTTGTTTTTATTTGTTAACCCCCCCCCCCCCTGTTTCCTTTTCACACCCCTGGCCCAGTTTTATTTTATTTTTCTTATTTTTCTTATATTTATTTATTTTCTTAAATATTTTCCTAATACTAAAAAATCATAAAAAATATAAAAATAGTAGATTTATATTTTGACATAGTTTATTAATTTTTTCTCACAAAAATTATTTTATTTAATCAATAATTTATTTACTTTACAAATTATCTTTGTAAATTTAATTAAAAAATAGGTTTTAGTTATTTTCTTTTACACCATTTAAGTGTATTATTTTAAAATATAAAATGACCAAAAATATTTTTATAACACCATAAATTTATTTTCAAGACAAAAATACTTTTCTTATAAACTTAATTTCTTTATAATCAATTAATAGATTAGGGTTTTATTAAATTTTCTTTTCTTAGTAATATTAGGTTTACCTTTATTATTTTAATTAATTATCTTATTTTAATTAATTAGGTTTAAACAAATTCCCTTTTTCCTAAAAAATCCAAACAAAAATATCCGTTTACTTTACATTTACATTCTTACATATTTATTCATCTTGTACATTTATTTATTCAATTCTTGTACCAATTCAATATGGTTGTAATAGATTAATTAGGTTTATTTCCTTGCAATCCCCATTTATAATTTGTACACCCCCTCCCACAAGTATTGTAATAGCGTTGCAACTTTAAATTCCACAATTTATCACTTTATATACAAAATGCTAGTAATTAGGGTTCATATGGAAAGACTAAAACCAATCAAATAGAAAACCCTAATCAAAGACAAAATCAAGCATGAAAAACAATATATTTGAACACAAGCACTCCCTAGGGTAAATCCACTTGGTTGCCTTTACAAAATGGTCATATTATGCATATGAGGTATCTTAGCAAAAACAAAGCAAAATATAAGATCATAAGTCCCTCAATGACGCTATCTAAGTTGCCTTTCAAATGATCTTAGCCCTTAAAGAGAATGCTAAGATACCTTGCAACATTGCTAATCATGGTTATACGATGACCCACGCCCGTCCCGTTTACATCCAAAGATAGGGTTACTTACCAAATTAATGGTAAGATAACAATGTCAAAGGAAAAAGGAAATGAACATGGAAGACTTTTGAGTAGGTAGGATGCTCCTAATTACTTTCTCAATTTCAAAACATCTTTTCTATTTTCAAAAACAAACACTTACACTTTCAAAACCTCTTATGAAACTTGAAAACATTTTCAAAAGATCAACATCTTTGTATACATTCTTACGAACGAGAATCATTACAAAGATTGCCTAAACAATGGCCTCTTTACAAAATACTTTTAAAAAAAACCACACAAAAGCACAATTTCAAACAAAAGCAAGTGATCTAGCAAGTAACTAAGAGCCCATGGAAAACCATGGATGAAAAGGGTGCTAGTACCTTCCCTTTTCATAATCTACCCCCCGAACTCAAGAAATAATCTCAAAGGTCTTTCCTGTGCTTTTTCACCTTTCCTTTTGGATAAAAGAAAAGTCAGTGGCGACTCTTGCTAACCGCAATATTTGCAATCAAACGCAAAATACCCAAGTCAGTTCTCCCACCGGATCACAGAACTGGCGACTCTACTGGGGATAGTTATAAAAGTGGGGTTACCTTAAGGCTAGGTCACATTTATTTGCTTTCTTTGTTTGACTTGTATGCTTTACATTATGGTTCTTCGTTTGGGTTTGAATCCTCTACCCGGATTTGGGACACCTTATAGGTAAGTGGAAATACGCTGTGGAAACTATGCAGGGTATACCGACATGGTCTAAGCGATAGCTACATTAGTGTGACATATTTGTGGGTACCGGTAGCCCTTGAGTAGTCAAGGAGAATACGGGGCCGCTGAGTGATGTCATGAAGCACTAACTGGCTTTTAGAACCTTTACTTGACCAACTTGGCCATTAGGACGTAGTGAGATGACCGACTTTGGTGCAATCCGAAGTTGGTAGATACTCGATACTACACTCATTGAGGTTTGGTTCTTTGGGATATTTCGGCCGCCATTAAAGAGGCTTGTGCTGAAACAATGACCAAGGAAACAAACCATTGATATTGAGCTCCTTAAAACCCGGTTACAATTACAAAAGACAGGTTTGAGCCAACTAAACTTCAAGAGGGTACTTACCTACAAACCCCATGCAAGCCTGAACCTAAGGACTTGTCTTCTTTGTGTGTATATGATTATTTGTATATAAGCTTGCTTACTTTGCATACTTGTACATAACATCATGGCATCATACCATAAGCATTTTTAACATTGAACCATAGCATTTCAAGGATCTCAAGGGTTTTTGATGCAGGGTCACGTTGAACCAGACGTCTATCAAGGGGCAAGAGGATTTATTTTCCTCTAACCAAGCACCGTCAAAGATCAAGTACAATAACTTGAGTCAAAGGCTATGACCCACTCGACATGGTGAGCTTAATTCTCGTGGAAGGATATCCACCGATACAAAGTTATCCAATCAAAGTTGTGATTGACTAGTAACATTTACCCCGCGAGATCCTTGAAAACATTTGCATGTCATATACGTCATTGCATAACAGGTAGCCTCCAGTACCGGTCTCTCATATTCTCGCTGTTTATTTCAGCAATGGCTCTCCAACAAGACAACGAAGATTTTCAAACTCAAGAGGCTTAGTTCAAGGAAATGTTCCTTAACCTATCAAAGGGACAGGAAGAATTGGAAGCACTCCTCGCTGGGAATATGACCAAGAAACATCCCGATAATAACAAGGATGACCAGGTTGAATAGCCATAGGTTGAGATGGAAGCAATGAGAATCCAAATGTTAGGCCAGATGGCTCTCATCCAAAACTTAGCTCAAGTACAAGAAGAGCTAAGGACCCTCATCAACAAACTCCGTCAAGACGGATGTAACCAAATGAGACGAACAGCTAGAAGTAGGGGTCAAATCATCATCTAGCCGCCCATAAGACAAGAAGTTGGTTCATGGGAAAATAGACCATTCCGAATTTCCACCACACCACGGGTCCAACAACGGCCTCGTCAACATCAACCAGAAAATCAGCAAAGGAAAAACGAGCCCAAAAGACAATTTACTAACATCAACATGACACTGTCTCAAGCTTTGCAACATATGTTGAGAATGGATCTGATTACACCAATAAGACCTCATCCAAATCCCAAAACTTATGCTCCCAGCTAAAATCCTGATGCCAGGTGTGCTTATCATTCGACAGTCCTGGACATGATACAAACGTTTATTGGGCGCTGAAGTACAAGATTTAAAACTTGATCGACGAAGGAGCGTTGGATTTCACATAAGACGGTCAATTGGAGATTTTTTCTATCACCCCTCAAAGGCTCACCACCTAAAGTGACAAGTCCAGACAAAGAGGCTTCTGTTCATTTGACTTTTCAATTGTAATCTCTTTTGTTGCTCAAAAAATTATCTATTAATGTC
This sequence comes from Vicia faba, assembly GCA_948472305.1. Classification (NCBI taxonomy): domain Eukaryota; kingdom Viridiplantae; phylum Streptophyta; class Magnoliopsida; order Fabales; family Fabaceae; genus Vicia; species Vicia faba. The sequence goes on along the minus strand of OX451738.1, from coordinate 1,555,867,140 downwards.
AAAATTTGTTTCATTAATGCATTGCATATGTTTGTCTTGAATCCATCCATTCATTTTCACTATATTTAAACTATGCTTTTTACTCTCTTTATGGCATTCAACTCTTGTTAAAAGTTACAAGCCTTTAGAGGGAGGATGACGAAAACAATGCCATAAATCTCATACAATATGCTTTTGAACAGACCTTGCTGATGATGTATATGCGTTCTTTCAAATCCTAAACACTAGAGTTATAAGGAAGATAATCTATAGTCAATCCCTTCGAGCCAAAGAAGTAGGAATTTTATTTTTCACACAAAATGAAACCTCAATCGAAACCCGGGGTAGGGTAGTCTCTCAGTTAATTCCAACTACGCGTTCAAATCGCACTCTCATCTCGTAAGTAAAACGAATGACATCAAAACATTCCTCTAAGAGTCAGAAGACGGTGATGGTTCCCTATCACATAGGCAGTCATTGTCCCTAAAAAAAACCCACTAAGTCAAAACCTACGAAGGAGACTTAAGAGAAACTGGGGCATCCCGCTGACCGTAATCTCAAAACAAGAACAATAAGGAAAAAATTAGGGATAATAAATCAAAAGAAAGAGATCACTACAAATCCTCAACAACATGAAAAAAAATGTTTCAAAAATGATTGCCTTCCAACAAACTTAACTCGTCTGAACCATCACTAAAACGTCATTCCAGACTCAATTGGAGTTCAAACGCACAATTAATCGAGTTTAGGACTGAAGAACGTCACGAAGAGCGGGTGGGTACAAATACATTTTGAGCCTTTATCCTTTGCTTCTTAAACCGTGAACCAGGCCACGTTACAACCCTTCAAAAGTCCTAATTGAAGCATGGGTTGGTTCGAAAGCATACTGTTACAAAAGGTATCCTGACTCCTCTAGGGCTTTACTCTAAATCTTGAGTTGAATTTTTCTTACAAAATTTCTTTACTTGCTAAAATGCATTTTCAAAAAATTTTAAGACAAACATAAACTTTGCATTATTTGAATATCACTGTCTACATATGGTTATTTGTTTGACAACAAAGAAATTCACACGACGAATATCCAGTGAACGAAAGCTCTCTCAGTGAACAAAATCACTTTGATTGGAAAGACACTTCCAATGACATATCTCTCATGATCAAGGGGCACGACATGACCTTTGTCCAACACATATGGGACAGTCAAGTTGAGATTCAAAGAATCTCTCAAAGAATTGTTGAAACAAACCAGGGGCAAATCTCCTTATGTATCACTCAAGGGGCAACGTTACGTTGATTAGGGGTTTGAACAAAATCCACTATAAAGATATTGGGTATCACCAATTTGCTCGTCTGTGCCAGTAGTATCATATGGTGTCAGTATCATGTATTCAGATCCCCCCATGACAGTTCTTAGAATATTCTGAGACTTAACCAAAGATCTTGGGTACCACCAGTTTGCTCGTCTGTGCCAGTAGTATCATATGGTGTCAGTATCAGGTCTTCATTTTCCTCCACAACAGTCTTAGAAAATATCTCTAGGAAGTTCAGAGCTACCGGAAATGTAATCAATATCTCAAGCATCGAGGTGCACCAGATTAACTCTGGGGGAAAATAGACTCCCACATAAAGGGTCATGTGCGACCAAGCAAACATTTTCTGGCATCACTACAACACTTGCTACTAGGGGCAGCGACAAGTCTCTCCAAGATCCTTCTCATAGGATGACTCCTAACCAGAGTTTCAATCTCTAAAAACTTCTCACCAGCTGAGTCGACCTCAAGAGCCCTCGAGGATTATCCCCAGAGAAGAAGACACCTCTCTAACGGACCGACCACCAGGTTTATTTCCCCAACAAACTACAGGTCCCCCAGTTTGAGTTTGCCTTTCCGGATACTACAAATCAAAGGACCACAACTCCTCTTCCCCAGTAGACTACTCTACACCAAGTTACTGTAAATCCTGGACTCGACCAGATATCATTTCAACTTTGATTCCCCAAGTAAAGCAATGAACAAATGAGACTCCTGAACTCTTTTTCCCCAAGCAAAAATCAACACTCTCCAACAGGGTTTTCAACATTCCTCAGCAGAGCTCTCCTCAAACAACAAAACAGGAATCCTTGGTGGAAGTTATAGCGATTTTATTTTCCCTAATCCAACAGTGTTATAGTGGCATAGCTTACATGCCCGTACATCGCATCCATGCGTCATAACATTGACAACACGAATGCATACAACATAATCTCATTATACAATGCATTCCATACATCATGACACTGTATATAACCATTATTTTACCTCTTTAGGAAAGATCAATTAGCAGATGGCTATCATCAACAATTTACAAAGGTCAGAGATTGATACCTGAGACAAGCCAAGACAATTATCTACATGCCCAACTGAAGCAATCCAACATGGGTTATTCAGATTCAACTTTCAGATACAGTTCAGATACGCTCCAGATATGGATGCCATCCTGATACTCATTCAGATTCAGCTTTTAGATACAGTTCAGATACGCTCCAGATATAGATGCCATCCTGATACTCATTCAGATTCAACTTTCAGATACAGTTCAGATACGCTCCCGATACGGATGCCATCCTGATAATCATTCAGATTCAGCTTTCAGATACAGTTCAGATACGCTCCAGATACGGATGCCATCCTGATACTCATTCAGATTCAACTTTCAGATACAGTTCAGATACGCTCCAGATACGGATGCCATCCTGATACTCATTTAGATACAGTTCAGAAATGCTCCAGATACAGATGCCATCCTGGTACTCATTCAAATTCAGATTTCAGATACAGTTCAGATACGCTCCAGACACCTATGCCATTCTGATACTCATTTAGATTCAAGCTTTCAGATACAGTTCAGATACGCTCCAGACACGGATGCCATTCTGATACTCATTCAGATTCAATCTTTAGATACAATTCAGATACGCTCTAGACACGGATGCCATTCTGACATTCATTCAGATTCAAGCTTTTAGATACAATTCAGATACGCTCTAGACATGGATGCCATTCTGATACTCATTCAGATTCAGATTTCAGATACAGTTCAGATACGCTCAAGACACATATGCCATTCTGATACTCATTCAGTTTCAAGCTTTCAGATACAGTTCAGGTACGCTCCAGACACGGATGTTATTCTGATATTCATTCAGATTCAGATTTCAGATACAGTTCAGATACGCTCCAGACACGGATGCCATTCGGATACTCATTCAGTTTCAACTTTCAGATACAGTTCAGATATGCTCCAGAAACGGATGCCATCCTGATACTCATTCAGATTCAGTTTTCAGATACAGGTCAGATACGCTCCAGACACGGACGCCATTCTAGTACTCATTCAGTTTCAGCTTACAGATACAGTTCAACAATCATTTCTGGATGGCATTTACAAGACCATCTCCAACAACTTTCCATCATCTCTCAAAATGGTATCTTTAAGCCCATTCCATATATCATCAACCATCAACATCACCGAGTGCAAATTTCTGGGCACTCTAGTATCCAATCATCTTCCACCTTCGAGTCGCGAATGGCAAAACTAGCCAATATAACTCTTCAGAATTAAGAATATTGAACAGGGGAAGCTGTTGTACCCCAAAATTTTCCCTCTCACTCATCAAGATTTTTTCTCACAAGATCTCCTTTGGCTCAAGACTGCACTAGGGTTGATCAGCTCAAGACACCTCCTTAAGCACTGATGACCAAAATTAGGGTTTGAGATTGCACAAGGATTTTTGAACTTCCAATTCCCCATATGACTTTCATGTATCATTATGGACTTCCAAGATTACTCATGTCAAGTTTCAAGCCTTGGATCACACTTTTGCTCAGTCAATTGAGCAATTGACCTAAAAATCAACTGTATTGGGGAAAAAGTCAACTATGGCCAATTTACCGTCAAACTTTATAATTTTTGATCCACATAAACATTTTAAAATCATATGTATCATTTGATCAAGTTTGGACCACAACTCCTCAAGAAATTTGATCAAATCTCCAAAAGGGCAAAATGGTCAAAATTAGGGTTTTGACCGAGAAAGGGTAATTTCTGATTTTGGACCTAGAAAATGATCAATTGGTTTAAGTCATGATCTCAAGACTCCAATTGCATCATTTTGAACTAATTATATGGCTCAAAACATTGCAAGTCCAATGGATTGACAGATGAATTTTGCAGTCAATTGATCAAAAGTCAACTGTATACTGAAAAGTCAAACTTTGACTTTTTGGTCAAAATCAAATGCCAAAGATCACAATTCATCAAAGCAAGTCAAAATATGAAACTTATTCCTCAAGAAATCAAAAATTCAAGATTTCATTTTGAAAAGTTAAAATTTCTAAATCTGGAAATTTTTCTAAGTGTTGGAAATTTCTTATTTTTTTCATAACTTTAAACCAATTTTTCACCATGATGCAAGGTGATTAAAGAGAAACTTACAACATGAAATTTGTAGATCTCCATGAAATCTACAACTTTTCTTCACACAACTTCTTCAAAAAGTGGTTGGATCTCAAGTTATAATTTTAAGAACATGTGGTCATGAAAAAAAACACTTAGTGAAAATTTTCCCTAATTTGGTCAGGATTTTGACCCAACTTCATGGAACTTTTTGATATAGTTCCAAGGGGAATATTCAAAAGCAATTCAAAGATGGGTTGTAGAGCACACTGCAAGCTTTCCAAAATGTAAAAGAACTCCTTGAGATCATTCTTGAGTAGGGAGAATCGAAGAGATGAAATTAGGGTTTTATAACTTAAATTACAAGGCATTTTATGATGAACAAAATTCAAATTCAAAGTTATGCTGCATAAAATATACTTTGCAGGCCTCAAAATTGTTAGGAACTCCATAATTAATGGCTTGCACAGCTGTTAGAGGTCTCATTTCAAGCATTCAATGCAAGGGCATGCTTTATATCCATTTTTAGAAGAAAGTGTATATTGCCATTTTGATAAAGTGCTTTTTTTTTACACAAAACTTGTTCTTGAGCCTTGCACTTGTTCTCTTCTGATCATACAAGTCCTATAACTCATAAGAAACTTGTTAGACACTTCCAATAACTCATACCATGCTTGTACCTTACATTGAAACATGGTTTCCCACTTTTCTTCAAAATCAAGTAACCTAGCAATTAGCTGAAAACTTGTACTTCTGATTGTCCAAACCACTCCAATCCTTTTGCTTATAGATATACAAACTATTTTCCATAAAATACACGAAGGCTTGACCCCTAAAAACACCAAGAGCTCAGAATCACATCTCATACCTCCATTTTCACATAAACTGACCAAAAACTTGAAACTCATAACTCCCTCCTGTGTTTTCAAGCCTCTTTGTTCCTAAAGCTTCTAAACATCATTTAGAACTGATCCCACACCCTGTTACAGAACTGTAATGCCATTAACACCATCCTCCATTTTCAAAAACAGAGCTTTGCACTTGGACTTCTCCAGAACTCCTCAGGTATTTTCAGCTCAAGCTAAGCATCCCATTAGCTTCCTGGGAACTTGAGGAAGCTAACTCAACCATTAGAACTCATTGAAAGCTGCTCAAACTTCAAACCCGATACCCTCTTGCAAGGTAAGTTTTCTAACTTTGGAACTTTTCATACAGGCATCATCAATGATTTATTTGTGAATGAAACATGTAGATATCATTGCCCTAAAGCTAACCATGTCCATAGTTTCCATTAATTTTGCCTGAGCTTAGAGAATTTTAAGATTGAATTTTCTGAGATTTTTAGGGTTCAGAATAGGGCCATTGAAATTCATGTTTATCTTTGAGCTATAATTTTAATGCTTTACATTAATGAAACCGTGAGGAAATTTGCTACAAGTTTCATGTTTACAGTTTTCATTTTTGTTGAGATTTGAACAAGTTACAGAGGTTCTGCCTAGGCGTGAGGTTGAAGATGAAGTTGGCCTCAGGAACGTGTTTGCCTCATGTATTTATTGTTTGATTTATATAAATGGATGTATAGCCATCCTAGTGGTAGAAGTGTGTGCCTGTAACCTTTGGGACCTGGGTTCGAGCCCTAGTGGTACCCTTTTGATTTTTTTCATATTTTTTTGCATTTCTGACTTCTTTTTGCAGGCGTTGGGCCTCATTGGGCTTTGTTTGTTTTTGTTTTTACTTGTTAACCCCTCTGTTTCCTTTTCACACCCCTGACCCAGTTTTATTTTCTTTTTCTTATTTTTCTTATATTTATTTATTTTCTTAAATATTTTCCTAATACTAAAAAATCATAAAAAATATAAAAATAGTAGATTTATATTTTGACATAGTTTATTTATTTTTTCTCACAAAAATTATTTTATTTAATCAATACTTTATTTACTTTACTAATTATCTTTGTAAATTTAATTAAAAAATAGGTTTTAGTTATTTTCTTTTACACCATTTAAGTGTATTATTTTAAAATATAAAAAGACCAAAAATATTTTTATAACACTATAAATTTATTTTCAAGACAAAAATACCAAAAATACTTTTCTTATAAACTTAATTTCTTTTTAATCAATTAATAGATTAAGGTTTTATTTAATTTTCTTTTCTTAGTAAAATTAGGTTTACCTTTATTATTTTAATTAATTATTTTATTTTAATTAATTAGGTTAAAACAAATTCCCTTTTTCCTAAAAAATCCAAACAAAAATATCCATTTACTTTACATTTACATTCTTACAAATTTATTCATCTTGTACATTTATTTATTCAATTCTTGTACCAATTCAATATGGTTGTAATAGATTAATTAGGTTTATTTACTTGCAATCCCCATTTATAATTTGTACACCCCCTCCCACTAGTATTGTAATAGCGTAGCAACTTTAAATTCCGCAATTTATCGCTTTATATACAAAATGCTAGTAATTAGGGTTTGTATGGAAAGACTAAAACCAATCAAATAGAAAACCCTAATCAAAGACAAAATCAAGCATGAAAAATAATACATTTGCACACAAGCACCCCTAGGGTAAATCCACTTGGTTGCCTTTATAAAATGGCCATATTATGCATATGAGGTATCTTAGCAAAAACAAAGCAAAATATAAGATCATAAGTCCCTCGATGACGCTATCTATGTTGCCTTTCAAATGATTTTAGCCCCTAAAGAGAATGATAAGATACCTTGCAACATTGCTAATCATGGTTATACGATGACCCACGCCCGTCCCGTTTACATCCAAAGATAGGGTTACTTACCAAATCAATGGTAAGATAACAATGTCAAAGGAAAAAGGAAATGAATATGAAAGACTTTTTAGTAGGTAGGATGCTCCTAATTACTTGCTCAATTTCAAAGCATCCTTGCTATTTTCAAAAACAAACGCTTACACTTTCAAAACCTCTTATAAAACTTGAAAATATTTTCAAAAGATCAACATCTTTGTATGCATTCTTACGAACGAGGATCATTGCAAAGATTGCCTAAACAATGTCCTCTTTACAAAACACTTTCAAAAAACCTACACAAAAGCACAATTTCAAACAAAAGCAAGTGATCTAGCAAGTAACTAAGATCCCATGGAAAACCATGGATGAAAAGGGTGCTAGTACCTTCCCTTTTCATAATCTACCCCCCAAACTTAAGAAATAATCTCAAAGGTCTTTCTTGTGCTTTTTAACCTTTCCTTTTGGATAAATGAAAAGTCGGTGGAGACTCTTGCTAACCACAACATTTACGATTAAATGCAAAACACCCAAGTCAGTTCTCCCACCGTATCACACTATGATTTCAATGTAAGACCGATCTGACGATGTAAGGCATTATTTAAAATCCTAAACAGTGGATAAATAAGGGATTTAACCCGTAGTTATCCCCCTCAAGCCAGGAGTTGGAGTTTTATTCTATGTTCTAAGATAAAAAAACCTTTAATTTAAACCAGGGCAAGGTAGATTTCGATTAATTCAATGGTGCATTCAAATCATGTTTATTCTTTGGCAAAGATTTGACTTGAACCTCAATACTAATATCCTTAAATGATAAGATATCATTTCTGACCAACTTTTGAGCCTCAATCTTCAAAGCAAAGCAACCCTCTAAGTCATGCTTAGGGGCACCTTGATGAAAGGCATAAGTCAAATCAGCTTTGTAGTATCAATGCATCTTCTCAGGAACCTTCGGTGGAGGTCGGGTCTGAAACAAATTCCTTTGCATCAGGATAGGGAACAACTCTGTATAGGTAATTGGAATTGGATCAAATTGAGTTTTCCTCTGATTAGGAACTTGCTGATTCTGTTGATGAATAGGAGAAACATGATGATTCTGACGATGATTATTTCTTCCTCTGGTTCTCTTCTTGGAAAAGTTATTATCAAACTTCTTCACACCATTAGCTGAGCTACCATCTTCATATAAACATCCCTTTCGGACATCTTCTTCTAGACGCACTCCCACATTCACCTTGTCAGGAAAGTCATTAGGTGCATTAACCATCACCTTCTCATGAAAGAATGATTTTAGAGTTTCAGTGAAGACTTTCATCATTGCTTCTTCCCTCCTAGAAGGATTGACTTGGGCGGCAACCAAAATTTCAACCAAACCAGTTAAGTGCTCCATACAAGCTTTCAAAGTGATCATCTCTCTGTGGAGTTCAAAAACCTCTTGCTTGATATTTTCCATTGTTCTCCTAAAGCGAGTATTGTACTGGTTAGACCAAAGGAAAAATAGGACTTGAAAATGACCTTTTAAAGTGAAACAAAAAATGTAGAATGATGCATGATATGTAAATGTGAAAGAGAGTTTTTATTTGATCCTCAAGATCTGTAAACATCAAAGTATAAAGATAGAAGATGAATTTTAAATTGGACCAAAACATTGGTCAAGTTATCATCAAGATCAATCATCCATTTTGGTGGATTAGGGTTTCCACCCCATCAACACCCAAGATCCATTGAGCTTGACGAAACTTGTGATGTTTACAAAGAATGACTTCCAAATTCCTTGAAAATCAAGTGAAAAGGGGTTTCATGGATGCATGAAGGCATGGCTATGCAACAACCACAAGCAACGTCACAAGCAAAGTCGAAAGGTTCAACGTCACGGGCATGGAGTCAAAGGTAAGAACCACCCACAAGGTATGTACTAAAGGTTTAATCACACCTGTAAAACAAGGTTCTAAAAGTTCCCAAAGTCTACATTCCTCCTTCGGATATTACCAACGTCGCAATTAATCGGTAATTAACAATATTCTCAAAAGAAACTAGTATGAGTGCAGCATCGCGTGACAACTACTTCCGGATTACTATGTTATAGTCTCCGCACTACACCTAAGAGGCCAAGATGGGTTAGGGCTCTACGGTTCTCAGCTTCTCTGGCTCCCAGGTAGAAAGCAATAATGTCTTCCCGATTACTCGATAAACAAATACTACATTCAAAGGGGCTTCCACTGAGTGGGGGATTTCATGCCTCCTTCTTCGGGATTACTCCCTCAAAGTTAACATGACTACACCGCCCGTCCTATTCCTAAGTGTAACTTAGTCCAGGTATATGACTTATCCTTTGTGAATATCATCAACACCCAAATAATCACAATATATCACATATAGTCAAACAAACAAGTAATAATAACAAAAAACAGATATTACAAATTATGCTTAACCCACTTAGGGATGGACCAGCAAGAGATCAATCTATTCCCTAGCAGAGTCGCCAATTATGTAGTGGTGAAAATCGGAGATCAAGATATTAATTACCTTGACTCACAAAAGCAATAGTCGCCATCACGCTTTATCATTTCCAATGGAAAAGGGAAAAGAGCGAAATAAAACCCTAAAATATGCAATGTAAAATAATACTTAAAAGTAATGAAAATACAATGCGTTTTTTAAAAGAGATCTAGAGTTCGGGGGTTGGTTATGCAATGGGAAGGTAATAGCACCCAATGCATCTATAGTATCATATAGGAACCTTTTGAAATATCTATTTATTAAAATTGTTTGTTTGATTAAAATGATTTGTTTGGCTAAAATGGGTGTGGACGAGATTTTAAAGATACGACAACCTAGTGTCGAAGTTTTGACTTAAAAGGTGTGAGTTTAAAATGGAGTCTTTTAGGAAAATTATCTTAGGTTTAGCAAAATAGTAAACAAACAAAAGATGAATGAGGGTATTCGCACGATTGAATGAGATGTGTTTGATGACGTGAAGTCAACAAAGCTAAAACATTTCTCTTGGATTAGACACAAACAAAGAGAAAATAAGAGGAACATCACAATATAAATAATCGAGAATTCGTAAGAAAATAAATCTAACGCAACAGATTAATGATCAAAAGGCACCGAGAAATTAAAATGACAAATATATTTAATTACACACAAAAGAGAATGGAACCAATTATTAAAATTCCAAAATCACTTACTCAAATAATTCTAAACTAATTACAAATTCTAAGGTTATAAAATAATTCTAAAATTACTAAATTAGATCTAAACTAAATTAAAATTCAAAGGTTTTTAAATTAAATCTAAAACAAATAAAAATCTCAAAATTACTAAACTAAATTTAAATCAAATAAAAATCCTAAAGTTATTAAATTAAATCTAAATCAAATGAAAATTCTAAAATTATCAAATTAAATCAAAATCAAGTTAAACCTAAATCAAGTTAAACCTAAATCAAATAAAATTATGAAGTTATTAATTTAAATCCTAATTTAATTTTAAGGGTACTGATATAAATCTAAATTAAATTAATTATAAACTAAAGATTAAAATTCTAAGACTGAAATAAAGTTAACAAAATATGTCTAAACTAATTAGAAGTTTTAGAATTATAAAATGAATCTAAAGTAATTAAAATTTCTAAAAAAAACTACTAATTAAGTCTAAAACCAATCTAACTAATTAAAATTATCTAATTAACTAAAACATAGCTATTTGATTAAATCTAAAAAAAACTAACTTAACTAGAAAGACTATTAATTTAAAATTAAACTAAGTTATTTAATAAAAGAAGGTGTAAGACAGGGAATTGGGGGTGCAGGTATAATTTTCAGATGTGCTAAGATGGTAAACAGCAGACCCAATATTATAAAATGAGATTTAAAATAAAAAAAAGCTTTTAAAAAAATTAAAAAATAAAATAAAATTAATTGGGCCGGACCGGGTCAGGGGAGGTCCGGACCCAGTTTACTCTTGAGAGGCTAACAATTGTTCAACCCTAACATCAGAAAACAGAATCACGCCTCTCCCTCCTTCATCATCCGCCTCAACTCAAACTTCCTCTTCTCATTTAACACTGCGATTTTTCTCCTCTGGCAACCAACTTCATCGTCTCAACACCTTAACCACTGCTCCGTCTTAATCTTCTACTTCTTCTTGTATGTCTTCTTTTTATGTGATTATCTTGTTTGGAAGAAGAGAAATAACCTGAGTGATACCATTGTCCAAAAGCTGATGTGGGTTTGGAATTGGTGAAAATGGGAAGGGGTGACGAACTGTCGATATTAGGAAACGTAGCCACAGAGAGTGAGCGAAGAGATGAAGGGTCTTTGAAGAGAGATAATGTTAGTTATGATTCGCGGGTTTAACGCTTGCAGGCACCTCCGAGTAGTGGTATGCATGGTCAATAAACCAAACCTGTCTTTCAGCCTGAAGATCAATTTCAATATCTCCTTGTAAACCCTTCAATATTAAGTTTACCGCAAAGACATTCAAATTGTGGATCACGTGCAACGGTTTATGAAGACTGATGAAGACTCCGGCAACATTGAGATCGGAATGTGACTCCGAATTTTTAGGCCATTAAGGCAGAGTTGTGAACTGAGGGAACTGCTAGTTAGTTTTAGGGTTTTGGAAGAAGCGAGTGTATTGAATACAGGGACGATGAAGATGAAGTAACAGGTTGAGGATGAAGAGGTAAACATTTTCAATTTTTCCGTTTCACTTCAATTTCCAATTTGAATATTACAGAGTTGCTATTAACGTGTCTACTGATGTGATTCTTAGGGATTATATTTACCAGATGCAAAACAATAACAAATAGAGATAAATGGTATAGTTTAACCGACATGAAAAGAAACTTCAAACCAGGTATATTCCTTCTGAAATCGGTAGGCTTCTTGTTGTCCTGCTGCAACTTCGTTATTGCTGGCGTTAATGTTGTGTTCTTTGTTTGAAATTGTTCCTCTGTATGGAACAAAACACGTGCTGCCAATGAGACGATTTTCTGCCGCAGATTGGATCTTGAGAGGTTTAGTTTTTCTTTGTCTTGAGATAGAGTTTGAATGAGAACTTATGTTAGTTCTTGTGTGGGAGTGTGAAGATTGAAGAATATAAGTAAAGTGATATTTTTTCTCCTGCTCCCGATAAGTTGGTGGTTCCCCCCCTTGAAAGGTAGAGAGTGGTCTGATTTATATCAGTTGAGAGGAGATTAGAGGGAATTTTTTTTGGAGGGAAATATTTGAGCAAATTAAACTTCTCTGGCATGCTGGTTCTTTTACTTTTTGATGCAAGATTTTTGTTTCTTATTTGGTGCAAATCCTGTGCAATTTCGGATGTATATGTACAGGGAAACAACATGTTTTTGGACTGATTTTTCTGTGGTGTATTATGCAGATTTTTTGGACAGCAGACAAAAGACAGTTTTTGGGTTGTTTTCGGCATATTGCAGCAGCCGAATTATCATGGAAAGGTCCCTTTCTACTTTGCATTTTTCTGATTTTCTCATGTAACAATACATGTATATGCCCTTTCTTTTTCTTTTGAAATATTGGACTGATTTTGCTTCCATATGTTTTGTTGTTTTAGTGGACAATTTTGGGGTGAAAGTTAGAGCAAGGTTTGTGGATAATTCTATGGCATGATTTGGAAGAATCAATCAAGTTTGAAGATCACGATAAGTTTAGAACTTTTAGAGTTTAGGAAATGCTTGTAATGATGTATGAAACTTTAAGCACTCTACAACTGAAGTGTTCTGGTTATGAATTGAATCTTTTGTACCTTAGAATGTCTTGAATGAATTTCTTAAGTTTCCTTGTAACTTGAAATTTAAGCTCTAGGAAACTTGTAATTCTTGAATGGAAATGATGGCCTTAAAATAAAATGTGTGAGCACTTTTAATTATCTTGACAAAAAATTGAATCGTTTAGCTTTGACTTGAATTTAACGATATTTCATGGGTGAATCTTCAATTCATGGTAATTCGCAATACAATCCAATGGCGCTTGAAAGAACAATAATTCCTTGAGAAATCCACTTTCATTCAATAATCACCAAATGCTCAGACACAAGTGATTTGAATTGCGAATAATAAGGAGATCAATGAATTTCCAAACTCCAACTCTTATTTTCATGAATAATCTCTAGGTAAGAATCAAGTATCTTGAGAAAATAGTTATGACATGAGTTTGACCTAGGAGTTAAGAACATTATAAGTCAAGAAATGACCCATAACGATTCAATGGCTTTTATGATCTTTTATGCATAATTAACTCTCGATCCTTGAAGAGAACTGATAGACGACATTACTCATGACAATGTGAAAAAAGAATCGCCTTAAAATGTCGAGAATCAAAGAAATTATGATCCTTGGAAGTTGGGCTAAACGGTTTTGAGATTAGGTCAAATTCCACAGAATGACCTCTAAAGTATTCGTACTTTTGATGATCCTCAGCATATAATCAGACCTCGACTAGTCAAGAGGAGTTGGAGATGATGTTAAGGAGAGCTATACGCAAAAATAAGCATTCAAAAATATTGAATAATGAAGAAGTTATGATCGTTTGAACTTGAATGTGCAAGCGTTGACTTCTGGTCAAAGTGCTTTGAATTGACTTGCAAACTTGATCTTTCTTCGCATTCCAAAGCATCTTGATGCACATGTGAACCAGTGATGATGAAATCTTGTTTGTGCTCTGAGAAAGTTGTGGAGAAGCTTGAGACCACTTTTCGAACAAGGTGTGGAAATAAACACATGATTCCCCTTATGAATCAGTCTTCACGAATCAATGATCAACTGTGCTTCTGGCTTGGGAGATTCTGAACCCTAATTGAGGCGTGACGCCTGATGCTCTTGATTCAGATCTATTTCCTACAAATGAAATCAAAGAAACGAAAAACACACATGCTTCATTAGAAGTTAGTGATACATAGGCTACGAATGTTCAAAATACTTGACAATTTCTGCATAGTCAATGCTTGAAGGTGAGAGGTTAAAACCGACCGTATTTCGTGACCTTGACTTCTGTATAAAAATGAAAAAAAATAAAAATGGGATCTTAGGTCAAAAATTGGGGTATGACACACTTCGCTTCTTCGAATCTCCATCTCTAATCATCCATTTCTATTCCATGAAAATTTCAATTTCAAAACTTGCATGTGCATCAAGCGGAATTAATTTTCAAAATGTACAATTTTATCTACGAATCAATACTTAGCATCAAGGAGATCTCAAAATTTGTTTAATTAGAAGCGATCCTTTCTAGAAATCTCTTGACTAGGGGAAAAGCATCTAAAGAAGAACCCTATATCCTAAGCAAGACTAATGATCGTAGAGATTTATCACATGAAGATCCTATTGACTAGGGGAAATCGTTCTAAGGTACAATCAACTTGGATCGCATTACAAATCGCTGTTCATTCAGGGGCATAACTTTCAAAGATTAAAATCCTAGGAGAATTCCTTAATCAAGACCATATCACGACATAATGGTATCCATGTTCATCCTCAAGCCATTCCTCCAAAATCTTAGAATCAGGGGGTAACCTTTCAATACTCAAACATTATGGAAGTTCACACCAAGTTCATCTTACAACACGTAAGGTCCAAGGTTTCCTTTCAAGCAATTCCAAGTACAAACTTTTCAAAGGTTCAAATCTTGGGAAAATCCATGTCGAATTCATATCACACCATGGTGAGGTCCAAGTTCTTTATGAGGGTACTTCCTCCAGATCCTAGAGGTTGGGGGCATATCTTTCAAAATTTGAATGTTGGGGAAAACCATTGCGAGGCTCGATCAAAAAGAGTTGATTCAAAAAATAAATCATCAAGGGAAAATAATACAAGAGTACCTCCTCCAAATTCTGGAGATTTAGGGAATACCTTTCAAGAAGTACAAATGTTGGGGCATACAGCTACAAGGCTCATTCAGAAGAAATTGGTTCAAAAAATAGCCCATCAATGGCAAACCATCCAAGAGCCCATTAGTCAAAGGCATAATGTTTCAGAATGCAAAATAGTGGGGTCACTCATATTATGATCAAACTATTTCCAAGCTCATATCAAGGAGAATCTCTTTCCTTACCTGACATATTGGGGAAAGACCCTCCACAAAGGGGCGAGCTCTCTACGTACTTTCGTGATCCCTCAGTGGATCCTTCTCCTACACCAGCAATCTTCGAATTCAAAACAAGCATCAGGAAATCATGTTAGCATAACACTCTACCACCTACGACCCATCACAAGGGCATCCATCAAAAGCATATGACTTTGCATAATACATTCACTAGGTCGCTTCAATGTAGAATCAAATTATGCATATCATTTCATCCATCTAATGAATTCCGACAGCATGGATCTTATAGATAAAAATCTCAATCTCATTTGACGCTTACCCTTAAGACCAATATCACTTGGTGTTTACCCTGCAAGCGCAATCATTCATTGGCATTTCAAAATTTCGACGTCCATTGATACGTGTCAAAACACTCATTACATGCATTGGTGAAATCATTACATACTGCACATTAACACTTGCATCTACATGCATAAATTCCATATCAAGTACAAATATAATTCAATATCGACAAACAAAAGGTATTGGGGAGTCATGAAATTCAGAGACCCAATGGTCTAAAAGAAGGCGACATCTCAGAATAACATTATGCGCATATACAAAATCGTAAGCACTCTCATTTATCAATTGGCATAAGCATTATCATCAAGCATATCCGAGCATATTCATTGGTTAACCTATCATTTTCATCAAAGTCTTGGTTGAGAATGGACACAACTGACGTCATCATCAAACTCCAGTTTCAAACCTATGTTATTTATTCCCTAGGTAGCGATAAATGTGCAAATTCTACAATATAGCCTGCTACGTTAGTCTCCAAGCTTTAACATCTATTTTCCAGATTTATTCGATAGTGTTCACTTAGTTCCTTGACATAAATAAATTTTATACACACACCATCTACTCCATAGGTTATAGTAGACACGCAAAAACCGTAATCGTTCACGTTAATCCCCGAGCAGTGATACGTTATAATCTTCAGTATTATCCAATTAATCCTTTTGCAATGATAAGGTCGACCTCACATTATCCATCCTCTAGGTAGTAATAGATAAAGCGAAATCCACGATATAACTTGTTATGTTAGTCTCCAAGCTTTAGCAAGTTAATTCTCCAAACACTCGACAACATACTGTCATTAGTACAAAGACGTGAGCAACCTCACGCGTTTCAATTGGCAAAAGACGTGAGCATCCTCACGCATTTGTATCAACATAATCATAAGCAGCCTTACAAGGTGCGAGTGGAATCACATACCCAGTCCTCATCCAAATACGCACCATGTGGCTCCTTGAGAGCCATGGGATCTGGTGACCAGTTTTTGGTCACCATGCGCTCACTTCCTCCTTCGATCCTAGTCAATGTTTCATCTTAGTCATTCGTTTGTCCTACTTTCAATCAAATGCCCCAGAGTTAACTCTTGAGGGCCCTTTGATTAGAATCAAGTGTCCCTAATCATTCTACCACATCGTTAACCCATGTTTCTTTCCAGTTCTCATTGGATAGCCAGTTCTTATCAAACAATTAAATAAAACCCAGTTCTTGTCTGATAGCCTATATTGACAACCACAACTCAAAAAACATGGACATTGGAATTTATCAATCATCGCACCATTTCATAACCCTATCATGATTATACCAAGCATACATAACATGCACCATACATACATCAAGCATTATCATATCAAACATGCATACATGCATCACATTCAATCATAAATGCCCATGAAAACTGCGGAAAATCTCAAGGCATGCTTACTTGCTAAGACGCACTCAATTTTAAATATGAGCTCAACACTATCCATTCTTTTTATTATCATTATAGCTACCTTAGTTGAATACATGCATAATTATCATAGGTACTTTTATAAAAATTTCACTAGGCAGCTTACCTACGATTCATATCCAAATCCTAGTCATAACCAGTCTCCGTGCATTATACTTTCAATTATCAAATTCAAACTTTTCAAAAATTCAAAAAAATATATTCAACTTCATTTGGTTATGAAGCCTTGGTTGAGAACAGACACAACTGGCATCTTCATTGAAACTTCGGTTTTAATGTTCAAACCTAGCATTCTTCATGCTAATCAATTCCTTGGTTGAGAATAGACACAACCGATAAAATATGATCTTATCTTTGGTTTAGTTATTTGAGATTCGATGAACCAAACACTCTTTAAATATCTATCCTCTAGGTTGTGGTAGATATGTGAATTTTCAGAATTACGTTATTTATCCTCTAGGCCATGATAAGTATGTAAGACTACCCCTGTGTTGTTTATCCTCTAGGTCATGATAAACGCACAAACTTTTCAATCATATATCCCCTAGGTTGTGGTAGGTGTGTGAATTTTTGGGTTCATATTATTCATTCCCTAGGTTGTAATGAATACGTGAATCTATCTTCGTGCCGTTTATCCTCTAGGTCGTGGTAAATGCACAAATTCTTCAAATATTTATCCCCTAGATTGTGATAGGTATGCGATTTTTCAGAATTATACTATTTATCCCTTAGGTCATGATGAATACATAAACCTATCCCTATGTCACTTATCCTCTAGGTAGTGGTAAGTACACAGGTACATCCTCGTACTGTTTACTCTCTAGGTTTTAGTAAACATAACAAAATCTGCATAATCCATTGCGCCAGTCTCCATGCGGTAATGTATTATCAAACTCTATTTTATTCGTCCCCTAGGTTGTGATAAATAGACAAAATTTGCACTATAAACTTACTGTATTAGTCTCAAAGTGTTAGTAAGTCAACCTTCAAACTTTTATTATTTACCTCCTAGATTATGGTAAATATTCGAAAATCTACGATCTCTTTTAGATTTTGATGAGTTATCCACGTCGTCATATCTAAGCCAAATCAAAGCTTTTCTCTCTAACTCTGGTAGGATGATACATCATCCTCTTTGCCTATTTTTCCGTACTCTTGGGAACGTTGTACAATGAATCCTTGTAATCTTTGGTCCAAATTTTAGGGTCTTCTGTTACTTAATAACCCTCCGATCCAAATATGTGAAACTTCATATACTCGCACGCTTCAATCGAGAGTAATTAAATAGGGGCAGATATCATATCCCAAATTTGTCCGCTCCATTTTAAAAATATTCAAATTACTTTTAAACTTGGTTTCATAATTTTGTTGGGTATTAATAACATTTGGTTTAACAATAATTTATTTTGCTTATTTAAAATATATAATAATTTACTTTAAATTATTTGTATTTTTAAAATAGCAAAATATTTTTCCACCTTCATATGCTTCTATATGCATTTTTATCTCGAATAGAATGGTATAGCACAGTTGGTAAGGGAGTAAGGCTTGCAAGTAAGTAGAAGGTCTGGGGTTTAAGTCTCGGTACACTAATTTTTTATATTTATTTTCTTTTGTGTGTTTTTTCAATAAAAAGGATAAAAAAAGTCATTTTTTAATTATTTTATTATTATATTCATTTTCTATTTTAAGGGTATTTTAATTTTTTTTTTAAATTTTTTTTAAATCTTTGATTTTATACATTTAATAGTCATGTTGTTAAAAATAATTGAAATCTTTCAAAATCATTTTTTATTAATCAACAAATCAATCACAATATTGAGAAAAATCATAAAAGTGTCTAGGTTCATAATCTTGTCCTCCAAGTTTCAATCAAATCTCAATTGGTATAAATCTTCCCCAAAAAATTACTTTTTTTATTATTAGATTATTATTTTCATATTTTTAATTAATAAACTTTCAAAAATAGTTTATTTTCTTCACTTTTTTTCAATTTTAAATTCAAAAATTACCAAAAAATCATATAAAATATAAAAACAACAAAATCACATGATTTGTCACTTTTTGATTAGTCATATGTTGACAAAACTGATTTCTCATTGGTCAGAGTTTGTAGACTTGCTGACTAAGATAAAATCATAAATTTTGGACTTTTCTTGATGTAGACTATTTCCTTTTTGGGATGTCTTTAGCCTAATTTCAAATCTATAAATATGGATTTCTTCACCATAATTTTTCATCAACAATTACATCAACAATTTTCTATCTTTCTCTCACAAACATTCTTTCTATGTAACTCTCTTGATTAATTTTAGGGTTTTGAACTGAACACCTAAAATTTTTCCATCAACAATCATTTGGAGGATCAACAACTATTTGGATAATCAATAATCATTTGCAGATCAATAACTCACTAGAGTTCTCTTAAAAGTTATTGATCTCCACATCAAAGAACAACAACTAGACCCTAAGTTCTCCATTCTATCATCAATCTGAAAAAAGAGGAATTTTGTACCGAAGGAAAAAAGGAAAATCTTGCACCGAAGGAGAAAGGAGAAAAACACAATAAAATGGAAAAGAAGGATGGAGGGAGCAGCTTAATTTGATTATGGTATTTCTGGTTGGTATTTTTTTATATCTTTAAGCATGTGTATGAATATTTTATTTGATGTAGATTGGAATTTATTCTTGTTTGAGTTTTGATTTGATTGTTTGATTGATATTTATTTTGTTTATAATTTATGATATTGGTTTTTTATTATTATTACTTTCACTTTTTTTTTATAAAAAAAAACCTTTTCTCTAATCTTAAAGACATTTTTTTAACCTTAAGCTATTTTATTATTATTATTATTATAGAAAAACTCTTTTTTTATAAACCTAAAAATTGTTTTTTCTAACTTTAACTTTTCTTCTTATTATTAGTATTGAAAAAAAAGAACTTTTTTAATCTTAACTTTTATTCAATATTAAAAATATAAAAAAACAATAGAAAACTACAAAAATCTAAAAAATGACCTTAGTTTCTTTTGAATAACAAAATACACTCCAGATTTAACTTTTACACCCCTCATTTAATTTATTTATTTATTTATTTATTTATTTATTTATTTGTATTTTCTTGTTTTAATTGATCTTATTTTGTTATTTTTATATCATATCTTTTTTGTATTTTTGCATTAAATAATTTTTGCATTATTATTAAATAATTATTAGATTTTTTTATTAAAAATATTTAACATATTTTTTAATAAATTATAAAATATTTATTTATTAATCAAACTGTTTTTAAAACACTAACCCTATTTTTCTAATTGCATTAAATCTTTTTCTCATTCAAATTTATTTTTTACATATTGCACAATATATTCTAAAATAGTTAACCAATCAAATACTAACCTTTTTTACTAACTTAATTCAAATTCAAGATATTTTCAAGATGGATTTTGAATCTATTTTATATTAACTGTGAATTGCGTCTACGATTCCGCTATTTTCAACTCAGACTTGGTTCAAGAATTAATTCAAAATATTTCCCCAGTCCGTAAAAAAATAACAAACACTGCGAACTATGAATTGTGACTCTGATTCCTCATAAGAGGATACGTAGGCATACGACTTAAAAATCGTGGCAAGTTCCCCTAACTAAAAAATTAAAACCCTATTCCTAATCCTTAAACCTAAACCCTAGTATCCTTGTGAACAACGTAGATGAAGGGTGCCTAAACTCTTCGTCTAAAGTGAGTCAAGAACTTTGAATCTCTGTATCAATAATTAGGGTTATTCTGTTATATTCCCGTCTTAGGATAAAAATTAATGGCGACGAATCTCAATTTCAAACCGGTTACAAAAACCACAAGACAACAATAATAAACACTTTATTATTATTATTATTATTAATTTAGATTCTGTTAATTAATAAAATCAAATTAGATTTGGCGATTTACCATACTATGCAAAATTTTAATAAACAATTCATTTGAAATCGTCGTCGTTTTTCGCATAACTCTTGTGCTATTACAAACCTAATCCGCATAACTCTCTGACATCACAAACCTTATGCCATCATGAACCCTAATGCAAATAATTTCATATCATCAAACAAAACTCGACTGATAATTCTGTATGATCGATCACTATGCCATTGCTTCACCATACTAACATCGGATTCTGAAGCGAATGAACAATTATCTTTCAAAAGAATAACAATCATTATATGATTGAATGTAAGAAATTGAAACAGTATATCCAATATACCATCTTTTTGCCAATATTATTTATATCATATATAAAGTTAATCGATCATATTAGTGTAACTTATGGACTACCGATGTGTCACTGCTACATCATACTAGTGTCGGATTCCGAAGCATAGTCAACATCGATTCGCCCATATCGTACACACCATGACGCCAAAGT
Source organism: Vicia faba (assembly GCA_948472305.1). NCBI lineage: Eukaryota > Viridiplantae > Streptophyta > Magnoliopsida > Fabales > Fabaceae > Vicia > Vicia faba. The sequence goes on along the minus strand of OX451738.1, from coordinate 1,555,845,681 downwards.
TTAATTTACTCAGTTATTATTCAATTCATTCCGTGTTTTAATTCGATTAATACAAAACATACAGAAAATAAACAATTATCAGATCCATGGTTTCGTAAGTGGCTCTGATACCACTGAAGGAAAATTACGATCCAAAATACAGCAAAAATTAAAAATTTTCTTTAGTGATCCTTACAAATGGGCATGATCAGTAATATAAACTATTACCTATTATGGGGATTCAGACCTTCGATGTTATGATCACGAGCGTTGATGAAGAACAACAACTATATTCAGTCCACACGAACATATCACTTCCAATCATAGTGTTAGCTGCTTATGAACGAAAACTTTTAGTGAAAGAGTGAGACAAAATACGGATAAGGTTTCAAGACTGAAATTTCATCATGTGAGAATGCTTCAGCACAAGGGTTCTATTTATAGAACCACTTGTGTGGGCTACAAGTTAAAAGCCCAATTAAGTATTGGTGAAGAAGTGAAAAACACAAGAAAGGGGGGTTGAATCGGGATCTCAATAATAAATGGAAAGCACACGATGGTTTTTAGCCTGGTTCGTTTGAACTCAAACTACTCCAGTCCACCCGCCAAGGTGACTTCGTCTCTCTCCAACGAGGTCTGAATTCACTAATTAATCTTTATTACAAATCTACTTTGACTACTGCCAAAGTCTTCTTGAGTCTAAAACCACAACCCGATTTTCTAAAGGAAATGTCTAAACAGTTAATTGAATAAATGTGTACAATGGTGTTTTCTACTAAAACAGTATCACTAACATTGATGTTTTACACAGTTTAAATATGAGTGTTTATGGATGAAAGACGATTGCTGCATCGTTGTAGCTTGACGTAATTTCTTCTTTTTGTGCGCAATATTTCATCACTTAAAATCTTCTTTTTGTCTGCTTTATATAGGCCATGAAATAGTGACATAAGGAGATACTTTTAGTATGTCCATAACACGAGTTAATGAACTTTCCAAACCAGAAGATCCTTGTCTGTTTGTAGCCGTTACTTTATGATATTGCATTGATAGAATTGTAACGCTTCAGAAATTCTCACATCAGAGAATGAATATTACCGTTGAGAGTCCTTTACAGCTTGTATCAGAACTTTGCAAATCAGAGTATCAGAGATCCTGCTTCATAGCGCTGGTGCATTCAGAAGTTGTAATAGAACTTCTTCATATAAGTGTGTCACACAGATTTGATGTGTCTGAATCTATCATGGTACTCTCAACTTCTATGCTCGCATAATCAGAACTTCTAGTGATGTTCTAGCAGAACTTCCACTTGCATCAGAAAATCTTTTTCACATCAGAACTTCTTGCATGTAAAGATACTTTTATTAGCGAGCATATTTGTTCTTTATATCATGTGTTTGTTAACATCAAAACTCTTACTGGGATGTAGAACCAAATTATGTTCTAACAATCTCCCCCTTTTTGATGATGACCAAAACTTGTATATTTTGATGGAATATAAAGAACAAAAATTAAAAGGCTCCCCCTGAGTAGAATACTCAGATAGAGAAAATAAAATACTTCCCCGATGATCTTCTGATAGGAGTCAAAATATTCTTCATTCTCCCCCTTTTTGTCAAGAATCAAAAAGTGGTAAAGGCTCTATTTAGCTTGCTCTGACAGAAGTTGCTTGAAAAGGTGTGACATCCTCTTCTGGATACATCTGAGATTCTTTAGAGAGCTTCTGATGCTGTATTTTCATTCTTGTTTCCAATAGTTTCAGAGCCAATAACCTTTTGTTTTTGATTGCCTCTGAAACTTGCGAGTCTTTTAAATTCCAGGCTTTGAAACATGTGCTTTCTTTCCTCCATGTGTAGAGAGCATCCAGAGTCAAGGTGTTAATACTTGTGTTTCAACCTTGCTGTTAAAAATATCTACAACATAGATGATTTTGTCTTTTGGTACCCATATCTTTTTGGGTCCATGACTGTTAGAGTTTCCAAAATTCTGTTTGAATTTTGGTTTAACATAAAATGCCTTACCAGTATGTTTTATATCATGTGTTTTCCCAGTAGTGAAGTGAGAATAAAGCGGAGTGCATTTGATAACCAGATCCTTAACTTTCTTAGGTTGGGATACTTTACCTTTGTATCATATACCTATTCTGCCATTTCTTCTAACTCCATAGATCATTGAAGCCATTTTGCTTCTATCTATGTTTTTAGCAAGGAATTTATGAAAGCTGTGATCATATTCCTTTATGATTGTATCAGGGTTACTAGGAACTTCTGAGACAGTTTCCTTCTAAGTATTTTGTAAATCATTTTCAAGTTTTAAAATTTTTCTTTTCAACTCAGAGTTTTCTAGTCTCAGATTCTTAGTTTCTTCAGAGTTAGAAACTAGGTCCTTTTTCAGGTTCTTGTTTATGACTCAAAGCTTATGATACCTTTCTAGAATTTCTGACAGAATCTCCTCTAATTAAGATCTAGAAAAGTTAGAAAATACCTCTTCTAACTCTGAGTCTGATTCTGATTCTGATTTAGAGGAATCAGAGACATCTGATAAGTTGTCCGTTTGAGCTATATTGGCTTGTTCATCTTCTGATTTTGTTCCGTCTTCAGAAGATTCAGAGTCATCCCACGTTTCCATAATACTTTTCTTCTTCTCCTTAACGAACTTCCTTTTAGGTTTCTCCTTCTGAAGCCTTGAACAATCACTTTTGTAGTGACCTTGTTTATTACATTCATAACAGGTAATGTTTTTGTTACTGGATTTACTGTATCCAGAAGATTGTTTAGAGTTATTTCCTATTCTTCTGGAGTTTCTAAAAATCTTCTGCATGTGCTTCCACATCTGATTGATTCTTCTGGATAGAAAGAATAGTTCGTCTTCTTCTAACGAGGATTCTCCAGAGTTTTCTGCTTCTGCTTTTGCCTGCACAAATTTGGTATCATATTTATTAGATTTCAGAGCGAAAGACTTACCTTGCTTCTGAGGTTCATCATCTTCTAACTCTATCTCATGGCTTCTGAGAGAGCTGACAAGTTCTTCTAGAGATATTTTGTTCAGATCTTTTGCCAGTTTGAGAGCAGTGACCATGAGTCTCCATTGTTTTGGTAAACTTCTGATGATCTTCTTTACATGATCAGCAGTTGAGCACCCTTTGTCTAGAACTTTCATCCCAGCAACCAGAGTTTGGAATCTTGAGAACATTTCTTTAGTGGTTTCATCTTCTTCCATTTTGAAGGCTTCATACTTCTAAATGAGTGAAAGGGCTTTGGTTTCTTTTACTTGTGTGTTGCCTTCATGCGTCATTCTTAGAGAATCAAACATGTGCTTTGCTGTCTCTCTGTTTATGATCTTCTCATACTCTAAATACGAGATGTCACTTAGGAGAATAGTTCTGGCCTTGTGATGGTTTCTGAAGTTTTGCTTTTGATGATCTGACATTCTTTTTCTGTCCATCTTCTGAATGCTTTCATCAATAGGATGTATGTATCCATCAGTCATCATATCTCAGAGGTCAGCATCATAGGCTAGGAAGAAACTTCTAATCATATCTTTCCAGTAATCAAAATTTACACCGTCAAATATTGGAGGGCTACTGCTGATGTTCTGACTTGTTCCCATCATAGTGTTTTTCCTCCTTGGATCTTTTTCTGACACGGTTAAGTGTTTGCACCCAGATTCAGGTGCTCTGATACCAATTGAAAAAGTGAAAAACACAAGAAAGGGGGGGTTGAGTTTGGATCTCAATAATAAATGGAAAGCACACGATGATTTTTAGCCTGGTTGGTTTGAACTCAAACTACTCCAGTCCACCCGCCAAGGTGACTTCGCCTCTCTCCAACGAGGTCTTAATTCACTAATCAATCTTGATTATAAATCTACTTTGACTACTGCCAAAGTCTTCTTGAGTCTAAAACCACAACCCGGTTTTCTCAAGGAAATGTCTAAACAGTTAATTGAATAAACGTGTACAATGGTGTTTTCTACTAAAACAGTATCACTAACAGTGATGTTTTACACAGTTTAAATATGAGTGTTTACGGATGAAAGACGATTGCTGCGTCGTTGTAGCTTGACGTAATTTCTTCTTTTTGTGCGCAATAGTTCATCACTTAAAATCTTCTTTTTGTCTGCTTTATATAGGCCATGCAATAGTGACATAAGGAGATACTTTTGGTATGTCCATAACACGAGTTAATGAACTTTCCAAACCAGAAGATCCTTGTCTGTTTGTAGCCGTTACTTTATGATATTGCATTGATAGAATTGTAACGCTTCAGAAATTCTCACATTAGAGAATGGATATTACCGTTGAGAGTCTTTTACAGCTTGTATCAGAACTTTGCAAATTAGAGTATCAGAGATCCCGCTTCATAGCGTTGGTGCATTCAGAAGTTGTAACAGAACTTCTTCATATAAGTGTGTCACACAGATTTGATGCGTCTGAATCTATCATGGTACTCTCAACTTCTATGTTCGCATAATGAGAACTTCTAGTGATGTTCTAGCAGAACTTCCACTTGAATCAGAACATCTTTTTCACATCAGAACTTCCTGCATGTAAAGATACTTTTATTAGCGAGCATATTTGTTCTTTATATCATGTGTTTGTTAACATCAAAACTCTTACTGGGATGTAGAACCAAATTATGTTCTAACAATTTCCCCCTTTTTGATGATGACCAAAACTTGTATATTTTGATGGAATATAAAGAACAAAAATTAAAAGGCTCCCCCTGAGTAGAATACTAAGATAGAGAAAATAAAATACTTCCCCGAAGATCTTCTAATAGGAGTCAAAATATTCTTCATTCTCCCCCTTTTTGTCAAGAATCAAAAAGTGGTAAAGGATCTATTTAGCTTGCTCTAACAGAAGTTGCTTGAAAAGGTGTGACATCCTCTTCTAGATACATCTGAGATTCTTTAGAGAGCTTCTGATGTTGTATTTTCATTCCTGTTTCCAATAGTTTCAGATCCAATAACCTTTTGTTTCTGATTGCCTCTGAAACCTGCGAGTCTTTTAAATTCCAGGCTTTGAAACATGTGCTTTCTTTCCTCCATGTGTAGAGAGCATCCAGAATCAAGGTGTTAATACTGGTGTTTCAACCTTCCTGTTAAAAATATCTGCAACATAGATAATTTTGTCTTTTGGTACCCATATCTTTTTGGGTCCATGAATGTTAGAGATTCCAAAATTCTTTTTGAATTTTGGTTTAACATAAAATGCCTTACCAGTATGTTTTATATCATATGTTTGCCCAGTAGTGAAGTGAGAATAAAGCGGAGTGCATTTGATAACCAGATCCTTAACTTTCTTAGGTTGGGATACTTTACCTTTGTATCCTATACCTATTCTGCCATTTCTTCTAACTCCATAGATCATTGAAGCCATCTTGCTTCTATATATGTTTTTAGCAAGGAATTTATGAAAGTTGTGATCATATTCCTTTATGATTGTGTCAGGGTTACTAGGAACTTCTGAGACATTTTCCTTCTAAGTATTTTGTAAATCATTTTCAAGTTTAAAAATTTTTCTTTTCAACTCAGAGTTTTCTAGTCTCAGATTCTTAGTTTCTTCAGAGTTAGAAACTAGATCCTTTTTCAGGTTCTTGTTTATGACTCAAAGCTTATGATACCTTCTAGAATTTCTGACAGAATCTCCTCTAATTAAGATTTAGAAAAGTTAGAAAATACCTCTTCTAACTCATAGTCTGATTCTGATTCTGATTTAGAGGAATAAGAGACATCTGATAAGTTGTCCGTTTGAGCTATATTGGCTTGTTCATCTTCTGATTCTGTTCCGTCTTCAGAAGATTCAAAGTCATCCCACTGTTCCATCATACTTTTCTTCTTCTCCTTAACGAACTTCCTTTTAGGTTTCTCATTCTGAAGCCTTGAACAGTCAATTTTGTAGTGACCTTGTTTATTGCATTCATAGCAGGTAATGTTTTTGTTACTGGATTTTCTGTATCCAGAAGATTGTTTAGAGTTATTTCCCGTTCTTCTGGAGTTTCTGAAAATCTTCTGCATGTGCTTCCACATCTGATTGATTCTTCTGGATAGAAAGAATAGTTCGTCTTTTTCTAACGAGGATTCGCCAGAGTTTTCTGCTTCTGCTTTTGCCTGCACAAATTTGGTTTCATATTTATTAGATTTCAGAGCGAAAGACTTACCTTGCTTCTGAGGCTCATCATCTTCTAACTCTATCTCATGGCTTCTGAGAGAGCTGACAAGTTCTTCTAGAGATATTTTGTTCAGATCTTTTGCCAGTTTGAGAGCAATGACCATGGGTCTCCATTGTTTTGGTAAACTTCTGATGATCTTCTTTACATGATCAGCAGTTGAGCACCCTTTGTCCAGAACTTTCATCCCAGCAACCAGAGTTTGGAATCTTGAGAACATTGCTTCAGTGGTTTCATCTTCTTCCATTTTGAAGGCTTCATACTTCTAAATGAGTAAAAGGGCTTTGGTTTTTTTACTTGTGTGTTGCCTTCATGCGTCATTCTTTGAGAATCAAACATGTGCTTTGCTGTCTCTCTGTTTATGATCTTCTCATACTCTAAATACGAGATGGCACTTAGGAGAATAGTTCTGGCCTTGTGATGGCTTCTGAAGTTTTGCTTTTGATGATCTGACATTCTTTTTTTGTCCATCTTCTGACCGCTTTCATCAATAGGATATATGTATCCATCAATCATCATATCTCAGAGGTCAGCATCATAGGCTAGGAAGAAACTTCTGATCATATCTTTCCAGTAATCAAAATTTACACCGTCAAATATTGGAGGGCTACTGCTGATGTTCTGACTTGTTCCCATCATAGTGTTTTTCCTCCTTGGATCTTTTTCTGACAGAGTTAAGTGTTTGCACCCAGATTCAGGTGCTCTGATACCAATTGAAAAAGTGAAAAACACAAGAAAGGGGGGGTTGAGTTTGGATCTCAATAATAAATGGAAAGCACACGATGATTTTTAGCCTGGTTCGTTTAAACTCAAACTACTCCAGTCCACCCGCCAAGGTGACTTCGCCTCTCTCCAACGAGGTCTTAATTCACTAATCAATCTTGATTACAAATCTACTTTGACTACTGCCAAAGTCTTTTTGAGTCTAAAACCACAACCCGATTTTCTCAAGGAAATGTCTAAACAGTTAATTGAATAAATGTGTACAATGGTGTTTTCTACTAAAACAGTATCACTAACAGTGATGTTTTACACAGTTTAAATATGAGTCTTTACGGATGAAAGACGATTGTTGCGTCGTTGTAGCTTGACGTAATTTCTTCTTTTTCTGCGCAATAGTTCATCACTTAAAATCTTCTTTTTGTCTGCTTTATATAGGCCATGCAATAGTGACATAAGGAGATACTTTTGGTATGTCCATAACACGAGTTAATGAACTTTCCAAACCAGAAGATCCTTGTCTGTTTGTAGCTGTTAATTTATGATATTGCATTGATAGAATTGTAACGCTTCAGAAATTCTCACATCAGAGAATGAATATTACCGTTGAGAGTCCTTTACAGCTTGTATCAGAACTTTGCAAATTAGAGTATCAGAGATCCTGCTTCATAGCGCTGGTGCATTCAGAAGTTGTAACATAACTTCTTCATATAAGTGTGTCACACAGATTTGATGCGTCTGAATCTATCAGGGTACTCTCAACTTCTATGCTCGCATAATCAGAACTTCTAGTGATGTTCTAGCAGAACTTCCACTTGCATCAGAACATCTTTTTCACATCAGAACTTCCTGCATGTAAAGATACTTTTATTAGCGAGCATATTTGTTCTTTATATCATGTGTTTGTTAACATCAAAACTCTTACTGGGATGTAGAACCAAATTATGTTCTAACAATCTCCCCCTTTTTGATGATGACCAAAACTTGTATATTTTGATGGAATGTAAAGAACAAAAATTAAAAGGCTCCCCCTGAGTAGAATACTCAGATAGAGAAAATAAAATACTTCCCCGAAGATCTTCTGATAGGAGTCAAAATATTCTTCATTCTCCCCCTTTTTGTCAAGAATCAAAAAGTGGTAAAGGCTCTATTTAGCTTGCTCTGACAGAAGTTGATTGAAAAGGTGTGACATCCTCTTCTGGATACATATGAAATTCTTTAGAGAGCTTCTGATGCTGTATTTTCATTCCTGTTTCCAATAGTTTCAGAGCCAATAACCTTTTGTTTCTGATTTCCTCTGAAACCTGCGAGTCTTTTAAATTCCAGGCTTTGAAACATGTGCTTTCTTTCCTCCATGTGTAGAGAGCATCCAGTGTCAAGGTGTTAATACTGGTGTTTCAACCTTGCTGTTAAAAATATCTGCATCATAGATGATTTTGTCTTTTGGTACCCATATCTTTTTGGGTCCATGACTGTTAGAGTTTCCAAAATTCTGTTTGAATTTTAGTTTAACATAAAATGCCTTACCAGTATGTTTTATATCATGAGTTTTCCCAGTAGTGAAGTGAGAATAAAGCGGAGTGCATTTGATAACCAGATCCTTAACTTTCTTAGGTTGGGATACTTTACCTTAGTATCCTATACCTATTCTGCCATTTCTTCTAACTCCATAGATCATTGAAGCCATCTTGCTTCTATCTATGTTTTTAGCAAGGAATTTATGAAAGCTGTGATCATATTCCTTTATGATTGTATCAGGGTTACTAGGAACTTCTGAGACAGTTTCCTTCTAAGTATTTTGTAAATCATTTTCAAGATTTAAAATTTTTCTTTTCAACTCAGAGTTTTCTAGTCTCAGATTCTTAGTTTCTTCAGAGTTAGAAACTAGATCCTTTTTCAGGTTCTTGTTTATGACTTAAAGCTTCTGATACCTTTCTAGAATTTCTGACAGAATCTCCTCTAATTAAGATCTAGAAAAGTTAGAAAATACCTCTTCTAACTCTGAGTCTGATTCTCATTCTGATTTAGAGGAATCAGAGTCATTTGATAAGTTGTCCGTTTGAGCTATATTGGCTTGTTCATCTTCTGATTCTGTTCCTTCTACAGAAGATTCAGAGTCATCCCACGTTTCCATAAGACTTTTCTTCTTCTCCTTAACAAACTTCCTTTTAGGTTTCTCCTTCTGAAGCCTTGAACAGTCACTTTTGTAGTGACCTTGTTTATTGTATTCATAGCAGGTAATGTTTTTGTTACTGGATTTTCTGTATCCAGAAGATTGTTCAGGGTTATTTCCTGTTCTTCTGGAGTTTCTGAAAATATTTTGCCTGTGCTTCCACATCTGATTGATTCTTCTGGATAAAAAGAATAGTTCGTCTTCTTCTAACAAGGATTCTCCAGAGCTTTCTGCTTCTGCTTTTGCCTGCACAAATTTGGTTTCATATTTATTAGATTTTAGAGCGAAAGACTCACATTGCTTCTGAGGCTCATCATCTTCTAACTCTATCTCATGGCTTCTGAGAGAGCTGACAAGTTCTTCTAGAGATATTTTGTTCGGATCGTTTTCCAGTTTGAGAGCAGTGACCATGGGTCTCCATTGTTTTGGTAAACTTCTGATGATCTTCTTTACATGATCATCAGTTGAGCAACCTTTGTCCAGAACTTTCATCCCAGCAACCAGAGTTTGGAATCTTGAGAACATTGCTTCAGTGGTTTCATCTTCTTCCATTTTAAAGGCTTCATACTTCTAAATGAGTGCAAGGGATTTGGTTTCTTTTACTTGTGAGTTGCCTTCATGCGTCATTCTTAGAGAATCAAACATGTGCTTTGTTGTCTCTCTGTTTATGATCTTCTCATACTCTAAATACGAGATGGCACTTAGGAGAATAGTTCTGGCTTTGTGATGATTTCTGAAGTTTTGCTTTTAATGATCTGACATTCTTTTTATGTCCATCTTCTGACCACTTTCATCAACAGGATGTATGTATCCATCAGTCATCATATCCCAGAGGTCAGCATCATAGGCTAGGAAGAAACTTCTGATCATATCTTTCCAGTAATCAAAATTTACACCGTCAAATATTGGAGGGCTACTGCTGATGTTCTGACTTGTTCCCATCATAGTGTTTTTCCTCCTTGGATCTTTTTCTGACACGGGTAAGTGTTTGCACCCAGATTCAGGTGCTCTGATACCAATTGAAAAAGTGAAAAACACAAGAAAGGGAGGGTTGAGTGTGGATCTCAATAATCAATGGAAAGCACACGATGATTTTTATCATGGTTCGTTTAAACTCAAACTACTCCAGTCCACCCGCCAAAGTGATTTCGCCTCTCTCCAACGAGGTCTTAATTCACTAATCAATCTTGATTACAAATCTAGTTTGACTACTGCCAAAGTCTTCTTGAGTCTAAAACCACAACCCAGTTTTCTCAAGGAAATGTCTAAACAGTTAATTGAATAAATGTGTACAATGTTGTTTTCTACTAAAACAGTATCACTAACAGTGATGTTTTACACATTTTAAATATGAGTGTTTACGGATGAAAGACGATTGCTGCGTCGTTGTAGCTTGACGTAATTTCTTCTTTTTGTGCGCAATAGTTCATCACTTAAAATCTTCTTTTTGTCTGCTTTATATAGGCCATGCAATAGTGACATAAGGAGATACTTTTGGTATGTCCATAACACGAGTTAATGAACTTTCCAAACCAGAAGATCCTTGTCTGTTTGTAGCCGTTACTTTATGATATTGCATTGATAGAATTGTAACGCTTCAGAAATTCTCACATCAGAGAATGAATATTACCGTTGAGAGTCCTTTACAGCTTGTATCAGAACTTTGCAAATCACAGTATCAGAGATCCTGCTTCATAGTGCTGGTGCATTCAGAAGTTGTAACATAACATCTTCATATAAGTGTGTCACACAGATTTGATGCGTCTGAATCTATCATGGTACTCTCAACTTCTATGCTCGCATAATCAGAACTTCTAGTGATGTTCTAGCAGAACTTCCACTTGCATCAGAACATCTTTTTCACATCAGAACTTCCTGCATGTAAAGATACTTTTATTAGCGAGCATATTTGTTCTTTATATCATGTGTTTGTTAACATCAAAACTCTTACTGGGATGTAGAACCAAATTATGTTCTAACAATCTCCCCCTTTTTGATGATGACCAAAACTTGTATATTTTGATGGAATGTAAAGAACAAAAATTAAAAGGCTCCCCCTGAGTAGAATACTCAGATAGAGAAAATAAAATACTTCCCCGAAGATCTTCTGATAGGAGTCAAAATATTCTTCATTCTCCCCCTTTTTGTCAAGAATCAAAAAGTGGTAAAGGCTCTATTTAGCTTGCACTAACAGAAGTTGATTGAAAAGGTGTGACATCCTCTTCTGGATACATCTGAGATTCTTTAGAGAGCTTCTGATGCTGTATTTTCATTCCTGTTTCCAATAGTTTCAGAGCCAATAACCTTTTGTTTCTGATTTCCTTTGAAACCTGCGAGTCTTTTAAATTCCAGGCTTTGAAACATGTGCTTTCTTTCCTCCATGTGTAGAGAGCATCCAGTGTCAAGGTGTTAATACTGGTGTTTCAACCTTGCTGTTAAAAATATCTGCATCATAGATGATTTTGTCTTTTGGTACCCATATCTTTTTGGGTCCATGACTGTTAGAGTTTCCAAAATTCTGTTTGAATTTTAGTTTAACATAAAATGCCTTACCAGTATGTTTTATATCATGAGTTTGCCCAGTAGTGAAGTGAGAATAAAGCGGAGTGCATTTGATAACCAGATCCTTAACTTTCTTAGGTTGGGATACTTTACCTTTGTATCCTATACCTATTCTGCCATTTCTTCTAACTCCATAGATCATTGAAGCCATCTTGCTTCTATCTATGTTTTTAGCAAGGAATTTATGAAAGCTGTGATCATATTCCTTTATGATTATATCAGGGTTACTAGGAACTTCTGAGACAGTTTCCTTCTAAGTATTTTGTAAATCATTTTCAAGTTTTAAAATTTTTCTTTTCAACTCAGAGTTTTCTAGTCTCAGATTCTTAGTTTCTTCAGAGTTAGAAACTAGATCCTTTTTCAGGTTCTTGTTTATGACTCAAAGCTTCTGATACCTTTCTAGAATTTCTGACAGAATCTCCTCTAATTAAGATCTAGAAAAGTTAGAAAATACCTCTTCTAACTCTGAGTCTGATTCTCATTCTGATTTAGAGGAATCAGAGACATCTGATAAGTTGTCCGTTTGAGCTATATTGGCTTGTTCATCTTCTGATTCTGTTCCTTCTACAGAAGATTCAGAGTCATCCCACGTTTCCATAAGACTTTTCTTCTTCTCCTTAACGAACTTCCTTTTAGGTTTCTCCTTCTGAAGCCTTGAACAGTCACTTTTGTAGTGACCTTGTTTATTGCATTCATAGCAGGTAATGTTTTTGTTACTGGATTTTCTATATCCAGAAGATTGTTCAGGGTTATTTCCTGTTCTTCTGGAGTTTCTGAAAATATTTTACCTATGCTTCCACATCTGATTGATTCTTCTGGATAGAAAGAATAGTTCGTCTTCTTCTAACAAGGATTCTCCAGAGTTTTCTGCTTCTGCTTTTGCCTGCACAAATTTGGTTTCATATTTATTAGAGTTTAGAGCGAAAGACTCACATTGCTTTTGAGGCTCATCATCTTCTAACTCTATCTCATGGCTTCTGAGAGAGCTGACAAGTTCTTCTAGAGATATTTTGTTCAGATCGTTTTCCAGTTTGAGAGCAGTGACCATGGGTCTCCATTGTTTTGGTAAACTTCTGATGATCTTCTTTACATGATCATCAGTTGAGCAACCTTTGTCCAGAACTTTCATCCCAGCAACCAGAGTTTGGAATCTTGAGAACATTGCTTCAGTGGTTTCATCTTCTTCCATTTTAAAGGCTTCATACTTCTAAATGAGTGCAAGGGCTTTGGTTTCTTTTACTTGTGAGTTGCCTTCATGCGTCATTCTTAGAGAATCAAACATGTGCTTTGTTGTCTCTCTGTTTATGATCTTCTCATACTCTAAATACGAGATGGCACTTAGGAGAATAGTTCTGGCCTTGTGATGATTTCTGATGTTTTGCTTTTGATGATCTGACATTCTTTTTTTGTCCATCTTCTGACCGCTTTCATCAACAGGATGTATGTATCCATCAGTCATCATATCCCAGAGGTCAGCATCATAGGCTAGGAAGAAACTTCTGATCATGTCTTTCCAGTAATCAAAATTTACACCGTCAAATATTGGAGGGCTACTGCTGATGTTCTGACTTGTTCCCATCATAGTGTTTTTCCTCCTTGGATCTTTTTCTGACACGGTTAAGTGTTTGCACCCAGATTCAGGTGCTCTGATACCAATTGAAAAAGTGAAAAACATAAGAAAGGGGGGGTTGAGTGTGGATCCCAATAATCAATGGAAAGCACACGATGATTTTTATCATGGTTCGTTTGAACTCAAACTACTCCAGTCCACCCGCCAAAGTGATTTCGCCTCTCTCCAACGAGGTCTTAATTCACTAATCAATCTTGATTACAAATCTAGTTTGACTATTGCCAAGGTCTTCTTGAGTCTAAAACCACAACCCAGTTTTCTCAAGGAAATGTCTAAACAGTTAATTGAATAAATGTGTACAATGGTGTTTTCTACTAAAACAGTATCACTAACAGTGATGTTTTACACAGTTTAAATATGAGTGTTTACGGATGAAAGACGATTGCTGCGTCGTTGTAGCTTGACGTAATTTCTTCTTTTTGTGCGCAATAGTTCATCACTTAAAATCTTATTTTTGTCTGCTTTATATAGGCCATGCAATAGTGACATAAGGAGATACTTTTGGTATGTCCATAACACGAGTTAATGAACTTTCCAAACCAGAAGATCCTTTTCTGTTTGTAGCCGTTACTTTATGATATTGCATTGATAGAGTTGTAACGCTTAAGAAATTCTCACATCAGAGAATGAATATTACCGTTGAGAGTCCTTTACAGCTTGTATCAGACTTTGCAAATCAGAGTATCAGAGATCCTGCTTCAAAGCGCTGGTGCATTCAGAAGTTGTAACATAACTTCTTCATATAAGTGTGTCACACAGATTTGATGCGTCTGAATCTATCATGGTACTCTCAACTTCTATGCTCGCATAATCAGAACTTATAGTGATGTTCTAGCAGAACTTCCACTTTCATCAGAACATATTTTTCACATCAGAACTTCCTGCATGTAAAGATACTTTTATTAGCGAGCATATTTGTTCTTTATATCATGTGTTTGTTAACATCAAAACTCTTACTGGGATGTAGAACCAAATTATGTTCTAACAATCTCCCCCTTTTTGATGTTGACCAAAACTTGTATATTTTGATGGAATATAAAGAACAAAAATTAAAAGGCTCCCCCTGAGTAGAATACTCAGATAGAGAAAATAAAATACTTCCCCGAAGATCTTCTGATAGGAGTCAAAATATTCTTCATTCTCCCCCTTTTTGTCAAGAATCAAAAAGTGGTAAAGGCTCTATTTAGCTTGCTCTGACAGAAGTTGATTGAAAAGGTGTGACATCCTCTTCTGGATACATCTGAGATTCTTTAGAGAGCTTCTGATGCTGTATTTTCATTCCTGTTTCCAATAGTTTCAGAGCCAATAACCTTTTGTTTCTGATTGCCTCTAAAACCTGTGAGTCTTTTAAATTCCAGGCTTTCAAACATGTGCTTTATTTCCTCCATGTGTAGAGAGCATCCAAAATCAAGGTGTTAATACTGGTGTTTCAACCTTGCTGTTAAAAATATCTGCAACATAAATGATTTTGTCTTTTGGTACCCATATATTTTTGGGTCCATGACTGTTAGAGTTTCCAAAATTCTGTTTGAATTTTGGTTTAACATAAAATGCCTTACCAGTATGTTTTATATCATGAGTTTGCCCAGTAGTGAAGTGAGAATAAAGCAGAGTGCATTTGATAACCAGATCCTTAACTTTCTTAGGTTGGGATACTTTACCTTTGTATCCTATACCTATTCTGCCATTTCTTCTAACTCCATAGATCATTGAAGCCATCTTGCTTCTATCTATGTTTTTAGCAAGGAATTTATGAAAGCTGTGATCATATTCCTTTTATGATTGTATCAGGGTTACTAGGAACTTCTGAGACAGTTTCCTTCTAAGTATTTTGTAAATCATTTTCAAGTTTTAAAATTTTTCTTTTCAACTCAGAGTTTTCTAGTCTCAGATTCTTAGTTTCTTCAGAGTTAGAAACTAGATCCTTTTTCAGGTTCTTGTTTATGACTCAAAGCTTCTGATACCTTTCTAGAATTTCTGACAGAATCTCCTCTAATTAAGATCTAGAAAAGTTATAAAATACCTCTTCTAACTCTGAGTCTGATTCTGATTCTGATTTATAGGAATCAGAGACATCTGATAAGTTCTCCGTTTGAGCTATATTGGCTTGTTCATCTTCTGATTCTGTTCCGTCTTCAGAAGATTCAGAGTCATCCCACGTTTCCATAAGACTTTTCTTCTTCTCCTTAACGAACTTCCTTTTAGGTTTCTCCTTCTGAAGCCTTGAACAGTCACTTTTGTAGTAACCTTGTTTATTGCATTCATAGCAGGTAATGTTTTTGTTACTGGATTTTCTGTATCCAGAAGATTGTTCAGAGTTATTTCTTGTTCTTCTGGAGTTTCTGAAAATATTTTGCCTGTGCTTCCACATCTGATTGATTCTTCTGGATAGAAAGAATAGTTCGTTTTCTTCTAACGAGGATTCTCCAGAGTTTTCTGCTTCTGCTTTTTCCTGCACAAATTTGGTTTCATATTTATTAGATTTTAGAGCAAAAGACTTACCTTGCTTCTGAGCCTCAACATCTTCTAACTCTATCTCATGGCTTCTGAGAGAGCTGACAAGTTCTTCTATAGATATTTTGTTCAGATCTTTTTCCAGTTTGAGAGCAGTGACCATGGGTCTCCATTGTTTTGGTAAACTTCTGATGATCTTCTTTACATGATCAGCAGTTGAGCACCCTTTGTCCAGAACTTTCATCCTAGCAACCAGAGTTTGGAATCTTGAGAACATTGCTTCAGTGGTTTCATCTTCTTCCATTTTGAAGGCTTTATACTTATAAATGAGTGCAAGGGCTTTGGTTTCTTTTACTTGTGAGTTGCCTTCATGCGTCATTCTTAGAGAATCAAACATGTGCTTTGTTGTATCTCTGTTTATGTTCTTCTCATACTCTAAATACGAGATGGCACTTAGGAGAATATTTCTGGCCTTGTGATGATTTCTGAAGTTTTGCTTTTGATGATCTGACATTCTTTTTCTGTCCATCTTCTGACCACTTTCATCAACAGGATGTATGTATCCATCAGTCATCATATCCAGAGGTCAACATCATAGGCTAGGAAGAAACTTCTGATCATATCTTTCCAGTAATCAAAATTTACACCGTCAAATATTGGAGGGCTACTGCTGATGTTCTGACTTGTTCCCATCATAGTGTTTTTCCTCCTTGGATCTTTTTCTGACACGGTTAAGTGTTTGCACCCAGATTCAGGTGCTCTGATACCAATTGAAAAAGTGAAAAACACAAGAAAGGGGGGGTTGAGTGTGGATCTCAATAATCAATGGAAAGCACACGATGATTTTTATCATGGTTCGTTTGAACTCAAACTACTCCAGTCTACCCGCCAAAGTGATTTCGCCTCTCTCCAACGAGGTCTTAATTCACTAATCAATCTTGATTACAAATCTAGTTTGACTACTGCCAAAGTCTTCTTGAGTCTAAAACCACAACCCAGTTTTCTCAAGGAAATGTCTAAACAGTTAATTGAATAAATGTGTACAATGGTGTTTTCTACTAAAACAGTATCACTAACAGTGATGTTTTACACAGTTTAAATATGAGTGTTTACGGATGAAAGACGATTGCTGCGTCGTTGTAGCTTGACGTAATTTCTTCTTTTTGTGCGCAATAGTTCATCACTTAAAATCTTCTTTTTGTCTGCTTTATATAGGCCATGCAATAGTGACATAAGGAGATACTTTTGGTATGTCCATAACACTAGTTAATCAACTTTCCTGAAAATTCTGGCTTCAGATACCCAATGTCACGTCCAATGTTATGACAATGTATCTGACTTACTATATGACAGTAAATACAAAAGCAGTAAATAACACAGTCAATTGTTTACCCAGTTCAGTGTGCAACAACACCTACTCTGGGGGCTACCAAGCCAGGGAGAGAATCCACTATAAGAGATGTTAATTCAGGAATAAACCAACCAGTTTATCTCCTTCACTTAAGACCTACCCAATGCAATTCTAATCTAAGTACAACTTAAACCTGAGTTCCTACTCACTCCCCCTCAATCACAGCAGTGATACATAAACCAATTTGACTTGAGAATTGATGAAGACACTCTTCAAAACACACTCTTGATTATGCTTCACAGCTTTTTAATCAAGTAACACAATCACTCGTGCTTCACAGCTTTGAGTGATGTACACAACTAACTTGACTCTGCTTCACAGCTTTAGTCAAGTAACATTCAAACACTCTTGCTTCAAAGCTTTGAGTGCTACACAACCCTTACAATTGAAACCTATTCCAAGACACTTATCACAATGATAATTGCTTGGAGTACAATTAAACAAATCTATACAGATTACAAACTCGATCTTCTAATTAATCAGCAGGGATGATTTCAAAAACCGCAGCTCTGTTGAATATATAGCAGCTGCAACTTCAGTTAGGGTTTCCAAAAACCTAGGGTTGATTCCGTTTGACTTAAAGTCCAGGTCACAGTACTTTGTTGATCAGGATAGGATTGAGCGAGGTTACTCCTCAGAAAACGCAGGATTCTGTTTAGGAAGGACTGAGTTATTTCCTGAAAAAACTCAGACTTATCCAATCCTGTAATCCTGCTAGTTCAGAACAGGATGTCATAACATCTGTTATGACATCTGAGAAAACCTGTCTACTGATTAGCTAAATGTGATCATTTTGCAAACATGCTCAGATACACACTTATGAACATCAGTATTTGAGTTACAATATTTTTCTGCATATGTACCTAAAGAGTTAGTACAACCTTAACTAGAATGTTATGACATCAGTCATGACATTCACACATACACTTGGAATTTACCAAAAATACAAGCCAATACCTAAACACCTACAAACTCCCCCTTTGGCAGATTTTTGGCTAAAGTCCCTAAACAATCAGAGATAGCAGCAGAAATAAATGATGACAGCAGAAAAATATAGTGTTAAGTACTAATTAAGCAGTACCAAATATTCTCCCCCACTTTAGCCACAAATGGGCCAAAGATTACATGTTTATAAAGTAATACAGTTATCCAAGACAAAATAATGAGATCAGCAGCAGAACACCAGACAACAGCAGCAGACAACAGCAGGACATACTTCCAAACTCCACCAGCAACACCACCACGCAGCAATCATCCTTCAAGTACTGTCATCAGACTCAGAGGAGCCACTTTCTTCACTGTTGGACTGTCCTTCATCTTCTTCCCTCATGCTTGCTTCAGCTTCTTCCTTTTCTAGCTTGGCAATTAGTGCTTCTAGGGTCCTTTTCCTAGCATCCAGATCTTTGCAAGTTTCTTTTAAGACAGCTATGACATCAGATGTTTTGGACTGGCTCTTTGCAGACGATGTCTCAGCTGATGTTATGACAATGTCTGGAGCATGGGATCCCTGAAACAGTTTGTAGTGCAGGCCAAGGGCAGGGGATCTTTTGCAGACTGTATCTCTTGCTACAAGTATGTCAGGATATTGTGCAAGGATGATTCCACAAAGGAGGGAGGGAAATGCAATTGGTCCTTTGACAGCATAACTGCCAGCATGCTTCAAGGTTTGTTCAAAAATGTACCTTCCATAATCAAAGGCAGTCTTGGTTCCTACAGCATAGATGAATCTCCCCAATCCTGTGGAGATGGTTGATTTGTGATTTGTAGGCACCCAGTTTGCTGCACCTATTTTATGCAGGATGGCAAATTTCATGCTGAGTTTACTAGCATTCAACTTCCCTTTCAATGGCCAGCACTTGACTTGCCTGGCAGTGATGGTCAAGCATACTTCATTGTCAGTTGCCTCTAGATCAGGACAGTCCTTATTCGTTCTTCCAAGAAACTTGTTGATTTCTGATGGAGAGAACTTGACCCTTCTTCCTCTAACAAACACACTCTCAAAGTCAGCTGACCTCCCATCAGCACAATCATTGGATAGGTTCACTACAAACTCTTTAACCAGATTTTCATAACATTTGCCAAACTTCATCACAGTCTTTATTAGTCCAGCATTCCTGATCAGCTCCATGATGTCTTTGCACTCCAAAGCATCATTGTTGAGTTCTCTCTCCAAGGCTATTCTCTTCAAGCAAACATACTTCCACCTGTTTGCATTATCAGGATGATGAAAGGAGATGTTGTCAGTTGGCACTTCAGGCACTCTAGCAATCTTGCTGGAAGGGAGCTTCCTTCTGATGGGAGCATTGTCAATGTCAATCTCAAATTCTGATTCATCATCAGAGTCAGAAGTTTCAGGTTCTTTTCTTTTCTTGGAGATTGGTTGTCTAGCAGTCAGCACCTGAGCCTTCTTCCCTTTAGTCTGAATTTTTTCAGCCATCCCTTCAGCCTTGGACTTCTTAGGTTTAACAGTCTCACAACTTTTTCTTTTCATCAATCTTCTAGCAATGCTAGGGTTCACATTAGCAATCAGTTCATTATCTGAGTACTCTTCATCCACATCAATGATAGGTGGATCAGCAGCCTTTTCAGAGGGATTCTGAATGTTGTCTTTTGGTGTCACGACATCCTCAGTGACATCTATATTTTCAGAACCTTCTACATTTGGACTCTCAGATTGATTCAGAGGAATAGAAATCCCCGGTACAGATTGGTTGCCACTCAGAATGCTAGTAACCAGTCTAGCAATGGCTTGGTGTACTTGCACTGTTCCTTCTTTATTAGGTATATTAGATGAAGGAAGAGAAGAATTACCAGAGACTGCAGCTTGAGCTCTTCCTGCTTTTCTGGTCCTGAGTTTCTTGATTTTGGCTGGATTAGTTGCCATCTCCCTGAGAGGAGTGACCTCAAGTACTTCAGATTCTATGCATGTCGTGATTGCCCTAGAATCGTGATCAGATGACGATGATGATGAGTGAGACGAAGCCGCCATAGTGGAAGATGATGTCTGAGACATTGTTTTTAACGTTGAGTAGCAGTAGCACTTTGAGAAAGCTCTTTGATTGGGAGGAGAAAACCGGTTGCAAGAATGAGAGAGATAGGGAGTACAAGGGAGTCTTTTCAACTTCTGAAGGCTTTTGAAGGAATTGTGAATGACTATGATCAACCCACTAAATATAGACTTAATAGAATTAATCCCTTCAACCCTTGTTTTCAGCAAAACTAATTGCTATAATTTCTCATGTTGGTGAATACCCAATCTGCCCTTCAAATTTTCAAGTTGATTTCCAACAAGCGCCTTGATAGAAGAATCAGTTAGCTGAAGCTCAGAGAACCTATGTTTCAGTTCAAATGATTTCTTCTCTCCAAAGTCAATAGGGTTTAAGGAAATGTTGAATGTTTTCAGATTATCACACCACAATGTCACAACATCTTGTGTAACATTGTCTTCAGGTAGCATCTGTGTTGACCAGAATTTTTTTGAACAGAATTTATGAGACTTGTTCATATCACATATATTATCAGCCTGTAGTTTAGGAGTTCTTCTGACATCTTCCATAGGAATATCTCTTTTCATTTCTTCAAGTTTATGCTGCCACTGTTTCATATCTTTTTCTTCTTTGAAGATTTGACTCAAGGTGTGGATATCAGTGTTCTCAGGCTGCCACACATAACAGTTATTTTTGGATTTTATTCCTCTCATTACAATATCTAGTTTATCATTAAACACTAGACATTCAGATCTTGAGAAGTTGACCATGAATCCTAGATCACATAATTGACTGATGCTGATGAGATTAGTAGTCAACCCTTTTACCAGCAGTACCTTATTCAGACTTGGAACTCCAGGGTAGTCCAAATTGCCAACTCCTTTGATTTCTCCTTTAGCACCATCTCCAAAGGTCACAAAACTGGTGGTGTGAGGCATAACATTATTGAGGAGATTTTTGAATCCAGTCATGTGTCTGGAACATCCACTGTCAAAGTACCAATCTTCCTTTGTTGAGATCTTCAGGGAAGTGTGTGCTATCAGTGCAATAGCCTTTTTCTTCCATTGAGGAGCGTGTGGTACCCTTTTAGACTTAGGTTCGACATCTGATTTCTGATTAGGATATCCATGTAGTCTGTAACAGAAGGGCTTTATGTGACCATATTTCCCACAATGATGACATCTCCATCTTTGGTACCTCTTCTTCATGTGTCTCTGTCCCTGATGTGGAGAGTAATGTTGAGACATCTGGTTTGACATTTGCTTCCTGGTAACAACTTTCTTTGTTTCCACAAATCCTAGGCCAGATTTATTTCCCATATTTTGTCCAGCCTGAAGAATCTCTTCCAATTTGTCTGTCCCATTTGTCAACATCTTGACTGATTTGGTCATTTGATTCAGTTGTGAGTTCAGCAGTTGAACTTCTCCTTCTAAATGACTTATAGTTTCAAGATTTGCTCTCTTTTCAGCCTCTAGCTTTACAATGAGTTTTGATTGTTTCTCATTTTGCACACAGACTTCACCACTTCTGATACACAATTTCTTGTAGGTATCAGCCAGTTCTTCAAATGTTACTTCTTCATCACTGGTGTCACTTTCAGAAGTACAAACACTAGTTAGGGCAGTAACTAGTTTGGCAGATTCTTCTTCAGAATTGCTTTCTGAATCATAGTCAGACCAGGTAACAGTCATTCCTTTCTTTTGCTTCTTAAGAAAGGTAGGACATTCAGCTCGAATATGTCCATATCCTTCACATCCATGGCATTGAATTCCTCTGCCTTGGTTTTCCTTATCTTCTGATCTTGGTCTTCTGCTGGAACTGTCAATGTCAGAAGGAATGTTGTGAACATTTGACCTTGACTTTGGGTCCATTCTTTTGATGAGCCTGTTGAACTGTCTTCCAAGCATGGCAATGGCTTCTGATATGTTTTCTTCTTCATCCTCCTTGTGTTCAACATCAGTGTTGGTTACAAGTGCTATGCTTTTGTTCTTCTTGTCACCATTATCAGTGATCCCCATCTCAAAAGTCTGAAGAGACCCAATAAGTTCATCCACTTTTAACTTGCTAATGTCCTGGGCTTCCTCTATGGCAGTTACCTTCATTGCAAATCTTTTAGGCAAGGATCTGAGAATCTTCCTCACCAGTTTTTCTTCTGACATTTTTTCTCCCAGTGCTCCTGAGGTGTTGGCAATCTCCAAGATGTTCATGTGAAATTCATGGATGGTTTCATCTTCCATCATTTTTAGATTCTCAAACTTAGTGGTCAACATCTGAAGCCTTGACATCTTTACTTTGGAAGTGCCCTCATGAGTAGTTTTGAGGGTGTCCCAAACTTCCTTGGCCAGTTCATATTGATGTACTAATCTGAAGATGTTTCTATCAATTCCATTGAACAAGGCATTTAAGGCTTTTGAATTTCCCAGAGCTAACTCATCTTCTTCTTTACTCCAATCTTCCTCAGGCTTCAGACTGATTGTCCCATCTCTTTCAGTTATGGTGGGATGACTCCATCCTTTGTGAGCAGCTCTCCAAGCCTTTTTGTCCAGAGATTTTAGGAAGGCAATCATACGAGGTTTCCAATAGTCATAATTAGTTCCATCCAGAATGGGTGGTCTGTTTCCAAAAACTCCTTCTTTGTCCATAGTGCCAGAAAGTGATATCCCTAGATCTCACCCAGTAATACAGGCAGGGTGCCTGCTCTGATGCCAATTGAAAATTCTGGCTTCAGATACCCAATGTCACGTCCAATGTTATGACAATGTATCTGACTTACTATATGACAGTAAATACAAAAGCAGTAAATAACACAGTCAATTGTTTACCCAGTTCAGTGTGCAACAACACCTACTCTGGGGGCTACCAAGCCAGGGAGAGAATCCACTATAAGAGATGTTAATTCAGGAATAAACCAACCAGTTTATCTCCTTCACTTAAGACCTACCCAATGCAATTCTAATCTAAGTACAACTTAAACCTGAGTTCCTACTCACTCCCCCTCAATCACAGCAGTGATACATAAACCAATTTGACTTGAGAATTGATGAAGACACTCTTCAAAACACACTCTTGATTATGCTTCACAGCTTTTTAATCAAGTAACACAATCACTCGTGCTTCACAGCTTTGAGTGATGTACACAACTAACTTGACTCTGCTTCACAGCTTTAGTCAAGTAACATTCAAACACTCTTGCTTCAAAGCTTTGAGTGCTACACAACCCTTACAATTGAAACCTATTCCAAGACACTTATCACAATGATAATTGCTTGGAGTACAATTAAACAAATCTATACAGATTACAAACTCGATCTTCTAATTAATCAGCAGGGATGATTTCAAAAACCGCAGCTCTGTTGAATATATAGCAGCTGCAACTTCAGTTAGGGTTTCCAAAAACCTAGGGTTGATTCCGTTTGACTTAAAGTCCAGGTCACAGTACTTTGTTGATCAGGATAGGATTGAGCGAGGTTACTCCTCAGAAAACGCAGGATTCTGTTTAGGAAGGACTGAGTTATTTCCTGAAAAAACTCAGACTTATCCAATCCTGTAATCCTGCTAGTTCAGAACAGGATGTCATAACATCTGTTATGACATCTGAGAAAACCTGTCTACTGATTAGCTAAATGTGATCATTTTGCAAACATGCTCAGATACACACTTATGAACATCAGTATTTGAGTTACAATATTTTTCTGCATATGTACCTAAAGAGTTAGTACAACCTTAACTAGAATGTTATGACATCAGTCATGACATTCACACATACACTTGGAATTTACCAAAAATACAAGCCAATACCTAAACACCTACATTTCCAAACCAGAAGATCCTTGTCTGTTTGTAGCCGTTACTTTATGATATTGCATTGATAGAATTGTAACGATTCAGAAATTCTCACATCAGAGAATGAATATTACCGTTGAGAGTCCTTTACAACTTGTATCAGAACATTGCAAATCAGAGTATCAGAGATCCTGCTTCATAGCACTGGTGCATTCAGAAGTTGTAACATAACTTCTTCATATAAGTGTGTCACACAGATTTGATGCGTCTGAATCTATCATGGTACTCTCAACTTCTATGCTCGCATAATCAGAACTTCTAGTGATGTTCTAGCAGAACTTCCACTTGCATCAGAACATCTTTTTCACATAAGAACTTCCTGCATGTAAAGATACTTTTATTAGCGAGCATATTTGTTCTTTATATCCTGTGTTTGTTAACATCAAAACTCTTACTGGGATGTAGAACCAAATTATGTTCTAACAATCTCCCCCTTTTTGATGATGACCAAAACTTGTATATTTTGATGGAATATAAAGAACAAAAATTAAAAGGCTCCCCCTGAGTAGAATACTCAGATAGAGAAAATAAAATACTTCCCCGAAGATCTTCTGATAGGAGTCAAAATATTCTTCATTCTCCCCCTTTTTGTCAAGAATCAAAAAGTGGTAAAGGCTCTATTTAGCTTGCTCTGACAGAAGTTGATTGAAAAGGTGTGACATCCTCTTCTGGATACATCTGAGATTCTTTAGAGAGCTTCTGATGCTGTATTTTCATTCCTGTTTCCAATAGTTTCAGAGCCAATAACCTTTTGTTTCTGATTGCCTCTGAAACCTGCGAGTCTTTTAAATTCCAGGCTTTGAAACATGTGCTTTCTTTCCTCCATGTGTAGAGAGCATCCAGAGTCAAGGTGTTAATACTGGTGTTTCAACCTTGCTGTTAAAAATATCTGCAACATAGATGATTTTGTCTTTTGGTACCCATATCTTTTTGGGTCCAATACTGTTAGAGTTTCCAAAATTCTGTTTGAAATTTGGTTTAACATAAAATGCCTTACCAGTATGTTTTATATCATGTGTTTGCCCAGTAGTGAAGTGAGAATAAAGCGGAGTGCATTTGATAACCAGATCCTTAACTTTCTTAGGTTGGGATGCTTTACCTTTGTATCCTATACCTATTCTGCCATTTCTTCTAACTCCATAGATCATTGAAGCTATCTTGCTTCTATCTATGTTTTTAGCAAGGAATTTATGAAAGCTGTGATCATATTCCTTTATGATTGTGTCAGGGTTACTAGGAACTTCTGAGACAGTTTCCTTCTAAGTATTTTGTAAATCATTTTCAAGTTTTAAAATTTTTCTTTTCAACTCAGAGTTTTCTAGTCTCAGATTCTTAGTTTCTTCAGAGTTAGAAACTAGATCCTTTTTCAGGTTCTTGTTTATGACTCAAAGCTTCTGATACCTTTCTAGAATTTCTGACAGAATCTCCTCTAATTAAGATCTAGAAAAGTTAGAAAATACCTCTTCTAACTCTGAGTCTGATTCTGATTCTGATTTAGAGGAATCAGAGACATCTGATAAGTTGTCCGTTTGAGCTCTATTGGCTTGTTCATCTTCTGATTTTGTTCCGTCTTCAGAAGATTCAGAGTCATCCCACGTTTCCATAAGAATTTTCTTCTTCTCCTTAACGAACTTCCTTTTAGGTTTCTCCTTCTGAAGCCTTGAACAGTCACTTTTGTAGTGACCTTGTTTATTGCATTCATAGCAGGTAATGTTTTTGTTACTGGATTTTCTGTATCCAGAAGATTATTCAGAGTTATTTCCTGTTCTTCTGGAGTTTCTGAAAATATTTTGCCTATGCTTGCACATCTGATTGATTCTTCTGGATAGAAAGAATAGTTCGTCTTCTTCTAACGAGGATTCTCCAGAGTTTTCTGCTTCTGCTTTTGCCTGCACAAATTTGGTTTCATATTTATTAGATTTCAGAGCGAAAGACTTACCATGCTTTTGAGGCTCATCATCTTTTAACTCTATCTCATGGCTTCTGAGAGAGCTGACAAGTTCTTCTAGAGATATTTTGTTCAGATCTTTTGCCAGTTTGAGAGCAGTGACCATGGGTCTCCATTGTTTTGGTAAACTTCTGATGATCTTCTTTACATGATCAGCAGTTGAGCACCCTTTGTCCAGAACTTTCATCCCAGCAACCAGAGTTTGGAATCTTGAGAATATTGCTTCAGTGGTTTCATCTTCTTCCATTTTGAAGTATTCATACTTCTAAATGAGTGCAAGGGCTTTGGTTTCTTTTACTTGTGTGTTGCCTTCATGCGTCATTCTTAGAGAATCAAACATGTGCTTTGTTGTCTCTCTGTTTATGATCTTCTCATACTCTAAATACGAGATGACAGTTAGGAGAATAGTTCTGGGCTTGTGATGGTTTCTGAAGTTTTGCTTTTGATGATCTGACATTCTTTTTTTGTCCATCTTCTGGCCGCTTTCATCAACAGGATGTATGTATCCATCAGTCATCATATCCTAGAGGTCAGCATCATAGGCTAGGAAGAAACTTCTGATCATATCTTTCCAGTAATCAAAATTTACACCGTCAAATATTGGAGGGCTACTGCTGATGTTCTAACTTGTTCCCATCATAGTGTTTTTCCTCCTTGGATCCTTTTCTAACACGGTTAAGTGTTTGCACCCAGATTCAGGTGCTCTGATACCAATTGAAAAAGTGAAAAACACAAGAAATGGGGGGTTGAGTGTGGATCTCAATAATCAATGGAAAGCACACGATGATTTTTATCATGGTTCGTTTGAACTCAAACTACTCCAGTCCACCTGCCAAAGTGATTTCGCCTCTCTCCAACGAGGTCTTAATTCACTAATCAATCTCGATTACAAATCTAGTTTGACTACTGCCAAAGTCTTCTTGAGTCTAAAACCACAACCCAGTTTTCTCAAGGAAATGTCTAAACAGTTAATTGAATAAATGTGTACAATGGTGTTTTCTACTAAAACAGTATCACTAACAGTGATGTTTTACACAGTTTAAATATGAGTGTTTACGGATGAAAGACGATTGCTGCATCGTTGTAGCTTGACGTAATTTCTTCTTTTTGTGCGCAATAGTTCATCACTTAAAATCTTCTTTTTGTCTGCTTTATATAGGCCATGCAATAGTGACATAAGGAGATACTTTTGGTATGTCCATAACACGAGTTAATGAACTTTCCAAACCAGAAGATCCTTGTCTGTTTGTAGCCGTTACTTTATGATATTGCATTGATAGAATTGTAACGCTTCAGAAATTCTCACATCAGAGAATGAATATTACCGTTGAGAGTCCTTTACAGCTTGTATCAGAACTTTGCAAATCACAGTATCAGAGATCCTGCTTCATAGTGCTGGTGCATTCAGAAGTTGTAACATAACTTCTTCATATAAGTGTGTCACACAGATTTGATGCGTCTGAATCTATCATGGTACTCTCAACTTCTATGCTCGCATAATCAGAACTTCTAGTGATGTTCTAGCAGAACTTCCACTTGCATCAGAACATCTTTTTCACATCAGAACTTCCTGCATGTAAAGATACTTTTATTAGCGAGCATATTTGTTCTTTATATCATGTGTTTGTTAACATCAAAACTCTTACTAGGATGTAGAACCAAATTATGTTCTAACAATCTCCCCCTTTTTGATGATGACCAAAACTTGTATATTTTGATGGAATGTAAAGAACAAAAATTAAAAGGCTCCCCCTGAGTAGAATACTCAGATAGAGAAAATAAAATACTTCCCCGAAGATCTTCTGATAGGAGTCAAAATATTCTTCATTCTCCCCCTTTTTGTCAAGAATCAAAAAGTGGTAAAGGCTCTATTTAGCTTGCACTGACAGAAGTTGATTGAAAAGGTGTGACATCTCTTCTGGATACATCTGAGATTCTTTAGAGAGCTTCTGATGCTGTATTTTCATTCCTGTTTCCAATAGTTTCAGAGCCAATAACCTTTTGTTTCTGATTTCCTCTGAAACCTGCGAGTCTTTTAAATTCCAGGCTTTGAAACATGTGCTTTCTTTCCTCCATGTGTAGAGAGCATCCAGTGTCAAGGTGTTAATACTGGTGTTTCAACCTTGCTGTTAAAAATATCTGCATCATAGATGATTTTGTCTTTTGGTACCCATATCTTTTTGGGTCCATGACTGTTAGAGTTTCCAAAATTCTGTTTGAATTTTAGTTTAACATAAAATGCCTTACCAGTATGTTTTATATCATGAGTTTGCCCAGTAGTGAAGTGAGAATAAAGCGGAGTGCATTTGATAACCAGATCCTTAACTTTCTTAGGTTGGGATACTTTACCTTTGTATCCTATACCTATTCTGCCATTTCTTCTAACTCCATAGATCATTGAAGCCATCTTGCTTCTATCTATGTTTTTAGCAAGGAGTTTATGAAAGTTGTGATCATATTCCTTTATGATTGTGTCAGGGTTACTAGGAACTTCTGAGACAGTTTCCTTCTAAGTATTTTGTAAATCATTTTCAAGTTTTAAAATTTTTCTTTTCAACTCAGAGTTTTCTAGTCTCAGATTGTTAGTTTCTTCAGAGTTAGAAACTAGATCCTTTTTCAGGTTCTTGTTTATGACTCAAAGCTTCTGATACCTTTCTAGAATTTCTGACAGAATCTCCTCTAATTAAGATCTAGAAAAGTTAGAAAATACCTCTTCTAACTCTGAGTCTGATTCTGATTCTGATTTAGAGGAATCAGAGACATCTGATAAGTTGTCCGTTTGAGCTATATTTGCTTGTTCATCTTCTAATTCTGTTCCATCTTTAGAAGATTCAGAGTCATCCCACGTTTCCATAAGACTTTTCTTCTTCTCCTTAACGAACTTCCGTTTAGGTTTCTCCTTCTGAAGCCTTGAACAGTCACTTTTGTAGTGACCTTGTTTATTACATTCATAGCAGGTAATGTTTTTGTTACTGGATTTTCTGTATCCAGAAGATTGTTCAGATTTATTTCCTGTTCTTCTGGAGTTTCTGAAAATCTGCTGCCTGTGCTTCCACATCTGATTGATTCTTCTGGATAGAAAGAATAGTTCGTCTTCTTCTAACGAGGATTCTCCAGAGTTTTCTGCTTCTGCTTTTGCCTGCACAAATTTGGTTTCATATTTATTAGATTTCAGAGCGAAAGACTTACCTTGCTTCTGAGGCTCATCATCTTCTAACTCTATCTCATGGCTTCTGATAGAGATGACAAGTTCTTCTAGAGATATTTTGTTCAGATCTTTTGCCAGTTTGAGAGCAGTGACCATGGGTCTCCACTGTTTTGGTAAACTTCTGATGATCTTCTTTACATGATCAGCAGTTGAGCACCCTTTGTCCAGAACTTTCATCCCAACAACCAGAGTTTGGAATCTTGAGAATATTGCTTCAGTGGTTTCATATTCTTCCATTTTGAAGTCTTCATGCTTCTAAATGAGTGCAAGGGCTTTGGTTTCTTTTGCTAGTGTGTTGCCTTCATGCGTCATTCTTAGAGAATCAAACATGTGCTTTGTTGTCTCTCTGTTTATGATCTTCTCATACTCTAAATACGAGATGGCACTTAGGAGAATATTTCTGGCCTTGTGATGGTTTCTGAAGTTTTGCTTTTGATGATCTGACATTCTTTTTCTGTCCATCTTCTGGCCGCTTTCATCAACAGGATGTATGTATCCATCAGTCATCATATCTCAGAGGTCAGCATCATAGGCTAGGAAGAAACTTCTGATCATATCTTTCCAGTAATCGAAATTTACACCGTCAAATATTGGAGGGCTACTGCTGATGTTCTGACTTGTTCCCATCATAGTGTTTTTCCTCCTTGGATCTTTTTCTGACACGGTTAAGTGTTTGCACCCAGATTCTGGTGCTCTGATACCAATTGAAAAATTGAAAAACACAAGAAAGGGGGGGTTGAGTTTGGATCTCAATAATCAATGGAAAGCACAGGATGATTTTTATCATGGTTCGTTTGAACTCAAACTACTCCAGTCCACCCGCCAAGGTGACTTCGCCTCTCTCCAACGAGGTCTGAATTCACTAATCAATCTTGATTACAAATCTACTTTGACTACTGCCAAAGTCTTCTTGAGTCTAAAACCACAACCCAATTTTCTCAAGGAAATGTCTAAACAGTTAATTGAATAAATGTGTACAATGGTGTTTTCTACTAAAACAGTATCACTAACAGTGATGTTTTACACAGTTTAAATATGAGTGTTTATGGATGAAAGACGATTGCTGCGTCGTTGTAGATTGACGTAATTTCTTCTTTTGGTGCGCAATAGTTCATCACTTAAAATCCTCTTTTTGTCTGCTTTATATAGGCCATGCAATAGTGACATAAGGAGATACTTTTGGTATGTCCATAACACGAGTTAATGAACTTTCCAAACCAGAAGATCCTTGTCTGTTTGTAGCCGTTACTTTATTATATTGCATTGATAGAATTTTAACGCTTCAGATATTCTCACATCAGAGAATGAATATTACCGTTGAGAGTCCTTTACAGCTTGTATCAGAACTTTGCAAATCAGAGTATCAGAGATCCTGCTTCATAGCGCTGGTGCATTCAGAAGTTGTAACAGAACTTCTTCATATAAGTGTGTCACACAAATTTGATGCGTCTGAATCTATCATGGTACTCTCAACTTCTATGCTCGCATAATCAGAACTTCTAGTGATGTTCTAGCAGAACTTCCACTTGCATCAGAACATCTTTTTCACATCAAAACTTCCTGCATGTAAAGATACTTTTATTAGCGAGCATATTTGTTCTTTATATCATGTGTTTGTTAACATCAAAACTCTTACTAGTATGTAGAACCAAATTATGTTCTAACAATCTCCCCCTTTTTGATGATGACCAAAACTTGTATATTTTGATGGAATATAAAGAACAAAAATTAAAAGGCTCCCCCTGAGTAGAATACTCAGATAGAGAAAATAAAATACTTCCCCGAAGATCTTTGATAGGAGTCAAAATATTCTTCATTCTCCCCCGTTTTGTCAAGAATCAAAAAGTGGTAAAGGCTCTATTTAGCTTGCTCTGACAGAAGTTGCTTGAAAAGGTGTGACATCCTCTTCTGGATACATCTGAGATTCTTTAGAGAGCTTCTGATGCTGTATTTTCATTCCTGTTTCCAATAGTTTCAGAGCCAATAACCTTTTGTTTCTGATTGCCTCTGAAACCTGCGAGTCTTTTAAATTCCAGGCTTTGAAACATGTGCTTTCTTTCCTCCATGTGTAGAGAGCATCCAGAGTCAAGGTGTTAATACTGGTGTTTCAACCTTGCTGTTAAAAATATCTGCAACATAGATGATTTTGTCTTTTGGTACCCATATCTTTTTGGGTCCATGACTGTTAGAGTTTCTAAAATTCTGTTTGACTTTTGGTTTAACATAAAATGCCTTACCAGTATGTTTTATATCATGTGTTTGCCCAGTAGTGAAGTGAGAATAAAGCGGAGTGCATTTGATAACCAGATCCTTAACTTTCTTAGGTTGGGATACTTTACCTTTGTATCCTATACCTATTCTGCCATTTCTTCTAACTCCATAGATCATTGAAGCCATCTTGCTTCTATATATGTTTTTAGCAAGGAATTTATGAAAGCTGTGATCATATTCCTTTATGATTGTGTCAGGGTTACTAGGAACTTCTGAGACAGTTTCCTTCTAAGTATTTTGTAAATCATTTTCAAGTTTTAAAATTTTTCTTTTCAACTTAGAGTTTTCTAGTCTCAGATTCTTAGTTTCTTCAGAGTTAGAAACTAGATCCTTTTTCAGGTTCTTGTTTATGACTCAAAGCTTCTGATACCTTTCTAGAATTTCTGATAGAATCTCCTCTAATTAAGATCTAGAAAAGTTAGAAAATACCTCTTCTAACTCTGAGTCTGATTCTGATTCTGATTTAGAGGAATCAGAGACATCTGATAAGTTGTCCGTTTGAGCTATATTGGCTTGTTCATCTTCTGATTCTGTTCCATCTTTAGAAGATTCAGAGTCATCCCACGTTTCCATAAGACTTTTATTCTTCTCCTTAACGAACTTCCTTTTAGGATTCTCCTTCTGAAGCCTTGAACAATCACTTTTGTAGTGACCTTGTTTATTACATTCATAGCATGTAATGTTTTTGTTACTAGATTTTCTGTATCCAGAAGATTGTTCAGATTTATTTCCTGTTCTTCAGGAGTTTCTGAAAATCTTTTGCCTGTGCTTCCACATCTGATTGATTCTTCTGGATAGAAAGAATAGTTCGTCTTCTTCTAACGAGGATTCTCCAGAGTTTTCTGCTTCTGCTTTTGCTTGCACAAATTTGGTTTCATATTTATTAGATTTCAGAGCGAAAGACTTACCTTGCTTCTGAGGCTCATCATCTTCTAACTCTATCTCATGGCTTCTGAGAGAGCTGACAAGTTCTTCTAGAGATATTTTGTTCAGATCTTTTGCCAGTTTGAGAGAAGTGACCAGGGGTCTCCATTGTTTTGGTAAACTTCTGATGATCTTCTTTACATGATCAGCAGTTGAGCACCCTTTGTCCAGAACTTTCATCCCAGCAACCAGAGTTTGGAATCTTGCGAATATTGCTTCAGTGGTTTCATCTTCTTCCATTTTTAAGTATTCATACTTCTAAATGAGTGCAAGGGCTTTATTTTCTTTTACTTGTGTGTTTCCTTCATGCGTCATTCTTAGAGAATCAAACATGTGCTTTGATGTCTCTCTGTTTATGATCTTCTCATACTCTAAATACGAGATGGCACTTAGGAGAATAGTTCTGGCCTTGTGATGGTTTCTGAAGTTTTGCTTTTGATGATCTGACATTATTTTTCTGTCCATCTTCTGGCCGCTTTCATCAACAGGATGTATGTATCCATCAGTCATCATATCTCAGAGGTCAGCATCATAGGCTAGGAAGAAACTTCTGATCATATCTTTCCAGTAATCAAAATTTACACCGTTAAATATTGGAGGGCTACTGCTGATGTTCTCACTTGTTCCCATCATAGTGTTTTTCCTCCTTGGATCTTTTTCTGACACGGTTAAGTGTTTGCACCCAGATTCAGGTACTCTGATACCAATTGAAAAAGTGAAAAACACAAGAAAGGGGGGGTTGAGTTTGGATCTCAATAATCAATGGAAAGCACAGGATGGTTTTTATCATGGTTCGTTTGAACTCAAGCTACTCCAGTCCACCCGCCAAGGTGACTTCGCCTCTCTCCAACGAGGTCTTAATTCACTAATCAATCTTGATTACAAATCTACTTTGACTACTGCCAAAGTCTTCTTGAGTCTAAAACCACAACCCAATTTTATCAAGGAAATGTCTAAACAGTTAATTGAATAAATGTGTACAATGGTGTTTTCTACTAAAACAGTATCACTAACACTGATGTTTTACACAGTTTAAATATGAGTGTTTATGGATGAAAGACGATTGCTGCGTCGTTGTAGATTGACGTAATTTCTTCTTTTGGTGCGCAATAGTTCATCACTTAAAATCTTCTTTTTGTCTGCTTTATATATGCCATGCAATAGTGACATAAGGAGATACTTTTGGTATGTCCATAACACGAGTTAATGAACTTTCCAAACCAGAAGATCCCTGTCTGTTTGTAGCCGTTACTTTATGATATTGCATTGATAGAATTGTAACGCTTCAAAAATTCTCACATCAGAGAATGAATATTACCATTGAGAGTCCTTTACAGCTTGTATCAGAACTTTGCAAATCAGAGTATCAGAGATCCTGCTTCATAGCGCTGGTGCATTCAGAAGTTGTAACATAACTTCTTCATATAAGTGTGTCACACAAATTTGATGCGTCTGAATCTATCATGGTACTCTCAACTTCTATGCTCGCATAATCAGAACTTCTAGTGATGTTCTAGCAGAACTTCCTCTTGCATCAGAACATCTTTTTCACATCAGAACTTCCTGCATGTAAAGATACTTTTATTAGCGAGCATATTTGTTCTTTATATCATGTGTTTGTTAACATCAAAACTCTTACTGGGATGTAGAACCAAATTATGTTCTAACAATCTCCCCCTTTTTGATGATGACCAAAACTTGTATATTTTGATGGAATATAAAGAACAAAAATTAAAAGGCTCCCCCTGAGTAGAATACTCAGATAGAGAAAATAAAATACTTCCCCGAAGATCTTTGATAGGAGTCAAAATATTCTTCATTCTCCCCCTTTTTGTCAAGAATCAAAAAGTGGTAAAGGCTCTATTTAGCTTGCTCTGACAGAAGTTGCTTGAAAAGGTGTGACATCCTTTTCTGGATACATCTGAGATTCTTTAGAGAGCTTCTGATGCTGTATTTTCATTCATGTTTCCAATAGTTTCAGAGCCAATAACCTTTTATTTCTGATTGCCTCTGAAACCTGCGAGTCTTTTAAATTCCAGGCTTTGAAACATGTGCTTTCTTTCCTCCATGTGTAGAGAGCATCCAGAGTCAAGGTGTTAATACTGGTGTTTCAACCTTGCTTTTAAAAATATCTACAACATAGATGATTTTGTCTTTTGGTACCCATATCTTTTTGGGTCCATGACTGTTAAAGTTTCTAAAATTCTGTTTGAATTTTGGTTTAACATAAAATGCCTTACCAGTATGTTTTATATCATGTGTTTGCCCAGTAGTGAAGTGAGAATAAAGCGGAGTGCATTTGATAACCAGATCCTTAACTTTCTTAGGTTGGGATACTTTACCTTTGTATCCTATACCTATTCTGCCATTTCTTCTAACTCTATAGATCATTGAAGCCATCTTGCTTCTATATATGTTTTTAGCAAGGAATTTATGAAAGTTGTGATCATATTCCTTTGTGATTGTGTCAGGGTTACTAGGAACTTCTGAGACAGTTTCCTTCTAAGTATTTTGTAAATCATTTTCAAGTTTTAAAATTTTTCTTTTCAACTCAGAGTTTTCTAGTCTCAGATTCTTAGTTTCTTCAGAGTTAGAAACTAGATCCTTTTTCAGGTTCTTGTTTATGACTCAAAGCTTCTGATACCTTTCTAGAGTTTCTGACAGAATCTCCTCTAATTAAGATCTAGAAAAGTTAGAAAATACATCTTCTAACTCTGAGTCTGATTCTGATTCTGATTTAGAGGAATCAGAGACATATGATAAGTTGTCCATTTGAGCTATATTGGCTTGTTCATCTTCTGATCCTGTTCCATCTTTAGAAGATTCAGAGTCATCCCACGTTTCCATAAGACTTTTATTCTTCTCCTTAACGAACTTCCTTTTAGGTTTCTCCTTCTGAAGCCTTGAACAATCACTTTTGTAGTGACCTTGATTATTACATTCATAGCAGGTAATGTGTTTGTTACTGGATTTTCTGTATCCAGAAGATTGTTCAGATTTATTTCCCGTTCTTCTGGAGTTTCTGAAAATCTTCTGCCAGTGCTTCCACATCTGATTGATTCTTCTGGATAGAAAGAATAGTTCATCTTCTTCTAACGAGGATTTTCCAGAGTTTTCTGCTTCTGCTTTTGCCTGCACAAATTTGGTTTCATATTTATTAAATTTCAGAGCGAAAGACTTACCTTGCTTCTGAGGATCATCATCTTCTAACTCTATCTCATGGCTTCTGAGAGAGCTGACAAGTTCTTCTAGAGATATTTTGTTCAGATCTTTTGCCAGTTTGAGAGCAGTGACCATGGGTCTCCATTGTTTTGGTAAACTTCTGATGATCTTCTTTACATGATCAGCAGTTGAGCACCCTTTGTCCATAACTTTCATCCCAGCAACCAGAGTTTGGAATCTTGAGAACATTGCTTCAGTGGTTTCATCTTCTTCCATTTTGAAGTCTTCATACTTCTAAATGAGTGCAAGGGCTTTGGTTTCTTTTACTTGTGTGTTGCCTTCATGCGTCATTCTTAGAGAATCAAACATGTGCTTTGTTGTCTCTCTGTTTATGATCTTCTCATACTCTAAATACGAGATGGCACTTAGGAGAATAGTTCTGGCCTTGTGATGGTTTCTGAAGTTTTGCTTTTGATGATCTGACATTCTTTTTCTGTCTATCTTCTGGCCGCTTTCATCAACAGGATGTATGTATCCATCAGTCATCATATCTCAGAGGTCAGCATCATAGGCTAGGAAGAAACTTCTGATCATATCTTTCCAGTAATCAAAATTTACACCGTCAAATATTGGAGGGCTACTGCTGATGTTCTGACTTGTTCCCATCATAGTGTTTTTCCTCCTTGGATCTTTTTCTGACACGGTTAAGTGTTTGCACCCAGATTCAGGTGCTCTGATACCAATTGAAAAAGTGAAAAACACAAGAAAGGGGGGGTTGAGTTTGGATCTCAATAATCAATGGAAAGCACACAATGATTTTCATCATGGTTCGTTTGAACTCAAACTACTCCAGTCCACCCGCCAAGGTGACTTCTCCTCTCTCCAACGAGGTCTTAATTCACTAATCAATCTTGATTACAAATCTACTTTGACTACTGCCAAAGTCTTCTTGCGTCTAAAACCACAACCCAATTTTCTCAAGGAAATGTCTAAACAGTTAATTGAATAAATGTGTACAATGGTGTTTTCTACTAAAATAGTATCACTAACAGTGATGTTTTACATAGTTTAAATATGAGTGTTTATGGATGAAAGACGATTGCTGCGTCGTTGTAGCTTGACATAATTTCTTCTTTTTGTGTGCAATAGTTCATCACTTAAAATCTTCTTTTTGTATGCTTTATATAGGCCATGCAATAGTGACATAAGGAGATACTTTTGGTATGTCCATAACACGAGTTAATGAACTTTCCAAACCAGAAGATCCTTGTGTGTTTGTAGCCGTTACTTTATGATATTGCATTGATATAATTGTAACGCTTCAGAAATTCTCACATCAGAGAATGAATATTACCGTTGAGAGTCCTTTACAGCTTGTATCAGAACTTTGCAAATCAGAGTATCAGAGATCCTGCTTCATAGCGCTGGTGCATTCAGAAGTTGTAACATATCTTCTTCATATAAGTGTGTCACACAGATTTGATGCGTCTGAATCTATCATGGTACTCTCAACTTCTATGCTCGCATAATCAGAACTTCTAGTGATGTTCTAGCAGAACTTCCACTTGCATCAGAACATCTTTTTCACATCAGAACTTCCTGCATGTAAAGATACTTTTATTAGCGAGCATATTTGTTCTTTATATCATGTGTTTGTTAACATCAAATCTCTTACTGGGATGTAGAACCAAATTATGTTCTAACAATCTCTCCCTTTTTGATGATGACCAAAACTTGTATATTTTGATGGAATATAAAGAACAAAAATTAAAAGGCTCCCCCTGAGTAGAATACTCAGATAGAGAAAATAAAATACTTCCCCGAAGATCTTCTGATAGGAGTCAAAATATTCTTCATTCTCCCCCTTTTTGTCAAGAATCAAAAAGTGGTAAAGGCTCTATTTAGCTTGCTCTGACAGAAGTTTCTTGAAAAGGTGTGACATCCTCTTCTGGATACATCTGAGATTCTTTAGAGAGCTTCTGATGCTGTATTTTCATTCCTGTTTCCAATAGTTTCAGAGCCAATAACCTTTTATTTCTGATTGCCTCTGAAACCTGCGAGTCTTTTAAATTCCAGGTTTTGAAATATGTGCTTTCTTTCCTCCATGTGTAGAGAGCATCCAGAGTCAAGGTGTTAATACTGGTGTTTCAACCTTGCTGTTAAAAATATCTGCAACATAGATGATTTTGTCTTTTGGTACCCATATCTTTTTGGGTCCATGACTGTTAGAGTTTCTAAAATTCTGTTTGAATTTTGGTTTAACACAAAATGCCTTACCAGTATGTTTTATATCATGTGTTTGCCCAGTAGTTAAGTGAGAATAAAGCGGAGTGCATTTGATAACCAGATCCTTAACTTTCTTAGGTTGGGATACTTTACCTTTGTATCCTATACCTATTCTGCCATTTCTTCTAACTCCATAGATCATTGAAGCCATCTTGCTTCTATATATGTTTTTAGCAAGGAATTTATGAAAGTTGTGATCATATTCCTTTATGATTGTGTCAGGGTTACTAGGAACTTCTGAGACAGTTTCCTTCTAAGTATTTTGTAAATCATTTTCAAGTTTTAAAATTTTTCTTTTCAACTCAGAGTTTTCTAGTCTCAGATTCTTAGTTTCTTCAGAGTTAGAAACTAGATCCTTTTTCAGGTTCTTGTTTATGACTCAAAGCTTCTGATACCTTTCTAGAATTTCTGACAGAATCTCCTCTAATTAAGATCTAGAAAAGTTAGAAAATACCTCTTCTAACTCTGAGTCTGATTTTGATTCTGATTTAGAGGAATCAGAGACATCTGATAAGTTGTCCGTTTGAGCTATATTGGCTTGTTCATCTTCTGATTCTGTTCCATCTTTAGAAGATTCAGAGTCATCCCACGTTTCCATAAGACTTTTATTCTTCTCCTTAACGAACTTCCTTTTAGGTTTCTCCTTATGAAGCCTTGAACAGTCACTTTTGTAGTGACCTAGTTTATTACATTCATAACAGGTAATGTTTTTGTTACTGGATTTTCTGTATCCAGAAGATTGTTCAGATTTATTTCCTGTTCTTCTGGAGTTTCTGAAAATCGTCTGCCTGTGCTTCCACATCTGATTGATTCTTCTAGATAGAAAGAATAGTTCGTCTTCTTCTAACGAGGATTCTCCAGAGTTTTCTGCTTCTGCTTTTGCCTACACAAATTTGGTTTCATATTTATTAAATTTCAGGACGAAAGACTTACCTTGCTTCTGAGGCTCATCATCTTCTAACTCTATCTCATGGCTTATGAGAGAGCTGACAAGTTCTTCTAGAGATATTTTGTTCAGATCTTTTGCCAGTTTGAGAGCAATGACCATGGGTCTCCATTGTTTTGGTAAACTTTTGATGATCTTCTTTACATGATTAGCACTTGAGCACCCTTTGTCCATAACTTTCATCCCAGCAACCAGAGTTTGGAATCTTGAGAACATTGCTTCAGTGGTTTCATCTTCTTCCATTTTTAAGTCTTCATACTTCTAAATGAGTGCAAGGGCTTTGGTTTCTTTTACTTGTGTGTTTCCTTCATGCATCATTCTTAGAGAATCAAACATGTGTTTTGCTGTCTCTTTGTTTATGATCTTCTCATACTCTAAATACGAGATGACACTTAGGAGAATAGTTCTGGCCTTGTGATGGTTTCTGAAGTTTTGCTTTTGATGATCTGACATTCTTTTTCTGTCCATCTTCTGGCCGCTTTCATCAACAGGATGTATGTATCCATCAGTCATCATATCTCAGAGGTCAGCATCATAGGCTAGGAAGAAACTTCTGATCATATCTTTCTAGTAATCAAAATTTACACCGTCAAATATTGGAGGGCTACTGCTGATATTCTGACTTGTTCCCATCATAGTGTTTTTCCTCCTTGGATCTTTTTCTGACACGGTTAAGTGTTTGCACCCAGATTCAGGTGCTCTGATACAAATTGAAAAAGTGAAAAACACAAGAAAGGGGGGGTTGAGTTTGGATCTCAATAATCAATGGAAAGCACATGATGATTTTTATCATGGTTCGTTTGAACTCAAACTACTCCAGTCCACCCGCCAAGGTGACTTCGCCTCTCTCCAACGAGGTCTTAATTCACTAATCAATCTTGATTACAAATCTACTTTGACTACTGCCAAAGTCTTCTTGAGTCTAAAACCACAACCCAATTTTCTCAAGGAAATGTCTAAACTGTTAATTGAATAAATGTGTACAATGGTGTTTTCTACTAAAACAGTATCACTAACAGTGATGTTTTACACAGTTTAAATATGAGTGTTTATGGATGAAAGACGATTGCTGCTTCGTTGTAGCTTGACGTAATTTCTTCTTTTTGTGCGCAATAGTTCATCACTTAAAATCTTATTTTTGTCTGCTTTATATAGGCCATGCAACAGTGACATAAGGAGATACTTTTGGTATGTCCATAAAACGAGTTAATGAACTTTCCAAACCAGAAGATCCTTGTCTGTTTGTAGCCGTTACTTTATGATATTGCATTAATAGAATTGTAACGCTTCAGAAATTCTCACATCAGAGAATGAATATTACCGTTGAGAGTCCTTTACAGCTTGTATCAGAACTTTGCAAATCAGAGTATTAGAGATCCTGCTTCATAGCGCTGGTGCATTCAGAAGTTGTAACATAACTTCTTCATATAAGTGTGTCACACAGATTTGATGCGTCTGAATCTATCATGGTACTCTCAACTTCTATGCTCGCATAATCAGAACTTCTAGTGATGTTCTAACAGAACTTCCACTTGCATCAGAACATCTTTTTCACATCAGAACTTCCTGCATGTAAAGATACTTTTATTAGCGAGCATATTTGTTCTTTATATCATGTGTTTGTTAACATCAAAACTCTTACTGGGATGTAGAACCAAATTATGTTCTAACAATCTCCCCCTTTTTGATGATGACCAAAACTTGTATATTTTGATGGAATATAAAGAACAAAAATTAAAAGGCTCCCCCTGAGTAGAATACTCAGATAGAGAAAATAAAATACTTCCCCGAAGATCTTCTGATAGGAGTCAAAATATTCTTCATTCTCCCCCTTTTTGTCAAGAATCAAAAAGTGGTAAAGGCTCTATTTATCTTGCTCTGACAGAAGTTGCTTGAAAAGGTGTGACATCCTCTTCTGGATACATCTGAGATTCTTTAGAGAGCTTTTGATGCTGTATTTTCATTTCAGTTTCCAATAGTTTCAGAGCCAATAACCTTTTGCTTCTGATTGCCTCTGAAACCTGCGAGTCTTTTAAATTCCAGGCTTTGAAACATGTGCTTTCTTTCCTCCATGTGTAGAGAGCATCCAGAGTCAAGGTGTTAATACTGGTGTTTCAACCTTGCTGTTAAAAATATCTGCAACATAGATGATTTTGTCTTTTGGTACCCATATCTTTTTGGGTCCATGACTGTTAGAGTTTCCAAAATTCTGTTTGAATTTTGGTTTAACATAAAATGCCTTATCAGTATGTTTTATATCATGTGTTTGCCCAGTAGTGAAGTGAGAATAAAGCGGAGTGCATTTGATAACCATATCCTTAACTTTCTTAGGTTGGGATACTTTACCTTTGTATCCTATACCTATTCTGCCATTATCCTATACCTATTCTGCCATTTCTTCTAACTCCATAGATCATTGAAGCCATCTTGCTTCTATATATGTTTTTAGCAAGGAATTTATGAAAGTTGTGATCATATTCCTTTATGATTGTGTCAGGGTTACTAGGAACTTCTGAGACAGTTTCCTTCTAAGTATTTTGTA
Source organism: Vicia faba (assembly GCA_948472305.1). Classification (NCBI taxonomy): domain Eukaryota; kingdom Viridiplantae; phylum Streptophyta; class Magnoliopsida; order Fabales; family Fabaceae; genus Vicia; species Vicia faba. Next base: position 1,555,804,465 of record OX451738.1, on the reverse strand, counting down.
AATCATTTTCAAGTTTTAAAATTTTTCTTTTCAACTCAGAGTTTTCTAGTCTCAGATTCTTAGTTTCTTCAGAGTTAGAAACTAGATCCTTTTTCAGGTTCTTGTTTATGACTCAAAGCTTCTGATACCTTTCTAGAATTTCTGACAGAATCTCCTCTAATTAAGATCTAGAAAAGTTAGAAAATACCTCTTCTAACTCTGATTCTGATTTTGATTCTGATTTAGAGGAATCAGAGACATCTGATAAGTTGTCCGTTTGAGCTATATTGGCTTGTTCATCTTCTGATTCTGTTCCATCTTTAGAAGATTCAGAGTCATCCCACGTTTCCATAAGACTTTTCTTCTTCTCCTTAACGAACTTCCTTTTAGGTTTCTCCTTATGAAGCCTTGAACAGTCACTTTTGTAGTGACCTAGTTTATTACATTCATAACAGGTAATGTTTTTGTTACTGGATTTTCTGTATCCAGAAGATTGTTCAGATTTATTTCCTGTTCTTCTGGAGTTTCTGAAAATCGTCTGCCTGTGCTTCCACATCTGATTGATTCTTCTAGATAGAAAGAATAGTTCGTCTTCTTCTAACAAGGATTCTCCAGAGTTTTCTGCTTCTGCTTTTGCCTACACAAATTTGGTTTCATATTTATTAAATTTCAGGACGAAAGACTTACCTTGCTTCTGAGGCTCATCATCTTCTAACTCTATCTCATTGCTTATGAGAGAGCTGACAAGTTCTTCTAGAGATATTTTGTTCAGATCTTTTGCCAGTTTGAGAGCAATGACCATGGGTCTCCATTGTTTTGGTAAACTTTTGATGATCTTCTTTACATGATTAGCACTTGAGCACCCTTTGTCCATAACTTTCATCCCAGCAACCAGAGTTTGGAATCTTGAGAACATTGCTTCAGTGGTTTCATCTTCTTCCATTTTTAAGTCTTCATACTTCTAAATGAGTGCAAGGGCTTTGGTTTCTTTTACTTGTGTGTTTCCTTCATGCGTCATTCTTAGAGAATCAAACATGTGTTTTGCTGTCTCTTTGTTTATGATCTTCTCATACTCTAAATACGAGATGACACTTAGGAGAATAGTTCTGGCCTTGTGATGGTTTCTGAAGTTTTGCTTTTGATGATCTGACATTCTTTTTCTGTCCATCTTCTGGCCGCTTTCATCAACAGGATGTATGTATCCATCAGTCATCATATCTCAGAGGTCAGCATCATAGGCTAGGAAGAAACTTCTGATCATATCTTTCTAGTAATCAAAATTTACACCGTCAAATATTGGAGGGCTACTGCTGATATTCTGACTTGTTCCCATCATAGTGTTTTTCCTCCTTGGATCTTTTTCTGACACGGTTAAGTGTTTGCACCCAGATTCAGGTGCTCTGATACAAATTGAAAAAGTGAAAAACACAAGAAAGGGGGGGTTGAGTTTGGATCTCAATAATCAATGGAAAGCACATGATGATTTTTATCATGGTTCGTTTGAACTCAAACTACTCCAGTCCACCCGCCAAGGTGACTTCGCCTCTCTCCAACGAGGTCTTAATTCACTAATCAATCTTGATTACAAATCTACTTTGACTACTGCCAAAGTCTTCTTGAGTCTAAAACCACAACCCAATTTTCTCAAGGAAATGTCTAAACTGTTAATTGAATAAATGTGTACAATGGTGTTTTCTACTAAAACAGTATCACTAACAGTGATGTTTTACACAGTTTAAATATGAGTGTTTATGGATGAAAGACGATTGCTGCTTCGTTGTAGCTTGACGTAATTTCTTCTTTTTGTGCGTAATAGTTCATCACTTAAAATCTTCTTTTTGTCTGCTTTATATAGGCCATGCAACAGTGACATAAGGAGATACTTTTGGTATGTCCATAAAACGAGTTAATGAACTTTCCAAACCAGAAGATCCTTGTCTGTTTGTAGCCGTTACTTTATGATATTGCATTAATAGAATTGTAACGCTTCAGAAATTCTCACATCAGAGAATGAATATTACCGTTGAGAGTCCTTTACAGCTTGTATCAGAACTTTGCAAATCAGAGTATTAGAGATCCTGCTTCATAGCGCTGGTGCATTCAGAAGTTGTAACATAACTTCTTCATATAAGTGTGTCACACAGATTTGATGCGTCTGAATCTATCATGGTACTCTCAACTTCTATGCTCGCATAATCAGAACTTCTAGTGATGTTCTAACAGAACTTCCACTTGCATCAGAACATCTTTTTCACATCAGAACTTCCTGCATGTAAAGATACTTTTATTAGCGAGCATATTTGTTCTTTATATCATGTGTTTGTTAACATCAAAACTCTTACTGGGATGTAGAACCAAATTATGTTCTAACAATCTCCCCCTTTTTGATGATGACCAAAACTTGTATATTTTGATGGAATATAAAGAACAAAAATTAAAAGGCTCCCCCTGAGTAGAATACTCAGATAGAGAAAATAAAATACTTCCCCGAAGATCTTCTGATAGGAGTCAAAATATTCTTCATTCTCCCCCTTTTTGTCAAGAATCAAAAAGTGGTAAAGGCTCTATTTATCTTGCTCTGACAGAAGTTGCTTGAAAAGGTGTGACATCCTCTTCTGGATACATCTGAGATTCTTTAGAGAGCTTCTGATGCTGTATTTTCATTTCAGTTTCCAATAGTTTCAGAGCCAATAACCTTTTGCTTCTGATTGCCTCTGAAACCTGGGAGTCTTTTAAATTCCAGGCTTTGAAACATGTGCTTTCTTTCCTCCATGTGTAGAGAGCATCAAGAGTCAAGGTGTTAATACTGGTGTTTCAACCTTGCTGTTAAAAATATCTGCAACATAGATGATTTTGTCTTTTGGTACCCATATCTTTTTGGGTCCATGACTGTTAGAGTTTCCAAAATTCTGTTTGAATTTTGGTTTAACATAAAATGCCTTATCAGTATGTTTTATATCATGTGTTTGCCCAGTAGTGAAGTGAGAATAAAGTGGAGTGCATTTGATAACCATATCCTTAACTTTCTTAGGTTGGGATACTTTACCTTTGTATCCTATACCTATTCTGCCATTATCCTATACCTATTCTGCCATTTCTTCTAACTCCATAGATCATTGAAGCCATCTTGCTTCTATCTATGTTTTTAGCAAGGAATTTACGAAAGCTGTGATCACATTCCTTTATGATTGTATCAGGGTTACTAGGAACTTCTGAGACAGTTTCCTTCTAAGTATTTTGTAAATCATTTTCAAGTTTTAAAATTTTTCTTTTCAACTTAGAGTTTTCTAGTCTCAGATTCTTAGTTTCTTCAGAGTTAGAAACTAGATCCTTTTTCAGGTTCTTGTTTATGACTCAAAGCTTCTGATACCTTTCTAGAATTTTTGACAGAATCTCCTCTAATTAAGATCTAGAAAAGTTAGAAAATACCTCTTCTAACTCTGAGTCTGATTCTGATTTAGAGGAATCAGAGACATCTGATAAGTTGTCTGTTTGAGCTATATTGGCTTGTTCATCTTCTGATTCTGTTCCGTCTTCAGAAGATTCAGAGTCATCCCACGTTTCCATAAGACTTTTATTCTTCTCCTTAACGAACTTCCTTTTAGGTTTCTCCTTCTGAAGCCTTGAACAGTCACTTTTGTAGTGACCTTGTTTATTGCATTCATAGCAGGTAATGTTTTTGTTACTGGATTTTCTGTATCCAGAAGATTGTTCAGAGTTATTTCCTGTTCTTTTGGAGTTTCTGAAAATATTTTGCATATGCTTCCACATTTGATTGATTCTTCTGGATAGAAAGAATAGTTCGTCTTCTTCTAACGAGGATTCTCCAGAGTTTTCTGCTTCTGCTTTTGCCTGCACAAATTTGGTTTCATATTTATTAGATTTTAGAGCGAAAGACTTACCTTGCTTCTGAGGCTCATCATCTTCTAACTCTATCTCATGGCTTCTGAGAGAGCTGACAAGTTCTTCTAGAGATATTTTGTTCAAATCTTTTTCCAGTTTGAGAGCAGTGACCATGGGTCTCCATTGTTTTGGTAAACTTCTGATGATCTTCTTTACATGATCATCAGTTGAGCACCCTTTGTCCAGAACTTTCATCCCAGCAACCAGAGTTTGGAATCTTGAGAACTTTGCTTCAGTGGTTTCATCTTCTTCCATTTTGAAGTCTTCATAATTCTAAATGAGTGCAAGGGCTTTGGTTTCTTTTACTTGTGTGTTGCCTTCATGCGTCATTCTTAGAAAATCAAACATGTGTTTTGCTGTCTCTTTGTTTATGATCTTCTCATACTCTAAATACGAGATGGCACTTAGGAGAATAGTTCTGGCCTTGTGATGGTTTCTGAAGTTTGCTTTTGATGATCTGACATTCTTTTTCGGTCCATCTTCTGGCCGCTTTCATCAACAGGATGTATGTATCCATCAGTCATCATATCTCAGAGATCAGCATCATAGGCTAGGAAGAAACTTCTGATCATATCTTTCCAGTAATCAAAATTTACACCGTCAAATATTGGAGGGCTACTGCTGATATTCTGACTTGTTCCCATCAAAGTGTTTTTCCTCCTTGGATCTTTTTCTGACACGGTTAAGTGTTTGCACCCAGATTCAGGTGCTCTGATACCAATTGAAAAAGTGAAAAACACAAGAAAGGGGGGGTTGAGTTTGGATCTCAATAATCAATGGAAAGCACATGATGATTTTTATCATGGTTCGTTTGAACTCAAACTACTCCAGTCCACCCGCCAAGGTGACTTCGCCTCTCTCCAACGAGGTCTTAATTCACTAATCAATCTTGATTACAAATCTACTTTGACTACAGCCAAAGTCTTCTTGAGTCTAAAACCACAACCCAATTTTCTCAAGGAAATGTCTAAACAGTTAATTGAATAAATGTGTACAATGGTGTTTTCTACTAAAACAGTATCACTAACAGTGATGTTTTACACAGTTTATATATGAGTGTTTATGGATGAAAGACGATTGCTGCTTCGTTGTAGCTTGACGTAATTTCTTCTTTTTGTGCGCAATAGTTCATCACTTAAAATCTTCTTTTTGTCTGCTTTATATAGGCCATGCAATAGTGACATAAGGAGATACTTTTGGTATGTCCATAAAACGAGTTAATGAACTTTCCAAACCAGAAGATCCTTGTCTGTTTGTAGCCGTTACTTTATGATATTGCATTGATAGAATTGTAACGCTTCAGAAATTCTCACATCAGAGAATGAATATTACCGTTGAGAGTCCTTTACAGCTTGTATCAGAACTTTGCAAATCAGAGTATTAGAGATCCTGCTTCATAGCGCTGGTGCATTCAGAAGTTGTAACAGAACTTCTTCATATAAGTGTGCCACACAGATTTGATGCGTCTGAATCTATCATGGTACTCTCAACTTCTATGCTCGCATAATCAGAACTTCTAGTGATGTTCTAACAGAACTTCCACTTGCATCAGAACATCTTTTTCACATCAGAACTTCCTGCATGTAAAGATACTTTTATTAGAGAGCATATTTGTTATTTATATCATGTGTTTGTTAACATCAAAACTCTTATTGGGATGTAGAACCAAATTATGTTCTAACAATCTCCCCCTTTTTGATGATGACCAAAACTTGTATATTTTGATGGAATATAAAGAACAAAAATTAAAAGGCTCCCCCTGAGTCGAATACTCAGATAGAGAAAATAAAATACTTCCCCGAAGATCTTCTAATAGGAGTCAAAATATTATTCATTCTCCCCCTTTTTGTCAAGAATCAAAAAGTGGTAAAGGCTCTATTTAGCTTGCTCTAGCAATACATCACTACTACCCAAGTCACGAAAATATCATGTGATCTGACAAAACCTTTTTGGGATAATACTTGTGTGTACAATTATCTTTTTGGTCTTATGTCTATATTGAACACAAGGCATAGACTGTGTCACCCTTGTCCAGTTCAATGTTTGGTCCTTAGACATTTATCCTGTTATGCAGCACTGAAAAATTCCATCTAGGTCACTCATGTTCCTCAACATGCTTTGTGAAGTACCCATCAATTGTCTTTATGGTCATCCATTTACGGACAATGTTTGATCAACAATAAAGCACTTGACTCTACAGCTAAGGTCCATAGTGGTTTCAGGTCGAAGGGTGGTATACACCACTTATTACCAAGATAATAACTTATGACACTTTGCATAATATTCTATGTAGTATTTTCATAGCGGGTCAATCCAGTATAAATATTACTCCTAATATTCATACTTATGTCATGAATTGATAACTGCTTATCCATGATCTATAATATGTGATCATCAATCTATCTACATAATAATCTCAATGCTTTAATATTATCCCACTTCACAATAAAGCTCGAGTAAAGATACTTTAAGAATAACATCCTTATGTTTAATGGGATCTCATGATTAAGTCACACTTAACATTTCATCAAATAGACGAACTATTCTAGGGACTTTATTATTTTGGAGAAGAAAACATAATAAAGAAATGCATTTTATTATTAATAAATAATTTTATACAAGTAGGTAAAGTATTGGCCTCTAGGGCTTATACCAATACTCACTAATCCGACTAAGAAACATATACCAGGTTAAATGTTGCACGCATATCTAAGAGATCCTACAATTTGCTTGAACAAAGTTACATTGACTTTTTCCTCCTCTCCATGCTTCTCCAATTTAAATTTTGGTTCGACAGACGAAGATGCAGGATTTAAATCATCCATCCTGAATATTTTAAGTATCTCTTTGACATACTTACTTTGATGCATCACCTTGCCTTTCTTGGTTATTTGAAACTCTATGCCTAGTAAATATGACAAGTTTCCCATATCTGACATTTCAAATTACCTCATCATTAGCTCTTTGAACTTCGACAAGTTCTCCAAGCTATTTCCAATCACCAACAAGTCATTTATGTGCCAATGAGAAAAAGGTGTTAGAGCTCACGAAGCAACTTCATGACGAGAGAAGTATAAATGTCTATCTCGACACAAAGAGGAAGCTCCCATGGGAAACTTGATGTCTTAGATTTTAGAATTTTTCAATTGTAAGCCTAAAAGGCAATTGTATTTTTGTAATTCTGCTAATAAAATCTTTGTCTCATTTTGGTTCACAAAATTAAATTTTCCGAAGTCCTTGAAAACATTTCATACATATATCATACATATCATTGCATAAACAGGTTTTAGGATAGGTCTCTTATCTTCTTCACTGTTTATTTCAGCAATGGCTCTTGAACAGACAGTTAAGGACCTTCAGGCACAAAATGCCCAATTCTAAGAAATGTTCCTGAATCTGGCTAAGGGACAAGAAGATTTGAAAGATCTGATTCTCAAGGACAAGAAGAAGAAAAAGAGGCCAGTGGGCATTTTGAATTTGGGAAGAAGGTTCAAAGGACCAGTGAGGCAAATTTCAGAGCTCGCAACTCCGTCAAGAGGGGCCAGAGAAGAAGACCATAGTGCAAGGGAGTCTAAAGAAGATGAAGTTGATGACATCGAAGAACAATATCCTCCTGCTGATGATAAGTACAAACAACTAGAGGACCGTATCAATGCTATGGAAGTTCAGAGGGTACTTGTCCTTGATTTCGAAGAGGTAAGTTTGGTTTCTGGAGTGGTTATCCCGCAAAAGTTCAAAGCACCCTGTGATACGGTGGCCATAACCGTAACTATTTTAGGAATGTTGGTTTGCGTTTTGCGTTTGTGTTCGCAAAATGTCGCGGTAAGCAAGAGTTGCCACGGACTTTTATTTTATCCAACTGGAAAGGAAAAAAGCACAGAAAAATTCCTTTTTTCGAGATTTTGAGTACGGGGGTAGATTATAGAAAGGGAAGGTATTAGCACCCCTTCTATCCGTGGTTTTCCATGGGATCTTAGGTACTTGCTCATCATTTTCAAAATTGTTCTGTGTTTGTGATTTGAAAAGTTTTTGTTTTACTTCGATTTAACCCTTGCTTCTGTCTCAAGAGTGTTACGAAGTCGTTTTGAAAACTTTGTTTGAAAGGAGTGTAAGTGTGAAAAAAGTTTGTTTGGATTGAGCAAGTACTTAAGATTCTACCTACTCAAAAAAGATAATTGTTCTATGTTTGTTTCCTTTAGACAGTGCTATCCAACTATTAGTGAGTAGGTAGCACCGTTATTGGAGTTTTGAGGGTCAATTCGAAAGGGACGTACAGTCACTAAAGAAATGTTAGGACATCTTAGTAGTAACCCTAATGTCTTAGATCAATTATTCGAGGCAACAATTCCGAGGCAACCATTCCGAGGCAACTTTTCCAAATGGGACTTTGATCTTTGTCTAGACAAGAGAGCGACCACTAAAGCATCCTATACTTAATGACCGTTTACCGAAGGCAACCGAAGTTGGAGTGTACCCTAGGAGTGCACATGAGCGAGTTATTCAATTTCAAGTTACTATCTTTGCACATTTAGGGTTTGCTAACTGTTTTAAAGTTCACATACATTCTTGTCATGCAACCCTAATTATTCATACATCTAACAGTTAATATTTTGCAGAATTTTAAAATGCCGAAAGTAAGTTACGCTATTACAAGGCTTCGGGTATTTACATAGCCAAAAACAAACCCTTAAAAAAACGATAAATGAAAGTAAAAGGTCGTAATTAATCTATTACAAATTGTGAGCAATTACATTAATATGGAAAAATAAAATAATAAAGCACGCGCGAGGAAATTAAGAACGATAAGAAATTAGGGTTTTGACCCTTTCTAACCTAATTGGAAGAAAAAAAAATGTTTTTGTTGTTTTTAATGAATTTTTAACCTATTTTTTGTGTTTTTGGTTATTTTTAAGAAAACGAAAATAGAAATTAAATTATTAAAACCCTAATTGTTCTAACTTAATTTTAATTTATTTACAAAAAGAAATTAAAGTTACCTAATATTAAATAACCTAATTCAATTAATTTTTGTATAAAAAATAAATATTCTAAATCTAATTGGATGAAAAATATTTTTTGTGATTTTTTTTATAAAAAGAATTATTAATTTGTGTTAGTAAATATAAATAAATTAATTAATAAAGAAAAATGTAAAAGAAAAGTAAAAGAGAAATTGGGCCTGAAAAGGGATTTTGGGAGTGCTGATAGCAAATCTTGGGCCCAAAAGGGATTGACCCACGTTGACCTGCTGGATCCCATGCATTACATTGACCATGGCCTATGATGCTACTTCATTGATGGCCTTCAGATCTGGCCTCCTGGACACTTGGCAGATTGGATGATGAGGTCACATGGTGGTCTCTTGGCTTTGTACGCATGCCTGAACATTGAAGGAAAAATAACATGAAAGAATAAGGGGACCTGGGATTCGAACCCAGGTCCTGAAGCCTTCTCCAAACGTTCCAATGCCAGCTGAGCTACATGCGCGTTTTGTACTTAAAATAATAATAATAGATAATATGCAATAAAAGGGAGTTAGTGGAGAAAACAAAAAAAAAGCGCCAGAATTTTGAATGGACCAACAGGATGATGCCACGCTGGTCATCCCTGTCCTCGCTCTGTTGGTAAAAGTTAAAAACTTTTACCTACGGACATATGTCCGTAGCTACAAACTGGGCTCGTTTCAAAACTTTCCCTGGACATGATAAATGACTTCTAATGCCATGAATCGAACCGTCTTGGAATTCTGAACATCATGATACCCTTCATGGGGGCTAATTTTGCCTGCACACAAAAACCCTAAAACAAAACCAAGAACCCTAACAATGGAAAATCTTCACAGAGTCAAAAAAAATGCAATTGAATGTTATGAACAACTTGCAAATGCTTCAAGGAATAAGAATATGTATACATTTCATGCTACAAACGCCAAAATCGTGCAATTCGATTTCAAAAAAAGTCCAAGGTCGTGACTGACTTACAGTGGTTTTTAGGTTTGAAAAAGGCTTGTTCTTGATTGGTTTCGCTTGCCTGTGATCCCAGGAAGCGATTGGGATGGTCAGGAAGCCTTGTAATTGCCTGGAACTATGAATTCACCTCAGCACTTTTTTGTGTTTTTTCAAGTTTGTTCTGACTTCTCACGCCTCTCTAGCCTCTTGATTATTGTCTGCAAATGTTCCTTATGTATTGAGGATTAGATTGGGGTTGCAAACATGATCTCAATCTTTGCCAATTATTGATTTTGATCTTGATTTGATTCACTTAAAAATCCTTCCAAAAATAGGCCAAATTCAAACTTTTTTGCACACCAAGGATTTGCACGAATTCAATCACTTGCCAACTGGATATAAGACCTGAAACATGCACAACATCATGAGGTTTCAATGTTTTAGATTTTTTCATGATTTGTTTTGATTAAAATTGATTTAATTCAAATAAAAATCAAAATAAATAATCAAAATAAGATAAAGACAAGTGGCAAGAGCTAGGTCTCGTGAACCATGCTACCATTTCAAGACAAGTGCAAAAAGTTAGGCCCATTTAGCAAAAATTGCAATTTGAGGCATAGTTGACTTTTAACAATTTTGCAAAAAGGGTCAACTTCACCAATGCATAACTCCCTCAATTTTGACTCTTTGAAGGTGTTATTGGACTTTTTAGAAATCTTGATAAGTCCTCTAAGAAACACTTTTGGTCTCATCTCAATTTGGTATTCCATGCTCATGTATGAAGCTTTGACAAAAAATGTGTTTTTGTTGACTTTTCAAAATGACCTGTAATGTCCAAATTCATAACTTCTTGTGAGTGCATATTTTGAACTTGGGAGCTGAATATGGATTGTAAAGAATTGCATCCTCTTCAAAATGAGCTTTGGATGGGTCATTTATCATAAATTATGAGAAAGTTATGCTTGGTCAAAGTTGAGTTGACTTTTCCTACAAAACCCTAATTTAGCAACTTTTGGTTCTTGATGAATTATGAGCAACCCTTGATGAATCATAATCAACCCTTGATCAAATGATGAAATATACTTCAAAATTAGGATGTTGACCAAAAATCTTGAAGTTTGACTGTATGTGGGCCACAGTTGACTTTTGCCCTAGCACAGTCGATTTTCAGGCCTTTGAGCAATTGACTGAGCAAACTTTCTCTGTAGGGCTTGAAACTTGACATGGATGATCTTGAGAACATTTAGGACAATGATGAACATTTTGGATCCCTTGGACTCAAATATCTTGATGCAACATGAAACCCTAATTTGAGGTAGACTGCCTTCGGAGAGAGCTTGTTTGGTCAACCCTTGGACTTCCTTGAGCAACTTGAGGATCTTTCTTGCAATGTTTTGAGAAATATGGGAGGGAAAATTTTGGGATACAACACACCTGCATTTGCTAAATATGATGGGGTCTCATGTCCTAATCTGCATCTCAGATCTTATGTCAGGAAGATCCAGCCACACACTGCTGACAGGGATTTTTGGGTATATTTCTTTCAAGACAGTCTATCAGGGACTCAGTTAGAGTGGTTCTTTAAGCTGGAGGGAGCCAACATTCGTAACTAGGAAGACCTGGATGCTGCTTTCTATAAGCAGTACCGATATAATGCTGAACTTGCTCCGACCCGTACACAACTCCAAAGTATGTCCATGAGTTCTGGAGAGGGCTTTAAAGACTACACCCAGAAGTGGAGAGACTTAGCAGGAAGAGTCCAGACTCCTCTATCTGATAGAGAGTTGGTGGACATTTTTTTGGGTACTCTATTTGGTCTATTTTTCAACCATATGATTGGAAGCTCCTCAGTTGGTTTTACTGAGCTGATATTAACTGGAGACTGAGTGGAACCTGGGATTAAGAACGGTAAGATTCAAAAGGATACCTCTTCAAATGCAGGAAAGATACCTTTCGTGGGAAATAAAGAGGTCAGTGCTGCTTACAGTCAAAGAAATTAGGGCAGAACCGAACGCAGTCCAACGGTAGGGGCTTTAATGATATCCAGGCCTGCAGTTACTCAACAGCGGAACAATCAGCCCAGAGCAGAAAGGCCTATGAGACAGTTTACCCGGATCAATATGAACTTGTCTCAAGTTTTACCACACTTATTGAAATCCAATCCGGTAACTTTGAAGGAAGCTCCCAAAAATCCCAACACTACATCTCCTCGCTATAATCCAAAGGCTCGGTGTGCCTACCATTATGAAAGTCCAAGCCATGATACAAACGACTGTTGGGCTTTGAAGAATAAGGTGCAGGATCTGTTCGAGGCAAAGGAGATTGAATTCGATACTCCAGAGACTCCTATTGTTATAACTGCCCCATGCCTAAGCACGACCATGGTGTTAATGTTGTTGACGATGATATGTTTGTTGCTTCTGTTGATGAGACCGTTACTCCTCTCATGACTGTTAAAAAGAATCTTTTGCAAGTCGATTTATTTCCGGGCTGTGGTGAAGGTTGCCACTTATGTTTATCTCTACCAACTGGTTGCCATTTGTTGAAAGAAGATGTTCAGCGCCTGATGGATGATAAAGAAATTTTATTTGAGAAGACTCCAGTCACAAGTGTTTCATGTAAAGACGTTTCTATTATAACAATTTCATCCAATCCTCCCAGGGTCTCCACCAAAAGACCCGTCAGGATTACATCTGTTCCAAAGTTTGCTCCCCTGATCATCACCATGCCAGGGCCAATACCTTATTCTTTGGATAAAGTTGTTCCCTAGAATTATGGGGTTGATGTCTATTACCATGGCATCAAGCAAGACTTGTTGGTTATTGAAGACAAAGTTACTGAAGGTACTGATCTAGACATCGATAATATCGTTGGGACCAGTAAAATAACAAGAAGCGGAAGAGTTTTCTCTCCCGAGATCTCTCCTCCTAAAACTGTTACTACTCTTATGATCATTCCTACTGTTGCTCCTGCTAATACTCCCATTACTATTCCTGTGATTGTCCCTGCTGCTACTCCTGTCGGTATTCCTATGATAACTCCTGCTGCTAGCCCTGTTGTCACCCCTGTCACCGAGTCGACTAAGACTCGGGGCAAAGAGATATTGGTTGAGCCTGTCTAGACGAAGGCGCGTCCGGAAGCTATCCCTGAGGTTTCTAAGAAGGAAATGGAAGAAATCTTAAAAATAATTAAAAAGAGTGACTACAATGTGGTTGAACAACTGGAGAAGACTCCTTCCAAGATCCCAATGTTGGCCCTACTGTTGTGCTCTGAAGCCCATGCAAAGGCTTTGGTAAAATTCCTCAAGATAGCTCATGTGCCACAAGAAACCTCCGCTGATCAATTCGAAGATTGTGTGGCCAGTTTGACCACTGATAATGGACTGGGTTTTTTTGATGCTGATTTGACACCCAGAGGAAGAAAACACAATGATGCGCTGCATGTCTCTATCGAATGCAGGGGCACTACTTTGGCCCATGTTCTAGTGGATACTGGTTCATCGCTAAATGTTCTGCCCATGAAGGCTCTTGATAAATTAGATTGCGAAGGTTTGACTCTGAAGCCCAGTAACATTGTGGTGAGGGCTTTCGATGGTTCGAAAAGAATGGTACATGGGGAGGTGGGCATCCCTATCAAAGTTGGTTCCCAAACCTTTGACTCCACCTTCTATGTGATGGATATCTGACCATCTTATTCCTGTTTGTTGGGACGCCCTTGAATCCATGGGGCTAGAGTTGTTACTTCCACTCTGCATCAGATGTTGAAGTACCCAGTGAGGGGAAATATTGTCATAGTACGTGGGGAGTAGGAGTACATGGTAAGCCATCTAATCTCTTTCAGGTATGTCGAAATGGACGGTGAGTTCATCGAGAGCCCTTGTCAGAACTTTGAAGATGTGCCTTAGACCATGGCTGCAACCGAGACTGTCACCAGTGTGCCGAAGATCACCAGACCTCCATTGAAGATGGCTTCTCTCAAGAACGCAAAAGCAGTTATTTAATAAGATGGGTGTACCATTTGGGGAAAACTCCCTGACATTCCATAAAAATCCTAGTTTGGTTTGGGTTTTATTCCAGGAGCTCAAAAGGTTGTACGTCGTGCTCCTGTTGGAGGACCACCCTTACGTATCAACAATCATGGGGTCAACGCTTTACAAGACAGTAATAGTGACTGTGACATGGACCGATGGATCTTCCCAACTATCAGCTGAGGACTCACCAACTAGAAGGCTAAAGACTTTGTGCCGATTACTTTTATTCAGGAGTAATTCTCTTTTTTGTTTTTTGGATATGTAATAAATGAACAATAAAAACTCTAAGGCCTTGTGTCTTACCCGAGACACAATGGTTTATTGTGAGGGTTATCATGTTTCATTTTCATATGTCATTAATAAAGCATTGGACGTATTCATACAATTTTTGCGCTCTTTGTCTTTCTTTTATGCTTTTTACTTTATCAAAACAACTTTGCTCTTACACACACTCACATATGAAACTTCAGATCCATATCCACTCTGGATCCCATTGATAACGGTTCTGCTATTATCAATTATGACTTTGAAAATCCGATCAACCAAGTCGAGGATGAAGGTGAGGAAGATTCTGAGGTACCAGGAGAGCTTGCCAGACTGTTACAACAGGAAGAAAGGGCAATAGAGTTGTTGCACCCCAAAATTTACCCTCCTAATTTTTTCTTTTATGTGGCTTAGGCTTTTGCACTCATCTGTATATATTCTCTTAGGTCATTAAGATAACATTGCATTTAATAAAGCGCATGAGGTTCAAAGTTCAATAGTTATGCGATATCAGGATTTCACAGTGATTAAAGTGTATATTCCTGATAAATCTGGTTACTTCTAACTTTTCTGGTTAGTCTACAAGCAGTGAAGCATGGATTATAGTTTTATTATGGTTTTTATACGTCAAGTCTTGGGTTTTCTCAAGGAAATTAATTTTGTTGTGAGGTCATTGGTTTTCAAGTTAATATGATTGGTGGACCGATCTGCAAGGTAATTTGATTATGGAGAATTGTAGTTAGGGGTTAAGTACTTATCAAGAGCATCAAAATTTCTCAAAGCGCAAGAAATAATTCATTGTTCATTTCAAATACAAGAAACAGATTCAAAGGGGGCAAGGCATATTTCATTCATCCCAATGCCATCCAAGTGTTCATTTTGGTGAAGGTTGGGCAAGTGGGTTAATATTCCAAAAAAAATCCAAGGTTTCATTCAAATTCTTGGATTCAAGCTTATTCATGGGTTGGTTTGGGATATTTTATTCAACTACGATCGCAAGTCTCAAAGTAGCTTCCATTTACACTTAAAATTGTTAGAACATAGTTTGATTCTACAACCATTAATTAGTGTTTTGATGATAACAAACACAAAGAACAAATATGCACTCTAAATTTGTGTTATTTTGTATGCAGAAGTTCTGACTGAAATAACATCAGAAGTTAAGCTACAGAAGCTTTCAAGCTGAGGTAATCAGAATGTTCTGAAGAATGATGATCAGAATCTGCGCTAAAGTAAAAGATACTCTGATTCAGAACAGAAGTATAATATACCATCAGATCTTCACATCTCTGAGTCATCAATTTCTGAAGTAAAAGCAGCATGCAAGATTCTAGTTTTGAAGCGTTACTTTTCAATTAAGACAATATCATATGCAACGACTTCATTCAGACAAGAATCTTCTCAATATGGAAATAGCATTGAGTGTCCATTATCACGCTTTATGTTGAACAATATTTCCACGCCTATATAAACAAGCTTAAAGGACAAATCGTTTACGATTTTGAAACACAACTGCTCATACATCTTAAACGCTGCAAACATTCATATTCACCTATACGCTCAAATTGTGTAAAATTACGGTAGTGATATAGTTTTTGTAACTAAAAACAATAGTACACAGTAAATCATTTTCTTTTGATTAAGCTAGTTTTCCTTGAGATAAACCGGGTTGTGGTTGTACTCAAGAAGACTTTGGCAGTTGTCAAAGTAGTATTGTAATCAGTTTTGATTAGTGAATTAAGTCCTCGTTCGAGAGAGGCGAAATCACCTTGGCGGGGGGACTAGATTAGTTTGAGATCAAATGAACAAGGATAAAAATATCGTGCCTAATGCTTTTGATTTTAAGTTTCAATTCAACCCCCCCCCCCCCCCCCCCCCCTTCTTCAATTGGCATCAGAGCGCCTGGTTCTGAGTTCATACACTTAACCGTGTCAGTACAAGATCCAAGCTTTATAAAAACACTATGGTGAGACCAAGCCACAACATCAACAATGACTATCATGAGGACAAGGATAGAATCAACGGAAAACCTCCAGTCTTTGATGGAGAAAATTTTGACTATTGGAAAGACAGAATTGAGAGCTTCTTTCTGGCTCATGATGTTGATCTATGGGACATGGTAATTGATGGACACACACATCATGTGGATGAAAGTGGTCAGAAGATAGATAGAAATAGGATGTCTGACCAGCAAAAGCGTGATTTCAGAAACCATCATAAAGCCGGAACAATACTTCTTAGTGCCATCTCATACTCAGAATATGAGAAGATCTCAAACAAAGAGACCGCCAAAAACATGTTTGACTCTCTGAGAATGATGCATGAAGGCAACATAAAAGTTAAAGAAACCAAGGCCCTTGTGCTCATTCAGAAATACGAAGCATTCAAGATGGAAGACAGTGAATCCATAGAAGCAATGTTCTCAAGATTCCAAATTCTTATTGTTGGGATGAAAGTTCTTGACAAAGGATATTCTACTGCTGATCACGTAAAGAAGATCATCAGAAGTCTACCAAAGCAATGGAGGATAATGGTCACTGCACTTAAGCTGTCTAAAGATCTCAACAAGATATCTCTGGAGGAACTTGTTAGCTCCCTCAGAAGTCATGAGATAGAGCTAGAAGAAGACGAGCCTCAGAAGCAAGGTAAGCCTCTAGCATTAAAATCTAACAAAAAATCTGATTCTAAGGTTTTGCAGGCTATGGAAGAAACTTCTGATGGATCCTCATCAGAAGAAGACGAATTGTCTCATATCTCCAAAAGGGTCAATCATCTGTGGAAGCAGAGACAGAAAATTCAGAAACCCGAGAAGATCAGAAAATCAGAATGAATCCTCCTCTAGATATAAAAAGTATGAGTCCTCCTCTGGACACAGAAGATCTGAAGCTTCCTCCGGTCACAGAAAGTCAAATAATAAAGACATCACCTACTATGAATGCAATGAACAAGGGCACTAAAAAAGTGACTGTCCAAGGCTTCAGAAGGAGAAGCCCAAAAAGAAGTTCTTCAAGGAGAAGAAGAAAATCCTCATGGCAACATGGGACGATTCAGACACTTCTAATGCTGAGTCAGAGTCAAATAATTAAAGAGCCAACATCTCTCTTATGGAAAACGTGACAGAAGACAGCAAAGCCTCTAGTTCAGACTCAGAATCAAACACATAAGAGGTATTCCCTGATTTCACTGTTAATTTTACTAAAGCTGAACTTGCAGAAAGTCTTAATGAAATTTTGGAATGGTACCAGTAGATCAGAGTCAAATTCAAGAACCTGAAAAAGGATCTTATCTCTGACTCTGAAAGAACTGAGAGTCTAAGATTATAAAATTATGAGTTAAAAGAAAAGATTTTAAAATTAGAAAATGATTTACAAAACTCTCAGAAGAAAATAATCTCAGAGACTCCCAGTAACGCTGATAAGATCATCAAAGAGTATGATCACAACTTTCAAAAGTTTCTGGCTAAAAACATAGATAGAAGCAAGATGGCTTCAATGATCTATGGAGTTAGCAGAAATGGAAGAAAAGGAATAGGATACCAAGGTAAGGTATCTCCACCTAAGAAAGTCATGGGCCTTGTTATAAAACGCACACCACTAAAATCACACTTCACATACGGGCACACACATGTCATTAAATACACTAGTAATGATTATTCTGCCAAACCAAAATTCAAACAGAATTTTGGTAAAACTAACAAACCAGGACCCAAAAAGATATGGGTACCTAAGGACAAAATTATATATGTAGCAGATATCTTTAGCAGCAAGGCTAAAACACCAGTCATTGTACCTGGACTCTAGATGCTCTCGACACATGACGGGAAGAAAGCATATGTTCCAAAGCTTGGAACTTAAATCTGGAGGCTACGTGGGCTTTTGAGGCAACCAAAGAGGTAAGATCATTGGCTCTGGAACAGTAGGTAATGGTAATCTTCCTTCTATTAATAATGTGCTTTTAGTTGATGGATTGATGCATAACCTGTTATCCATAAGTCAATTAAGTGATAACGGTTATGATATAATCTTTAATTAAAATTCATGCAAAGTTGTTAGTCAGAAAGATGGAACTATCCTATTTAATGGATAGAGGAAAAACAACATCTATAAGATAAAACTTTCTGAACTAAAAAGTCATAATGTAAAATGCCTTCTTTCTGTTAAGAACGAGCAATGGGTCTGGCATAGAAGATTGGGGCATGTTAGTATGAGAAGAATATCTCATATTAACAAACTCAATCTGGTCAGAGGACTTCCTAATCTGAAGTTCAGCTCAGATGCTCTGTGTGAAGCATGTCAGAAAGGCAAATTTGCAAAACCTGCTTTTATAGCTAAAAATGTTGTTTCCACCTCTAGGCCATTAGAAATTCTGCATATAGACTTATTTGGACCAGTGAAACTGCGTCTGTCAGTGGCAAGAAGTACGGGTTAGTGATCGTAGATGACTATAGCAGATGGACATGGGTAAAGTTCTTAAGACACAAGGACGAGTCACATTCTGTTTTCGTTGCATTCTGTAACCAAGTTCATAATGAAAAGAATCTTAGAATTGTCAAAGTCAGTAGTGATCATGGTGGAGAATTTGAAAATAAATAATTTGAAACATTTTTTAATGAAAAAGGAATTTCGTATGACTTCTCTTGTCCTAGAACTCCCCAACAAAATGGAGTTGTAGAACGAAAGAACAGAACATTGCAAGAAATGGCCAGAACCATGATCAATGAGACTAACATTGCTAAGATATTTTGGGCAGAAGCAATTAACACGTCGTGTTATATTCAGAATAGAATCTCTATAAGACCTATTCTGGAAAATACTCCATATGAATTGTGGAAGAACAGAAAGCCCAACATTTCTTATTTCCATCCTTTTGGATGCACATGCTTTATTCTGAATACTAAAGATCATATGAACAAGTTTGACTCTAAAGCACAGAAGCGTAGTATGTTAGGATACTCTGAACGCTCAAGAGGGTACAAAGTATACAATACAGAAACACAAATTGTTGAAGAGTCAATCAGTGTTAGATTTTATGATAAGCTTGACCCTCAAAAGTCAAAGCAGAATGAATCTTTTGCAGATATAGAAGTTGAATTCACAGGTACTGAAGACAACTCATCAGAAGTTCCTAACAGAGACGCTCCAACAACTTTAGAAAGAATTGTTACAAGTGCTCCAGTACCTTCTGTTGATTAACTCCAGAAAATGTTATCCAGATGCAGCATGGCTCACCCAGAAGATAAGATTCTGGGAAAGAAGGATGATCCAATCAGAACAAGATCAACATTCAGAAACTCTGAAGAATCCCTCATGGGACTGGTCTCACTGATTGAACCAACAACAATTGATGAAGCTCTTCTAGACAATAACTGGATTCTGGAAATGCAGGAGGAATTAAACCAGTTCACCAGAAATGACGTATGGGATCTGGTTCCCAAACCAAAAGGATTCAACGTCATTGGAACAAAGTGGGTGTTCAGAAACAAACTGAATGAGCAAGGAGAAGTCATCAGAAATAAGGCACAACTGGTGGCACAAGGTTATAATCAGCAAGAGGGGATAGACTATACATAAACCTTTGCTCCAGTCGCCAGGTTAGAATCTATCAGACTCTTAATCTCTTTCACTATAAATAATGGCATCACTCTGTATCAAATGGATGTCAAAAGTGCACTCTTAAATGGTTACATTGATGAAGAGGTATATGTGCACCACCCCCCCTGGGTTTGAAAATTCTAAACACCCATAATATGTTTTCAAACTAAAGAAGTCACTCTATGGTCTGAAACAAGCTCCCATAGCTTGGTATGAAAGACTAAGTAACTTCCTGTTAGAAAAGGAATTCACCAGAGGGAAAGTGGACACAAACTTGTTCTGTAAGACATTTAAGAATGACATTTTAGTTTGTCTGATTTACGTAGAGTATATCATTTTTGGATCCACTAAACCTTCTCTGGGAAGAGAATTTGCTAAGTGCATGCAGGAAGAGTTTAAGATGAGCTTAATGGGGGAACTTAAATTCTTTCTGGGCATTTAGATAAACCAAACTCCAGAAGGAACTTACACTCATCATAGCAAATATGTCAGAGAACTTCTGAAGAAATTTGACCTCTCAGAATGTAATCCCTCAAAGATTCAAGGGTTGATATTTTATTCAGTGTTTGCTTATGTACTAGATTCCAATCAGATCCTAGAGAATCTCACTTAACAGCAGTTAAGCAAATTTTCAAGTATCTGAAAGGTACTACTAATCTGGGTTTGTTTTATAGAAAATCCTATAAATACAGCTTAGTAGGATATTGTGATGCTGACTTTGCTGGAGACAGAGTAGAGCGTAAAAGCTCTTCTGGAAGCTGCCAGTTTCTGGGAGACAACCTGATATCATGGACCACAAGAGACAGTCCACAATAGCGTTGTCAACAGCAGAAGTTGAATACATAGCAGCCGCTGGATGTAGCACTCAAATGCTCTGGATGAAAAGTCAACTTGAAGAATTCAACATATTTGAGAGTAACATTTATATCTTATGTAATAACACTTCTGCCATATGTCTATCCAGAAATCCCATTTTGCATTCTATGGATAAGAATATAGAAATAAAACATCACTTTATTAGGGATTATATTCATAATGGAATTATCACTTTAAAATTTATTGACACAGACCATCAATGGGTTGATGTGTTTACAAAACCCCTTTCTGAAGATAGATTCAATTTCGTTCTGAAACATCTCAGCATGAAATTGTGTCCAGAATAAAATGTTTTATTTGCATATTCTAACCCTCATAATGTTATTGTTTTCTGTGAACATCTGATCAACTTGTCTTCAGAAGTTAGGAGTACAATTTCCTCAGAATCTATCTATGAAGATTTGAACTTTTCATTTCAAGGATAGGGGCGTGTAGTTCACACCATCAACCATCTGTCATCCTCTCACAAGCTACCTTCTAAGGCTGAACACGCATTCAAATTATGAAGGGTCCAAGGCTCTGATTGGATGCATTGAGACACTTGTCATTGGTAACTATTCAATATCTCTCTAAATGCCCTAATTTTAGGTTTCATTAATTCAATATAATCATTACTTATGTTCTCTTTCTTATTGATTACGTTTTCTAAAGAACTTATATAAACTCAATTTACTATTTCATTCATTAACGTTTTACCACCTTCAATACTCTCTCTTGCTCTAGTTTTTCAAAAACCCTTTCTATCAATTTCCTTCAAAGAATCCGTGAACAATGGCATCCTCATCAAGTCTCAAGAATCTCAACAGTGCTCCTGGTTCTTCATCAACTGAACAATATGAGGAGCCCATCATAACACTACTCACTCCCGTCGACAACCTTGAAGTTCTCTGTGAATTGATCGTCGATTTTGAAAGCTTACAAGAAAATGGGTTTAATCTGTATAAAGATGTAACTGCACAGGGATGGAACAAATACTTCGATCGTCGGTTGGGTCCAACTTTTCCCATTCTTGATAAAGATTTTTGGATTCATGCTACTTCATCCAACCACCAGGTCACGTCATATGTTATGGGGAAGAAGATAATGATTACAGAAGATTTAATTGGGAGACTCATTGGATACAATGGCGGCGGAGTCAGATGCATTGATATGGCTGATAAGTGTTCTGACCTAAAATCCATTGCTAGGGTCATTTTCACTTCTGGATAGCCATCCAGTAAGATCAGAGACTTGAAAGATCACTACAGAGTCTGGGCTAGAATAATTATGGGATGTATCAATCACAGGAAGCCTACAAGCTCTCTTGATTACATCAACATTGATCAGCAGTTTATGATATACTTCATTGCAAAGAAGACCCAAATAAACCTTCCATATTTGCTCTTCAACCATCTCGGAACAAGTGTGAGAGAGACAAGAGAAGAAGAAAGAACTAAGAGGGATTGGATTCCTCTAGGAAGATTGATTTCAGATATTCTAACGGAAAACAGGTTGATAAAACATCTGACAGAGGCTCAAGAAATCAGTACTCTAGAAGCAACTGCTGGGAAACCTCTGAGTGCCAAGAATCTGAAGAAAATGAAGATTATTGAAAGCATTAATAAGGAACCAACAATTGCTTCTCATGAGGTCATCACTTCTAGGAGAATCCCTCAGAAGGATTTTCCACTATTCTCTGAGATAGATGCCTCTCTAGAGATTATAGTCAGATACCTTGAAGCTTGCAAGGAAGATGGGACTATTCCAGAAATCAACATCCAAGATCTGAACAAGCTAGCTCCAGAGGTTGTGCTAAAGAAATCCAGAAAGAGGAAGGTAGTAGGAGAAGGATCCTCTCAGAGGACACACAAAGCTGCAAAAAAGAAAGGTAACATGTCTTTTGTTTCTATTGTAGAATCAATAGTTATTCCAACATCTGAAACCATTCCCCCTCAACCAACAGAAAATCCTTCACCTCAAACATTTGAGGATTTTGACATAGAGTTTGACCCATATGTAACTCTTGGAAATTTCTTAAATGAACCTCACTCCCCCAATCGAAATCCAGAACAACATCAACCAGAACTTGCAAAAGTTCTCTCTGATATTAAACTGTTTGATCAAGACTTTTCCTCACCTATCCTAGAAAATCCAAACACTCAATCTCAACAACCAGAAAATCCACAACCACACTCTCCTCAACCAGAACATCAAAACCTCAACTCACCCCAACCAGAAAATGAAAACCCTCTCACTCCTCAATCTGAAAATCCATCTTCTGAAACACCAGAACCATAAATTCAACACGCTACCGCAAACCAATCAGAAGACTCTCTTTCAGACTCTGATACCACTACCCCAATTACTGGGATAACAGAACCTCTTACGGTTCGTTTACCTCTCTCCATTAATAATATTCCAGAAATACCCTCACCATATGAATCCACACCACTAAACACCCCTCACTCACCAATCCTGATTTCTAATTCTTTAACTCCCTAACCAATCAACCATCCAACTGACCACCTCAAAACTGTCATTGATCTAGAAGCACTGGACCGTCTAGCTTCCACCTCAAACAAAATTGCCATCCCCAAACCTAAAACAACCTTAACCAAATCAGATGTTGGTAAGAACCTGTTAATTTTTTAAACAGAAATAGAGGAATGGATTACCTCTTTGAAGCAAGCAAGTCAAGAGAATTCTAATCCTGCTGCTTCTGATTCTCTGTGGGATAAATTCAGAAAATGGTTCAACGCTGAATCCCAGAAGCTTAAAGAATTGAACTATGAGATGGCTCAGTAGAACTTCAATGATCAGCTGAAAGCCTTCAAAGATCAAGTTCTAATCCACTGGGACAAGAAAGAAATTATTCTGTTGGAAAATTCTCCCTGGAAAGAGCACCAACCTTTAGAAGCCACTGAACCAAACTCTGATAGTCACCCTCTGACTACTGCTCCAGAAAAGGTAATTGCAACAGAAGAAGTTGTTCAATCAGAAGAGGCTGCAGAGTGTTTTGATCAACATGCAACCCCTGAAGATACACCAGCTTCGTCTTTAGTCATGCAAACTCTGGAAGAGTTGAAGAAGGAGAACGCTTTAATCCATGCCAGACCGGATAAGCAAGAAGGCACAAACAAAGAGATCAAGGATATATTGGATAAACAAGAAGATACAACAAAATAAATCAAATATATTTTGGGAAAGCAGGAAGAATCAAGCACTCAGATTAAGAGCTTATTAGAAGCGTTGTTCACACGACTTCCCCCTTCTTATTAGATTCTCTTTAACTTTTTATCTGTATTTCTCATCTAATCCTCTTTGTTTCTGAAAAATGTCATTGCATTCTGTTTTCAATATAAATCATCTTTTTTACTCTGATTATATTGCTTTTTGATACCTGACAAAAAGGGGGAGAACGTAAGATATTTTCAATAACAGTATACCGGGACAAAGTCTCAAACATTCTGAATATCTTAACCTCTATTTTTTCTGAAAAGCTTGAACAGGAACATATTCTGATAAGGACAAAAGGAGATGCGTCAAAAGCTCTGACGGGAAGGAACTTCAGGGAAGTAACTCATCTCTATCTGAGTAATCAACTATGGGGGAGAGTCTTTTAAGATTTTTGTTATATATTTTTCATTGAAAATCCTAGTTTTGTCATTGTTGTACCCCAAAAATTTCCCTCTCATTTTACTCAACAAATGTCAATTGAGGTCCTCAAGTTGCTCAAGGAAGTCCAAGAGTTGACCAGACAAACTCTCTCCTAAGGCAGTACACCTCAAAATTAGGGTTTCTACTTTCATCAAGATGGGTGGACCACAAAGGGCTCAAATTCTTTCCAAGATTTTAAAATGTTCTCAAGACCCTACATGTCAAGTTTCATGCCTTGTATAAGAAGTTTGCTCAACCAACTGCTCAGATGCTTGAGAATCGACTGTATTAGGTCAAAAGTCAACTATGGCCCACATACATTCAAACCTCAAGATTTTTGGTCAACATCAACATTTTGAAGTGTTATCCATCATTTGATCAAGGTTTGATCATGATTCCTCAAGGAATGCTCCAAATTAATCAAAACCCAAAAGTTGCTAAATTAGGGTTTTGCAGAAAAGGTCAACCAAACTTTGACCAAGCATAACTTCCACATGCTTTATTAGAAATTTTCCATCCAAAGTTCATTTTGAAGAGGATACAATTACCTATAATCCATCTTCATCCCACAAGTTCAAAATATGCACTCATAAAAAGATATGAATTTTGACATTATAGGTCCTTTTGAAAAGTCAACAAAAACATCTTTTGGGTCAAAGCTTCATACATGATCATGGAAGATCCAATTGAGATGAGACCAAAAGTGTTGCTTAGGGGACATCCTAAGCTTTCTAAAAAGTTCAAGAACACCTCTCTAGGATTAAAATTGGAGGAGATATGCCTTATCAAAGTTGGCCTTTTTTGCAAAATTGCCAAAAGTCAAATGGCCTCAAAATTGCATTTTTTGCCAAATGGGCCTAACTTTTTGTGCTTGCATCCCACTTCCAACATGTCCCACGACCTTTGAGTCCATTCTTACATTATTTTATTATTTATACTATTTATTTTTGATATTTTATCCAATAAAATGCAAAATTAAATAAAATGAATAAAAGGAATAATGTAAGATATTGATTTCAAATCTTTTTCTCTTCAAAGTAAGGAGCAAGATATGCTGGCATGGCAAGGAAATTTCATAGAGAGAGAAAGATTTGATTTGGTCCAAATGTGTAAGAAATCATGTTATTGAAAGCCATTATTTTTTCATTGAAAGCAAAGATTTCTTCCAACTTTGTTAACCTAAATTTTATTCACTATATATGTATGCCCACTCAGAAGCACAAGGGGACATATAGACAACCCTGAGTGCTCAAACAAAAATTGCAAAAATCATTCTATATCGTGAAAACAAAAAGAAAAAGTTCTAGCCTCTTTCAATCCAACCTAAGCATCCCATTCACACCCATAGGTTTCCAGGAACACGTACCACCCTTTTAATCAAGCAATCACACGCCAGAACCACCATCCACGATCATCACCATTTGGTAAACTTCTGAGAATTTAATCTTTCTTTTTTCGAATTGTTGAATGTTTTAATGCTTTGATTATTACTCAGGACCTTCATTAGGACAGGTTGGACGCTTTGCATTAGAGTATCAAGGCTTAAATCACGTGATGCCATTATTAGGGCATCACAAACTGAAGCTTGCGAAACTTTTAATCTAAGGACCTTCAGGCTAAACTAACCCCATATTTGGATTCCTGGGAAAATTTCAGGGGGAGTAGAGTATTTCTGTGATACGGTGGCAGAACTGACTGTTTAATATTGGTTTGCATTTTGCGTTTTTGTTTGCAAAATGTCGCGGTAAGCAAGAGTCGCCACCGGCTTTTATTTCATCCAATCATGGAAAAGGAAAAAGAACAGAAAAAACCTTTTTCCGAGATATTTATGAGTACGGGGGGTAGATTATAGAAAGGGAAGGTATTAGCACCCTTTCTATCCATGGTTTTCCATGGGCTCTTAGGCACTTGCTCATCTTTTTAAAATTGCTTGTGTGTGTGCTTGCTTTGAAAATGTTTTACTTCGTGATAACCCTTGTATCAATCCTCAAGGGTGTGACGAAATTGTTTTGAAAACTGTTTTTTGAAAAGTGTTTGTGTGAAAAGATTTATTTTGAGCAAGTACCTACTAGCATCTACCTACTCGAAAAAAGTTTGTTTTTGTTCTATTTCCTTTAGACAGCACTATCCCACTATTAAGGAGTAAGTAGCACCGTCGTTGGAGTTTGTAAGGGACGTTCGAAAGGGATGAATACAATCACTAAAGCAATAGTTAGAAAACTTTAGTAGTAACCCTAGAGTCTTAAGATCTTTCCGAGGCAACATTTTCGAGGCAACATTCGAACGGGACATTTTGATCTCTTTAGACTGGAGGGCAACCACTAAAGTCTCTTATGCTTAATGATTATTTACCGAAGGCAACCGAAGTGAGGTAAACCCTAGGAGTGAATATGTGCATATGATTTGTTTCAGTTATTTAATCTTTGCACATTAGGTGATCTACCGTTTTAATTTTCCAGACATTCTTGCCATACAATCCTATTAGCCATGCATCTAAACAGTTAAAGATTGCGGGAATTTAAAAGTGCGAGGAAGTAAAACCTAGCTATTACAAGGCTTCGGGGAGGGGGATTAATTACATAACCAAAAAAATCGGGGATTTAAAGCTATAAATAAAACCCTAATTTAACTATTATAAACCCTGAACAGTTACAAAATAATGGCAAAATAATTAACGAGCGTACGGCAAATTAAATACGAGGACGGTTGAAAAGATAACCTAAAACTCTAATTGAGAGAAAAAAGATTTTTGTTCTTGTGGATTTTTATTTGAGAAAACATTTAATTGCAAATTAATTAAACCTAATTTCTAATTGTTTTTAAATTATGAAAGAAATTAAACTAACCTAACTTACTAATTAAATAAAATAATTTATTATTAAAAAAAGATGCTTTTTTTGTATTTTTGTGATTTGTTGGTTTTATGATTAATTAAAAAATAATTAATTTTTTTTGTGAAAATTAAATAAACAAAAATAATTAAAACAAAAGAAATAAATAAAAAAAGAGAAAAAGAAAGGGCCTGGAGGTCCTTAGATTAAAAGTTTCGCAAGCTTCAGTTCGTGATGCCCTCACAATGGCATCACGTGATTTAAGCCTTGATACTCTAATGCAAAGCGTCCAACCTGTCCTAATGAAGGTCCTGAGTAATAATCAAAGCATTAAAACATTCAACAATGCGAAAAAAGAAAGGTTAAATTTCCCGAAGTTTACCCCATCATAACCAGTTCCGCCAATCCTTCCAAGGTTTCCTCGAGAAGACCTGTTAGGATTACATCCGCTCCAAGAATTGCTCCATTAATAATTATTGTTCCTGGTCCTGTCCCGTATGTCTCGGATAAAGTTGTCCCATGGCATTATGGTGCCTATGTATACTATCACGGCATCAATCAAGACTTGAAAGACGAAGAGGCTGATCCTGATATTGGTAAAATTGTCGAAACCAGCAAAGTTACCCGAAGTGGAAGGGTCTTCTCTCCAGAGATTTCCCCTAAGACTGTTAACAAGCCTATTGTCATTACATCTGCTGTTCCTGCTAGTACATCAACTACAGTTCCTATTCTTACTCCAGTTATAACCCCTGTCAGTGAATCGTCTGATACCCGCGGCAAAGAGGTTGTAGGTGAGCCTGCCCGGACGGAGGCGCCTAAGAAAATTGTTGTAGAGGCCTCTAAGCAAGAAATAGAGGAGATACTGAAAATCATTAAGAAGAGCAACTACAACATGGTCGAGCAGCTGGGGAAGACCCCATCAAAGATATCCATGTTGTCTCTACTGTTGTGTTCTGAAGCCCATGCGAAGGCTTTGATTGCATTTCTCAAGACTGCGCATGTGCCGCAAGAGACTTCAGTTGATCAGTTTAAAGATTGTGTGGCCAGCCTGACTGCTGATAATAGGCTGGGTTTTTCAGATGCGGATTTGACTCCAAAAGGAAGAAAGCATAATGATGCTCTGCATGTCTCGATTGAATATCGGGGCACCACTATGGCTCATGTGTTGGTAGATACTGGATCTTCGCTGAATGTTCTGCCGAAGAAGGCGTTAGACCGGTTGGATTGCGAGGGATTAACTCTAAAGCCTACTAACATTGTGGTAAGGGCTTTTGACGGGTCGAAGAGAATGGTGCACGGTGAAGTGGATATCCCTGTCAAAGTAGGTTCTCAGACTTTTGGGTCCACCTTCTATGTGATGGATATCAGGCCGTCATATTCTTGTTTGCTGGGTCGGCCTTGGATCCATGAGGCTGGGGCAGTCACCTCTACACTCCATCAAATGCTGAAGTACCCAGTAAAAGGAAAGATTATCACAGTGTGTGGTGAAGAAGAATACATGGTGAGTCACCTCAACTCCTTCCGCTACATAGAAATGGACGGGGAATTCATAGAAACGCCTTGTCATAATTTTGAAGAGGTCCCTCAGATCTTGGCTTCGACTGAAACTACCAGCAACAAACCTCCCTTGAAGATGGCTTCTCTCAAGGACGCCAGGGAAGTGGTTGAAGAAGGTGGGTGTGCCAATTGGGGTCAGCTCCCTGATTTCACTCATAAAACTGACAAATTTGGTTTGGGCTTTACTACTGGGTCTCAAAGGGCTGTTAGACGCGCTCGCGCTGGAGGACCTCCCCTACGCATCAACAATCGTGGGATTAAAGTCATCGAAGACAGTGAAGAGGAATCAGACATTGACAGCTGGATCTACCCGACTACTAATGGTGGACCAAGCAACTGGACAGCTAGGGACTTCATACCTGTTTCTTTTATTCCGCAGTAATTGACTTATTTGTTTTAAGATTTTTAATAAACAATGTGAAACTTTACGGCCTGGTGCCTTGCCCGAGGCACCTTGGCTTTGCTTGTGAGGGATATTATTTTTCATTTCATAATCATTAATAAAGCATTGGACGTTTCTGGCATACAAATTTTATGCTCTCTGTTTTTCTTTTCTGTTTCTCACTTTATCAAAACAGCTATTCGCTTACACACACTCACGTATCATAATGCAGGTCCATATCCACTCTGGATCCCATTGATAACAGCTCTACTATTGCCAGTTATGACTTCAAAAATCCGATCAACCAAGTCGAGGACGAAGGTGAGGATGATTGTGAGGTGCCTGGAGAACTTGCTAGACTATTACAGCAGGAAGAAAGGGCCATACAACCCCATGAAGAGCTGGTTGAGACAGTGAACTTGGGTACTGAGGAAGACAGAAAAGAGGTTAAAGTAGGTGCAAATCTGGAGCTTAGCGTCAAACAGAGGTTGATACAGATGTTGCACGACTATGTTGAGATCTTCACCTGGTCCTACGAAGATATGCCTGGTTTGGATATTGATATTGTGGTACACCGCCTGCCGACTAAAGAAGACTTTCCTCCGGTTAAACAGAAGGTTCGTCGTATGCGCCCTGAAATGTCAGAGAAGATCAAGGTAGAGGTCATGAAACAGTTCGATGCAGGACTCTTAGCTGTCACTTCGTATCCATAGTGGGTTGCTAACGTTGTTCTGGTGCCTAAGAAGGACGGTAAGGTACGGATGTGTGTTGATTACTGAGATCTGACCAGGGCGAGCCCCAAGAATGACTTCCCACTTCCTTACATTGATGTTCTGGTCGACAACACCGCGCAGCATAAAATCTTCTCCTTCATGGATGGTTTCTTGGGCTACAACCAGATCAAGATGGCTCATGAAGACATGGAGAAGACAACTTTCGTCACACTGTGGGGCACCTTCTTCTACAAGGTGATGCCTTTTGGGTTGAAGAATGTTGGGGCAACCTATCAGCGCGCCATGGTCGCTTTGTTTCATGATATAATTCACCACGAGATCGAAGTGTATGTTGATGACATGATAGCCAGGTCTCAGACTGAGGAAGAGCACCTTGATCATCTCCATAAATTGTTTGACAGGTTGAAGACATACAAGCTGAGGTTGAATCCGAACAAGTGTACCTTCGGGGTAAGATCTGGTAAGCTTCTGGGTTTTATCGTCAGTGACAAGGGTATTCAGGTAGACCCTGCGAAAGTAAAAGCTATACAAGAGATGTCGGTTCCCCACACAAAGAAGAAAGTTAGAGGTTTCCTGGGACATCTGAATTACATCGCCAGGTTCATTTCACACCTGACTGCTACTTGTGAGCCAATCTTCAAGCTTCTGAAGAAAGATCAAGTGGTAAAGTGGACTGATGAATTCCAGACCGCTTTCGAAAGAATCAAAGAATACCTTTAAGAATCGCCAATTCCGATGCCTCCAGTTGAAGGAAGCCCTTTGATATTATACTTGACGGTGCTAGACAATTCAATGGGGTGTGTGTTGGGGCAGCATGACGAGTCTGGCCAAAAAGAGCATGCCATTTACTACCTTAGCAAAAAGTTTACCGACTGTGAGACCCGATACTCATTGCTCGAGAAAACTTGATGCGCTTTGGCATGGGCTGCTCGCCGGCTGAGACAGTATATGTTGACTCACACTACCTTGTTGATATCGAAGATGGATCTGATCAAGTATATTTTCGAGAAGCCCGCTCTCTCCGGAAGGATAGCAAGGGGGAAAATGATCTTAACCGAATACGACATACAATATACAACATAAAAAGAAATAAAGGGGAGCGTATTGGCTGATCATTTAGCTCATCAGGCTGTGGATGACTACCAGTCCATGAATTTTGAGTTCCCGGATGAGAATATCATGTTGGTGACTGATTACGAAGAGCCTGGACCGGATGAAGGGCCTGAGGAAGGATCCCGATGGTCTATGTATTTTGATAGAGCCTCGAACGCACTGGGTAACGGCATTGGCACTGTAATCATATCTCCCGAGGGCTGTCATACTCCGTTCACTTCCCGATTATGTTTCAACTGCACCAACAATATGGCGGAGTATGAAGCGTGTATTATGGGTCTTCGAGTTGCTATTGACCTGAGGATTAAGTTCTTAAGTGTATTCAGGGATTCTGCTCCGGTGATAAGTCAGTTCAAGGGCGAGTGGGATACGAAGCACCCGAATCTCATTCCTTACAGAGAGTATGTACTGACATTGCTCCCACACTTTGAGGAGGTGACCTTCGAACATTTCCCACGATAAGAGAACCAGTTGGCAGACGCGCTAGCTACCATTTCTTATATGTTCAAAGTTAGGTGGGACAATGAAGCTCCCCAGATTACCATTGAGAGGTTGGATGAACCAGCACACTACTGTGAGATCGACACCGAAGAAGTGGAAGACAAACCCTGGTTTCATGAAGTCAAAAGGTATCTCGAGGCTTAAGAATATCCCTAAGGGGCATCTGTCAACGATAAGAAGTTTCTGAGAAGGTTCGCTGCAGAGTTCTTCCTCAGTAATGGAATCCTCTATAAACACAACCATGACTCCATACTACTACGGTCTGTAGACAAGAACGAAGCAAAGAGGATCACGACAGATCTACATGAAGGCACTTTTGGAACCCATTCAAGTGGACACACCATGGCTAAGAAGATCCTACGGGCAGGATACTTCTGGTCCACTATGGAAGCCGATTGTTATCGGCACTGTCGAACCTGTCATAAATGCCAAATCTATGCTGATAAGGTGCATGTACCTCCGGTGCCCCTGAATGTTTTGATGGCCCCTTGGCCTTTTGCGATGTGGGGTATTGATATGATCGGCGAGATCAGACCTACTGCGTCTAACAGGCATCACTTCATTCTGGTAGCAATTGATTACTTCACAAAGTGGGCTGAGGCAGCTTCATTTGCTACAATAACCAAGAATGTCGTGGTGCGGTTTATCCGACATAACCTGATCTATCGATATGGTGTACCAGAGAGGATTATTACTGACAATGGTACGAATCTCGACAACACAATGATCATCGAGCTCTGTAAACAATTCAAGATACAACATCATAACTCTTCTCCCTATCGGCCAAAGATGAATGGGGTTGTTGAAGCTGCTAACAAGAACATCAAGAAGATTGTACAAAAGATGACGGTGACATACAAAGACTGGCATGAGATGTTACCATTCGCTCTTCATGGGTACCGTACATCAGCACGGACGTCGACAGGTGCAACCCCCTATTCTCTGGTATATGGCATGGAGGCAGTCCTACCCATAGAAGTCCAGATACCTTCTCTCAGGATTATGAAGGATGCGGGTTTAAATAAAGACGACTGGATCCAAACCCGACTTGATCAGCTAAATCTAATCGATGAAAAGAGACTTACTGCTATCTGCCATGGTCAGGCGTACCAAAAGCGAATGATCAAGGCTTTTAACAAGAAAGTCAGGCGTCGAGAATATCAAGTCGGGGATCTGGTGATCAAACGCATCATACTGCCGCAAGGTGATCCTAGGGGCAAATGGACCCCCATGTAAGAAGGGCCATTTGTGGTTAAGAACATTTTCTCGGGAGGAGCCATGATTCTAACCAACATGGATGGTGACGACCTTCCTCACCCTGTCAATGCAGACATAGTGAAAAGATACTACGCATAATCAAAGACCCGCTAGGTCGACTAGCCTAGGCAAAAATAAGGGCTTCCCGGCGAACCAAAAGGGTTCGGGAAGAAGTAAGGGATGAAAATGAAAAAATTTGTACACCCGGCAAGTCGAAAACCCGAAAGGGAGGCTTGGGCAAAAAAGGGTATCCCGATGGACTAAAAACCCGAAAGGGCGGTCCAGGCAAAAGTTAGGGATTAAAGCGTATCACTATGTCTCATTGGATCATCTTACGACTAGACTTCGGTATCAGCTATCAAGCTCATACGGCACCAATCAATCTGATCAACCTTCGGCCAAGTAGAAAAGTGATGAGACGCTTGAAGATATAAAGGCAATAGCAGAGTTGGAACCCAATGGGGTTGTTTCACATAGCCGTTTTTCTTTCTTTTGCACAAATTGTAATTCCTTTCGGCGGTGTTCTCTTACTAGGACGTCAGCCTCTTTGTATAAAACGCTTATTACAGGCCAATTTCAAAATCAATACAAGTCATTCTTACAAAACTTCAGTTTGTTTCTTTTTCTTTTTCTGTTTTGTTTTGCAAGAATGTCCAATGATTTATTTTTTATATATGCATTTGAAAATGATTGTTGCTCATAAATATTTGCACAAGAAACAAAAGACGATTACTCGTAATTTCGGAAACAGGGAAAATAAGAAGTACCAAACCCGATGGTTCCTTTACCCAGCAGGTATCAGGATAGAGTCAGCCTTGGGACATGACTATTTGTATATACACTCCCCACAGAGTAAAAATATCTAAAGCCATTGATGTAAGCTTTCCCGAGACAGGACATAATTATCCCCAGCCGAGGTTCGTAATCGCAGGCGAGTCGACAAATTTAATTCCCTAAGTCTATTTCTACAGATACAGAAGCTCAAGGCCCAACAAAGCTCATCAGCTCCAGCAACTTAATTTCATCCCCAACTAAGTTTGTTCCTCAAGATCGGCAGGTCTACCAACAGAGTATCTCTTCCCCCAATGTCTGGTCCTCGCAGAGTTACTTCTCCAACACCTCGTCCCGACAGAATATTTGTGAAGCTCCAGCAACAGTTAGGGATTTATTTTCCAAGGCGCAAGCATACCCCGACAGAATTTCATGAACATACATCATGACATACACATACATATCATATACAGCATAATCTCATTTATTTTGAGAACGTCATCTCGCCCTGCATTTCATGCATCACATATAACTAACCCTAATATTTTTCAGGAAAAGACGATTAACTTCAATGAATCCAGCAGTTATACAGATCACATCTACATACAACTAATGGAAACTCAGTTCCCGAAATCAAACGGGTCAACTAATCTACATTATCATATCAAGCCCCACTATCTAGGCTTTCATACCGAAGTAACCCTACCATCCAGGTTCCTTCTCACAACCCTACTATCAAGGCTTTCATATCGGAGTAACCCTACCATCCAGGTTCCTTCTCACAGCCCTACTATCCAGGCTTTCATATCGAAGTAACCCTACTATCCAGGTTCCTTCTCACAACCCTACTATCCAGGATTTCATATCGGAGTAACCCTACTATTCAGGTTCCTTCTTACAGCCCTACTATCCAGGCTTTCATATCGGAGTAACCCCACTATCCAGGTTCCTTCTCACAACCCTATTATCCAGGCTATCATATCAAAGCAACCCTACTATCCAGGTTCCTTCTCATAACCTTACTATTCAGGTTCCTCCTCTCTTATCCCCCAGAAGCGGTCCACAACATTGTAAGACCGGGACCCGATCAACCATAATTGGCTTCGCATTCCCCAGTAAATCGCGGTGCAGCATATACTCTGACCAGATACGCAGTACACTTCCGCTTCCTCAAGCCGGAGTTATTCCCCAGTAGAGTAACGGACAACTGAAGCTCCTAAAACTCTAGTTCTCCCAAGACAGGAAATCGTTAAGCCCATCTCCTGCAATTCTTCGTCGCATCCAGGATGGCATCTTTAAGCCCATCTCCGACAATCATCTATCGTTAACCTCCAAATGGCATATATAATCCCATTCCCGATATCACTAATCAAGGGCCACTTCATGCGAGTGCAAATTTCTGGGCACTCTAGTGTTCAATCATCTTCCACCTTCAGATCACGAAAGGCAGAACAGCCAATCTACATCCTCAGGTTTAAGAAGATTTAACACGGGCAGCTGTTGTACCCCAAAATTTTCCCTCTCATTTTACTCAACAAATGTCAATTGAGGTCCCCAAGTTGCTCAAGGAAGACCAAGAGTTGACCAGACAAACTCTCTCCTAAGGCAGTGCACCTCAAAATTAGGGTTTCTACTTTCATCAAGATGGGTGGACCACAAAGGGCTCAAATGCTTTCCAAGGTTTTAATATGTTCTCAAGACCCTACATGTCAAGTTTCATGCCTTGTATAAGAAGTTTGCTCAGCCAACTGCTCAGATGCTTGAGAATCGACTGTATTAGGTCAAAAGTCAATTGTGGCCCACATACAGTCAAACCTCAAGATTTTTGGTCAACATCAACATTTTGAAGTGTTATCCATCATTTTATCAAGGTTTGATCATGATTCCTCAAGGAATGCTCCAAATTCATCAAAACCCAAAAGTTGCTAAATTACAGTTTTGCAGGAAAAGTCAACCCTACTTTGACCAAGCATAACTTCCACATGCTTTATTAGAAATTTTCCATCCAAAGCTCATTTTAAAGAGGATACAATTCCCTATAATCCATCTTCAGCACACAAGCTCAAGATATGCACTCATTAAAAGATATGAATTTTGACATTATGGGTCCTTTTGAAAAGTCAACAAAAACATCTTTTGGGTCAAAGCTTCATACATGAACATGGAAGATTCAATTGAGATGAGAACAAAGAGTTTGCTTAGGGGACATCCTAAGATTTCTAAAAAGTCCAAGAACACCTCTCTAGGGTTAAAATTGGAGGAGATATTCCATTTCAAAGTTGACCTTCTTTGCAAAATTGTCAAAAGTCAAATGGGCTCAAAATTGCATTTTTTTACCAAATGGGCCTAACTTTTTGTGCTTGCATCCCACTTCCAACATGGCCCACGACCTTTGAGTCCATTTTTACATTATTTTATTATTTATACTATTTATTTTTGATAGTTTATCCAATAAAATGCTAAATTAAATAAAATGAATAAAAGGAATAATGTAAGATATTGATTTCAAATCTTTTTCTCATCAAAGTAAGGAGCAAGATATGCTGGCATGGCAAGGAAAATTCGTGGAGAGAGCAAGATTTGATTTGGTCCAAATGTGCAAGAAATCATGTTATTGAAAGCCATTGTTTTTTCAT
The DNA here is from genome assembly GCA_948472305.1 of Vicia faba. Classification (NCBI taxonomy): domain Eukaryota; kingdom Viridiplantae; phylum Streptophyta; class Magnoliopsida; order Fabales; family Fabaceae; genus Vicia; species Vicia faba. Next base: position 1,555,768,456 of record OX451738.1, on the reverse strand, counting down.
TGAAATCAAAGATTTCTTCCAACTTTGTTAACCTAAATTTGATTCACTATATATGTATGCCCACTCAGAAGCACAAGGGGACGGATAGACAACCTTGAGTGCTCAAACAAAAATTACAAAAATCATTCTAAATTGTGAAAACAAAAAGAAAAAGTTATTGCCTCTTTCAATCCAACCTAAGCATCCCATTCACACCCAGAGGTTCCCAGGAACACGTACCACCCTTTTAATCAAGCAATCACACGCCAGAACCACCATCCACGATCATCACCGTTTAGTAAACTTCTGGAAATTTAATCTTTATTTTTTCTAATTTTTGAATGTTTTAATGCTTTGATTATTACTCAGGACCTTCATTAGTACAGGTTGGACGCTTTGCATTAGAGTATCAAGGCTTAAATCACGTGATGCCATTGTTAGGGCATCACGAACTGAAGCTTGCGAAACTTTTAATCTAAGGACCTTCAGGCCAAACTAACCCCATATTTGGATTCCTGGGAAAATTTCAGGGGGAGCAGGGTCTTTTGCACCTTTTAAATTCCATGTTTTGCAGGTTTTGGGGTTTTCACCCTCCCGGAGAAGACTACCGAAGCCCAGCTCCGGCGTCGTTGACTCGTCTCCCTCTGGCAAAGGCATTCTGACTGCAGGCGTGGCGTTTCTTTATAATGTGATTGGTTCTGGAAATACTGACATGTTTATGTTTTGCTGACTGGGATCTAATGGCTTGTTTGATATATACTATTTTTATTTGATTATATGTATGAGTTAACATGCAGCGCAGTTGGTCAGAGGAAGGAAGTCAGAAGCTCATGTCCTGGGTTCGATCCCAGGTGTGAGCTTTTGGCATTTTCTCCATTATTTTCACCAGATCCAGCACACCTCATCTTTTGAGGATCATCATCCTCTGGATCCGTCTCTGGCCAGATCCAGCACACCTCATCTTCTGATAATCATCATCTTCTGGATCCATCTTCAGCCAGATCTAGTATACCTCACCTTTTGAGGATCATCATCTTCTGGATCCATCTCCAGCCAGATCCAGCACACCTCATCTTCTGAGGATCATCACACGCCCTCTGATCTCATCCTCTGAATTCACCAGACCCAACGTCAGCATATGTAGGTCCACCATGAGTCCCCCAGAAGATGGTCTCATGGGATCAGACGCTAGACTCTGAGCCATCCTACTGGGGTTCAGAAGTTCAGCATGCACCCCCAGTTTGCTTCATCACTCCAGGCCCTTTCTTTTTCTCTTTTTTTATTTATTTCTTTTGTTTTAATTATTTTTTTTTATTTACTTTTCACCAAAAAAATAAATTATTTTTTAATTAATCATAAAACCAAAAAATCACAAAAATACAAAAAAAAAGCATCTTTTTTTAATAATAAATTATTTAATTTAATTAGTAAGTTAGGTTAGTTTAATTTCTTTCATAATTTAAAAACAATTAGAAATTAGGTTTAATTAATTTGCAATTAAATGTTTTCTCAAATAAAAATCCACAAGAACAAAAATCTTTTTTCTCTCAATTAGAGTTTTAGGTTATCTTTTCAACCGTCCTCGTATTTAATTTGCCGCACGCTCGTTAATTATTTTGCCATTATTTTGTAACTGTTCAGGGTTTGTAATAGTTAAATTAGGGTTTTATTTCTTGCTTTAAATCCCCGATTTTTTTGGTTATGTAATTAATCCCCCTCCCCGAAGCCTTGTAATAGCTAGGTTTTACTTCCTCGCACTTTTAAATTCCCGTAATCTTTAACTGTTTAGATGCATGGCTAATAGGATTGTATGGCAAGAATGTCTGGAAAATTAAAACGGTAGATCACCTAATGTGCAAAGATTAAATAACTGAAACAAATCATATGCACATATTCACTCCTAGGGTTTACCTCACTCCGGTTGCCTTCGGTAAATAATCATTAAGCATAGGAGACTTTAGTGGTTGCCCTCCAGTCTAAAGAGATCAAAATGTCCCGTTCGAATGTTACCTCGGAAATGTTGCCTCGGAAGTGTTGTCTCGGAAAGATCTTAAGACTCTAGAGTTACTACTAAAGTTTTCTAACTATTGCTTTAGTGATTGTATTCGTCCCTTTCGAACGTCCCTTACAAACTCCAACGACGGTGCTACTTACTCCTTAATAGTGGGATAGCGCTGTCTAAAGGAAATAGAACAAAAACAATCTTTTTTCGAGTAGGTAGATGCTAGTAGGTGCTTGCTCAAAATAAAACTTTTCACACAAACACTTTTCAAAAACAGTTTTCAAAACAATTTCGTGACACCCTTGAGGACTGATACAAGAGTTATCACGAAGTAAAACATTTTCAAAGCAAGAACACACACAAGCAATTTTAAAAAGATGAGCAAGTGCCTAAGAGCCCATGGAAAACCATGGATAGAAAGGGTGCTAACACCTTCTCTTTCTATGATCTACCCCCCGTACTCAAAAATATCTCGAAAAAAGGTTTTTTCTGTTCTTTTTCCTTTTCCATGATTGGATGAAATAAAATTCGGTGGCGACTCTTGCTAACCGCGACATTTTGCAAACAAAAACGCAAAACGCAAGCCAGTATTAAATAGTCGGTTCTGCCACCGTATCACAATCATCATCAAAAAGGGGGAGATTGTTAGAACATAGTTTGATTCTACCACCCTTAATTAGAGTTTTGATGATAACAAACACAAAGAACAAATATGCACTCTAAATTTGTGTTATTTTGTATGCAGAAGTTCTGACTGAAACAACATCAGAAGTTAAGCTACAGAAGCTTTCAAGTTGAGGTAATCAGAATATTCTGAAGAATGATGATCAGAATCTGCGCTAAAGTAAAAGATACTCTTATTCTGAACAGAAGTATAATATACCATCATATCTTCACATCTTTGAGTCATCAATTTCTAAAGTAAAAGCAGCATGCAAGATTCTAGTTCTGAAGCGTTACTTTTCAATTAAGACAGTATCATATGCAACGACTTCATTCAGACAAGAATCTTCTCAATATGGAAATAGCATTGAGTGTCCATTATCACACTTTATGTTGGACAAGATTTTCACGCCTATATAAACAAGCTTAAAGGACAAATCGTTTACGATTTTGAAACACGACTGCTCATACATCTTAAACGCTGCAAACATTCATATTCACCTATACGCTCAAATTGTGTAAAATCACAGTAGTGATACACTTTTTGTAACGAAAAACAACAGTACACAGTAAATCATTTTCTTTTGATTAAGCTAGTTTTCCTTGAGATAAACTGGGTTGTGGTTGTACTTAAGAAGACTTCGGCAGTTTTCAAAGTAGTATTGTAATCAGTTTTGATTAGTGAATTAAGTCCTCGTTGGAGAGAGGCGAAATCACCTTGGCGGGTGGACTGGAGTAGTTTGAGATCAAATGAACCAGGATAAAAATATCGTGCCTACTGCTTTTGAGTTTAAGTTTCAAATACAGTGGCAAATCCATGTTTACATTATAATAAAAAGTTCAAACAGCCGTGAGCAGGAAGCGTTTCATCATCACTTTGACAACTTAAGATATAACATGCAAGATAGTGGCTTAGCAAGAGAAAGGTAACAAAAACGAAATTTTTCATTCCATAGGTTAGCAGCTTGCACCCATTTTCCAAAAGTCTAATAAAGCAAAAGAAAACGCCAGAAGTAAATATCAGTTCCAGAATTCGCGCATGAGTACCTGCAGCCCTGCATATATTTGTCCAGAATAATAACGAAAGAGCTTTCAAATGAATCATTGTGTATTCATGCACAAAATCAAGCCAGTTTCATTACAAAAAAAAAGAAGAAGGTACCTCAGAGGAGTACTGCTGCCATATCTGCTACGCTCACCTGGCTATTTCTCCAAATTGGACGGTTCATGAAGATTGGAGGATAGGTCTGAAGCAGCAGCCGTTCCCGATGGATTAAACAGGTCTCCTATCTCATGGCTTTAAGTACTTTTTGATATGCTAGTATTTATGAACCAGATGGCAGAAGTTGCAGTTACAGCTGGGCAGGCATTACCAACCTACGAGAGTGAATTGCACCCTGTTGACCAACATGTTATTCGTCTTCTACAACTGAGGGACCTAAGAATAAATAGAGTAGCGTTGGAACCTGAGGTCAATATTGAGGATACTGAATAAGATTTGAAGCGCATTCAAAAAGTACAGAAGATCCAAAGACGTGATAGAAATCGCAGATAATAGTAAAAATCAGAAAATCAGGAATTGCAACAATTGTTTTCCAGCTCGTAAAAGCAAATTCACGATAAATCAATTTTAAATCAGAAGAGATAATGTTAGGGATTCTATAACTAGCTGTTAATAGTTAGTAACTAAATCATCAAGCATGGATTTATAAATTCTTTGGTTGATCTTCCTTACAGCATAATAAGTTTTTTCCTGCTCTTAGTGGTTTTTTACTAATTGCTTTGTACTCTAAGCTAACATTTCCCTTAAACCTCCTGAACTAATAGAGAGTGGTGTTTCTTTGGTATCCTAACAACTAACAGCTTGTAACATAACTCAATTCCCTAACCTCCTTTCTAACTGAATTCCTAACTAACAAATAACTAACTTCACAGATCTCTAACCAACTTCCTAACTGAATAATAAACTCAGATAATAGAAAAGAGAGGAGAGAGTTGAGAGTCAGATAACAGAAAAGAGAACTTCAAAAACTCACCAGAAAAAAGCTCTCATCTTCATTTTTCTCCTCATCATCTTCACACACTCAACATTCATAAAGCCGCATTCTTGACTTCATCAGAAGAATTACAAATGCAACCTGCAATCTTCTCTATCTCACTTTCCATAACCTTCCTTCTTAAAAACTTCAATCACTGATCGCTTCTCCTCTGAAACTTCTTCTACACCTTCTTTCCATATTCATCCTCGACATTATCGTCTTTACGCAACGACATAACAACTTTAATCTTCACCTTCCTAAAACACGACTCCTTTAATATTATGCATCTACAAGAAACGGAACCAGCTTCATCATCTCTGTTTCGTCCTCGGCAATTTAGCATCAACATTGTTCATCATAACAATCACCGCAAGTTTAGAGATTCTCCGCTGAGGTTCAATAGTCTTCATCGATTCTTCATCATCATTCACCGAGTCACATCAAAAACAACAGAAACACATGTAATCGCCGGAAAACAGAAGATAGAAGAAGTCGAATAAGAGGAGGAATTGAATACAAAGTACATACATGAGAATATTTTTAGATTTCTCGTCGTTATCGCAATTAATGAGGCACCGGATTGTCCCCGAGAGATAAGGGATAAATGAAAGCATAGATGAAGAGAGTTAAACGAAGAGAGTGAGACGAAGTGTGTTGATAGATTCGAAGACGAATCCGAGAAGAGATGAGGTAAAGAAGACGCGTTTCGTGGAGACCTGTTGCAGCGTAATGGATCGGAGAAGATTGATATGAGGCAGCGAAGAAGAGGAAGGTATCATTCGCAAAGAAAGAAGATAGGGTTTTTTTTTTTATTGGGAACGTCATAAGCACTTGAATCTCAAAACTCATCATTTTTCTTCTCCTTTATTTTTATTTAATTCTTTCATTTCTTTTAATTTAATAACAAAATATAGAAGTTTGATGTAGATTATCTTGAATGGAATTGGACCTAACCCCCATTAGATCCTCTCCTGGCCCATCATCAATTTGTTGACATTTTTTGGATTGTACACAAAAAGTATTCTATTGGATCCAAGCAAAGTGGGCTCGAGTGCATAGGCCCTGCGCCAAATTTCTTCTTTGTACTATCTATTTAGGCAGTGCACTCCTGAGTTTTTAGTTTTGATATTTTTCTTTAGCTTTCTTATTGATTGCTCTAAATTTTTATTAATATTTTTCCATGAAATATTACTTGTTTCATTAAATGATAAAAATAATAAAATCAAATATAAAAATTTGTTAGATTATTATTTGATTTTAGGAATTAATTCATGGTTATCCGATTATTTGAAATTTGTGATTTATCTTAGCTTATTGAGATTTGAGTCTTATGCAGGTTTATTGTGCGATATGAAAATGCGCTTGAGATTTCGATTGTGATTTATTTTCACATTGATGATGCTTCAAAACTTATTTTGAGCATTTGATTTCTGACTCTTTTTTGGGTTTGGTGAAGCTTTCGTGAAGATCGTCGGGTTTCTTTATTTTGATAGGCTTTGCTACAGATTGATATCCGTTTGGTATTTTATCTTATTTATCTCATCTCTCACTTAATTTCTTTCTATATATCATGAGAAGTAGGAAATAAAGAGCGTGCGCTCGAAGTCGCTGTTTAAAGACCTATAGTAAGCATTTCGCACTTCATTTGCTATATGTGTTGTGCTTGTGTTTGTTTCCTTGGTTGTTGATCGATGAGTCACTCAATTTAGAAATTGAGATCACGACTTCACTCTCAGTGCATGCTTCCTATAGGATTTTATCGCTTTCCTTTATTTCTTGTTGATCGATGAGTCACTCAATTTAGAAATTGAGATCACGACTTCACTCTCATTGCATATTCCCCGTAGGATAGTTTTGTTAGAATTTCTTTGGCATGCTAACCTAGATAGGATATCTGTAGGTGTTTTCTCTTGAGCTTATTAATTTGCTTGCTTGATTTCATCTTTGTGTGCATGTTTTGAGATGATATACCCTCGGCATGTTCCCTTAGGAGCTCTTGATTCAACTATAGATGATGGTTTGAGATAGACATAGTTTTAGGTGATAAACCCTTGCTATGCTCCTTTAGGACTACTTGATTCATCCATAGATGATGAGTTGAGATAGACATTAGGATAGTAATCCATGCATGCTAACATAGGTTAGAGATTTCCCTTTCAAACTAAACCTTAGGATTAATCATTGTATGATAACATTAGGGATAGATTTAGGTTAGTCTCCCTTAGATATTTTCTTTTTATTTGCATCCTTGCATTTAAAATAAAAACTTTCCTTTTCTTAGCAAAAAAGCATAAAACATCTAACAATTTCAAAATTCTTCTCTAAGGTAAATAAATATCAACCAATGCAAACTCTTTTGCGCCTTCGGGCTTTGCTTTCAAACTCTTTTCAAAAAGAACATGTTAATTCACTTCTGTGCTGACGCGTGAGTCTCCAAAGGTCGAGCTGTGGTAGAAGGCGAAATTAATATTGTTCATTAAAAAATACAAACCAACAAAAACTTTTAAAGCCGAACTACAGATGCTCTGATTCCTTAAAAGGGATACGTAGGCATTGGGGTAGGGCCTGAGCGAGCATAAATTTTATTTTCCCTACATTCTTTTCTCCTTTCTTTTGCATGTATTCCTTGTACAATTTAGATATAGATTCTTAAACACCCATAAGATAGATAACAAGAGTGGATACCATAGAGTGCTACGGGCGTGTGGGGTGATAATACCTTCCCCTCATGTAACAGACTCTCTTACCTGTATCTCTTGGTCGTTCGACCTTGATTTCACCCTTCTCAGGTTTACTCGATGTTTACCTCTCCCTTCCTATGGGATAAAAAATGTTCGATGGTGATTTCATTGATTTCATTATCCGTTGATTGTTCAGCCGATTGTTTCAACAGCCTCGTGAGGAGCCAGTTAAAACAGTGGACTTGGGTACTGAAGAGGAGAGAAAAGAAGTCAAGGTAGGTGCTAACTTGGAGCACAGTGTCAAATAGAGGTTAATTTAGATGTTACATGATTATGTTGAGATCTTCGCCTGGTCATACAAAGACATGCCAGGATTGGATACCGGTATTGTGGTTCATCGCCTACCTACTAAAGAAGATTGCCCTCCAGTAAAGCAGAAGGTTCATCGGATGCGCCCTGAGATGTTAGAAAAGATCAAGGTTGAAGTTATGAAACAATTCAACGTCGGATTCTTGGATGTCACCTCCTATCCACAATGGGTTTCTAATGTAATTCCAGTACCTAAGAAGGATGGTAAGGTACGTATGTGTATGGACTACAGAGACCTGAATAGGGCAAGCCCTAAGGATGACTTCCCGCTTCCCCATATTGATGTTTTGTTTGACAACGCTGCATAGTATAAGATCTTCTCCTTCATGGATGGTTTCTCCAGATACAATCAGATCAAAGTGGCACCTGAGGACATGGAGAAGACGACCTTTGTCACATAGTGGGGAACATTCTGTTACAAGGTTATGCCATTTGGGTTGAAGAATGTTGGGGCAACCTATCAACGAGCCATGGTAGCTTCGTTTCATGATATGATTCACCATGAGATAGAGGTTTATGTTGACGACATGATAGCCAGGTCTCAAACTGAAGAGGAACATCTGGATCATCTGCAAAAACTGTTTGATAGGCTGAAGACGTATAAGTTGAGGCTGAATCCGAACAAGTGCACCTTTGGTGTAAGATCTGGTAAGCTTCTGGGTTTCATTGTCAGTGACAAAGGTATTCAAGTAGACCCTGCAAAGGTCAAAGCCATACCAGAGATGTTGTCTCCTCGCACTGAGAAGGAAGTCAGAGGTTTCTTGGGACGTTTAAACTACATTGCCAGGTTCATTTCCCATCTAACTGCTACTTGTGAGCCAATCTTCAAACTCCTAAAGAAAGATCAAGTTGTAAAGTAGAATGACGAATGCCAGGATGCCTTTGACAGAATCAAAGAATACCTTCAAGAGCCTCCAATTCTGATGCCTTTGGTTGAAGGAAGACCTTTGATAATGTACTTAACAATATTAGATAATTCAATGGGGTGTGTGATGGGGCAGCATGATGAGTCTGGTCGAAAAGAGCATTCAATATACTACCTTAGCCAAATGTTTACCGACTGTGAAACAAGATAATCACTGCTCGAGAAAACTTGTTACGCTTTGGCATAGGCTGCTCGCCGACTGAGACAGTATATGTTGACCCACACTACTTTGTTGATATCTAAAATGGATCCCATCAAGTACATCTTTGAGAAGCCCGGTCTCTCTGAAAGAATAGTAAGATGGCAAATGGTCTTGACCGAATACGATATTCAATACACGACCCATAAAGAAATCAAGGGAAGTGTACTAGCTGATCATTTGGCTTATCAGGTTGTGGATGACTACCAATCCATGAATTTTGAGTTCCCGAACAAGAATATCATGTTAGTAACTGATTGTGCAGAACCTAGACCAGATGAAGGACCTGAAATAGGATTCCGATGGACTATGGTTTTTGACAGAGCTTCCAACACACTTGGAAATGGCATCGGTGCTATGATCATCTCTCCTGAAGGCTGTCATACTCCTTTCACTGCCAGACTATGTTTCAATTTCACTAATAACATGGCTGAGTATAAAGCATGTATTATAGGTCTCAAGCCTGTTATCGACATGATGATCAAATTTTTGAGTGTACTCAGAGACTCAACTTTGGTAATCAGCTAGATCAATGGAGAATGGGACATGAAGCATCCTAATCTCATCCCGTACAAAGAGCATGTGTTGACACTAAACCCATACTTTAAAGAAATTACCTTTGAGCATTTTCCACGACAGGAAAATTAACATGCGGACACGCTAGCTACGATGTCATCCATGTTCAAGGTCAGATGGGATAATGAGGCTCCTCAGATCACCATTGAAAGGATGGATGAACCGGCATATTGTCACCAGATTGGTACTGAAGAAGTAGCGGACAAGCCTTGGTTCCATAAAGTCAAAATATATCTCGAAGCCCAAGAGTATCCTGAGGGAGCTTCAGTCAATGATAAGAAGTTCCTAAGAAGATTCTCTGCCAAGTTTCTTCTCAGTAACAGGATCCTCTACAAGCACAATCACGGTTCTACCTTGCTTCGGTGTGTAGACAAGAGTGAAGCAGAGAAGATTATGGATGATTTACATGAAGGTACTTTTGGAACCCATTCTAGTGGGCACACGATGGCTAAAAAGATCCTACGGGAAGGATACTTTTGGTCCACCATAGAGGCAGACTGTTATCAGCATTCGCGTACTTGTCACAAGTGCCAGATCTATGCTGATAAAGTGCATGTACCTCCAGTTCCTCTAAACGTATTGACTGCTCTGTGGCCATTTGAAATGTGAGGCATCGACGTGATTGGAGAGATTAGACCTACAACATCTAATGGGTACCGCTTCATCCTGGTCGCCATTGATTACTTTACAAAGTGGGTCGAGGCAGCTTCATTCGCTTCTGTTACTAAGAATGTTGTGGCCCGTTTCATCAAGCATAACCTTATTTGTCGGTACGATATTCTTGAAAGAATCATTACATATAATGGTACGAATCTCAACAGTACTATGATCACTGAGCTTTACACGCAATTCAAGATCCAGCATCACAAATCTTCTCCTTACCAACCGAAGATGAATGGCGTTGTAGAAGCTGCTAATAAAAAATCAAGAAAATCATCCAGAAAATGACGGTGGCATACAAAGACTGGCATGAGATGTTACCATTTTCTCTTCATGGTTACCTCACCATAATGCGCACATGAATAGGGGCAACTCTTTTCTCTTTAGTATACGGTATGGAAGTTGACCTGCCCATTGAGGTCCAGATCCCTTCCTTGAGGACCATGAAAGATGCAGGGCTGAATGAAGACGAATGGATTCATACTCGACTTGACCAGTTAAACCTGATTGACGAGAAGAGGCTAGCGGCTGCCTGTCATGGTCAGATGTACCAAAAATGTATGATCAGGCTTTTAACAAGAAAGTTAGACGTCAGGTATATCAGGCTGGTGACCTAGTAATCAAGCGCATCATACTTTCACAAGGTGATCCTAGGGGCAAATGGACCCCCACATACGAAGGGTAATTTTTGATTAAGAGCATATTTTCTGGTGGAGCCATGATCTTAACCACTATGGACGGTGACGACCTTCCGCACCCCGTAAACACGGACATAGTTAAAAGATACCACGCATAAACAAAGACCCACTAGGTCGACTGGCCTAGGCAAAAATTAGGGCATCCCGACGAACCAAATGGGTTTGGGCAAAAATTAGGGATATACACAAAAATAATCTATACACCTGGCAAGTCAAAAACCTAAAAAGGCGGCTTGGGCAAAAAAGGGTATCCCGCTGGATTGAAAACCTGAAAAGGCGGTCCAGGAAAAAGTTAGGGATTTAAAGCGTATAACTATGTCCCGTTGGATCATCTTACAACTAATCTTCAGTACCAACTATCAAGTTTAAACGGTACTAATCAATCCAATCAGCTCCAGACAAGCAGCGAAAGGGATGAGACGCTCAAAGACATAAAGGCAATAGCATAGTGGGAATCCAATGGGATTATTTCACATAGCTGTTTTTCTTTGTATACTATTTTTGTATAATTTATGTTCTTACGACGAAATTCTCTTACTAGGATGTTTGTCTCTTTGTACAAAAACGCTTATTTCAAGTTAATACAAAACTGTTCCTTTGAAAGTGTAAAACTTCTGTTTTTTTTATTTTTTTGTTTTGTGTGCGAAACGTCCAGTGATTATTCTTGAACATATGAATTTTAATTTGATTACTGCTTACAAATATATGCCTAAAAACATAAAGACAGTTGCTAATGACTATCAGAAGCGGGACAATATCTAAGGGCCATCCACAAAATCTCCGCAGAGGTTTTCCCCGGCAGATATGTTCTCCAGCAGATACAGAGGCAGAGATATCCTACTACAAGGTCACTACCACCTTCTTAGCATGCAGCCTAAGGGTGTCAGGTGTTCTACTATCCCCGGCAGAGCAAGAATCTCCAATTATTGCTCCAACAAAAATCCCCAGTAAAGTCGTCAAACTTCTCAAGATTCCCCAACAGGATTTCACAAAATCCCCAAGCAGTCTATGGAGTTCACCTTCCCAACAGAGTTTTATAAATCGCAAGAAGTTTATAAAGCTTTATCCCTAATAGAGTTTATTTCTCTAGCTACGGAAGTTCATCCCCCCAGCAGAATTTATCTCTCCAAATTGGTGAAATCTTCCAATAGAACTCTCACCCCGGTAAAATCATTCTCAAGTAGAAGTCAAAGATCCCAGACAGAGAAAGGGAATCTCCATCAAAACTATCTCCATTCATTATCCCCCACGGAAACTGAAGAATCAGTTTCTTCACTCGCCAATGGCAGTCCAGGATTCAGCTTCCCGGTACTCTTCAGCAGCAGTCAGGGAAAGATACTTCGCAACAACATTTCAACTCCAACAAATTGAAAGACCTATAACAACCATGGATTTATTTTCCTTGGTTCAAACAACAATACAACAATGGAATAAATGACACGTTCATACATTACATTCATACATCATTTCTACAAACATCATAACATATGCAGCACAAAAGCATATATCACAATCTCGTTTATTTTGAGAGCATCATTCAACTCATACATCATGACATCGCATGAAACTGGTTTTACCTTTTCAGGTCAAACACCATCAACTTATACAAAAGGTCCAAGATTAATCTATGTGGCCAACATTCTCAAGTTCCAGATTAATACCTAAAACCAGACAAGACAACTATCTGTGAACAAATTGCAGATCAGTTCCCGAAACAAAATGGGGTGACTAGTTACATGACAAACAATTCCTTCAAGACCTCTGCTGGTTCAGTTTAAACCGAACAATGGTTTATTCTGATTCCGTTCCGGTAGACACTTTCTCTAGTTCAGGTAAATCGCTCCAAAGATTTATTCTGATTTTTTTCCAGTTAAAGTTTGCTTGCTTGATTTCATCTTTGTGTGCATGTTTTGAGATGATATACCCTCGGCATGTTCCCTTAGGAGATCTCGATTCAACTATAGATGATGATTCGAGATAGACATGGTTTTAGGTTATAGACCCTTGCTATGCTCCTTTAGGACTTCTTGATTCATCCATAGATGATGAGTTGAGATAGACATTAGGATAGGAATCCATGCATGCTAACATAGGTTAGAGATTTCCCTTTCAAACTAAACCTTAGGATTAATCATTGTATGATAACATTAGGGGTAGATTTAGGTTAGTCTCCCCTTAGATATTTTCTTTTTCTTTGCATCCTTTCATTTAAAATAAAAACTTTCCTTTTCTTAGCAAAAAAGCACAAAACATCTAACAATTTCAAAATCCTTCTTTAAGTTAAGGAAATATAAACCAATGCAAACTCTTTTGCGCCTTCGGGCTTTGCTTTCAAACTCTTTTCAGAAAGAACATGTTAATTTACTTCTGTGCTGACGCGTGAGTCTCCAAAGGTCGAGTAGCGGCAGAAGGCAAAATTAATATTATTCATTAAAAAATACAAACCAACAAAAACTTTTGAAGTCGAACTACGGCTGCTCTGATTCCTTAAAAGGGATACGTAGGCATTGGGGTAGGGCCCGAGCGGGCACAACTTTTATTTTCCCTACATTCTTTTCTCCTTTCTTTTGCATGCATTCCTTGTTCAGTTTGGATATAGATTCTTACACACCCATAAGATAGATAACAAGAGTGGATAGCGTAGAGTACTACGGGTGTGTGGGGTGCTAATACCTTCCCCTCACGTAACAGACTCTCTTACCCGTATCTCTTGGTCGTTCGACCTTGATATCACCCTTCTTAGGTTTACTCGATGTTTACCTTTCTCTTCCTATGGGATAAAAAACGTTCGATGGCGACTTCATTGATTTCATTATCAGTTGATTCTTCAGCCGGTTGTTTCAGCTGGCGACTTCACTAGGGAAAGATTGACCTATTGCTGGTCCATCCTGAAGTCGATCCTAGCTCTTGTTTTCTTTTCCTTGGGTGTTTATTTTTATGCTTTATAGCTTGATCATTTTGTACATGTTATTTGAGCATATGTTTGCATTGCATTTTATTGCTTTCCATATATTGATGATACTACTATGTTGGATCTGTTTTCATGATTGGGTGGGTGTTACAAGAGGTAAAAGGCCTAATACCCAGGCCGAGTGACAACCATAGGGACCCTAGGAATAGAGTGGAACATGAACGACTAGTTGATGTAGGTTTCACTATTGCTTCCATGTCGTCCATGCTCAGATGAGGTACAAATGAGGGGCTATCGTTTTCACGTAGGTGATATGGCGATAGTTTCTCAGGAGTACCCTCGATTCTGGGTTACCCGACCTTATCCTGACCTATTTTTCACCCGTGAGAGGGGAAGGACTTGATTATTACAGGTACAGATGGTGACTATGTTCTGATGGTGACCGTTGTTCTGTTGGTGACTATGTGGGTCTCAGATTTATTTTCTGAGTTTCTGGATTTGGTATTCAGGATGGTTCTCTGGTTATGTTATGGACCTTTGATCCTGATATACTCATCTTATCCAGAGATTATACAATGGTTACTCATGGTACTTGGTTCCGTTGTGTTTTGAAATTGGTGTCGAATATTTGACCCTGTGAAATTCAGATTATTCAGCAGATTTATACATCAGTTATCTAGAGGATTATACAGTTTTTATGCTAAACTTTTGAACCTATGTCATTACACCTTGCATCATAGCATGTTTATTTTACACACAAAAAAAAGAAATGTGAAAGATTGTATGCATAAAAAAGATGTTTGAACATGGCACTGCATCCGCTCACTCACCTTATGCATCTTCATGCATCTCATGCATTCATAACAGGTACTCAGAGTGGGAAATTCTTATTCAGGCCTGATATTTTCTCTTCAGAATGGTGAATCTTGACTTCTCACTGCTCTATTGTCTGAAAAAGCCATGGAATAACTTTCTGGGGAATTGGATGAGATGATGAGATGAAAAAATCATATGGGGTTGTTTACTATGGACATGCAGGTCTTGGCCCGTGGTAAAAAATCCTTAAGTGGAAAGGATAACAAGTTGAAGACTCAATTAAGTCAGGTATGGAAATTTTGAAGACAGTGTCAGCAAAGAAAAGTGATCTTGTATACGCTATTGCAACAAGAGTTATCATTCATCCCCAACCTATGGGACATTTTTTTCAAATCGAGAGATGCTTTTGTGGGTCTCGCCCAGAACTTCGTGTTCTTGGATTTTCTCGTCAGTGGCTAGTTTCTGGTCTTCAAGTGAACCTATGGGGCAAAGCTTATCAACAAAGATAGAAGAAACCTGAGAAGCATGTTGATACAATCCCAATGCCTTGCATCCAGTTACTTCCTCGTGTGTTGGAAGCTCAGTTGATTAAGCTTCATGCTTTGGGTCATCTTTCCACAAATTTCTCTCCTGATTTTGATGCAAATGCTAGATGTGTCTCCCATTCTGGGGCACCTGGTTATGATTTTGAAGACTGCAAGAGGTTAAAGTATGAAGTCTGGAACTTGCCTGGCTTCTTTTCCAAGGTTCACTCCATGTTTGGAAAAATGTTTCAGGCTCCTTTTCCTCGGCTAAATGGTTCTTATGTGTAACTAGAAGATGGGGTGTTGCTTATGTGATGAAGAAGCATAAGATATCGAGATCTTGGACGTCTACTGCTGTGTAGAAGAAAAATACCTCAAAGGTCGAGTTCTACATTCAGAGTTTAGTTTCTTCTGTGTAGTAGAAGATTTCTTTGGTACAATTTCTGAATTTTGCTTCTGTGTAGTAGAAGACAAAGACTCTTTTGTGAATTAGGATATTCTCCATAATTCGGTTGCTAAAACTTCTCTCTTGTGAAGTAGGAGATGGAGTTTACTTTCTTCTGTGTAGTATAAGATCCTTTGGTATGGTTACTGGATTTTGCTTCTATGTAATAGAAGACGGTGCTTCTTTTGTGTAGTAGGAGACACTCTGGAATTCAGCGGCTGGATTTCTCTTTTGTGTAGTAGAAGATGGTGGTCATTTCTTCTCTGCGGTAGAAGATACTTTGTGATGCAGTTTATGCAAATTTGCTTGATAGAGAATTCATCGCATTTGTTGAGGGAATCTGATATTATTACCGTTCTGGGGCACTTGGTCATTCAAATGAAGGTTGTAAACCATTCAAAGAAAAGGTGTAAGACCTACTTGACGCAGAGGCTTTCAATTTCGGGCCAGCCAGTTAGATTTGAAGTCTCCTTTGACTCAGTGAATGTCAAGACTGTTGGAGCATCGTCTGAAGTAACAAGTCCATACGACAACTAGTCTCCTCAACATGGAAATTTCAAATTAAATTTGCATTCTCATTTTTAATCTCTCTTGTTTTGGTTTAGTACTTTCTTGTATGGAAAACTTGCTTATTTTTTAATATTAATCATAATGCATTGAATATGTTTGTCTTTAATTAATCCATTCGTACTCACTCATTAATGTTTTTCTTTTCTTTTTGATACTTAACTCTTTTTAAAAAAAGCAAAAACCTCTGGAGGGAGGATGATGAGTAATATACCAAGAATTTCAAACGGTGTGCTTTTGAATAAAAACCCCGCTGATGATGTACATGCCTTGTTTAAAATTCCCAAACACCAGAGATATAAGGGAGATAGACCCTCGTTAACCCCTTTGAGCCTTGAAGTAGGAGTTTCTTTTCTTGTCAGGAGTATGCATCTAAGGATACAAAAATGGTTATCCATCAAAAGGCTGAGGAAAGTCAAAACCACAATGGCCAACCCTCATCTGTCCGTAGCCTAAAGAGAACGATATCCCAATGGGTATCTCTCGCACATCAGGAAGTCAACAGATGACGATACAACAATGGTTATCCCTCATCTACCAAAGACTCAAGCAGTCATAATCAAGTCCAACAAAGTCGAGAATGATTCCAAGTCACATGACTGGTTCAAACAAAATGAAATGATGAAAAAGAGACAAAAAACCCCGTTAAGTCGAAACTTGAAAAGCAAGTCGCTTGGGAAAAAGTCAGGGCATCCTGCTAGACTTCAAAGTCAAATTCAAAAAGAATTTGTCCAAGCAAAATTTAAGGAAAGCAAAAAGGGAGAAAAGCAAAAAGGGATTACTAAATAAAATCCTCAGCAAGGAACAAAGTCGTGTGATCAGACACCAAGAACAAAAGAGGTGAGTGACTGCCATGTCCGGAACAAAAAAACCTCATTTGATTCCTCAATCATTGTAAACTCTTCTTGAGAAATGAGTGCTCGTATCGAGTTAACTGAATGTAGGACTGAAGAATATCATGGAGAATGGGTGGGCACCAAATATTTTGAGCCTTAAATCCTTTTTTATAAAAACCATGAACCAGGCCACGTTACAACCCTTAAAAGTCCTAATTGAAGCATG
The DNA here is from genome assembly GCA_948472305.1 of Vicia faba. NCBI lineage: Eukaryota > Viridiplantae > Streptophyta > Magnoliopsida > Fabales > Fabaceae > Vicia > Vicia faba. The sequence goes on along the minus strand of OX451738.1, from coordinate 1,555,751,340 downwards.
GGTTAATTCGGAAGCGCATTGTAATGAGAATACGATAATCTGACTCCTGTGAGGCTTACTAAAACTTTTGAGTTGGTATCACACTACATTTTTAATTTCTTTCATACAAAAAAATTTGTTCGTTTGATCTTTTCAATAAAGGTTTTTTAAACTTGAAGACAAACATAAGATTTGCATTAGAATTATCATTTTTAGAATAAACATTCTTTGCATATGAAAAAGTGCTTAAACATCAAGTAAGCTTGCATAATGAGCATCAGATGGAAGTTTGATTGTCTCGAGGGGAAAATTGCTTCAAGACACCTTTGAAGGGTAAATAATTCTTGAAGATGATCTTAATCTGGGGCATACCTTCTATTGACTCTGTTGAGTAAAAGAAGACCAGTTTCTGAAGTAGATGGCAAAAGTTGGTTGTCCATAAGTCTCCATTAAGCAATGGCGTACTATTTTCAATTGGTCTCAATGGACGTATTTCTTCAAGTATTCGATTGGAGGATGAAGCAGTTTAAGTCGATAAGTGTGGTTGTGAAGTAACCTACTTTCAAGATGTTAGTCAATTAATCTAAAGAGGTGTTGTTTTCGATAATCCTTAAGTTTCTCATTTCTCAGTAAGCATGAGACAAGGAAATGGTTTGTCGAGACTCTATTAAGCAGGGGCAAGCATGTCGAATACATTGTTAGGTAAGCGTTAATCCAATCTGAGGCATTCAAGTTGGTATGCAATCCCTCAAAGTACAGTCATATTAGGGCAGTTATGTCAAGATTTGACAAATATCTCTGAGATTTCTTTGATTAGAGGAGATTCTTTTCAGAATCTACAAATGCAGGGGCATTCACTCAAGCATGGTTGAAACCGCTTCCAACTCTGGTCAGTCAGGGGCGGTGTTCTGAAGTTCACAGCACTGGGGCAGTTTATCTTAATGGTACAAATCTCAGAAGTCTTCTTGAGGAAGTTTTCCTCAAAAGGCCCTACAGACTAGGGCAAGGCATTACGCAGGGGCATTTTCTCTTCTTCAAGGGTTGATCAGATCCAGTCCATGCATAGGCTAAACGACTCGTGAATTTGAAGAGCATGTCGAGATGTCAGGATCGTTTTCATCGGCTAATCAGAGACTTAAGTCCATTAATTGATGTTCCTTCAGCAGAAGTCAAGGTTATTATCTCCAATTGAAATGTTGGATCATTATCCTCAGTAGGATATGAGCAACAATGTAAAGGGCTCTTTTCCCAGTAAAAGATTCGTCGCTACTTGACAAAAGTCTTTCTGCTAAGGGGTTTCTCTTTAGAGATCTTTATTCCCCAGCAGAGCATTCCTCATTTCTCTGCAGGAGGAGAATGTTCTTTCTCCCTGGAAATTTATAAGTTGTTTGAAGTCAAGATGATTTCTTTTTAGTGGAATGCAATTTATTTTTGCAGCTTCTTCTCCAAAGTTTACTTCTTAGTGGCATTCCTCCTCGGAGTTAACATGTTGAAGTTGCAATCTTGCATCACAGTTTTTACCCAGTGGTTGGTAGTTCAAATTATTTATTCTTCAGTGAAGGTTGCCATTCCTAACTGGGGCCTATTGCCGTGATTTCTCTTTTTATAAGTATTGTTGGTCTTTTATGACAAGAAGCATACCAGCAAATGAATCAAGAAGGGTCAGTATGCGACCAATATGAAGATTTCTGTAGAATGGGATCCAATTTCCCAATGAATGCTAATTTTTTCTCAAGATAGAATCATTCACCCCTAGTGAATGTTCACTTCTTCTTAAAACAGAATCATGTATCCCGAGTGAAGGCGCACTCTCACCTAGACAGAATTCCTTATCTCCAGTTAAAGTATACCCGTGCATAATCCCCACTGAAGTCAGTGCTCTTGTTGAGAGTTTGTTTAAGAGTTTGTTCATTCCATAGGCCTTATCTCCGAAGAAGTCGATTTCAACAGGTTTTGTATAATCTTCTTCTTCAGCGTAGTCTACTTTGCTTCGAAGAATCTGGGAAAGATCATTTCATTGGATTGTATACCTTTGATATATCCCCTTGAAGTCGATACCCTGCAACTCTGTGGTTGGCATTTGTCCACCTCGTGAGGTTGTTGTTCATCGTCTCTATGAAGTCTATATCTTTTCTCCCCAAGGATGTTTTACCCAAGTCGGGTTTTCTTGAAAAGATGTTTGATTAACGCATTCTTATTATGCCCAGTGGAGCAAGTCTCCTATTTTTCTGGGGTAGTGTGCATAGACTTATGCCATTTAGAATCTTTTATCCCCAGTGATGGAGTATTGCTGAAATATTTCCTCGGTGGATTTCTGAACCTCAAAGCTTACAGTTCAAAGGCGCCCTTCTCTTTTCTAAGTGAAGATTGTTACCCTCGACGATGGTATTCCACGTATGGCCTGGGTAGAATTTTTTTATTTAAGAATTTCTATGATCCCCCATTCGAAGTCATTTTTATTGAGGATTCACATCAGAAGATCCCAGTTCCCAGCAAGATTCTCTTTATCATTGGAAAGAAATGTCGGATCTTTTCCCCAGGAGGTTGGGAGTTGGATCGGAATTTAAAATTTTCTCTGAACTGCAATTTATTTTTGCAGTATTCTCCTAAAAAAAGGCGTACTTTTTCCCGAGTATCAATCCTTCTCAGTGCAGCCTATTTCTTTCTAGGTTTTCTCAGAAGAATCGTTTTATTCACCAAACCGGAGATTCTTGGTATACTCCCCTTGAAGTCGATATTCTTCAGCTTCCCCAGTGAGGTTCGCACTCATTCTTTTCATGAAGTATGCCGCAGTGGAATGAGTATTATTGATGTTGCCATCTAAAGTATTTTGGCTCCCCAGTGTAAGATATGGTCTTTATCCCCAGTTAAAGCCAAATTTCTAGGACCTGCCGAAGTAAGGTACCTATTATTCCCCAATGGAGCTAGTTTTCTTTCCCTAGTGGAGCAATTGTCCTGTCTCCCCAATGTCGTGTATATGGGAGTGCCAATCGCAACTATTTCACCCCTGTTGATAGAAGATTTTGTTGAGACATCCCCAATGGAGTTTCTGTCCCAAGACGTTTGTTTCTTCCCCAAGTGAGAACTTGTTACCCCCTGGCGGTGTTATCCCCAGTATGGTCTGAGTGGAATTATTTTTATTTAAGAATTTTTATACTCCCCAATAGAAGCTGTCTTCGTCAAGAAATTCTACGCGAGAAAGTTTCCACCCCCAGGGAAGCTCTCCTCTTTTTAATAGAGGATAAAGAATTCGTTCCCCAGGAAGTTGGGAGTTTGATCAGAATGCAAGATTTTCTCTAAACTGCAATTTATTTTTGCAGTATTCTCCCCATGAAGTTGATTCCCCAGTGATATCAATCTTTAGAGGTTGGTGGTTCCAAGTCTCGGTGCCCCATTGGAGTTCAGATTTCCTTTTCTCTACAGAAGATCAGATGTGCGAGAATAATCATTTGGAAGTTCATTGTAATCTCGGCAATTGATTATTGATGTGCTTTCCCCCAGTGCATTGATAAACATGCATCATTACATTGCATCTACCAAAACGCGTAGCATTTCCATTGTATGGAGCATTACGCTATAAAAAAAATCAAACATGCATAAGTATGAGCCAATTGTGTTTACTTGTGGTAACCAGAGTGTTATGCGCTCATATTTGAATTATGTCCATAAAAAGCTTAGGGTGACCCTATTCTATTTCCCTAACAGAGTCTGTTTGATGTACCACCAGTCGGGTCTTTGGTATTCTATATTTCCCCAGTAAGTTGTGGTTTCTTCTTGCCCTTGCAAGTCTTCGGTTATTTTACCCCTGTTTTCCTTTACAATTAGAGTGCGAGTAAGAGTCAATGCATAAACTTTCTTGCTTCTCAAGTGTTTGAGTATCCATACTTGGTGTGTGGTAATTCAGATAATTGACACTCTTGAAGAATTACACCCCGCCTTTGGCCTGAGGGGTTTTATAGTTCTTGCGTGTTCACAACTCTTAAAGCCTATTATATGTTGGCAATCCCTATTTAGAGTCCCTACAATTGGTCTCTCTTTTCTAGTCACAAGTTCGTTTTCGCCCGACGTTTTCTTTTCTTCGATAAGTTCGCCTTCATTCGGTGTTCTTTCTGGTCGAGTTTGTTGTGTTAGGTCTCTTCCTCTTTTGATATCTTTGGTTGAAATCGTTGTGTTAGATTTCATCCTTCCTTGATATATCTGGTCGTGGTCACTTTGTTAGATCTCTTCCATCTTTGATATCTTCAGTCGATTCCGCTGTGTTAGGTCTCTTCCTCTTTTGATATCTTTGGTTGAAATTGTTGTATTAGATTTCACCCTTCCTTGATATATCTGGTTGAGATCACTTTGTTAGATCTCTTCCATCTCTGATATCTTTGGTCGAGTCCGCTGTGTTAGGTCTCTTCCTTCTTGGATATCTTTGGTTGAAGTCGATGTGTTAGACTTCTTCCTTCCTTGATATATCTGGTCAAGATCATTGTGTTAGATCTCTTCCATCTCTGATATCTTCAGTCGAGTCCACTGTGTTAGGTCTCTTCCTTCTTTGATATATTTGGTTGAAATCGTTGTGTTATATTTCTTCCTTCCATGATATATCTGGTCAAGATCGTTGTGTTAGATCTCTTCCATCTCTGATATCTTCGGTCGAGTCCACTGTGTTAGGTATCTTCCTTCTTTGATATCTTTGGTTGAAATTGTTGTGTTAGATTTCTTCCTTCCTTGATATATCTGGTCGAGATCGCTTTGTTAGATCTCTTCCATCTCCGATATCTTCGGTCGAGTCCTTTGTGTTAGGTCTCTTCCTCTTTTTGATATCTTTGGTTGAAATCGTTGTGTTAGATTTCATCCTTCCTTGATGTATCTTCGGTCGAGTCCGTTGTGTTAGGTCTCTTCCTGCTTTGATATCTTTTGTTTAAATCGTTGTGTTAGATTTCTTCCTTCTTTGATATATCTAGCCGGGGTCGCTGTGTTAGATCTATTCCATCTCTGATATCTTCGCCCAAAATCATTGTGTTAGATTTCTTCTCTCCCTATCTTTGGTCAAAATTGACGTGTTAGATTTCTTCCTTTTTCTGTATTTCTGGTCGAGATCGCTTCCATGTCTGATAGTTTCATTTGAGATCACTATGTTAGGTCTCATTCATCCCTGTTATCTTTGGGTAAAATTACTATGGGATCCCATATTTTCTCGACACCTTCGATTGAGTCCGCTTTGTTAGGTCTCTTTCTTGTTAGATGTCTCCGTTAGAGTCCACTGTAGTGGATCTTTTTCTTGAGTATCTGATCTTTGTCTTCTGTGTCTAATTTTGACATGACATCCAAGAAATTTACCCAGATTACTACTGCAAGTAAAAAAAGAAGAAAATACATAAAACCAAAATATAATAATACCTGACTGGCTTCAGAGTGCAAATTTTCGGGTTCTTTTAGTATTTAATCTTTTTCCACCTTGAAAGTTCGAAAGGCTGGCGCCAATCTCACCTTCAGGTTGAAGGCGATTAAATAGCGGCAGCTGTTGCACCCAAAAATTTACCTTCCTAATTTTTTCTTTTATGTGGCTTAGGATTTTGCATTCATCTGTATATATTCTCTTAGGTCATTAACATAACATTGCATTTAATAAAGCGCCTGAGGTTCATAGTTCAATAGTTATGTGATATCAGGGTTTCACAGTGATTAAAGTGTATATACCTGATAAATGTGGTTACTTCTAACTTTTCTGGTTAGTCTACAAGCAGTGAAGCATGGATTAGAGTTTTATTATGGTGTTATACGTCAAGTCTTGGGTTTTCTCAAGGACATTAATTTTGTTGTGAGGTCATTGGTTTTCAAGTTAATATGACTGGTGGACCGATCTGCAAGGTAATTTGATTATGGAGAATTGAAGTTAGGGGTTAAGGACTTATCAAGAGCATCAAAATTTCTTAAAGCGCGAGAAATAATTCATTTTTAATTTCAAATACAAGAAACAGATTCAAAGGGGGCAAGACATATTTCATTCATCTTAATGCCATCCAAGTGTTCATTTTGGTGAAGGTTGGGCAAGTGGGTTAATATTCCAAAAAAATTCCAAGGTTTCATTCAAATTTTGGATTCAAGCTTATTCATGGGTTGGTTTGGGATATTTTATTCAACTACGATCGCAAGTCTCAAAGTAGCTTCCATTTACACTTAAAATTTCTAAACCAATTCATGGTATCATGTCTCCACATTACAAAAATCAAGGGGCTGTAAATCAAAAGTCAGGATCCATCCAAATTTTTCAAAGAATGTTCAAGTTACAAAATACATTACAAGTCATTTATAAGATCTACATGGAGGTTTAAGCCTAATCTTCTAAATTAAATTAACACAGACCCAAACAGATGGTACACTAACAGGAACAACTCCAATTGACATCAAACTGTCTTCCTACTACTGAACTGGGTGCCATATCAGGCTTACATAATATGCGCAAAACCTGCTGCATCAGTGGCAAATCCATGTTTACATTACAATAAAAAAGTTCAAACAACCATGAGTAGGAAGCATTTCATCATCACTTAGACAACTTAAGATATAACCTGCATCATAATGACTAAGCAAATGAAAGGTAACAAACACGATATCTGTCACTCCATCGGTTAGCAGCTTGCACCCATTTTCCAAAAGTTTAATAAAGCAAAAGAAAACGCCAGAAGTAAATATCATTTCCAGAATCCGCGCATGAGTATCTACAGCCCTGCATATATTTGGACAAAATAATAACGAAAGAGCTTTCCAATGAATCTTAGTGTATTCATGCACAAAATCAAGCCAGTTTCATTACAAAAAAAAAGAAGGTACCTCAGAGGAGTACTACTGCCATATCTGCTACGCTCACCTGGCTGTTTCTCCAAATTGGACGGTTCATGAAGATTGGAGGATAGGTCTAAAGCAGCAGCCGTTCCCGATGGAATAAACAAGTCTCCTGTCTCATGGCTTCCAAGTACTTGTTGACATGCTAATAGCTATGAACCAGATGGCACAAGCTGCAATTACAGCTGGGCAGGCATTACCAACCTTCGAGAGTGAATTGCACCCTGTTGACCAACATGTTATTCGTCTTCTACAACATAGGGACCCAATCATAAATAGAGTAGCCTTGGAACCTGAGGTCAGGATTGAGGATACTGAATAAGATTTGGAGCGCATTCAAAAAGTATATAAGAACCAAAGACGTGATAGAAATCACAGATAATAGTAAAAATCAGAAAATCAGGAATTATAACAATTGTTTTCCAGCTCGTAAAAGAAAATTCACGATAAATCAATTTTAAATCAGAAGTGATAATGTCAAGGATTCTCTAACTATCCATTAACAGTTAGTAAATAAATCATCAAGCAGGACTTCATAAATTCTTTGGTTGATCTTCCTTACAGCATAACAAGTTATTTCCTGCTCTCAATGGTTTTTTACTAATTGCTTTGTACTCTAAGCTAACATTTCCCTTAAACCTCCTAAACTAATAGAGAGTGGTGTTTCTTTGGTAGCCTAACAACTAACAGCTTGTAATAGAAATCAATTCCCTAACCTCCTTTCTAACTGAATTCCTAACTAACAATTAACTTCACAGATCTCTAACCAACTTCCTAACTGAATAACAAACTCAGATAACATAAAAGAGAGGAGAGAGTTGAGAGTCAGATAATAGAAAATATAACTTCAAAAACTCACTAGAAAAAAGCTCTCATCTTCATTTTTCTCCTCATCATCTTCACGCACTCAACATTCACCAAGCCGCATTCTTGACTTCATCAGAAGAATTACAAACTCAACCTGCAATCTTCTCCATCTCACTTTCCATAACCTTCCTTTTTAAAACCTTCAATCATTGATCCCTTCTCCTTTGAAACTTCTTCTGCACCTTCTTTCAATCTTCATCCTCGACATTATTGTCTTCACGTAACAGCATAACAACTTTAATCTTCACCTTCTACAACACGACTCCTTCAATCTTCTGCATCTACAAGAAATGACACCAGCTTCATCATCTCTGTTTCGTCCTCGACAATTTAGCGTCAACATCGTTCATCACTACAATCACGGCAAGTTTAGAGATTCTCCGTTGAGGTTCAATATGTTAGAACATAGTTTGATTCTACAACCCTTGATTAGAGTTTTGATGATAACAAATACAAAGAATAAATAAATACAAAGAATATATACAAAGAACAAATATGCACCTTAAAAATATGTTTTATGTATGCAGAAGTTCTGATGGGACCAGCATCAGAAGATAAGCTATAAAATATTACATGCTGAAGCAATCAGATTATACGCTGAAGATTGGTGACCAGAACCTGCGCTTAATTACAATAAACTCTGATTCTGAACAAAGACTTATCAAACCAAGTCATCAATATTCTGAAGTGTCATCAGCAGTTAAGGAAAGAAGACTTTGAAGCGTTACTGAACATTCAAGACAGAATTAATGCCAACGGCTTTCTTCAGACAAGATCTTCTCCAAAAGGAAAGTGTGTTATTATCATTAAACTTGCTTTATGGACACCGTCATTATATTTTCTATATAAACAAGTCTGCTTGCAAAAAGAAGCACGTACGTACGCATACAACAATTTGCTAAAGATTTCCAAACCACGCATATTCAAGCTCTAGCAAATTCATTCTTCATTCTAAGCTTAACCTGTGTAATTTATCACAGTTGTGATAAACTTTTTTGTTAGAAAACAACAACACATTTTGTTCAATTATATTGTAAAAGAAGTTCCTTGAGATTAACCGGATTATGGTTGTACTCAGAAGACTTTAACAGTTGTTAAAGTAGCTATTATACTCTTTTGAGATTAGTGGATTAAGACCTCGTTGGAGAGAGACGAAATCACCTTGACGGGTGGACTGGAGTAGTTTGAGATCAAATGAACCAGGATAAAAATACTGTGTCATTAAGATGTTTTTGATCCAAGTTTTTCAATTCAACCCCCCCCCCCCCCCCTTCTTGTGTTTTTCACATCTTCAATTGGCATCAGAGCGCCTGGTTCTGAGCTTAAACACTTAACCGTGTCAATACAAGATCCAACGTCAGAAAAGCACTATGGCAGGACCAAGTCAAAACATCAGCAATGACAACAATGAAGAAAGGGACGGATTCAGTGGCAAACCTCCAGTCTTTGATGGAGAGAACTTTGACTACTGGAAAGACAGAATTGAGAGTTTCTTTCTGGCCCATGATGCTGATCTGTGGGACAAGGTGACTGATGGATACACTCACCCAGTGGATGGACGTGGTCAGAAGATAGACAGGAAAATGATGTCTGATCAGCAAAAGCGTGAATTCAGAAACCACCATAAGGCCAGAATAATTCTTCTCAGTGCCATCTCATATTCAGAATATGAGAAAATATCAAATAGAGAAACTGCCAAGAATATGTTTGATTCTCTGAGAATGACGCATGAAGGCAACATTCAAGTCAAAGAAACCAAGGACCTTGCGTTCATTCAGAAGTATGAGGCATTCAAGATGGAAGACAGTGAATCAATAGAAACTATGTTTTCAAGATTTCAAATTCTTGTGGCTGATCTAAAAGTTCTTGACAAAGGGTATTCTACTGTTGATCACGTTAAGAAGATCATCAAAAGCTTGCCAAAACAATGGAGGCCAATGGTCACAGCACTTAAGCTAGCCAAAGATATCAACAAAATCTCTCTGGAGGAACTTGTTAGCTCCCTCAAAAGTCACGAGATAGAGCTAGAAGAAGACGAACCTCAAAAGCAAGGTAAGCCATTAGCTTTAAAATCTAACAGAAGATCTGACTCCAAAGTTTTGTAGGTTGTAGAAGAAACCTATGATGGATCCTCATCAAAAGAAGATGAATTGTCTCTCCTCTCTAGAAGGGTGAACCAACTGTGGAAGCAGAGACAAAGGAAGTTCAGGAATCCCAGAAGATCAAAAAATCAGAATGAATCCTCCTCCAGATACAGAAGGTCAGAATCCTCCTTTGGACACAGAAGATCTGAAGGTTCCTCAGGATACAGAAAGCCAAACAACAAAGACATCATCTGCTATGAATGTAACGAGCAAGGGCACTACAAAAGTGACTGCCCAAAGCTTCAGAAGGAAAAGCCCAAAAAGAAGTTTCTCAAGGAAAAGAAGAAAAGCCTCATGGCTACATGGGATAATTCTGACACATCTGAAGCGGACTCAGAATCAGATGATGAAAGAGCAAACATAGCTCTCATGGCAAACGTATCTGAAGACAGTGAAGCTTCTGGTTCAGACTCAGAATCAGACACTGAAGAGGTATTCCCTGACTTTACTATAAACTTTACTAAGGCTGAACTTGCTGAAAGCCTTAATGAAATTCTGGAAAGGTATCAGCAGATCAGATTCAAATTCAAAAACCTGAAAAGGAATCTTGCCTCTGACTCTGATAAGACTGAGAGTCTCAGATTGGAGAATTCTGAGTTAAAAGAAAAATTTTCAAAATTAGAAAACCAGTTGCAAAACTCTCAGAAGGAAATAATTTCTGAAACTCCCAGCAATGCTGATGAGATCATCAAAGAGTATGATCACAACTTTCAGAAGTTTCTAGCTAAAAACATAGACAGAAGCAAGATGGCTTCAATGATCTATGGAGTTAGCAGAAATGGTAGAAAAGGGATAGGATATCAAGGTAAGGTACCTATACCAAAAAATGCCATGGACTTAGTTATAAAACGCACTCCACTGGATTCACACTTTATATATGGGCACACACATGACATAAAATACACGAGTAGTGATTATTCTGTCAAACCAAAATTCAACCAGAATTTTGGTAAAACTAACAAATCAGGACCCAAGAAAATATGGGTACCTAAGGATAAAATCATACATGTGGCAGATATCTTTAGCAGTAAAGCAAAGACACCAATCATGGTACCTGGACTCTGGCTGCTCACGACACATGACGGGAAGAAGGCATATGTTCCAAAGCCTGGAACTTAAGCTTGGAGGCCACGTGGGCTTTGGAGGCAATCAGAGAGGAAAGATCATTGGCTCTGAAACAGTAGGTAATGGAAATCTTCCCTCTATAAGTAATGTTTTGTTAGTTGATGGATTAATGTATAACCTGTTATCCATAAGTCAATTAAGTGATAACGGTTATGATATAATCTTCAATCAAAATTCATGCAAAGCTGTTAGTCAGAAAGATGGGACTATCCTATTTAATGGAAAGAGGAAAAACAACATTTATAAAATCAAACTTTCTGAACTGAAAAGTCAGAATGTAAAATGTCTATTGTCTGATAACAACGAGCAATGGATCTGGCACAGAAGATTGGGACATGTTAGTATGAGAAGAATATCTCAGATTAACAAACTCAATCTGGTCAGAGGACTTCCTAACTTGAAGTTCAATTCAGATGCTCTGTGTGAAGCATGTTAGAAAGGCAAGTTTGCAAAACCTGCTTTCAAATCCAAAAATGTTGTTCCACCTCTAAGCCATTAGAACTTCTGCACATTGACTTATTTGGACCAGTAAAAACTGCTTCAGTCAGTGGAAAGAAGTATGGGTTAGTAATCGTAGATGACTATAGCATATTGACATGGGTAAAGTTCTTAAGACATAAGGACGAGTCACACTCTGTGTTTGTTACCTTCTGTAACCAAGTTCAGAATGAAAAGGATCTTAGAATCGTCAAATTCAGAAGTGATCATGGTGGAGAATTTGAAAATAAAGATTTTGAATTATTCTTTAATGAAAAAGGCATTCTGCATGATTTCTCTTGTCCTAGAACTCCCCAGCAAAATGGAGTTGTAGAACGAAAGAACAGAACATTGCAGGAAATGGCCAGAACCATGATCAACGAGACTAACGTTGCTAAGATCTTCTGGGCAGAGGCAATAAACACAGCATGTTACATTCAGAATAGAATCTCCATAAGACCCATTCTGGAAAAGACTCCATATGAATTGTGGAAGAACAGAAAGCCCAACATTTCGTATTTTCATCCATTTGGATGTACATGTTTTATTTTGAATACAAAAAATTATTTGAACAAGTTTGACTCTAAAGCACAAAAGTGTATTATGTTAGGATACTCTGAACGCTCAAGAGGGTATAGAGTATACAATACAGAAACATAGATTGTTGAAGAGTCAATCAGTGTTAGGTTTGATGATAAGCTTGACTCTCAAAAGTCAAAGCAGAATGAATTCCTTGCAGGTATGGAAGTTGAACTCACAGGTACTGAAGACAACTCATCGGAGCTCTCAATAGAGACACTCCCTCAACAGTAGAAAGAGTCACTACAAGCAATCCAGCACCTTTTGTTGATCAACTTCAGAAAAGACCATCCAGAAGCAGCATTGATCACCCAGAAGATACAATTTTGCGAAGGAAGGAAGATCCAATCAGAATAAGATCTACTTTCAGAAACTCTGAGAATCCCTCATGGGACTGGTTTATCTGATTGAACCAACAGCAATTGATGAAGCACTTCTAGACAATGACTGGATTCTAGCAATGCAAGAGGAGCTAAATCAATTCACCAGAAATGACGTATGGGATCTGGTTCCCAAACCAAAAGGATTCAACGTCATTGGTACCAAATGGGTGTTCCGAAACAAACAGAACGGGCAAGGTGAAGTCATCAGAAACAAAGCACGACTGGTAGCATAAGGTTATAGTCAACAAGAGGGGATAGACTATACAGAAACCTTTGCTCCAGTCTCCAGGTTAGAACCTATCATACTTTTAATATCATTTGTTGTTAATAAAGGCATCACTCTGTATCAGATGGATGTCAAAAGTGCATTCTTAAATGGCTATATAGATGAAGAGGTATATGTGCACCAACCCCCTGGTTTTGAAAGTTCCAAAAATCCAGAATATGTTTTCAAACTAAAGAAGTCACTTTATGGTCTGAAACAAGCTCCCATAACTTGGTATGAAAGACTAAGTAACTTCCTGTTAGAAAAGGAATTCACCAGAGGAAAAGTGGACACAACCTTGTTTTGTAAGAAAGTTAAGAATGACATATTAGTGTGTCAAATTTATGTTGATGACATCATATTTGGATCCACTAAACCCTCTCTGGGAAGAGAGTTTGCTAAATGTATGCAGGCAGAATTTGAGATGAGCCTAATGGGGGAACTAAAATTCTTTCTGGTCATTCAGATAAATCAAACTCCAGAAGGAACTTACATTCACCAGAGCAAATATGTCAGAGAACTTCTGAAGAAATTTGATCTCTCAGAATGTAAGCCCTCAAGGATTCCAATGCATCCCACGTGCATTTTGGAAAAAGAAGAGGTAAGTAAAAAGGTAAAACAGAAGGTCTATAGAGGTATGATTGGTTCCCTTATATATCTGACGGCTTCAAGGCCTGACATTCTATTCAGTGTTTGCATTTCTGCTAGATTCCAATCAGATCCTAGAGAATCTCACTTAACAGCAGTTAAGCGAATTTTCAAGTATCTGAAAGGTACTGCTAATCTGGGTTTGTTTTATAGAAAATCAAATGATTACAGCTTAGTAGGATACTGTGATGCTGACTTTACTGGAGACAGAGTAGAACGTAAAAGCACTTCTAGAAGCTGCTAGTTTCTGGGAGAAAATCTGATCTCATGGTCCAGCAAAAGACAATCCACAATTGCTCTATCAACAGTAGAAGCTGAATACATAGCAGGAGCTGGATGCAGTACGCAAATGCTCTGGATGAAAAGTCAACTTGAGGACTTCAATATATTTGAGAGTAACATCCCTATCCTCTGTGACAATACTTCTGCTATTTGTCTCAGTAAAAATCCTATTTTGCATTCTAAGGCTAAGCATATAGAAATAAAACATCATTTTATTAGGGACTATATTCAGAAAGGGATTCTTAATTTAAAATTCATTGACACAGACCATCAATGGGCTGATGTCTTTACAAAACCTCTTTCTGAAGATAGGTTTAACTTCATTCTGAAACACCTCAGCATGAAGCATTGCCCAGAATAAATTGTTTTATTTACATATCTTAACCTTCAGAATTTTAGTTATTTTCTATGAACTACTGATCAACCTGCCTTCAGAATTTTAGAAGTACAGATTGTATCAGAATCTACCCATGAAGATCTGAGCATTTCATTTCAAGGATAGAAGTGTGTTGTTCACGTAAACAAACAGTTGTCATCCATTCATCAGCTACCTTATGAGGCTGAACACGCGTTCACTTTTCTAAAAGGTCAAAAGCGCTGATTGGGTGCATTGAGACACATGTCATGGGTAACCGTTCCAATATCTTTCTGAATCCCCTAAAATCAGCTGTAATTAATGCTTATAATCATTACTAATTATTTCTCTCTCTTAAAGTTTATGTTTTCAAAAATCTATATAAACGCAAGTTTCACTCTTTCACTTTTGCTCTCTCAATACATTCTAATTGTTTTCTGTTCGTACTTTCAAAAACCTTTCATCTTTCTCAAATTTCTTGTGTGACCATGGCTTCTTCAAGCGTCCCAAACACCAGTACTCAGAGAACTAATTCTATGGAACAGTACGAAGAACCATTCAGAACTCTACTCACGCCCATTGACAACCAGGAAGTTCTTTTAGAACTGATTGTGGATTTTGAAAGTCTTCAAGAAAATGGATTCAATCTCTCTGAAGAGGTCAATGCTCAAGGATGGAACAGATATTTTGACCGTCTTCTAGGTCCAACGTTTCCAATTCTTGTGAAATAATTCTGGATTCATGCTTCATCCTTAAACCATCAAGTTACTTCGTATGTCATGGGGAAGAAGATAGTCATTACTGAAGACCTAATTGCAAGACCGATAGGCTACAATGGTGGAGGTGTCAGGTGTATAGACATGGATGAAAGATGTTCTGATGTTGCTTCAAATGCAAGAGAAATTTTCACTCTGGGTCTTCCCTCCAGCAAGATAAGGGATCTGAAGGATCATCACAGAATCTGGGCTAAGATAATTCTGGGATGCATCAACCACAGAAAGCAACCAGCTCTCCTGACTACATAAACATTGATCAGCAGTTTCTGATCTACTTTATCTCCAAGAAGACTAAGGTAAATCTTGCTCACTTGCTATTTAATCATCTGAGGACCAGCGTAAAGGAGACGAGAGAAGATGAGCATACCAAAAGGGACTGGATACCCCTTGGAAGACTCATATCATATATTCTGATAGAGAATAGGCTGATAGAGCATATGACCGAAGCACAGGAAATTATCCCTCTAGAGGCAATTGCTGGGAAGCCACTGAATGCAAAGAATCTGAAAAAGATGAAAATTGTTGAGAACATTAAGAAGGAACCCAACGTTACTTCTTTTGCAACCATCACCTCCAGAAGAATTCCTCTGGATGATTTTCCTATGTTCTCTGAGATTGACTCCAAGCCTGAGATAATCGTCAGATATTTGGATGTATGTAAGGCAGATGGCACTGCACCAGGGTTAAATATCCAGGACTTGCAACAGGCGGCTCAAAGACTCAAGGAATTTAAGGGAAGTAATCAACTCAGGGGGAGTTTTTCTTCTTAATTCTATACTTTTTATTCTTTATTCTTAATTGAAAAATCTGGTTTTTGTCATCATCAAAAAGGGGGAGATGTTAGAACATAGTTTGATTCTACAACCCTTGATTAGAGTTTTGATGATAACAAATACAAAGAATAAATAAATACAAAGAATATATACAAAGAACAAATATGCACCTTAAAAATATGTTTTATGTATGCAGAAGTTCTGATGGGATCAGCATCAGAAGATAAGCTATAAAATATCACATGCTGAAGCAATCAGATTATACGCTGAAGATTGGTGACCAGAACCTACGCTTAATTATAATAAACTTTGATTCTGAACAAAGACTTATCAAACCAAGTCATCAATATTCTGAAGCGTCATCAGCAGTTAAGGAAAGAAGACTCTGAAGCATTATTGAACATTCAAGACAGAATTAATGCCAACGGCTTTCTTCAAACAAGATCTTCTCCAAAAGGAAAGTGTGTTATTATCATTAAACTTGCTTTATGGACAACGTCATTATATTGTCTATATAAACAAGTCTGCTTGCAAAAAGAAGCACGTACGTACGCACACAACAATTTTCTAAAGATTTCCAAATCACGCATATTCAAGCTCTAGCAAATTCATTCTTCATTCTAAGCTTAACCTGTGTAATTTATCACAGTTGTGATAAACTGTTTTGTTAGAACACAACAACACATTTTGTTCAATTATATTGTAAAATGTACTCAAGAAGACTTTAACAGTTGTTAAAGTAGCTGTTGTAATCTTTTGAGATTAGTGGATTAAGACCTCGTTGGAGAGAGGCGAAATCACCTTGACGGGTGGACTGGAGTAGTTTGAGATCAAACGAATCAGGATAAAAATACCGTGTCATTAAGTTGTTTTTGATCCAAGTTTTTCAATTCAACCCCCCCTTCTTGTGTTTTTCACATATTCACAATAGTCTTCATCGATTCTTCATCATCATTCACGGAGTCACATCGAAAACAACAGAAACACATGGAATCGTCGGAAAACAGAAGATAGAAGAAGTCGAATAAGAGGAGGAATTGAATACAAAGTACATACTTGAGCATATTTTTGGATTTCTCGTTGTTATCGCAATTGATGAGGCACCAGACTGTCTCCGAGAGATAAGGTAGAAATGAAAGCAGAGATGAAGAGAGTGAAACAAAGAGAGTGAGACGAAGTGTGTTGATAGATTCAAAGACGGAACCGCAAAGAGATGAGGTAAAGAATACGTGTTTCGTGGAGACCCTTTGCAGCGTAATGGATCAGAGAATATTGATATACGGCGGCGAAGAAGAGGAATGTATCATTCGCAGAGAAAGAAGATATGGTTTTTTTTTTGGGTTGGGAATGTCATAAGCACTTGAATCTCAAAACTCATCATTTTTCTTCTCCTTTATTTTTATTTAATTCTTTCATTTATTTTAATTTAATAACAAAATATAGAAGTTTGATGTAGATTATCTTCAATGGAATTGGACCTAGCCCCCAGCAGATCCTCTCTTGGCCCATCATCAATTTGTTGACATTTTTTGGATTGTACACAAAAAAGCTGCTATTGGATCCAAGCAAAGTGGGCTCAAGTGCATAGGCCATGCGCCAGATTTCTTCTTTGTACTATCTGTTTAGGCAGTGCACTCCTGAGTTTTTAGTTTTGATATTTTTCTTTAGCTTTCTTATTGATTGCTCTAACTTTTTATTAATATTTTTCCATGAAATATTACTTATTTCATGGAATGATAAAAATAATAAAATCAAATATAAAAATTTGTTAGATTATTATTTGATTTTAGGAATTAATTCATGGTTATCCGATTATTCGAAATTTGTGATTTATCTTGGCTTATTGAGATTTGAGTCTTATGCAGGTTTATTGTGTGATATGCATATGCGCTTGATATTTCGATTATGATTTATTTTCACATTGATGATGCTTCAACACTTATTTCGAGCGTTTGATTTCTGACTCTTTTTTGGGTTTGGTGAAGCTTTCGTGAAGATCGTCGGGTTTCTTTATTTTGATAGGCTTTGCTACAGATTGATATCCGTTTGGTATTTTCTCTCATTTATCTCATCTCGCACTTTATTGCTTTCTAGATATCATGAGAAGTAGGAAATAAAGAGCGTGCACTCGAAGTCACTATTTATAGACCTATAGTAGGCATTCCGCACTCCATTTGCTATATGTGTTGTGCTTGTGTTTGTTTCCTTGGTTGTTGATCGATGAGTCACTCAATTTAAAAATTGAGATCACGACTTCGCTCTCAGTGCATGCTCCCTATAGGATTTTATCGCTTTCCTTTATTTCTTGTTGATCGATGAGTCACTCAATTTAGAAATTGAGATCACGACTTCGCTCTCATTGCATGTTACCCGTAGGATAGTTTTGTTAGAATTTCTTTGGCATGCTAACCTAGATAGGATATCTCTGGGTGTTTTATCTTGAGCTTATTGGTTTGCTTGCTTAATTTTATCTTTGCGTGCATGTTTTGAGAAGATATACCCTCGGCATGTTCCCTTGGGAGCTCTCAATTCGACTATAGATGATGATTTGAGATAGACATGGTTTCAGGTGATAAACCCTTGCTATGCTCCTTTAGAACTTCTTGTTTAATCCTTAGATGATGAGTTGGGATAGACATTAGGATAGCAATCCATGCATGCTAACATAGGTTAGAGATTTCCCTTTCAAACTAAACCTTAGGATTAATCATTGTATGATAACATTAGGGATAGATTTAGGTTAGTCTCCCTTAGATATTTTCTTTTTCTTTGCATCCTTGCATTTAAAACAAAAACTTTCCTTTTCTTAGCAAAAAAGCACAAAACATCTAACAATTTCAAAATCCTTCTCTAAGGTAAAGAAATATCAACCAATACAAACTCTTTTGCGCCTTTGGGCTTTACTTTCAAACTCTTTTCAGAAAGAACATGTTAATTCACTTCTGTGCTGACGCGTGAGCCTCCAAAGGTCGAGCTGCGGCAGAAGGAGAAATTAATATTGTTCATTAAAAAAAACCAACAAACACTTTTGAAGCCGAACTACGACTGCTCTGATTCCTTAAAAGGGATACGTAGGCATTGGGGTAAGGCCCGAGCGAGCATAACTTTTATTTTCCCTACATTCTTTTCTCCTTTCTTTTGCATTCATTCCTTGTACAATTTAGATATAGATTCTTACACACCCATAAGATGGATAACAAGAGTGGATACCGTAAAGTACTACGGGCGTGTGGGGTGCTAATACCTTCCCCTCACGTAACAGACTCTCTTACTCGTATCTCTTGGTCGTTCGACCTTGATTTCACCCTTCTCAGGTTTACTCGATGTTTAACTTTCCCTTCCTGTGGGATAAAAAACATTCGATGGCGACTTCATTGATTTCATTATCAATTGATTGTTCAGCCGGTTGTTTCAACAGCCTCATGAGGAGCCAGTTAAAACAGTGAACTTGGGTACTAAAGAGGACAGAAAAGAAGTCAAGGTAGGTGCTAAGTTGGAGCCCAGTGTCAAACATCGGTTAATTTAGATGTTGCATGATTATGTTGAGATCTTCGCCTGGTCATACGAAGACATGCCAATATTGGACATCGATATTATGGTTCATCTCCTACCTACTAAAGAAGATTTCCCTCCAGTAAAGCATAAGGTTCATTGGATGCGCCCTGAGATGTCAGAAAAGATCAAGGCTGAAGTTATGAAACTATTCAACTTCAGATTCTTGGTTGTCACCTCCTATCTATAATGGGTTTCTAATGTCGTTCCAGTACCTAAGAAGGATGGTAAGGTATGTATGTGTATAGACTATAGAGACCTGAATAGGACAAGCCCTAAGGATATACTTCCAGCTTCCCTATATTGATGTTCTGGTTGACAACACCGCACAACATAAGATCTTCTCCTTCATGGATGGTTTCTCCGGATACAATCAAATCAAAATGGCACCCGAGGACATGGAGAAGACGACCTTTGTCACACAATGGGGAACCTTCTATTACAAGGTTATGCCATTTGGGTTGAAGAATGCTGGGGAAACCTATCAACGAGCCATGGTAGCTTTGTTTCATGATATGATTCACCATGAGATAGAGGTTTATGTTGATGACATGATAGCCAGGTTTCAAACTGAAGAGGAACACCTGGATCATCATCAAAAACTGTTTAATAGGTTGAAGACGAACAAGTTGAGGCTGAATCCGAACAAGTGCACCTTTGGTGTAAGATCTGGTAAGCTTCTGGGTTTCATTGTCAGTGACAAAGGTATTCAAGTAGACCCTGCAAAGGTCAAATCCATATAAGAGATGCCGGCTCCTTGCACTGAGAAGGAAGTCAAAGGTTTCTTGGGACGTTTAAACGACATTGCCAGGTTCATTTCCTATCTAACTGCTACTTGTGAGCCAATCTTCAAACTCCTGAAGAAAGATCAAGTGGTAATGTGGAATGACGGATGTCAGGCTGCCTTTGACAGAATTAAAGAATACCTTCAAGAGCCTCCAATTTTGATGCCTCCTGTTGAAGGAAGACCTTTGATAATGTACTTAACAGTATTAGATAATTCAATGGGGTGTGTGCTGGGGAAGCATGACGAGTATGGTCGAAAAGAGTATGTAATATACTACCTTAGAAAAAAGTTTACGAACTGTGAAACAAGATACTCATTGCTCGAGAAAACTTGTTGCGCTTTGGCATGGGCTGCTCGTTGACTGAGACAATATATGTTGACCCACACTACTTTGTTGATATCTAAAATGCATCCCATCAAGTACATCTTTGAGAAGCCCACTCTCTATGGAAGAATAGCAAGATGGCAAATGGTCTTGACCGAATACGATATTCAATACACGACCCAGAAAACAATTAAGGGAAGTGTACTAGCTGATCATTTGGCTCATCAGGCTGAGGATGACTACCAATCCATGAATTTTGAGTTCCCGGACGAGAATATCATGTTAGTAACTGATTATGCAGAACCTAAACCAGATGAAGGACCTAAAATAGGATCCCGATGGACTATGGTTTTTGACGAAGCTTCCAACGCACTTGGCAATGGCATCAGTGCTATGATCATCTCTCCTAAAGGATGTCATACTCCTTTCACTGCCAGACTATGTTTCAATTGCACCAATAACATGGCTGAGTATGAAGCATGTATTATAGGTCTCAAGGCTGCTATCGACTTGAGGATCAAATTCTTGAGTGTATTCAGAGACCTGGCTTTTGTAATCAGCCAAATCAAAGGATAATGGGACACAAAGCATCCTAATCTCATCCCGTACAAAGAGCATGTGTTGACACTGTGATCGGTGGAAATAGAACTGACTGTTTTTTAAGCTGGTTCGCGAAATGTCGCGGTAAGCAAGAGTCGCCACCGCCTTTTATGTTCTCCAACAAGGAAAGGACAAAAGCACAGCAAAATTCCTTTTTCGAGAATGTTTCTCGGTTCGAGAGGTAGAATTATAGAAAGGGAAGGTGTTAGCACCCTTTCTATCCGTGGTTATCCACGGGCTCTTAGGTACTTGCTCTTATGTTTTCAAAAATTGTTTTCTTTTCAAGTGTATGTGGGTTTTGAAAAAAGTTTTGTTTGAAAAATTTCTAGGTAACTCTTGTATCTGTCCTTAAGAGTGTATGAAATATTTGTTTGAAAACTTTTTGAAAGTGTAGGTGCGAAAAGTTGTTTTGTTGTTTTAGAAAGAGTAAGTACCCAGGAGAAATCTACCTACTCTAAGGAATTAGGCTGTGTAAGAGTCCTTTAGATAGTGCTATCCCACCATTGAGAGGTAGGTAGCACCATCGTTGGAGTTATTCGGGTCAATTCGATTATAATGGACATGTGTGGTCACCGAAGCAATAGTAGGACGCCTTAGCGGTAACCCTAATATCCTAGATCCTTTTTTATCTGAGGCAACCGTTTCGAGGCAACTGGATCTTTAGACAGGAGGGCAACCTCTAAAACACTCTATACTTGATGACCACCTCGAGGCAACCAGTGAGGCGTACCCTAGGAGTGGCATGTGCATGTGTGTTGTTTCATGTTAATGTTTATCTTGTACATGTTATTTGTGAGCTACAGATTGATTTTATTTGTCATACAAGTCTTTCATGCATATTAACAGTTAAGAGTGCGGAAAATAAATGGCGGAAATATGAATCTACGCTATTACAAGGTGCGGGTCTATACATCGCCAGAAACAAAAACCCGTTTTGAAAATAAGTGCGAGAAAAGTAAATAAAGCGATAAAACCTAATTAACTATTACATTTCCGGAGCCGATACATAAATATAATGAATTAAAATAAATGTGCGCGCGAAAGATTGAATCAGAATGTCCTTAGGGTTTTGACCCTTTTTTTTAGAAAAGATTTGAAATTGGTCCTTTTTTGCAATTAAATTAACTATTAAACCTAATTTACTAATTAATTAATTATTTACAAGAAAAAAGTATTTTTGTGGTTTTATGTTTTTAATGAAATAAAATAAAAAAAGAAATTAAAAGTCAAAAGTTAGAAAAAAAACCTAAGTCTAATTTATTTTATTTATTGTAAAAAAGGATTAAAATTGCCCTAATTAAACAACTAAACTAATAAATTAAAATTTATTTACAAAATAATAATTAGTAAAAATATTTACATTTTTTATTTTCTGAATTTTTATTGTGAAAATGTTAATTAATTTGCTGGTTAATAATTAATTAAAAACAATAAAAAATAAATAAAGTAAATGAATGAAAGAAAAAATAAAAAATATAAGATGCAAACCCAAGGGGGTTTGGGCCAGATTTGAAGGTGTATTTGGAATCTGAGGCCCAAGAAGCCACCAAGCCACGTTGACTTTCTTGCTTGCCTATGCACAAGGTTGACCAGGAGCATGGTATTCTGCACCTCATGGCCATCAGATCTGAGAGAATGGCCACTTGGCGCGCTTGATTTGTGGGGTATATGGTACACCTTCTTTGGAAACCTGCACACAAGCGTGTAAAGAAAAATAATATGGAAATTTTGGGGGACCTTGGATTCGAACCCATGTCCCAAGGGATTATGCTTGCGCGCCTTGGCCATCTGAGCTACATGTTTCAATTGAAATAATAATAAGCAATTAATATTATATGTAATAAAAGCAATATCCTGGAAATAAAATAAAAATGCGCGCGTTTAGTTTGAACAGGCCAGTCACGCTGTGACGCGTCATCATCTTCTTCAACAAAAAATGTTGGTTATTTACCTGCGGATTTTTATCCGCAGGTAGTTTCGTAGGCTTTTCTTAGAATCGTCCCTAGGCCTCAAAAAAACATTCCAAGACCATGGTTGGTCTCGTCCAGGTCTCCTGAGTTCATCCACGCTTATGATCATACAATGCCTAAAAATGAAATTGAATATTATGGTTATGTAAGAAATCAAACAAGGAGTGTGAATATGCTAACTTTTTTGAGAAAAAGTGCAAGAATGGAGAATTGAGGTTTCGTGTTCAGGGGTCTCTTTTTGAGAACTTACAGTGTTATTCAGTGGATCTTAGGACGGGATATTGGTCTCTTTAGGTTCAAGGGATGGCAAGGAAGGGAATCACGTTCTTCTTTTAGTCTGAAAATGTCTTCAACCTTGTTCTAGATCTCTCACTTTTCCAACAATTTTTGAGTTTTGATTTTGCCGTTTCAGCAATGCTTCGGTTGTGAATTAGGTCTCGCCTCCTTGCATATGTATATGGCAAACAGTTTTGGTTCAAATATGGGCTTGCATCCTTGTGTAATTAAGTTTTGAGATTTTGTTGTCCACCATTAAAGACCTTTCCATCTTTGAAGCAAAACCAAGATTTCATGCACAAAATAGCCCTAGCACGAATTTGGTAGCTGGCATGTGGTATATGAAAGTCGTCCAAATCAAAAAGATGCCCTTCCATTAATTTTTAGATTTTATTTGAATTATTATGGATTTAAAATGAATTAAATCAATAAAAATTAAATAAAATGGAAAAATAAATGTTTGGTCTTGAAATTAATCATGGGACACGTGGGTGGCATGACAAGGCTGAATCAAGTGGAAGAAAGTGGGCCCTTTTGTCAAAAATTGAAGTTTTAAGGATAGTTGACTTTTGCCATTTCACAAAAATTTCCCAACTTCTCCAATGCATATCTTGTTCAATTTTGATCATATGAACATGTTCTTGGACATTTTGGAAAGGTCTTGAAGTCCTCTAACCAATGCATTTGGTCCCATGTCATTTGGATTTACCAATCTCAAGTTATGGTCTTTGACTTAAAGTGCATTTTTGTTGACTTTTGAAAATGACCTATAATGTAGAAATTGATAACTTTTTGTGAGAGCATTTATTGGACTTGGAATGTGAAGATGAGTTGTAGGAAATGTAATCCCCTTAAAAATGAGCATTGGATGGGATTTTTCTGATGAACCATGAAAAGGTTATGCCTTGGTCAAGATACAGTTGACTTTTTTGTTGTCCAAAAATAGAAACTTTTGCATCTTTGATGATTTTTGAGCCATCCTTGTGGAATCATGATCAAGACTTGATCAAATGATGATTGTGAGCTCAAAATAAGATGTTGACCAAAAATTTTGACTTTTGACTGCCAAATGACCATTTTACCCCTACAGTTGACTGTGAAGCAAATGGGACTTTTGACTGTGCAATTTGATGTTGTGAGTCTTGAAACTTGACATGTAGATGCTTGACAATGTATATGGGCACATGAGACTTGATTGGACCACTGAAAGCCTCAAATTCACTGAAGGAACCAAAACCCTAATTATGACTGGCTTAGGAGGATGTTTGACTGGGCAACCCCTTGATCCATTTGAAGATTGATCTTGACAAATCTTGAAGAATATGGGAGGGCAAATTTTGGGGTACAACAGTTGCCCCTGTTCAATCTTCTTAGACCTGAGGATGTAGATTGGCTTGCGTGCCTTTCGTGATCCGAAGGTGGAAGATGATTGGACACTAGAGTGCCCAGAAATTTGCACTCGCATAGTAGAGTATCAGTAGTGTGATGTCGGGAATGGGCTTACGGATGCCATTTGGAGATACGATGGGTAGGAGGATGGGCTTATAGATTCCATCTGGATACGTGACAGAGACTTGTCGGGAATGGGCTTATAGATTCCATTTGGAGAAATGATGGATAGGAGGATGGGCTTATAGATGCCATCTGGAGATGTGACAGAACCTTGTCGGGAATGGGCTTATAGATGCCATTTGGAGGTGTCGATCGCGTAAGAGATTCCTTAGCGAGAGATTGCGTACCTGAGAAAGAAAGATAATTATCTGGCCTATTACATGGGTTGATCTTCAAACTCCTCATGCAGATATGCCCTGGCTAGATACAGGTATTGAATCTGGAATTAGTCGTCTACGGATATGCCCTGGCTGGATATAGGTATCGAATATCTAAACTCTTCATGCAGATATGCCCTGGCTGGATACAGGTATCGAATCTACAATCAATTACTCACAGATATGCCCTGGCTAGATACAGGAATCAAATCCGGAACTTCAAAAGGTTGCTTACAGACGTGCCCTGGCTGGATACAGGTATCGAATCTCTAAACTCCTCATGCAGATATGCCCTGGCTGGATACAGGTATCGAATCTACAATCACTTACTCACAGATATGCCCTGGCTAGATACAGGAATCGAATCTGGAATTGGTCGTCTACAGATATGCCCTGGCTGGATACAGGTGTCGAATCTCTAAACTCTTCATGCAGATATGCCCTGGCTGGATAGAGGTATCGAATCTATAATCAATTACTCACAGATATTCCCTGGCTAGATACAGGAATCGAGTCTGGAATTGGTCGTCTACAGATATGCCCTGGCTGGATACCGGTGTCGAATCTCTAAACTCTTCAGGCAGATATGCCCTGGCTAGATACAGGTATCGAATATACAATCAATTACTCCCAGATATGCCCTGGCTAGATACAAGTATTGAATCTGGAATTTGTCGTCTACAGATATGCCCTGGCTGGATACAGGTATCGAATCTCTAAACTCTTCATGTAGATATGCCCTGGCTGGATACAGGTATCGAATCTACAATAAATCACTCACAGATATGCCCTGGCTAGATACAGGAATCGAATCTGGAATTTTTCGTCTACAGAAATGCCCTGGCTGGATACAGGTATCGAATCTCTAAACTCTTCATGCAGATACGCCCTGGCTGGATACAGGTATCGAATCTACAATCAATAACTCACAGATGTGCCCTGGCTAGATACAGGAATCGAATCTGGAATTAGTCGTCTACAGATATGCCCTGGCTGGATACAGGTATCGAATCTCTAAACTCTTCATGCAGATATGCCCTGGCTGGATACAGGTATCGAATCTACAATCAATCACTCACAGATATGCCCTGGCTAGATACAAGTATCGAATCCGGAATTAGTCGTCTACAGATATGCCCTGGCTGGATACAGGTATCGAATCTTTAAACTCTTTATGCAGATATGCCCTGGCTAGATACAGGTGTCGAATCCATAATCAATTACTCACAGATATGCCCTGGCTAGATATAGGTATCAAATCTGGAACTGGTCGTCTACAGATATGCCCTGGCTGGATGCAGGTATCGAATCTCTAAACTCTTCATGCAGATATGCCCTGGCTAGATACAGGTATCGAATCTACAATCAATTACTCACAGATATGCCCTGGCTAGATACAGGTATCGAATCTGGAATTTGTCGTCTACAGATATGCCCTGGCTGGATACAGGTATCGAATCTCTAAACTCTTCATGCAGATATGCCTTGGCTGGATACAGGTAGCGAATCTACAATCAATCGCTTCACAGATATGCCCTGGCTGGATACAGGTATCGAATCTGGAACTGCGACAGTTGATAGTAATCATCTTTGGATTGACCTTTTTCCTGAAAAGGCAAAACATGAGTTGTATGCAATGTCATGATGTATGAAATGCATGATGTCATGATGTTCAAAATGAAATAGTGTCGTATGCACTTTATCATGTAAGCAGGATGTATGAGATGGGATATGTTTATGAATGTATTTTCATCTGGGGAAATAAATCCTTGACGAATGCTGGGAAGTTGAATCCTGGTCTGAGGTTGAAGAGTAGAGTCCTTCATTTCCGCTGGGGATAATGGTTGCAAGAATAAACCGGTAGGAGAAGATGACTCCGTTGAGGGAATAAACTTGTTGAAGAGATTACTCTGCGGGGAGATACTCTGTGGGGAAGAGATGCTTCGCTGAGATTTGATGATAACTCCGTTGGGGATACCGTTGATAAGTTATGTTGGGGAATTTTGATGAACTCCGCTGGGGGATAGGAAGAACTTCGCCGAGGACGATCTTTCCGTGGTAATTAGCTGAGGATAACCCAGTTATAAGCTCTGGTGGGGAATAACCTTCTGAATAAAGCCGGGGAGAGATATTTGCACTCTGCAAGGGATAAGCTTTCAGACTCTACTAGGGATAAGCTTCCAGACTTTACTGGGGATAAGCTTCCAGAATCTACTGGGGATAAGCTTCCAGAATCTACTGGGGAGGATGATTCAACTCTTCTGGGAAAACTTTTGGACTGCACTGGGGAAGTGGCTCCACTAGGGTGTCTTGTATTCCGCCGGGGAACAATCTTATATTAAGACTGCCGGGGATGCTTGCTTAGGAATATCTGTATACTCTGCTGGAGAATATTGAGATCTTCTGGGGATACCCAACTTCCTTAAGGTTGACAGTAGACTAACTCTGCTTGGGGAGAGTATCGCTGACTTGCTGGAGATACTGTGCCTTTTCGGGGCTGATGGGAGACCAACTTTGCTTGGGGAGAGTATTGTTGGTTCTTGTCTTACTCTGTAGGGAGTGAAGGTATCCTGGTTACATTCTTCAGCCGAACTTACCTTGGTACCTTGGTGGACAGAGCACTAGATCGCTTAGACAACTCATTATTGCCCCTGTTTCTAATGTCACCTGTAATTAGTCCTTTGTTTCGCATGCAAATATTTATGATTAGCAATTAATGTCAAATGCATATATCAAAAATGAACATTGGACGTTCTTTGCAAAACAAAACAGATAAAGAAAAAACAATTGGCAATTTTTCTGGAAAAGTGAATTTGTATTGATTTTGAAATTTGCCTGTAAATAGGCGTTTATGTACAAGAGGCTGGCGTCCTAGTAAGAGAACGCCGCCGAAAAAGATAGAGTTTATACAATTTTGTGAAAAGGAAACAAAGCAGCTATGTGAAAAATAATCCCACTGGGTTTCAACTCTGCTATCGCCTTTATGTCTTCAAGCGTCTCATCACTTTGCTGCTTAGTTGAAGATGAAGCTGACTGATTGATGTCGTCTGAACCTGATAGTTGATACCGAATTCTGGATGCAAGGTCATCCAATGAGACATAGTATTACGCTTTAATCCCTAACTTTTGCCTGGACCGCCCTTTCGGGTTTTCAGTCCACCGGGATACCCATTTTTGCCCAAGCCTCCTTTTCAGGTTTTCGACTTGCCGGGTGTACAGATTTTTCATTTCATCCCTTATTTTTTCCCGAACCCTTTTTGGTTCGCCGGGAAGCCCTTATTTTTGCCTAGGTGTGTCAACCTAGCGGGTC
Organism: Vicia faba; assembly: GCA_948472305.1. NCBI lineage: Eukaryota > Viridiplantae > Streptophyta > Magnoliopsida > Fabales > Fabaceae > Vicia > Vicia faba. Next base: position 1,555,723,264 of record OX451738.1, on the reverse strand, counting down.
TTTTATTCATGCGTAGTATCTTTTTACTATATCTGCATTGGCGGGGTGAGGAAGGTCGTCACCATCCATGGTGGTTAGAATCATAGCTCCTCCTGAGAAGACATGTTTAACCACAAATGGCCCTTCGTACGTGGGGGTCCATTTGCCCCTGGGATCACTTTGAGGAAGAATGATGCGCTTGATTACCAGGTCTCCGACTTGATACTCCTGGCGTCTGACTTTCTTGTTAAATGCCCTGATCATCCGTTTTTGGTACGTTTGACCATGACAAATAGTGGTGAGTCTCTTTTCGTCAATTAGGTTTAATTGATCAAGCCGAGTCTGGATCCAGTCGTCTTCGCTCAAACCTGCATTCTTCATTATCCGGAGAGAGGGTATCTGGACTTCAATAGGCAAGACTGCCTCCATGCCATAGACCAAGGAAAAGGGAGTTGCCCCTGTTGACGTTCGTGCTGAGGTACGGTACCCATGAAGAGCAAACGGTAACATCTCGTGCCAATCTTTGTAGATCACTGTCACCTTCTGCACAATCTTCTTGATATTCTTATTCGCTGCTTCTACAACCCCATTCATCTTCGGTCGGTAGGGAGAAGAGTTGTGGTGCTGTATCTTGAATTGCTCGTAGAGCTCAGTGATCATCTTGTTGTTAAGATTGGTACCATTGTCCGTAATGATCCTCTCAGGTACGCCGTATCGACAGATCAGGTTGTGCCAATGAACCGTGCCACGACATTCTTGGTTACGGTAGCATAGGAAGCTGCTTCAACCCACTTTGTAAAGTAATCAATCGCTACCAGGATGAAGCGATGCCCGTTGGATGCCGTAGGTCTGATCTTGCTGATCATATCAATGCCCCACATTGCAAAATGCCAAGGTGTTGTCAAGACGTTCAGAGGTACTGGAGGAATGTGCACCTTATCTGCATAGATCTGGCATTTGTGACACGTCCGAGAATGTTGGTAACAGTTGGCTTCCATTGTGGACCAGAAATATCCTGCCCGAAGGATCTTCTTTGCCATGGTATGTCCACTGGAATGTGTTCCGAAGGTACCTTCATACAACTCTGCCATGATTCTCTCTGCTTCAGTCTTATCCACACAACGCAGTAAAGTTGAATCATGGTTTCGCTTGTATAGAATGTCATTGCTGAGGAAGAACTTTGCAGCGAACCTTCTCAGAAACTTTTTGTCGTTGACGGATTCACCCTCGGGGTATTCTTGAGCTTCAAGGTACCTCTTCACTTCATGATACCAAGGTTTTTCAGTTACCTCTTCAGCCTCAAGATCACAGCAATATGCAGGTTCATCCAATTTCCAGATAATGATCCGGGGAGCCTCGTTGTCCCATTTGACTTTGAACATGGAAGACATCGTAGCCAGCGCGTCCGCCAACTAATTCTCCTCTCTTGGGAAGTGTTCAAAGGTTATCTCCTCAAACTGGGGAATCAATGTCAACACATACTCTTTGTAAGGAATAAGATTTGGGTGTTTCGTATCCCACTCGCCTTTGATCTGATTGATCACGAGAGCAGAATCTCCGAAGACACTCAGAAACTTGATCCTTAAGTCAATTGCAGCTTGAAGACCCATGATACATGCTTCATACTCCGCCATGTTATTGGTGCAATTGAAACATAGCCGGGCAGTGAGTGGAGTATGTGTGCCTTTAGGGGATATGATCACGGCGCCAATACCGTTACCCAAAGCGTTTGAGGCTTCGTCAAAGTGCATAGACCATTGGGATCCTTCCTCAGATCCTTCATCCGGTCCAGGTACTTCACAATCAGTCACTACCATGATATTCTCGTCCGGAAATTCAAAGTTCATTGACTGGTAATCGTCCACTGCCTGGTGTGCCAAATGGTCTGTCAATACACTTCCTTTGATTGCTTTTTGCGTCGTGTACTAGATGTCATATTCTGTCAAGATCATTTGCCATCTTGCTATTCTTCCGGACAAGGCGGGCTTTTCGAATATGTACTTGATTGGATCCATTTTTGAAATCAACAGAGTAGTGTGAGTCAACATATACTGTATCAGCCGGCGAGCAGCCCATACCAAAGCGCAGCAAGTTTTCTCGAGCAGTGAGTATCGGGTCTCACAGTCGGTAAACTTTTTGCTAAGGTAATAAATAGCATGCTCTTTTAGGCCAGACTCGTCATGCTGCCCCAGCACACACCCCATTGAGTTGTCAAGTACTGTCAAGTATAAGATTAGAGGTCTCCCTTCAACCGGTGGCATAAGAATGGGTGGTTCTTGGAGATACTCTTTGAATCTATCGAAAGCGGACTGACATTCATCATTCCAATGTACTACTTGATCTTTCTTCAGCAGCTTGAAGATTGGTTCACAAGTAGCAGTTAGGTGCGAGATGAATCGGGCAATGTAGTTCAGCCGTCCTAGAAAGCCTCTGACTTCTTTCTCTGTCTTGGGAGCCGGTATCTCTTGTATGGCTTTCACTTTAGCAGGGTCCACTTGAATACCTTTGTCGCTCACGACGAAGCCTAGTAATTTTCCAGATCTTACCCCGAAGGTGCACTCGTTTGGGTTCAATCTCATCTTGTACAACTTCAAACGGTCAAACAGCTTATGTAGATGGTCAAGGTGTTCCTCCTCAGTTTGAGACCTTGCAATCATATCGTCGACATATACTTCTATCTCGTGATGGATCATGTCATGAAATAAAGAAACCATGGCACGTTGGTAGGTTGCCCCAGCATTTTTCAACCCAAAAGGCATGACCTTGTAACAGAAGGTGCCCCACTGAGTAACAAAAGTGGTATTCTCCATGTCTTCGGGAGCCATCTTGATCTGATTATAACCGGAGAAGCCGTCCATGAAGGAGAATACTTTATGCTGAGCAGTGTTGTCAACCAGAACGTCGATGTGAGGCAAAGGGAAATCATCCTTAGGGTTGGCCCTGTTCAAATCCCTGTAATCGACACACATTCGGACCTTACCATCCTTCTTCGGCACCGGAACCACGTTGGCAACCCACTGAGGGTAAGAAGTCACTGCTATAAACCCGGCATCAAATTGTTTCATAACCTCAGCTTTAATTTTCTCGGACATCTCTGGACGTATACGGCGGACCTTCTGTTTTACCGGAGGACAGTCTTCCTTGGTAGGCAGGTGATGAACCACAATGTCGGTATCCAACCCCGGCATGTCTTCGTAAGACCAGGCAAAGATTTCCATGTAGTCATGCAGCATCTGAATCAACCGTTGTTTCACACTAGACTCCAGGTTGGCGCCAATCTTGACTTCCTTTCTGTCTGTCTCAATACCCAGATTTACCGTTTCCACTGGCTCTTTATGTGGCTGAATAGCCCTCTCTTCCTGGAGTAGCAGTCTTGCAAGCTCACCAGGCACTTCGCAATCATCTTCACCTTCGTCTTCGGCTAAGTTGATCGGATTTTTGAAGTCATAACTGGCAGTAGCAGAGTCGTTACCAGTGAGATCCAGAGTGGATTGGAACCTGTATCGGTGAGTGTGTGTAAATATAGTTGTTTTGCAATATATAAAGAAAGAAAGGGAGCGCAAGATTTGAAATGCGAAAAACGTCTAATGCTTTTATTCATGATATATGAAAGTGACAAATAACAAGCCCTCACAAATGAAGCCACGGTGCCCCGGGTAAGACACCAGGCCATAAAGTTTAGTAATATTGTTTGTTACAAATTCAAAACAAAAGAGTTCATTACTGAGTAACAAAGAAATAGGTACGAAGTCTTTCGCAGTCCAGTTGCTTGGTCCACCGTTGGTCGTTGGGTAAATCCAGCTGTCAAATTCAGATTCCTCCACGTTGTCATCATCCCCAATAGCATTGACTCCATGGTTGGGCATGGGAGCTGTTACCACATTAGGCCTCTCGGGCGCCTCGAACTCAACCTCTTTAGCATCAATAAGGTCTTGAATCTTATTCCTTAGAGCCCAACAATCATCTATGTTATGCCTCGGGCTGTCAGAGTGATAAGCGCAGCGGGCGTTGGGGTTGTACTTTGGAGAGGTTGTGTTCACAACCTTCGGAGCTTCTTTGACAGTTACCAGATTGGTTGACAGCAGTTGCGGCAATATCTGAGAGAGGGTCATACTGAGCCGAGTGTACTGCCTTTTGGGCCTCTCACCTCTTGGCTGGTTGTATTGCTGAGGAGCAGCAGCAGGCTTTGAAATTACCACCGCGTTGACAACTTGGCGGCGTTCTAGTTTATTCTGTCTTCTGGGACCATAAACAGCACTAGCTTCCTTCTTGAAGGGCTTCTTTTCAGTACTCTAGGAGGCACCTTTCTGTATCTTCCTCGACTTGATACCAGCTTCGATCTTCTCACCAGTTAGGATCAGGTCTGTAAACCCTGCAGAAGAATTACCAATCAGGTGGTTGAAGAACGGACCAGACAGGGTCCCCAAGAACATGTCCACGAGTTCACGGTCAGTTAACGGTGGCTGCACCCTGCCAGCCAGGTCTCTCCACTTTTGTGCGTACTCCTTAAAACCTTCACCCGTTCCTAGTGACATACCCTGGAGTTGGGTACGCGTAGGAGCTAGGTCGGAATTATACTGATACTGCTTGTAAAATGCAGTAGCCAAGTCCTCCCAGTTACGAATATTGGTTCCATCCAGCTGATAGAACCATTCGAGTTGAGTCCCTGAAAGACTCTCCTGGAAGAAATGGATCCATAAGTTCTTGTCTGCAGTCTAAGGCTGGATCTTCCTTACATCAGATCTGAGATGCAGCTTAGGACAGGAAGCCCCGTTGTACTTCGCAAAGGCAGGTGCCTTGAACTTGTGTGGGATCACCACCCCGGAAGATAAACCTAGGTCTCCAAAGTCCAACCCAGGTACACGTTGAATCTCCATAGCATTTAACCGGTCCTCCAATTGTTTGTACCTGTCCTCAGCAGGAGGGTACTGTTCATCATTGAAATATGTCTCGTTGTCGGAGACCACAGGACTAGGAACCTCTCTCCCTTGTGGGTTGTCCTTCCCTGCAGAGGAAGTAGCCTGATCAGCCTCATTCTGCAGTGTATTCCCAAACCTCCATCCAGCGTTAAACAACACAGTCCTCTTCTTCTTCTTCTTCTTTTCCTTCAAGAGCAGAGTCTTCAACTCCTGTTGACCCTGGGCTAAGCTCATGACCAGCTCTGGGAACTGGGTGTTCTGGGCCTGGAGGGCCTTGATGGCTTGCTCGGTAGTAGGTTCAGGATTCATGATGATTGAGTGCTGAAATAAACAGCGAAGAAGATTAAGCAACCTGTAGAAAAAGGGTACCTGTTATGCACATGATGCATGATATGCTATTTATGCAATGCATTCAAGGGTTCGAAATTTCAAATTCGTTGTAGACAAAAAGGAACACACGTTATATTAAGGAATAATCTGTTCAGTACATCAGGGCCTCATGGGCAAAACATTACAAAAATAATTAATCCCAAAAGACACTGCGCATCCTCTTTGGAGCGATGTAGGTGTTGAGAGTCTTTTCCTCGTGCAGTAGACGGGTGAGCTCCAAGACCTTATTCTCACTGGCATGTAGACTGGTTTCAAGAGAATTCCGCTCTTCCTTGAGTTGGATCTAGCTTTTTTGCATTTCTTCCCAAGATGTTGGCATGTTAGGATGTTGAATGGTGTAGGGCACCTCTCCTTCCAAAACTGGCTCTTTGATCACGGGGAGAACATGAGGATATGGCATCACCAGCTTCTGGGAGCAGGCTCGTACCCACTTGAGATAAGGTTCAAGGGGGATGGAGTTCTTGTGCCCCAGTGTCTTGATGTCCACCTTGTTAGGCATCCTCCAAGCTCTGATGAATCTCTGGCGAAGTCCTTGTGCATCGTTGTAGAAGTCAAAAACTATGTCAGGAATCAACATGTCATGAGGGCCATCCCTCCGAGCATATCCAAATTGTCTCAAATCCAGACATGGGTTGTAGGTAATGCCCCCTCTAATTCCAAGTAAAGGAACATTAGGAAACTCTCTGCAACGATCAATGATAGTGGCATTTTCTCTGGACCGAGAACACCAATGTATATCAACATGTGTAAGAGTCATCAATCATTGTGACCATCTCAAACCCCGCTCGTTCTTCAAAACTGACTGTGGAAGGTGCGAAATAAACCACCTTGCCAGGAGAGGAGTGCAGCACATGAGAACACCTCTTTTTCTCATGGTTTGAGTGTAACATGAGTGGAGGATGTCCCCGAGCAACGTTGGTATAGGATTCCTGGACATGAAGATCTTGACAGCATTGATATCTATAAGCTGATCTGGATTCGGGAACAACACCAACCCATGGACAAGGAGTGCCACAACTTCTTCAAAGGCTTGTAGGTCAAGGGCATTCCAACATTCTTGTGCCTTCTCAAACAGGAACTTTGCCAAGAATCCTTTGATACCACTTCTAACTTCCCAATGCCCCTTGATGTCAGATGGTTGTAGGCATAATGCTTTAGCAACCTCTTCAAGTTTTGGTTCCCTTTCCGTACCGTTGTAGGATAGTTGACTGAGAATAGGAATCCCCAGAAGCTGAGAAAATTCCTCCAAAGTAGGCACCAATTGATAATCCGGGAAAGTAAAACAGTGGTGCAGAGGGTCAAAGAACTGGAACAACACTTTCACCATATCCTCTTCAATGTTGGTGTTGACCAAGTTGATGAGTCTACCATTCCTTTCATTGAAGGAAGAGTTCTCGGGAATCCTGGATGTAAGCTCCTTAAGCTGAGGAGGGATCCTTACAAGGTTGATCTGAATTGTCTTTCTGCGGATAGCTTCCATGTCCTACAAAACAAGAACAAAGGTGAAGATTCGAACCCTTGAAGTGGTTAGTGGATGCATATGATGTTGTATGATGTTATGATAAAACACACCACAAGTATTCACAAAGGCAAACATGATAAGGCACACAAGTCACACAAGACAACCCTTAGAGTTTAGGCCAGCATGAAGTTTGGGGTACTACCCTCTTGAAGTTGGTGGACTCAAAACCTGTCCTATCAAAAGTAACCGGGTTCTAAGGAGCTCAATATCATTGGGTTGTTTTATATGTTCATTGTTTTGATTTATCCACTGAACTGGCGATCAAAATATTCCAAGAAAACAACCCTCAATGAGTGTAGTATCAAGTATCTACCAACTTCGGACTGCACCAAAGTCGGTCATCTCACTACCCCTAAAGAGGCCAGGATGGTCAAGTAAGGTTCCTAAGGTTAGTTGATGCTTCACGACACCACGCGGAGGCCCCGTACTCTCCTTGACTTGACTCAAGGGTTTCCGGTACTCACCAAAGTGCCACATCAACATAGCAAACTGCTTCAACCATGTCGGTATACCCCGCACAGTTCCCTCACTTTGTTGCTACTTTCTAAAAGGTATCCCCCAGATTCGGGTTAGGATCTATGAAACTCCAAGACAAACCCACAATATTAAAGCAAACAAAGCAAGCAATTGAAAACAAGAGTGGTCTAGTCCTAAGGTACACCTCACTTATTAGAGTTTTCCCCAGCAGAGTCGCCAGTTCTGTGATCGGTGGAAATAGAACTGACTGTTTTTTAAGCTGGTTCGCAAAATGTCGCGGTAAGCAAGAGTCGCCACCGTCTTTTATGTTCTCCAACAAGGAAAGGACAAAAGCACACCAAAATTTCTTTTTCGAGAATGTTTCTCGGTTCGGGAGGTAGATTTATAGAAAGGGAAGGTGTTAGCACCCTTTCTATCTGTGGTTATCCACGGGCTCTTAGGTACTTGCTCTTATGTTTTCAAAAATTGTTTACTTTTCAAGTGTATGTGGGTTTTGAAAAAAGTTTCATTTGAAAATTTTCTAGGTAACTCTTGTATCTGTCCTCAAGAGTGTATGAAATATTTGTTTGAAAACTTTTTGAAAGTGTAGGTGCGAAAAGTTGTTTTGTTTTTTTAGAAAGAGCAAGTACCCAGGATAAATCTACCTACTCTAAGGAATTAGGCTGTGTAAGAGTCCTTTAGATAGTGTTATCCCACCATTGAGAGGTAGGTAGCACCATCGTTGGAGTTATTCGGGTCAATTCGATTATAAGGGACATGTGTGGTCACCGAAGCAATAGTAGGACGCCTTAGCGGTAACCCTAATGTCCTAGATCCTTTTTTATCTGAGGCAACCGTTTCGAGGCAACTAGATCTTTAGACAGGAGGGCGACCTCTAAAACATCCTATACTTGATGACCACCTCGAGGCAACCAGTGAGGCGTACCCTAGGAGTGGCATGTGCATGTGTGTTGTTTCATGTTAATGTTTATCTTGTACATGTTATTTGTGAGCTACGAATTGATTTTATTTGTCATACAAGTCTTTCATGCATATTAACAGTTAAGAGTGCGGAAAATAAATGGCGGAAATATGAATCTACGCTATTACAAGGCGCGGGTCTATACATCGCCAGAAACAAAAACCCGTTTTGAAAATAAGTGCGAGAAAAGTAAATAAAGCGATAAAACCTAATTAACTATTACATTTCCGGAGCCGATACATAAATATAATGAATTAAAATAAATGTGCGCGCGAAAGATTGAATCGGAACGTCCTTAGGGTTTTGACCCTTTTTTTTTTAGAAAAGATTTGAAATTGGTCCTTTTTTGCAATTAAATTAACTATTAAACCTAATTTACTAATTAATTAATTATTTACAAGAAAAAAGTATTTTTGTGGTTTTATGTTTTTAATGAAATGAAATAAAAAAAGAAATTAAAAGTCAAAAGTTAGAAAAAAACCTAAGTCTAATTTATTTTATTTATTGTAAAAAAGGATTAAAATTGCCCTAATTAAACAACTAAACTAATTAATTAAAATTTATTTACAAAATAATAATTAGTAAAAATATTTACATTTTTTATTTTCTGAATTTTTATTGTGAAAATGTTAATTAATTTGCTGGTTAATAATTAATTAAAAACAATAAAAAATAAATAAAGTAAATGAATGAAAGAAAAAATAAAAAAATATAAGATGCAAACCCAAGGGGGTTTGGGCCAGATTTGAAGGTGTATTTGGAATCTGAGGCCCAAGAAGCCACCAAGCCACGTTGACTTTCTTGCTTGCCTATGCACAAGGTTGACCAGGAGCATGGTATTTTGCACCTCATGGCCATCAGATCTGAGAGAATGGCCACTTGGCGCGCTTGATTTGTGGGGTATATGGTACACCTTCTTTGGAAACCTGCACACAAGCGTGTAAAGAAAAATAATATGGAAATTTTGGGGGACCTGTGATTCGAACCCAGGTCCCAAGGGATTATGCTTGCACGCCTTGGCCATCTGAGCTACATGTTTCAAATGAAATAATAATAAGCAATTAATATTATATGTAATAAAAGCAATATCCTGGAAATAAAATAAAAATGCGCGCGTTTAGTTTGAACAGGCCAGTCACGCTGTGACGCGTTGTTGTACCCCAAAATTTGCCCTCCCATTTCCTCAATATTTTCTCACCACAAGACCCTTGGAGCTCAAGATCAAGTTAGGGCTTACTCTGCTCAAGACTCCTCCTTGCACTGTTGACCCAAATTAGGGTTTGAGTTTGCACAAAGATGTTTTGACCTAAAATGCCCAAAATGACTTTCATGCTTCATGTTGGACTCACAAGTTTATCCATACCAAGTTTCAGGCCTTGATTCCAATCTTTGCCCAGTCAATTGGACAGTTGACCTAGAAATCAACTTTATTGGGGAAAAAGTCAACTGTGGTCAATTGACAGTCAAACCTTATGATTTTTGACCCACATCAATATTATGAACTCATATGAACCATTTGATCAAGTTTGGATCACAACTCCACAAGAAATTTGATCAGATCACCAAAAGGGCAAAATGGTCATTTTTAGGGTTTTGACTGCACAAAGGCAATTGTTGACTGTTTGACCTGGCCAATGGCAAACCAAGCTCAAATATGGACTCAAGGACCCCATGGAATTGTCTTGACATGTTCAACAAATTCAAAAGATCCCAAATGCACAAGATTGACAAATGAATTTTCCAGTCAACTGAGCCAAATTTGATTGTATACTGAAAAGTCAAACTTTGACTTTTTGGTCAAAATCAAGTGTCAAGATTCATTTTTCATCAAGACATGTCAAATTATGAAACTTGTTCATCAAGAAATCAAAAATCACAAATAAGGGTTTGAAATGAAGAAATTTCATAACTTAGAATTTTTCTAAGTTATGAAAATTCCTAATTTTTTCCTAACTTTGTCCCATTTTTTCATCAAGATACATTTGGATTCAAACAAAACTCAAAACATGAACGTTATAGTCCATTGCAAAATCTACAACTTTGATTCACAAAGTTTCCTCAAAAGAAGCTTGTAGCTCAAGTTATGATTTTTGGAATAAGGGTGCAAAACATTCTTAACTTAGAAAAATTTTGACCTATTTTAGGCAGGATTTTTGCCTAACTTCATGGCCACTTTTCACATGCTTCCACTTGGAATTTCAAATTGCATTACAAAGATGGATTGTAGTACACATTCCATGCTTTCCGAATTGTCCAATAACTTCTCAAACACCCTTGTGGTTAGGGAGAATCAAATTTGTGAAGATGGGCAAAAGTCACTTTGATTCATGGCCAAATGCATGTTCATAACTTGGGCATTTTTGAAATCAGCATGTGCAAGCTACATTACAGGCCTCTAATCTCATTTACACTCAATAATTAAATTCCAATCCATTGTGTTCTAGCATTATTTTATGTATTTGGTCATTGCATGAAGAATTATGCCTTAATTAGAAAAAGCAAGTTATCCATTTTTGTAAAGTTACACTTTATGTCAAGTTTACAATCCAAGAGGTAGAATGAAAATCTCTGAGGCACAAGTTATTAGACATATCCCACTGATCAAGACAAAGCTTTGCAGCATGTTTAGGGGGCCTGCATAAGCTTGTAACAGAACTTGGCATTTTTGACTTAGAAAAGAAGAAAACTTGCATAACTAACCACAACTCACATTGCTGCAAAAACTAGCCAAAACAAACTTTGCAAACACCTTTCCCTTGGTCCAACTAACCTAAATCACGAATCAATCAGAGTTCAAACCTTCTTATTCATCAAAACACAGTTTTGTGGCAAAACAGGGCACCTGCTGCAGATTGAGGTCCACAACTCAATCCATTCGTGCGCCTTGGTCAAAACCAGTTCAAACACACTCCCTACCACCCATACAAACTATCCCAAGCATTGGACACGAACTGTAACATCCCTAACATCATTTTCCATTTTCAGTTTTCAACTTTGCAGGTGAACTTCTGTAGCTTGATATAGCAAGATTCAAAGCACACCAAGCATTGGAATAGCATCCCTGGACTTCAAGCAAGTTGTACAAGTCCCCACATTGCCTTGAAAGTACCTCCATTGTCATACACGATTCAAGCTGAACAGGTAAGTTTTTGAACTTCTATCTCTCAATCTAGGAAGAGTTAGGCGTAGGTTTATGAATGAAACATGCTCTACTCATGGCCCTGAAGCTACCCATGTCATTACTTTTCATTTATGTTGTGTGTGCTAAGAGTATTTTGAACCTGAACATTAGAAAAAACTTAGGTAAGGAATTAGGGATGAAGAAATTCTCCTTCATTTCTTAGAGTTAAGTCAAGTTCTTTATATGTCTGGATTCGTCTCTTGATGCTCTACATTTTTGGTGTTATGAGTTTTGCTTGAAAATCAAAGAATCAGGATGTTTGAATCAAGCAAGAAGCGCGCGTTTTTTAGAACAGGGATGGCTGGAGGTTGAAGAAGCTTGTCCTTTGGGCTGGGCCTGAGATATTTTTCTTTTTTGCACCACTTTATTCCACATACACCCCCTTGGCCCATTGTGTTATTTTTTAATCATTTTTGACTTTTTCTTTTTTATTCTGACTTGTTATTTTTTGTCAAAATATAAAAAATATTAAAAACATTTTTTAACCATTTTTACATTTTATTGGTTTTATTTGAGTTTATACATATAAATAACATATATACCTTTTGTTTAAAATACAAAATTATTACAAATACATTTTTATTTTTTGATTTTATTTTACCTTTTGAAAACATTTTATAAAAAATATACTTTTTTTGTAAATAATAAATATTGTTATTTTTTGTACATATTTAATATATTTAGTAAATATCATAAACACTTATATATTTATTAGAATATTTAGGAAAAAATACAAAAATAATACATTTTTTATTTTATTAATATTTGATCTCAAAAATACTTTTTTTACAATATACTTCCTTTTATTTATTTTTTGTACATAATTAATAAATATTATATATATTAAATAATAAATACCTTTTATTTAGCAAAATTAGGGTTTTTGCCCTAAACATGAAAATATCCAAATTAACTTTTTTTTATTTATTTTTATTTCACTTGTGAATAAAACATACACTTACACAAAAATATTTACACATCCATATTGCTTTGTTCTTATACATCTTTACATTTACATTTGCGCAATTCGATTTGGTTGTAAATATTGGACACTACTCTCCTATGAAGTCTCATCCCCATTTGAACATTTGTATCCCCTTCCCCATGATCATTGTGTAATAATTTAGGACTTTTAATTCCGCACTTTAAAAGCTTTCTAAATATGCCATGATAGACTTAGGGTTTGTATGCAAATCTAATGACAAGTAGCTTGACCTAATTCAAAGATAACAAAGCATGAAAATGAACAACACAATTCACACTTGCACCCTTAGGGTTACTCCACTTGTTGCCTTCAAAATTGGGCCATGTTGCATGTTAGGTGTCTTTGGCAAAACAAAACAATATCAAATGATCATAGTCCCTCGATGACGCTTTCGAAAGTTGCCTAAAAATGATTAAGTCCCTTAAAGGAAGAGTTGCCAAAGACACTTGGCACCATTGCAATCATGTTCTAAACGATGACTCGCGCCTGTCCCGTTCACATCCTAACACAAGATTGTCCACTAAATACAATGATGGAACAAAATTGTTAAAAGGGTTTAAAACATAGGAAAGATCTTTGAGAAATTTAGGGTAGTTAGCTCTTGGTTACTTTCCAACTTGCAAAACAAAAACACTTGCCTATTTTTCAAAACCATACATCACAGCACACTTTCAAAAAACACTTTCAAAACAACTTTCAAAAACATTGAAAACTTTTCAAAAGATATAAACCTTTGTATACATCCCAACATGGATCATTACAAAGGTTGCCACCACATTGGCCTCTTTTCACAACATTTTCAAACCCACACACAAAGCACCATTTCAAACAATTGAAAACACAAGGCAAGTGATCTAAGCAAGTAACTAAGAGCCCATGGATAACCATGGATAGAAAGGGTGCTAATACCTTCCCTTTCTATAATCTACTCCCCGAACCCAAGAAAACATCTCAAAGGTTTTTGCTGTGCTTTTTAACCTTTCCTTAGGATAAAATAAAAAGTCGGTGGCGACTCTTGCTCAACCGAAACATTTGCGAAAACAAACGCAGAACCTCAAGTCAGTTCTCCCACCGTATCACAGAACTGGCGACTCTGCTGGGGAAAACTTAAAAGTGGAGTAACCTTAGGGTTTAGATCACCTTGTTTTCAATTGCTTGCTTTGTTTGCTTTTATATTTTGTGGGCTTTGCATCGGAGTTTCATAGATCCTAACCCGGATCTAGGGAATACCCTTTTAGGTAGCATAAGCTGTGAGGGACCTGTCCGGCGTAGACCGACATGGGTGAAGCAGTGGCTACTTTGGTGTGACACCTTGGTCTGTACCGATATCCCTTGTGTTGCAACGAGGAGAATATGGGTCTTCTAAGGAGTCATTAAACACCAACCGACCTTAGAACCCTAAATTGACCCAACTTGGCCATAGAATGGTAGCAATATGCTACACTCATTGAGGCTAAACTCTCGCGCTGGTTCTGGCCGCAAGAAAAGATTGCGATGCTGGAGTTATGACCGATTGAGGGTAGTCAATGATATTGAGATCCTCTAGAACCCGGTTACTTTTGATAGGACAGGTCTTAACCAACGAAACTGAAAGAGGGTAATACCCAAACTTCATGTTGGCCTAAACTCTAAGGGTTATCTTGTGTGACTTGTGTGCCTTATCATGTTTGCCTTTGTGAATATTTGTGGTGTGCTTTATCATAACATCATACCATCATACCATTGCATGCATCCTGCATAAGGACTAACCCATTTCAAAGACAAGAGGGTTTCATCTTTGCTCTGTTTTGTAGGACATCATGATGCCCGTGCGTAGGAACACTATCCGGCTCAACTTTGTTCAACCACCTACTTTGCTCAAGGAATTGGTTGATAGGATTCCAAACACTACTTCCTTCATCAAGAGGCATGGTTCTCTTCTTGGGTTAGTCACTTCAAAGTGGGACCAACAACTGATGAGTGTCCTGGTCCAGTTTTATGATCCTCTGTATCATTGTTTCACCTTTCAAGACTTCCAGCTGGTCCCTACCCTGGAAGAATTCTCTGATTTGCTTGGTATCCCTGTTTTAGAACAAACTCCATTCACTGGTTGGGAGAAGACTCTTAGGCCTGAAGAGATTGTTGCAGCCCTTCCTTTTACCAAAGAAGAGGTAATGGCTAACTGGGACACTAGAAGTGGAGTTAAGGGCTTTTTGGCTAAGTTTCTAGTTGGCAAAGCTAACAGTTTCTGGAATGACTTAGACTTCAAGGCGTACGAAGACATTCTGGCTCTTTTAATCTATGGTCTAGTATTGTTTCCAAATCCTGATAACTTTGTCAATATCAATTCCATAAGGATCTTCATGTCTCGAAACCCTGTACCCACTCTCTTGGGTGATATCCTGCAACAGCTCTATGCTCGTATTGCCCGAAGACGGGGAACTCTGTGGTGTTGTGCTCCTTTGTTAGTGAGGTGGTTTATTTCGCACCTCCCTAAGTTCGTGCTGAAGAATGAAGAAGGAAAAGGCTGGGCTCATAGGTTAATGTCTCTCACTGACAATGACATCATTTGGACTCTCAGAGGTTTGGATGAAGTAGCCATTATTGATCATTGCGGAGAATATCCTAATGTTCCATTGATCGGTACCCAGGGAGGAATCTCTTATAATCCATGTTTAGCTCTCCGTCAATTTGGAAGAGCAAGAAGAGCAGGGCCTCACGAGATGTTGGTTCCTCACTTCAGTTTTGAATTTCAGGTAGGCAGTGACAAACTGCGCCGTGGATTCATTAAGGCTTGGGACATAATTCACAAAGCTGGCCCACATGAGTTGGGACCAAAGACTTCTCTACCAATGGAACCCTACTGCAGATGGGTCCGCATCCGTGCTCAGAAGTTAGGTATGCCATACGAAGCTGTCAGGCCTGTCATTCTTGAATTTCCTGATGAAGACGGGGTTCCTCCAACTGTCCTCCCTCCTCAGATACCCACCGATGTTGATACACTAAAGAGATCATGGGCGCAGCTACAGGAAGAACGGGATTTCTATCGGGAAAAGTTCAACGAACAGGAACAAAAGATCCAGAAGCTGACTAAGCAATTGTAGGAGGAGCGGATCCTGAACGACTATATCCGTACTGAGAAGAGGAGGCCATGGGAGCACTGATGAGCTTTGGATGTTTCTTTTACAGCTTTTATTTCCTTTTCATTATTTTCATTCTTGTAATGCCTAAGGGCCAATTGTTGAACAATTTAAAGTTTGAATCTAATGAAGTGTGTTTCCTTTTTGTCTACAAAGTTGAATCCCGATTGTCTTTGAAAATATAAATCATAAGCATCTCATTGCATCATATGCATAACATGTACCCTTCTTCTACAAGTTGCTTAATCTTCTTTGCTATTTATTACAGCACTCAATCATCATGTCTTCCGAGCCTACTACCGAACAAGCTATCAAGGCCCTCCAGGCCCAGAACGCCCAGTTTCAGGAGCTGGTCATGAGCTTAGCCCAGGGTCAACAGGAGTTGAAGACTCTTCTCTTGAAGAAGAAGAAGAAGAAGAAGAAGAAGAAGAGAACTGCGTTGTTTAACACTGGACGGAGGTTTGGGAATGCACTGCAAAATGAGGCTGATCAGACTACTTCATCAGCAGGGAAAGACAGTCCCCAAGGGGGAAGGGCTCCTACTCCTGTGGTCTCCGACAACGAGACGGATTACAACGATGAACAGTACCCTCCTGCCGAAGACAGGTACAAGAAACTAGAGGACCGTTTAAGTGCCATGGAGATTCAAAATGTGTCGGGGATGGATTTTGGAGATCTAGGTTTATCTTCTGGAGTGGTGATCCCACACAAGTTCAAGGCACCTGCCTTTGCGAAGTACGACGGGGCTTCCTGTCCTAAGCTGCATCTTAGATCATATGTAAGGAATATCCAACCTTACACTGCAGACAAGAACCTTTGGATCCATTTCTTTCAGGATAGCCTTTCGGGGTCTCAACTCGAATGGTTCTATCAGCTGGATAGAGCCAGTATCCGAAACTGGGAGGACTTGGCTACTGCCTTTTATAAGCAATATCAGTACAATTCTGACCTCGCTCCCACGCGTACCCAACTCCAGGGTATGTCACTGGGGACGGGCGAAGGATTCAAGGAGTATGCGTAAAATTGGAGGGACCTGGCTGGAAGGGTGCAGCCACCTTTGACTGACCGTGAACTTGTTAACATGTTCCTGGGGACCCTGTCTGGTCCGTTCTTCAACCATCTGATTGGTAATTCTTCTGCTGGGTTTATAGATTTGATCTTGACTGGTGAGAGAATAGAAGCTGGTATCAAGTCGGGGAAGATTCAGAAAGGCGCCTCCGCGAGTACTGAAAAGAAGCCCTTCAAGAAGGAAGCTAGTGCTGTTTATGGTTCCAGAAGACAAATTAAACCTGAACGCCGCCAAACTGTCAACGCGTTGGTAATTTCAAAGCCTGCTGCTGCTCCTCAGCAATATAACCAACCAAGGGGTGAGAGACCCAAAAGGCAGTACACTCGGCTCAGCATGACCCTGTCTCAGATTTTGCCGCAACTACTATCAACCAATCTGGTAACTGTCAAAGAAGCTCCGAAAGTAGTAAACACAGCTTCTCCAAAGTACAACCCCAACGCCCGTTGCGCTTATCACTCTGATAGCCCGGGGCATACTACGGATGATTGCTGGGCTCTGAGGAATAAGGTTCAGGACCTTATTGATGCTAAAGAAATACAGTTTGAGGCGCCCGAAAGGCCCAATTTTGTGACTGCTCCCATGCCCCAGCATGGAGTGAATGTTGTGGAAGAAGACCGGTATGTAGCCTCTGTGGAAGAGATTGTTACTCCGTTGTTGACTGTCAAAAGGAACCTGTTGCTAGCCGGTTTATTTCCGGGATGTAGTAAAGGTTGCCTTCTATGTGCTGTTTCACCTGCTGGTTGTCCTTTGCTGAAGTCAGGCGTCCAAAACCTGATGGATAGCAAAGAGATCCTGTTCGAGAAGATTGATGTTCCTGCTACCCCTACTGAAGAAGTTTCTATTGTTACTATTTTCAACAAACCTCCTAAGGCTCCCTCAAAGAAGCCTGTCAAGATCATGTCCACTCAGAAGATTTCTCCTATCATCATCACTGTTCTGGGGCCCCTCCCTTATACATCTGACAAAGCTGTCCCGTGGCACTATGGGGCAGACGTTTATGTGCTTGGAGTAAAACAAGAGTTTGATACCAGTATTGGCGTCAGTAACATCACCGGGCCTGCCAAAGTTACTCGAAGTGGTAGGCTGTTCTCGCCAGATATTGCGCCACCAGCTATTCAGAAACCTCTTGTCATTTCACCTACAAGTGTGCCTGCTTCCCTTCCTAATCAAGTTCCTGTTTCTACCCCTGCTGCCGAGTCATCTGACGCTCGGGGCAAAGGGATTGCTACTGATTTGCCTGCCCTGACGGAGGCACCAAAGATAACCAATGTTGAAGCTTCCCAGCAAGAGATGGAAGAGATTCTCAAGATTATCAAGAAGAGTGATTTCAATGTAGTTGAGCAGCTGGGGCACACCCCATCAAAAATTTCTATGCTATCACTGTTGTTGTGTTCAGAGGCCCATGCCAAGGCCCTGATTTCCTTCCTAAAGACGGCCCATGTGCCACAAGAAACGTCTGCTGATCAATTTACTGATTGTGTGGCCAACTTGACTGTCGATAATGGTTTGGGCTTCTCTGACACCGATCTGACTGCCAAGGGAAACAACCATAACGACGCCCTGCATGTCTCCATTGAATGCAGGGGCACTACTCTTGCCCATGTGTTGGTAGACACCGGTTCTTCATTGAACGTATTACCCAAGAAGGCCCTATACAGGTTGGATTGTGAGGGTTTGGAGCTCAAGCCTAGTAACATTGTTGTTCGGGCCTTTGACGGTTCGAAAAGGATGGTGCATGGCGAAGTTGACATTCCAATCAGGGTTGGCTCTCAAGTTTTTGATTCTACTTTCTATGTGATGGATATCCGACCATCCTATTCTTGTTTGCTGGGTCGTCCATGGATCCACAAGGCTAGAGCTGTGACCTCCACACTACATCAGAAGCTGAAGTACCCGGTCAGAGGGAAGATTGTTACAGTTCAGGGGGAAGAAGAGTATATGGTCAGCCACCTTAACTCGTTCCGGTACATAGAGATGGATGGGGAATTCATTGAGACTCCCTTCCAGCACTTTGAAGAGGTGCCTTAGACACTGGTATCAGCTGAAACTGTGATTGAAGACCCTCCTTTGAAGATGGCTTCCTTAAAGGATGTCCGGGCTATGGTTGAGAAGGGTGAGTGCGCAAACTGGGGCCGACTTCCTGACTTCACTCCGAAGACTGACAAGTTTGGTCTGGGTTTCACTGTAGAGGCTCAGAAGGTTGTTCGTAAGGCAAGGATTGGAAGACCTCCTGTGTTCATCACCAACCCGGGAGTGAATGCTATTGAAGACGACGTGGAGGAATCTGAATTTGACAATTGGATCTACCCAACAACCGACGGTGGACCAAGCAACTGGACTGCTAAAGACTTCACACCTATTACTTTTGTCACTCAGTAATGAACTCTTTTGTTTTGAAGTTGTAACAAACAATATGTTGAAACTTTTATGGCTCGATGTCCTACCCGGGGCACCGTAGCTTCATTTGTGAGGGCTTTTGTGTGTCATTTTCATATATCATCAATAAAAACATTGGACGTTTGTTGCATTTCAAAATCTTGCGCTCCTTTTATTTCTTTATTATATATTGCAAAAAAGCTATATTTACACACACTCACTTATACAGGTTCCAATCCACTCTGGATCTCACTGGTAACGACTCTGCTACCGCCAGTTATGACTTCGAAAATCCGATCAACTTAGCCGAAGACGAAGGTGAAGATGATTGCAAAGTGCCCGGTGAGCTCGCAAGACTGTTACTCCAAGAAGAGAGGGCCATTCAGCCACATGAAGAGCCAGTGGAAACGGTAAATCTGGGTACTGAGACAGACAGAAAGGAAGTCAAGATTGATGCCAATCTAGAGCTCAGTGTGAAACAACGGTTGATTCAGATGCTACATGACTATGTAGAAATCTTTGCCTGGTCTTACGAAGACATGCCTGGGTTGGATACCGACATTGTGGTTCATCACCTGCCTACCAAGGAAGATTGCCCTCCGGTAAAACAGAAGGTCCGCCGTATGCGTCCAGAAATTTCCGAGAAAATCAAAGCTGAGGTTATGAAACAATTTGATGTCGGGTTTCTAGCAGTGACTTCTTACCCTCATTGGATTGCCAATGTAGTTCCAGTGCCGAAGAAAGATGGTAAGGTCCGAATGTGTGTTGATTACAGGGATTTGAACAGGGCGAGCCCTAAGGATGATTTCTCTCTGCCTCATATCGACGTTCTGGTTGACAACACTGCTCAGCATAAAGTGTTCTCCTTCATGGACGGTTTCTCCGGTTATAATCAGATCAAGATGGCTCCTGAAGACATGGAGAAGACCACTTTTGTTACTCAGTGGGGCACCTTTTGCTACAAGGTCATGCCTTTTGGGTTGAAAAATGCTAGGGAAACCTACCAACGTGCCATGGTTGCTTTATTTCATGACATGATCCATCATGATATAGAAGTATACGTCGACGATATGATTGCAAGGTCCCAAACTGAGGAGGAACACCTTGACCATCTACGGAAGTTGTTTGACCGTCTGAAGTTGTACAAGTTGAGGTTGAACCCAAACAAGTGCACCTTTGGGGTGAGATCTGGAAAATTGCTAGGCTTCGTCGTAAGCGACAAAGGTATTCAAGTGGACCCTGCCAAGGTGAAAGCCATACAAGAGATGCCAACTCCCAAGACAGAGAAAGAAGTCAGAGGCTTTCTAGGATGGTTGAACTACATTGCCCGATTCATCTCACATCTAACTGCTACCTGTGAACCAATCTTCAAACTGCTGAAGAAAGATCAAGTAGTACGTTGGAACGATGAATGTCAGGCCGCTTTCGAAAATATCAAAGAGTATCTCCAAGAACCACCCATTCTTATGCCACCGGTTGAAGGGAGACCTCTAATCTTATACTTGACAGTACTGGACAACTCAATGGGGTGTGTGCTGGGGCAGCATGACGCGTCTGGCCGAAAAGAACACGCCATTTATTACCTTAGCAAAAAGTTTACCGACTGTGAGACCCAGTACTCACTGCTCGAGAAAACTTGCTGCGCTTTGGTATGGGCTACTCGCCGGCTGAGACAGTATATGTTGACTCACACTACTCTGTTGATTTCAAAAATGGATCCAATCAAGTACATATTCGAAAAGCTTGCTCTGTCTGGAAGAATAGCAAGATGGAAAATGATCTTGACGGAATATGACATCCAGTACACGACTCAAAAAGCAATCAAGGGAAGTGTATTGGCAGACCATTTGGCACACCAGGCCATGGATGATTACCAGTCGATGAACTTTGAATTTCCAGACGAGGATATTATGGTAGTGACTGATTGTGAAGTACCTGGACCAGATGAAGGATCCTGATGGTCTATGCATTTTGACGGAGCCTCGAACGCTTTGGGTAATGGTATCGGCGTTGTGATCATATCCCCTAAAGGCACTCATACTCCACTTACCGCCCGGCTATGTTTCAACTGCACCAACAACATGGCGGAGTATGAGGCATGTATCATGGGTCTTCAAGCTGCAATTGACTTAAGGATCAAGTTTCTAAGTGTCTTCGGAGATTCCGCTCTCGTGATCAATCAGATCAAAGGCGAGTGGGATACGAAACACCTGAATCTTATTCCTTACAAGGAGTATGTGTTGACGTTGACTCCCCACTTTGAAGAAATAACTTTTGAACACTTCCCAAGAGAGGAGAATCAGTTAGCGGACGCATTGGCTACGATGTCTTCTATGTTCAAAGTCAAATGGGACAACGAGGCTCCCCGGATCATTATCTGGAAGTTGGATGAACCTGCACATTGCTGCGATCTCGAGACCGAAGAGGTAACAGAAAAAGCCTGGTATCATGAAGTGAAGAGGTACCTTGAAGCTCAAGAATACCCCGAAGGCGCATCTGTTAATGACAAGAAGTTCCTGAGAAGGTTTGCGGCAAAGTTCTTCCTCAACAATGGCATTTTGTACAAATGAAACCATGATTCGACCTTACTGTGTTGTGTGGATAAGACTAAAGCAGAAAGGATCATGGCAGAGCTACATGAAGGTACCTTCGGAACACATTCCAGTGGACATACCATGGCAAAGAAAATCCTTCGGGCAGGATATTTCTGGTCCACAATGGAAGCCGACTATTATCAGCATTCCCGAACTTGTCATAAATGCCAGATCTATGCTGATAAGGTGCACATTCCTCCGGTTCCTCTTAACGTTTTGATAGCACCTTGGCCTTTTGCAATGTGGGGCATTGATATGATCGGCGAGATCAGACCTACGGCATCTAACGGGCATCGCTTCATCTTGGTGGCGATTGATTACTTCACAAAATGGGTTGAAGCAGCTTCCTATGCTACTGTAACCAAGAACGTCGTGGCACGGTTCATTCAGCACAACCTGATCTGTCGATACAGTGTACCGGAAAGGATCATTACCGATAATCGTACCAATCTCAACAACAAGATAATCACTGAGCTCTGCGAGCAATTCAAGATACAACACCACAACTCTTCTCCCTACCGGCCGAAGATGAATGGGGTTGTCGAAGCAGCTAATAATAATATCAAGAAGATTGTGCAGAAGATGACAGTGACCTACAAAGATTGGCACGAAATGTTACCGTTTGCTCTTCATGGGTACCGTACCTCAGCACAGACGTCAACAGGGGCAACTCCCTTTTCCTTGGTCTATGGCATGGAGGCAGTCTTGCCTATTGAAGTCCAGATACCCTCTCTCCGGATAATGAAGGACACAGACTTGAGCGAAGATGACTGGATCCAGACTCGGCTTGATCAATTAAACCTAATTGACGAAAAAAGACTCACTGCTATTTGTCATGGTCAAACGTACCAAAAGCGGATGATCAGGGCATTTAACAAGAAGGTCAGCCGACAAGAGTATCAAGTCGGAGACCTGGTAATCAAGCGCATCATTCTTCCTCAAAGTGATCCCAGGGGAAAATGGACCCCTACGTACGAAGGGCCATTTGTGGTTAAACATATCTTCTCAGGAGGAGCGATGATTCTAACCACCATGGATGGTGACGACCTTCCTCACCCCGCCAATGCAGATATAGTAAAAAGATACTACGCATGAATTAAAGACCTGCTAGGTTGACACACCTAGGAAAAAATAAGGGCTTCCCGGCGAACCAAAAGGATTCGGGCAAAAATAAGGGATGAAATGAAAAAATCTGTACACCCGGTAAGTCGAAAACCTGAAAAGGCGGCTTGGGCAAAAATGGGTATCCCGGTGGACTGAAAACCCGAAAGGGCGGTCCAGGCAAAAGTTAGGGATAAAGCGTAATACTATGTCTCATTGGATCACCTTGCATCCAGAATTCGGCATCAACTATCGGGCTCAGATGACTCCAATCAATCAGCTTCATCTTCAACTAAGCAGCAGAGTGATGAGACGCTTGAAGACATAAAGGCGATAGCAGAGTTGGAACCCAGTGGGATCATTTTTCACATAGCTGTTTTGTTTCCTTTTCACAAAATTGTATAAACTCTATTTTGCTCGGCGGCGTTCTCTTACTAGGACGTCAGCCTCCTGTACATAAACGCCTATTTACAGGCAAATTTCAAAATCAATACAAGTTCAATTTCTCAGACAAATTACCCATCATTTTTCCTTTTTTCTATTTTGTTTTGCAAAGAACGTCCAATGTCCATTTTTGATATATGCATTTGACACTAATTGCTAACTCATAAATATTTGCATACGAAACAAAGGACTAATTACAAATGACATCAAAAACAGGGGCAATAAAGATTTGTCTAAGCAATCTAGTTGCTCCTTCCACCAAGGTACCAAGGTAAGTTCGGCTGAAGAATGTAACCAAGTTATCTCAACTCCTCACAGAGTAAGATCAAGATTCAGCAATACTCTCCTCAAGAAGAGTTAGTTTCCCATCAGCCCTGAAAAGGCACAATATTCCCCTAGCAAGGCAGCAAGACTCTCCTCAAGCAGAGTTAGTCTACTGTTAGCCTTAAGAAAGTTGGGTATCCCCAGAAAATCTCAACATTCTCCAGCAGAGTATAGACATTCCTCAGCAAGCATCCTCGGCAGTCTTAGTATAAGATTGTTCCCTGGCGGAATACCAACATTCAGTGGAACCATTCCCCAGTACAATCTCAAAAGTTTCCCCAGGAAAGTGGAATCCATATCCCCAGCAGGTCTTGAGACTTATCCCCAGTAGACTCTGGAAGCTTATCCCCTGTAGAGTACGAACGCGTCTCCCCGGTTTCATTCAAAGGTTATTTCCCACCAGAGCTTATAACTGGGTTATCCTCGGCTAATTACCACGGAAAATTCGTCCTCGGCGAAGTTCTTCCTATCCCCAGCAGAGTTCATCAAGTTCCCCAACATAACTTATCAGTGGAATCCCCAGCGAAGCTCTCGTCAAAACCTCAGCGAAGTATCTCTTCCCACAGAGTAATTCCCCGCAGAGTAATCTCTCCAACAGTTTGTTCCCCAACGGAGTCATCTTCTCCTACCGGTTTATTCTTGCAACCATCATCCCCAGCGGAAACGAAGAACTCTACTCTTCAACATCAGCCCAGGATTCAACAAACTCCCGGCACTCGTCAAGGATTTATTTTCCTAGACGAAAATACATTCATAGACATTTCACATTATCATACACCATGACGCATGCATATACGCATCATATCGCACAATCTCATTTACTCTTGAAAAACATCATGGCATCATGCATTTCATACATCATGACATTGCATGCAACTAATGTTTTGCCTTTTCAGGAAAAGGTCAATCCAAAGATGATTAATATCAACTATCGCAATTCCAGATTCGATACCTGTATCTAGCCAGGGCATATCTGTGAGTGATTGATTGTAGATTCGATACCTGTATCCAGCCACGGCATATCTGCATGAAGAGTTTCCAGATTTGATACATGTATCCAGCCAGGGCATATCTGTAGACGATAAATTCCAGATTCGATACCTACATCCAGCCAGGGCATATCTAAAGACGACAAGTTCCAGATTCGATTCCTGTATCCAGCCAGGGCATATCTGTAGACAACAATTTCCATATTCGATACTTGTATCCAGCCAGGGCATATCTGTAGACGACAATTTCCAGATTCGATTCCTGTATCCAGCCAGGGCATATCTGTGAGTATTTGATTATGGATTCGACACCTGTATCCAGCCAGGGCACATCTGCATGAAGAGTTTAGAGATTCGATACCTGTATCCAGCCAGGGCACGGCTGTAAGCAACCTTTTGAAGTTCCGGATTCGATTCCTGTATCTAGCCATGGCACATCTGTGAGCAACTAATTGTAGATTCGATACCTGCATCTAGCCAGGGCATATCTGCATGAAGAGTTTGAATATCAACACCTGTAGCAAGCCAGGAAACCATCTTTCTTTCTTAAGTACGCAAGTTCTCGCTAAGGAATCTCTTACGCGATCAACACTTCCAAATGGCATCTATAAGCCCATTCCCAACAAGGTTCTATCACGTCTCCAGATGGCATCTATAAGCCCATCCTCCTATCCACCATATCTCCAAATGTCATCTATAAGCCCATTCCCTCCATCACATTGCTGATACTCCAGCATGCGAGTGCAAATTTCAGGGCACTCTAGTGTCCAATCTCCTTTTACCCTCGAGTCGCGAAAGGCAAACTTGCCAATCTAACTCTTCAGGTTCAAGAAGATTGAACAGGGGCAACTGTTGTACCCCAAAATTTTCCCTCCCATTTCCTCAATATTTTCTCACAACAAGACCCTTGGAGCTCAAGATCAAGTTAGGGTTTACTCTACTCAAGACTCCTCCTTGCACTGTTGACCCAAATTAGGGTTTGAGTTTGCACAAAGATGTTTTGACCTAAAATGCCCAAAATGACTTTCATGCTTCATGTTGGACTCACAAGTTTATCCATACCAAGTTTCAGGCCTTGATTCCAATCTTTGCCCAGTCAATTGGACAGTTGACCTAGAAATCAACTGTATTGGGGAAAAAGTCAACTGTGGTCAATTGACAGTCAAACCTTATGATTTTTGACCCACATCAATATTATGAACTCATATGAACCATTTGATCAAGTTTGGATCACAATTCCACAGGAAATTTGATCAGATCACCAAAAGGGCAAAATGGTCATTTTTAGGGTTTTGACTGCACACAGGCAATTGTTGACTGTTTGACCTAGCCAATGGCAAACCAAGCTCAAATATGGACTCAAGGACCCCATGGCATTGTCTTGACATGTTCAACAAATTCAAAAGATCCCAAATGCACAAGATTGACAGATGAATTTTCCAGTCAACTGAGCCAAATTTGACTGTATACTGAAAAGTTAAACTTTGACTTTTTGGTCAAAATCAATTGTCAAGATTCATTTTTCATCAAGACATGTCAAATTATGAAACTTGTTCATCAAGAAATCAAAAATAACAAATTAGGGGTTGAAATGAAGAAATTTCATAACTTAGAATTTTTCTAAGTTATGAAAATTCCTAATTTTTTCCTAACTTTGTCCCATTTTTTCATCAAGATACATTTGGATTCAAACAAAACTCAAAACATAAAAGTTATATTCCATTGCAAAATCTACAACTTTGATTCACAAAGTTTCCTCAAAAGAAGCTTGTAGCTCAAGTTATGATTTTTGGAATAAGGGTGCAAAACATTCTTAACTTAGAAAAATTTTGACCTATTTTAGGCAGGATTTTTGCCTAACTTCATGGCCACTTTTCACATGCTTCCACTTGGAATTTCAAATTTCATTACAAAGACGGATTGTATTACACATTCCAAGCTTTCCAAATTGTCCAAGAACTTCTCAAACACCCTTGTGGTTAGGGAGAATCGAATTTGTGAAGATGGGCAAAAGTCACTTTGATTCATGGCCAAATGCATGTTCATAACTTGGGCATTTTTGAAATCAGCATGTGCAAGCTACATTACAGGCCTCTAATCTCATTTACACTCAATAATTAAATGTCAATCCATTGTGTTCTAGCATTATTTTGTGCATTTGGTCATTGCATGAAGAATTAAGCCTTAATTAGAAAAAGCAAGTTATCCATTTTTGTAAAGTTACACTTTATGTCAAGTTTACAATCCAAGAGGTACAATGAAAATCTCTGAGGCACAAGTTATTAGACATATCCCACTGATCAAGACAAAGCTTTGCAGCATGTTTAGGGGGCCTGCATAAGCTTGTAACAGAACTTGGCATTTTTGACTTAGAAAAGAAGAAAACTTGCATAACTAACCACAACTCACATTGCTGCAAAAACAAGCCAAAACAAACTTTGCAAACACCTTTCCCTTGGTCCAACTAACCTAAAGCACGAATCAATCAGATTTCAAACCTTCTTATTCATCAAAACACAGTTTTGTGGCAAAACAGGGCACCTGCTGCAGATTGAGGTCCACAACTCAATCCATTCGTGCGCCTTGGCCAAAACCAGTTCAAACACACTCCCTACCACCCATACAAACTATCCCAAGCATTGGACACGAACTGTAACATCCCTAACATCATTTGCCATTTTCAGTTTTCAACTTTGCAGGTGAACTTCTGTAGCTTGATATAGCAAGATTCAAAGCACACCAAGCATTGGAATAGCATCCCTGGACTTCAAGCAAGCTGTAAAAGTCCTCACATTGCCTTGAAAGTACCTCCATTGTCATACACAATTCAAGCTGAACAGGTAAGTTTTTGAACTTCTATCTCTCAATCTAGGAAGAGTTAGGCTTAAGTTTATGAATGAAACATGCTCTACTCATGGCCCTGAAGCTACCCATGTCATTACTTTTCATTTATGTTGTGTGTGGTAAGAGTATTTTGAACCTGAACATTAGAAAAAACTTAGGTCAGGAATTAGGGATGAAGAAATTCTCCTTCATTTCTTAGAGTTAAGTCAAGTTCTTTATATGTCTGGATTCGTCTCTTGATGCTCTACATTTTTGGTGTTATGAGTTTTGCTTGAAAATCAAAGAATCAGGATGTTTGAATCAAGCAAGAAGCGCGCGTTTTTTAGAAAAGGGATGGTTGGAGGTTGAAGAAGCTTGTCCTTTGGGCTGGGCCTGAGATATTTTTCTTTTTTGCACCACTTTATTCCACATACACCCCCTTGGCCCATTGTGTTATTTTTTAATCATTTTTTACTTTTTCTTTTTTATTCTGACTTGTTATTTTTTATCAAAATATAAAAAATATTAAAAACATTTTTTAACCATTTTTACATTTTATTTGGGATTTTATTGGTTTTATTTGAGTTTATACATATAAATAACATATATACCTTTTGTTTAAAATACAAAATTATTACAAATACATTTTTATTTTCTGATTTTATTTTACCTTTTGAAAACATTTTATAAAAAATATACTTTTTTTTTGTAAATAATAAATATTGTTATTTTTTGTACATATTTAATATATTTAGTAAATATCATAAACACTTATATATTTATTAGAATATTTAGGAAAAAATACAAAAATAATACATTTTTTATTTTATTAATATTTGATCTCAAAAATACTTTTTTTACAATATACTTCCTTTTATTTATTTTTTGTACATAATTAATAAATATTATATATATTAAATAATAAATACCTTTTATTTAGCAAAATTAGGGTTTTTGCCCTAAACATGAAAATATCCAAATTAACTTTTTTTTTATTTATTTTTATTTCACTTGTGAATATAACATACACTTACACAAAAATATTTACACATCCATATTGCTTTGTTCTTATACATCTTTACATTTACATTTGCGCAATTCGATTTGGTTGTAAATATTGGACACTACTCTCCTATGAAGTCTCATCCCCATTTGAACATTTGTATCCCCTTCCCCATGATCATTGTGTAATAATTTAGGACTTTTAATTCCGCACTTTAAAAGCTTTCTAAATATGCCATGATAGACTTAGGGTTTGTATGCAAATCTAATGAAAAGTAGCTTGACCTAATTCAAAGATAACAAAGCATGAAAATGAACAACACAATTCACACTTGCACCCTTAGGGTTACTCCACTTGTTGCCTTCAAAATTGGGCCATGTTGCATGTTAGGTGTCTTTGGCAAAACAAAACAATATCAAATGATCATAGTCCCTCGATGACGCTTTCGAAAGTTGCCTAAAAATGATCAAGTCCCTTAAAGGAAGAGTTGCCAAAGACACTTGGCACCATTGCAATCATGGTCTAAACGATGACCCGCGCCTGTCCCGTTCACATCCTAACACAAGATTGTCCACCAAATACAATGGTGGAACAAAATTGTTAAAAGGGTTTAAAACATAGGAAAGATCTTTGAGAAATTTAGGGTAGTTAGCTCTTGGTTACTTGCCAACTTGCAAAATAAAAACACTTGCCTATTTTTCAAAACCACACATCACAACACACTTTCAAAAAACACTTTCAAAACAACTTTCAAAAACATTGAAAACTTTTCAAAAGATATACACCTTTGTATACATCCCAACATGGATCATTACAAAGGTTGCCACCACATTGGCCTCTTTTCAAAACATTTTCAAACCCACACACAAAGCACCATTTAAAACAATTGAAAACACAAGGCAAGTGATCTAAGCAAGTAACTAAGAGCCCATGGATAACCATGGATAGAAAGGGTGCTAATACCTTCCCTTTCTATAATCTACTCCCCGAACCCAAGAAAACATCTCAAAGGTTTTTGCTGTGCTTTTTAACCTTTCCTTAGGATAAAATAAAAAGTCGGTGGCGACTCTTGCTCAACCGAAACATTTGCGAAAACAAACGCAAAACCTCAAGTCAGTTCTCCCACCGTATCACACGCGTCATCATCTTCTTCAACAAAAAATTATGGTTATTTACCTGCGGATTTTTATCCGCAGGTAGTTTCGTAGGCTTTGCATAGAATCGTCCCCAGGCCTTAAAAAACATTCCAAGACCATGGTTGGTCTCTTCCAGGTCTCCTGAGTTCATCCACGCTTATGATTTCTTTTGATTTCACGTTCTTCTTTTAGTCTGAAAATGCCTGCAACCTTGTTCTAGATCTCTCACTTTTCCAATAATTTTTTAGTTTTAATTTTGCCGTTTCAGCAATGCTTCGGTTGTGAATTAGGTCTGGCCTCCTTGCATATGTATATGGCAATCAGTTTTGGTTCAAATATGGGCTTGCATCCTTGTGTAATTAAGTTTTGAGATTTTGTTGTCCACCATTAAAGACCTTTCCATCTTTGAAGCAAAACTAAGATTTCATGCACAAAATAGCCCTAGCACGAATTTGGTAGCTGGCATGTGGTATATGAAAGTCGTCCAAATCAAAAAGATGCCCTTCCATTAATTTTTAGATTTTATTTGAATTATTATGGATTTAAAATGAATTAAATCAATAAAAATTAAATAAAATGGAAAAATAAATGTTTGGTCTTGAAATTAATCATGGGACACGTGGGTGGCATGACAAGGCTGAATCAAGTGGATGAAAGTGGGCCCTTTTGTCAAAAATTGAAGTTTTAAGGATAGTTGACTTTTGCCATTTCACAAAAATTTCCCAACTTCTCCAATGCATATCTTGCTCAATTTTGATCATATGAACATGTTCTTGGACATTTTGGAAAGTTCTTGAAGTCCTCTAACCAATGCCTTTGGTCCCATGTCATTTGGATTTACCAATCTCAAGTTATGGTCTTTGACTTAAAGTGCATTTTTGTTGACTTTTGAAAATGACCTATAATGTAGAAATTGATAACTTTTTGTGAGAGCATTTCTTGGACTTGGAATGTGAAGATGAGTTGTAGGAAATGTCATCCCCTTAAAAATGAGCATTGGATGGGATTTTTCTGATGAACCATGAAAAAGTTATGCCTGTGTCAAGATACAGTTGACTTTTCTGGTGTCCAAAAATAGAAACTTTTGCATCTTTGATGATTTTTGAGCCATCCTTGAGGAATCATGATCAAGACTTGATCAAATGATGATTGTGAGCTCAAAATAAGATGTTGACCAAAATTTTTGATTTTTGACTGCCAAATGACCATTTTACCCCTGTAGTTGACTGTGAAGCAAATGGGACTTTTGACTGTGCAATTTGATGTTGTGAGTCTTGAAACTTGACATGTAGATGCTTGACAATGTATATGGGCACATGAGACTTGATTGGACCACTGAAAGCCTCAAATTCACTGAAGGAACCAAAACCCTAATTATGACTGGTTTAGGAGGATGTTTGACTGGGCAACCCCTTGATCCATTTGAAGATTGATCTTGACAAATCTTGAAGAATATGGGAGGGCAAATTTTGGGGTACAACAGACACTAATCCCATACTCTGAAGAAATTACCTTTGAGCATTTTCCACAAGAGGAAAATAAAATCGCAGACTTGCTAGCTATGATGTCATCCATGTTCAAAGTTAGATGGGATAATAAAGCTCCTCAGATCACCATTGAAAGGATGGATGAAGCGGCATACTTTCATGAGATTGGTACTGAAGAAGTAATGGACAACCCTTGGTTCCATGAAGTCAAAAGATATCTCAAAGCCCAAGAGTATCCTGAGGGAGCTTCAGTCAATGATAAGAAGATTCTCTGCCAAGTTTCTTCTCAGTAACAAGATCCTCTACAAGCGCAATCACGATTCTACCTTGCTTCGGTGTGTAGACAAGAGTGAAGCAGAGAAGATTATGGCTTATTTATATGAAGGTAACTTTGGCACCCATTCTAGTGGGGACACGATGGCTAAAAAGATCCTACAGGTAGGATACTTTTTGTCCACCATGGAGGCAGACTGTTATCAACATTTGCATACTTGTCACATGTGCCAGATCTATGCTGATAAAGTGCATGTACCTCCAGTTCCTCTAAACGTCTTGACTGCTCATTGGCCATTTTCAATGTGGGGCATCGACGTGATTGGAGAGATTAGACCTACAACATCTAATGGGCACCGCTTTATCCTGGCCATTTATAAAGTGGGTCGAGGCAGCTTCATTTGCTTCTGTTACTAAGAACGTTGTGGCATGTTTCATCAAGCATGACCTTATATGTCAGTACGATATTCCTGAAAGAATCATTACAGATAATGGTACCAATCTCAACAATACTACGATCACCAAGCTTTGCATGCAATTCAAGATCCAGCCTCACAACTCTTCTCCTTATCGGTCGAAGATGAATGGCATTGTAGAAGTTGTTAATAAAAACATCAAGAAAATCATCCAGAAAATGACGGTGGCATACAAAGACTAGCATGAGATGTTACCATTTTCTCTTCATGGTTACCGCACTATAATGCGCACATTAACAGAGGAAACTTCGTTCTCTTTAGTATACGGTATGGAAGTTGTCCTGCCCATTGAGGTCCAGATCCCTTCCTTAAGGATCATGAAATATGCAGGGCTGAATGAAAACCAACGAATTCAGACTCGACTTGACCAGTTAAACCTGATTGACAAGAAAAGGCTCGCAGCTGTCTGTCATGGTTAGATGTACCAAAAACGTATGATCAAGGCTTTTAACAAGAAAGTCAAACGTCAGGTATATCAGCCTGGTGACCTAGTAATCAAGCGCATCATACTGCCACAAGGTGATCCCAGGGACAAATGGACCCCCAGATACGAAGGGCCATTTGTGATCAAGAGCATATTTTCTGGTGGAGCCATGATCTTAACCACTATGGAAAGTGACGAATCTCCGCACCCTGTAAACACAGACATAGTTAAAAGATATTACGCATAAACAAAGACCCGCTAGGTCGAATGACCTAGGCAAAAATTGGGGCATCCCGGCGAACCAAAAGGGTTCGGGAAAAATTTAGGGATATACACACAAAAAATCTGTACACTCGGCAAGTTGAAAACCTGAAAAGGCGGCTTGGGAAAAAAAGGGTATCCCGCTGGACTGAAAACCTGAAAAGGTGGTCCAGTCAAAAGTTAGGGATTTAAAGCGTATAACTATGTCCCGCTCGATCATCTTACAACAAATCTTCAATACCAACTATCAAGTTCAAACGGTACTAATCAATCCAATCAGCTTCGGACAAGCAGCGAAAGGGATGAGATGATCAAAGACATAAAGGCAATAGCAGAGTGGGAACCCAATGGGATTATTTCACATAACTATTTTTCTTTGTATACTATTTTTGTATAATTTTCGTTCTTACGGCGATATTCTCTTACTAGGATGTTTGTCTCTTTGTACAAAAACACTTATTTCAAGTTAATACAAAACTATTCCTTTGAAAGTGCAAAACTTCTGTTTTTTTATTTTTCGGTTATGTGTGGGAAAACGTCCAGAGATTATTATTGAACATATGAATTTGAATGTGATTACTGCTTACAAATATACGCCTAAAAACATAAAGACAGTTGCTAATGACTTTCAGAAGCGGGACAATATCTAAGGGCCATCCACAAAATCCTCGCAGAGGTTTTCCCCGGCAGATATATTCTCCAGCAGATACAAAGGCAGAGATATCCTACTACAAGGTGACTGCCACCTTCTCAGCATGCAGCCTAAGGATGTCAGGTGTTCTCCTATCCCCGACAGAGCAAGAATCTCCATTTACTGCTCCAACAAAAATCCCTAGTAAAGTCGTCAAACTTCTCAGGATTCCCCAACAGGATTTCACAAAATCCTCAAGCAGTCTATGGAGTTCAACTTCCCCAACAGAGTTTTATAAATTGCAAGCAGTTTATAAAGCTTTATCCTCAATAGAGTTTATTTCTCTAGCTACGGAAGTTCATCCCCCCAGCGGAATTTATCTCTCCAAATTGGTGAAATCTTCCGACAGAACTCTCACCCCGGCAAAATCATTCTCAAGCAGAAGTCAAAGATCCTCGACATAGAAAGGGAATCGCCATCAAAACTATCTCCATTAATTATCCCCATTGGAAATTGAAGAATCATTTTCTTCACTCACCAACAGTAGTCCGAGATTCAGCTTCCCGGTATTCTTCAGTAGCAGTCAGGGAAAGATACTTCGCAACAACATTTCAACTCCAACAAATTGAAATACCTACAACAACCAGGAATTTATTTTCCTTGCTTCAAACAACAATACAACAATGGAATAAATGACACATTCATACATCGTTTCTATAAACATCATAGCATATGCAGCACAAAAGCATATATCACAATCTCATTTATTTTGAGAGCATCATTCAACTCATACATCATGACATTGCATGAAACTGGTTTTACCTTTTCAAGTCAAACACCATCAACTTATACAGCAGGTCCAAGATTAATTTATTTGACCAACATTCTCAAGTTCTAGATTAATACCTGAAACCAGACAAGACAACTATCTGTGAACAAATTGCAGATCAGTTCCGGAAACAAAATGGGGTGACTAGTTACATGATAAACTATTTGTTCAAGACCTTTGTTGGTTCAGTTTAAACCAATCAATGGTTTATTATGATTCCGTTCCGGTAGACACTTTATATGGTTTAGATAAATCGCTCTAAAGATTTATTCTGATTCTTTTCCAGTTACAGTTTATTCAAGACCTCTGCTGGTTCATTTTGAATCGATCAATGGTTTATTATGATTCCGTTCCGGTAGAAACTTTCTATGGTTCAGATAAATCGCTCCAAATATTTATTATGTTTCTTTTCCAGTTAAAGGTTATTCAAGATCTCTGTTGGTTTAGTTTGAACCGATCTATCGTTTATTTTGATTCCATTCCGGTAGAAACTTTCTGTGGTTAAGATAAATTGCTCCAAAGATTTACTCTGATTCTTTTCTAGTTAAATATTATCTAAGACCTTTATTGGTTCAGCTCAAACTGATCAATGGTTTATTCTGATTCTGTTCTGGTAGACACTTTCTCTGGTTTAGATCAATCGCTTCAAAGATTTACTCTAATTCTTTTCCAGTTAAAGATTATCCAAGACCTCTGTTGGTTCAGTTTAAACGGATCAATGGTTTATTCTGATTCCGTTCCGGTAGAAACTTTCTCTGGTTCAGATAAATCGCTCCAAAGATTTATTCTGATTCTTTTCCAGTTAAAGTTTATTCAATACCTCTGCTGGTTCAGTTTGAACCGATCAATGGTTTATTCTGATTCCGTTCTGGTAGACACTTTCTCTGGTTCATATAAATCTCTCCAAATATTTACTCTGATTACTTTCCAGTTAAACATTATCTAATACCTTTGTTGGTTCAGTTTAAACTGATCAATGGTTTATTTTGATTTCATTCCGGTAGACACTTTCTCTGGTTCAGATAAATCTCTCAAAAGATTTACTCTGATTCTTTTCCAATTAAAGATTATCCAAGACCTCTGCTGGTTCAGTTTAAATCGATCAATGGTTTATTCTGATTCTGTTCATGTAGACACTTTCTATGGTTCAGATAAATCGCTCAGAGATTTATTCTGATTCTTTTCTAGTTGAAATCAAGCTTAAACTTAATTTAATTTTTGTCAACATCTTTTTTTGGATGGAATATTTAAGCCCATCTCCGACGACTCTCTGTCATCTTATCGAAATGGCATCTTTAAGCTCATTCTCGACATCATCAACTATCAGTGTTACTTCATGCGAGTGCAAATTTCTAGGCACTCTAGTGTTCAATCATCTTCCACCTTCAGATCACGAAAGGAAAACAAGCCAATCTAAATATTCATGTTTTAGAAGATTGAACAGGGTCAGCTATTGTACCCTAAAATTTTCCCTCTCATTTTACTCAAGGCATGCCCATTGAGGTCCCTAAATTGTTCAAGGATGACTAAGAATTGACCAGACAAATTCTCCTCCTAAGGTAATGAACCTCTAGTTAAGGACTCAATTTTCATCAAGATGTTTGAGCTTCAAAGGTCTCAAATGTTTCCCATGGTCCTAATATGCCTTCAAGATTGTCCATGCCAAGTTTCATGCCTTGCACTACAAGTTTATTCAGTCAATTGTTCAAATGCTTGGAAGTCAACTATGGCCTATATACAGTCAAACTTCAAGGTTTTTGGTCAACCTCTACATTTTGAATTAATATCCATCATTTGATCAAGGGTTGATCATGATTCCTCAAAAATTCTCCTAATTCATCAAAAGTAAAAAATTGCTAAATTAGGGTTTCTATAGGAAAAGTCAACTGAACTTTGACCAGGCATAACTTTCACATACTTCATCCATTTTTACCTAACCAAAGCTCATATTGAAGAGAATCTCGTTACCTATAACTTCTCTTCATCCCTCAAGTCCAAGAAATGCACCATTTGAAAGATACAAGCTCATACATTACATGTCATTTTCAAAAAGTCAACAAAAGCCACTTTTTTCCAAGACCTTTTACATCTAAGTAACATCTTCAAATGCAAAATTGATCAAAGGAGGGATTGAATTAGACATCTTGGGCTTTCCAAAAAGTCAAAGATCATCATCATGAGATAAAAATTGAGCAAGTTATAGCTTTCCCAAGTTTTAATGCAAGGGCTCATTTTCTTGGATTTCAAACATCTTCCTAAGATTATAGAGGACCCCTAAAACCATTTTTGCATAGTCTTGATTTTATTTGCATTTTATATTAATTTTATTTAATTAAAAATCAAATAAATCAAAAGTATTTCAAAATATATGGGCCATTATCATTTGGGCTTGGTTTGATGCATGGAGAGCCCCCAAATTTCGTGTACAGCAAGACCAGCATGTCTACATTCATGCAAATTTGAAAAATGGACAAAATCCCATGCTTTTGGCCAAAGTTACAACTTTGAATTCATGGTTTTGAAACCATATAATCATGGTTGTTATTGCCCTTGTTTCTTTGTCTCCTCACTACTCTCTATATAAACAAGCCATTAGCAAGCTCCAAGGACGGACACAGAGCCTGGAAAACCTATGAAAATTTTGCAAAAAAACATCAAAGTTGTCAAGTTTGAATTTCAGTTTCCAGCCTTCCTTAGTCCAAACCAAGGATCCTAATCCACTCCTGGAGGTCCCTTGAAGCCTTTACCATCATTACCAAGCCATGAAGCATCATAAAACCTCATAAATAGCCTTCACGATTTGCTTCTTTACTCAAATTCATTTTGCTCGAATTGTAATATAAACGCATTTTGGTCATACTTTACTGATTATTGGAGTGTTTGCAAGCTTTTTGCATAGTTAGATTGCAATTCTGATGCAGGTATCGTGATTTACCATTTCTAGGGTTTGAAATCTAGAATTGGGGTTTTTCGCAATGGCCAAAATTAGACCCAACCAAGGGTACCATTGTGCTCAGGAGGTTGAGGCCAATCAATCAATGGCTTCACATTGAATTTATTTTGTGTATTGTAGATTTTCTAATTTGCGGGTGCTATAGTGACAGACAAAAACGGTCACTATAGGTCCCCTTATTTAAGACGACAAATGGAGGAAGAGGACGAAGTGTGGCAGTGTCCCATTGACCAGTTCAAATAAAGCGCGCGTTTTTTTAATTATAATATATCTGGCCATTTTTCTTATATTACATTATTATTCTATTTTATATAATGAATGAATAGGTGGCTCAGTTGGTAAAGGCGCGTGCATATAAGGGGGAGGACCTGGGTTCGAGTCCCAGGTCCAGCATTTTGTTTTTCTAACATTTGTTGATTGCAGATCCAGTGTGCCTTAACTATGCAAGACCAGCATAAGCCCTAAATCATGACCATCAAATTATGATTGATCTAGACCTGAGCGCCCCAATGCAAAGTGCAGCATATGCCACCAAGAAATAGTCCACAATGGGTCCATACAGCAATCTTGGCTTCCCAGTCTTAGGCCCAGCGAAATTTCAACAACACTCCCCCCCCCCCCTTTTGTCTTTTATTACCTAGGCCCATTTAGCATTTCTTTTTGTTTTGCTTTAATATATTTTATTTTCTTTATTTAATTAAAATAATAATAAAAAATCACAAAAATAATAGATTAGTTTCTTTTTTTAATTAAACTAATTTTTGAAATTTATTATTAATTCAACTTTAATTTTTTTTTAATTTAAAAATGAGTTAGAATTTAGGATTTAACTTATGTTTTAATCATTTTATTTTCATAATAAAAACCAAAAAGAACTTAGACTATATTTCTTAATTAAATTTATTTTTCTAATTAAATTTTAGGATAGTTTAATTATTTTCTTAAATAAAACAAATACAAAAAAATGTTAGGTTTTTGTTTAGAATTTAAATTTGATCAATAACTTTCTTTTATTTTAATTAATTAAATCTAGGCTTAATTTAATTTAGTATTTTCCTAAATAAACAAAAACAATCAAAAATATTTTCACTTAGCATTTTCTTAGTTTTTCTTTTAGACGTAATATTTATTTCACGCGCATTATTTTTGTTCTCACATTTTTTATAATAATGTAATTGTATACTGGTATGTAATAGACTAAGTAGGACTTTTTTATCGCTTTCTTTATTTTATTCCCCTAATATTTTTACAGTGTAAATTCCCCTCCCCAAAGCCATGTAATAGTTTAGATTTATACTTCCCGCACTTTATTTTTTGTTCATATCAACTACTAGTAACTTGGCATGTATGGCAAGACTGAAATTAAAACATTAGCAAAACCTAATAATGCAAGATAAATAACTGAATTGAACACAATTGATCATGCGCGCCTCTAGGGTATCCCACTTTCGTTTGCCTTTGGAAAACGGTCACAATTCTTGAAACGTGAGAAGTTTTAGTGGTTGTCCTCTAGTTCGAAAGATCACAAGTCCCTCGATGACCCTTTCGATGTTACCTCAGTTTAAAGTGATCTTAGGACTTTAAGACAGTTACTAAAATTTCTTGCCAAGTTGCTTTCGTGACCGTAACGTCCTTTCAAATGTCCCTAATACATCCAACAATAGGGCTACCTACTCACTAATAGTAAGATAGCACTGTCTAAAGGATAGGAGGAAAAGAACGACCATTTTCGAGTATAAAAGTAGATAGTTGTTGGAAGTTTGCTCAAAACATTTTACACTTGCACAAATACTACTTTTCAAAAACAACTTTCAAAAAAATTTGCTTTGTTAACACTCTTGAGGACTGATACAAGAGTTAACGCAAAGAAAATCGCCGCACTAAGGCATTTTCCAAACATTTTCAAACACACAAAGCACAAAGTACTTTCAAAATGAGAAAACCTCTAAGAGTCCGTAGATAACTACGGATGGAAAGGGTGCTAACACCTTCCCTTTCCATAATCTATCCCCCTTACTCAGAATAATCTCGAAAAAGGTCTTTTTCTGTTCTTTTCATCCTTTCCTTAATTTAGATAAAAGAAAAGTCGGTGGTGACTCTTGCTTACCACAACATTTACGAATACAAAATGCAAAAACTAGTATTAAACAGTCGGTTCTGCCACCGTATCACCGACACAGACAAATGAAATTGTGGAAGCAGTCTACACTAAAACCATACTGCCATGGTAAGTCGATTTTGTCAACTACTTCGTTGCCGGCGTGCTTCCACCGGATATATCTTATCAACAAAAGAAGAAGTTTTGTCATGATCTTAAATAATATTATTGGGATGAGCCTTTGCTTTCAAGAGAGGCGCCGATGGTATTTTCCGTCGATGTGTTCCCAAAAATGAAATTGAAAACATAATTTTCCACTGTCATGCTGCTCCCTACGGAGGACATTGGAACACTTCAAAGACTTGCGCTAAAATCTTACAAGCTGGCCTCTATTGGCCTAATTTGTGGAAAGATATCCATATCACGGTTAAAAATTGTGACCAATGACAACACACTAGAAACATCTCTAGACGCGATGAGATGCCTCAAAAGGGCATTCTAGAAGTTGAAGTCTTTGACATATGGGAATTGATTTCATGGGACCCTTCTTGTCTTCTTTTTGAAATCACTACATACTCGTTAGTGTCGACTATGTTTCAAAATGGATCGAGGTTGTAGCCTCTCCAACAAATGACGCACAATTAGTAGTCAGGATTTTCAAGAACATAATCTTCCCAATATTCAGTGTACCAAGACTCATCATCAGTGACGGTGGCTCCCATTTCATTTCCAAAATCTTAGAAAAATTATTAGTGAAGTATGGAGTCTGACATCGTGTCGCAACACCTTATCATCCACACAAAAATGGGCAAGTAGAGGTCTCCAACGGAGAGATTTAGCAAATCATAAAAAAAACGGTAGCAACCTCTAAGAAAGATTGGTCATTTAAGTTACATGAAGCTCTATGGGCATATAGGACGGCCTACAAAACTCCAACTAGAACCACGTCATTTAAATTAGTCTATGGGAAATCATGTCATCTACCGGTAGAAATTAAACATAAAGCTTATTAGGACATTAAGACCCTTAATTAAAATTACACCACCGTGGGTGAGAAAAGAATCTTAGATATCCACGAACTTGAAGAACTTAGATTAGACGCTTACAAGAATACTCGGATTTATAAGGAGAGAACTAAAAAATGGCATGATAAACACATATCTAGGAAAGAATTCAATGAAGGAGATATAATACTCATATTTAATTCTAGACTTAAACTATTTCCAGGAAAAGTTCGCTCTAGATGGTCTGGTCCCTTTGAAGTCACTAAGGTTTTTCAAAATGGCGCAATAGAAATTAAGAGAATGTCTAGTGAACCTTTTATCGTAAGAGGACAATGTTTAAAACATTATCATTGCATC
Source organism: Vicia faba (assembly GCA_948472305.1). Lineage (NCBI taxonomy): Eukaryota > Viridiplantae > Streptophyta > Magnoliopsida > Fabales > Fabaceae > Vicia > Vicia faba. The sequence continues at coordinate 1,555,683,079 of OX451738.1, read as the reverse complement.
TATAATAAGGAATATTCCACAACATTTAGGCTAGATGAGCTACCACCCCACTCATTAGATTAATCACCTATTATGTCGAGCTTACGACTTAAAACAAAACGCTTATTGGGAGACAACCCACTTTCTAGTCTTTTCTTTTTTATTTACTTATTTTTAGTTTTTCTTTTCTTACTTTTGTTATTACTTATTTCTATAAAATTGTGCAGTATTATCTTTCTACTATTACCCACTACTAACTTAATTCTAACTTTCAACCTACATCAGGCTAACCTAACTTTAGCTAACTGCACTAACCACGATGAATTCAGTTGACACGATGGGAATTATTTTCTGAGGAAGAAATCAGAGGAGTTGTTTTGAGTCATTAGTTGGTAGGGAGATGGCATTGAGTATCTACCCTGATGGACCTGCTATGACCACACTAGGGATTAGAGACAGTTTCTTGTTTCTGTTAAGCCAAATAAGCTGGGACACATCTACCTTAAGAAGAAGATTTAGTTCCTACTATAGACTAACCCTATAGTTTCTGAGCTCTCTTGTTTATAAGCCTAACCATGGTCTAGGGTTCAACAAAGGATTAATTAGGTTTAGGCTGTTTGATATTGAGTACACCTATACCCATAGAGAAATGGTGGAACTTTTAGGATTTCCACATGGCCTCGAGACACTCACAATAATCCAAGAGGAGCTTTTTGATGTGGGTGAACTCGACTATTTTTGGGGTAGTATTACAGGTATAAGTAACCCTGAATCTAATGATATGCACTCCAAAAATATCCATAACCCCGTCTTAAGGTACTTTCATAAGATCCTAACACATACCCTCTTTGGAAATCCAGAAAACATAACCACAGTATCAAGGGCCGAATTTTTCATAATGTTCTATGCATCGAAAAACCGTCCCGTAAATGGTGCTACCTTTATGATAACCAACTTTCATTGTCTTGCAAGAATTTTCCATGAACTAATCCTGATAGGAGGCCTAGTGACCATGATAGAAAATGTTATCGGTCTGAGACAACCACTGCTAAACATTGTCCCTCTAGGTAGGTTCCAACCAATGAACATCCATTTTTGCTTCAATAGGGGAATTATTGGGAACCTAGGCCTGGGTACCTTTGAACTTCTCATTAACAATCAGTTAATGCCTATTTTCACCCTGCCTAACCCTAGGACTAGCATTCATGATAGGAACAATTGGTTATATGATTGGGCCGAACCATAAATTTCACAACCACCTACTTCTGAGACATCCCAAATTTATGACCACCTTTATTCCTTCCTATCCGATGAGGAAATCGACCCCGAAACCCCTCCATTTTACCATCATTTTCTATCTCTTGATCAAGCTGACTCAAATACCTCTGCTGCTCCGATTGCTACTCTACCTCCCATATTTGACCAAGCTCCTGCTATAAATGCTCTTCAATCCGAGCTTGATTTGTTGAGAGATGAACTCATTATTTTGAGGATCGACTTCCATTCTTTCATGGATGTGGTGCCAGAACAGTTGGACCATATTTATCAGCGTGTCTACTTCGCTACTCTTCCTAATAATCGTGTGGCTAATAATTTTATTTCATACTTATTGCATGTCTTCTTTTCACATTTAAACATTGCGGTCAATATTTTGTTTAAGTTTGGGGAGAAGACCTATTAGATCAGAATTTTCATTATTTTTCTATTTTAAATTCTTAATTACACTTTTACTTCTGGAAATTATTTTCAGTTACATTTTGTTTTGTTTTTCCTTCGCTTACTTTTGGAATTTATATTACTTTTCATTCTCTATTATCATGTTTAAATATATTTTCTATGCTTTAATATTTCCAATATATATATATATATATATATATATATATATATATATATATATATATATATATATATATATATATATATATATATATATGTGTGTGTGTGTGTGTGTGTGTGTGTGTGTGTGTGTGTGTGTGTGTGTGTGTGTGTGTGTGTGTGTGTGTGTGTACTGTCTGCAAGTATTAAAATATATATGTTTGAGGAGTCTGGGAAACAAAATTAAATTTTTTATTCTGTTCTACACTTTGTGCCGCTCGCCATAAAAGCTTGATGATTGTCACGCTTCACAAATTGGTCCCGCCCAGCACAAAGTGTGCCCCTCGGCACAAAGTGAAAAATAGAACGCTTCTATTTTAAAACAGAAACCCTTATCGTTTTCCCTTCTTCTCATTTTCTTCAACCCCCACTTAAAATCCATTAAACCACTGCCTATCCTTATTTTTATCATCAAAACTCACAAATTTCCACACAATACCCTTCTTATTTTTCTCTACTTATACACTGTCAAAACCCTCTTCCATTCCAAACCCCCGAATTCTCACACATTTCTTTTGTCAAAACACCTCACCATCTTCCATTTTTTATTCAATTATGGCACGCAGAAACTCAAGTCCAGAACCCGACCTTTCAGAGATTACATTTCGAAATGGGGAAGCCGAAGAACACCAGAGGGCTCAGTATCTCAAATTTTATCAACGCTCTGTAATCTCAAATTTGATACTAGGTGTTTGCGTTAATTGGGACTGCTTGATAGTGTGCGGTGGTTACTTAGGAACTCTGATTTAGCATTCATCTGCACACAAAATCTTCCTACATATGAGTTGCTAACTTTGGAATTCTTAAGTTCGTTCTCCTACAACCCACCATGCGACGAAAGCCCGCACCTATCCAGAACAACAACTTTCAGAATGTTCAATGATGAATATTCTATAACTCAAGGAACTCTGAGTGATTTCTTCCACTTCCCTCGTGAGGGGGAGGTATACTATCGAATCCCTACAGAAGCAGACTGGGCATCTACAGCTTTCAGGATTTGGAAAGATATCTCTGATGAAGAACCTACCAGTTGGGAGGGACTTTATGCATCATCCTCCAACATTATTTTTAGGAGGATCGACAACAACAAAGTAAATTCTAAAGAATTGTTCCTCCTGCGTTGTACCTTCACTCCTAACCAGAAGATCAATGCTAGTACATTCCTCATGTCGCATATCCAGTCTTTGTGTGCAAGAGGGTCTACACCTTTCTGCATTTGAGGGTTAGTTACCTCCATAGCACTTGGCATGCGCCTCAAAGACAAGCTAGAAAATCCGCCTCCTCTGCCATCCACATTCATTAACATCGACAACTGTCGGGCTGGACACTTGATTAAGGTATGAGGAGATAGGAGGTATAATCTTATGATGCATAACAGAGTAGTTCCTAGTGTCATTTTGCCAAACATTGCACTTACAGATGTAACAAACATGGAAAAGTGGCTTTATAATCTTACTGCTCCTGCACCTAGAGATAATGTGCAAAACAACAAAGGCAGTGCCCGGGCTGATGAGATGGAGCAAGAAATGGAGCAAGGGGATGCTGAACAACAAGCTCCTTCTGAAAATGTGGCGAGCACGTCCACGAGAACCAGAAGAAGACGTGAAAGAGTACCAGCCTCAAATGATGACATTATGGCTTCCATCATGCAACAAGATGAGAGGGTGCAAGCTATGCAAAATAATCAAAATGTAATGATGCAACTAATGCTAGATATGCAAAATCAGTACCAAGAATATGACGAAAGGAATGAGCACCAGGCTGCAAGAACGACCGAGGAAATGGCAGCTTTAACTGTACGCATGGATGATCTTCAAGAATATTTGTACCATGTGGGTATGCCTCATCCTCCTGTTGGATGGGATGTACGTGGACGATCACGAGGAAGAGGACATGACAATGAGCATGAGTAGATCAAATTTTCTTCTCTTCCCATTTCCTCTTTGTTTATAAGCATTGGGACACTACTTGATTCAAGCTAAGGGGAGTTAGTTAGGAAACACTTTACTGCTTTCTAAGTAGATTTTTCATTCCCGCTTGTTTTTCCTGTAATTCAAACATTTATGTACTTTCGAGTTCTTTTATGCAAACTTTTCTGCTATTATCTAATTTCCCCATTTTCTTGAGAAATAACAAAAAAAATTCCTTACTTGCATGACTTGACGCATTAGAAGAGTATACAGGTTCCTCACTTTTAAGATATATGAGAAACCTTGAGTAAAACAGAAGCACGATGGATACCGTCATAACACTCTAAATCCCCAAATTACGCTAGATCGATTTCAATACCCTTTATACCGAAACCTCAAAATTTAGTTTTAAAGTAACCCCGAGTAGTTTATTTAGAAGTCAGCATCGTCTTAAACACAAACTACGTAGGGAGTCGATGAATATAAGTGAATGATCCCAAGTATTTAAAAAAGTTACATGCTCTACTATTAGAAAATAGGGAGTGCACCAATTAAGTTAGGCGACCCTCACCCGGTCACTTAATCCAACGGATGCGGAACCTACACAATATAAGATAGAAACTCATTGTCGGTTGGTTCAGAGGTGTCTGGTACTGAACTTGGTAGGGCGGACTACAATCCGATCCCCCGTAACTTGCAATTGGGTAAATTAAAGGAGGTTACCACATATATGTTCCAGAACCTCATGCTTAAAAGGATCATATTCACTAACCGGTTACTCTACTATGTGTGTGTAAAGATAAAGTTCTTAATGTGATTGCGCTAGAATGAAAATGGGTGAAATTTAGCAAAAAGAATTAGGTTGAGTTATAATGGCATAACTGGAATTGGTTTGCATAATGGGGGCATTTAGTGTTATTACTATATCTTTTGTGTTATGTTGAGCTTATTTTCCCACGAAAACTTTGGCACAACCTCTTACGATTCAAATTGCATCATGTATTTGCATTTAACTTTTGATTTATTGATTTTCATACTAACTATATTGCTTGAGGACAAGCAAAGGTTCAAGGTTAGGGGAGTTTGATAACACGAAAAGTTATAGCATATTCCGCTTGATTTACATAGATAAAGCTTCTGATTCTTCGTTTATTATGTCGCATTATGTCTCTATTTGTAGTATTTGCAGCATATTTCAGGTATTTAGTTTCTGCAAAACATACATGAGAAAAGGAAGAAAAATATTGGAGAAATGAAGAAATGGCACTTTAGCAGCAAAAATACAAACGATTATGTATCAGAATCCATGCCATCTGTCACAGGCGCATGCCGCCCGTCACAAAGTCAAAAAGTGTGCCCCTCGGCACACTTCTTGTCCCAACCGGAACGAAATTGAAATGTGCCCCACACCACAGCGCATGACACTCGTTACACATGATATATCTTCAGTTACGAAAATGTCTTCTAATAACGCAAGACTTCCTGATTCTCCTCCACGCATGAAAAATGAAGATCAAGGAAGTGTTCCTATTTTTTCTCACCAGAATGAATCTATAAAAGCAGGACAGTTATCAAAAGTGCAGACGTCCGCACACCTGCTCCAAATTCTTATTTTTCTGCATATTGAACATTGTTATTTTTTTATTCCAGTTTTACAGTTTTTGATTTTTTTTTCCAATTTCATTTAGAATTTTGTAAGCAAAGAAAACCTTCACCATTAAAGCAATATTTCTTCACATTGAAAGAATATTGCACCTTTAGTTTCCTTCTAGCTTCCAGAATTTCGTTTAGGCTTATTTGTATTTCTTCAAGATATTTTGTTCTGAAGCTAATATTGTCGGCTTGTGGGTGATAGTATACTGAACTATTATTCTTCAATGTTTTATTCCAGGTTCCAATTTTAAACATAGTTTATTCATTTTTACCATGCCTATGTTATTGAATGTATGTTTTTATTTTATGTTATCACGCAATAAAATTATGTTTGGCTAATTTTCCCGATACCGGAATGTGAAGTCCTAAACTGAAGGGGTTCGCTAATTAATTGGCATAAATATTTTACAAAAAGACTTTTCTGGTTTTGATTTCCAATTATGAAATTAAATTTTTTTGTTATGAGAGTAAAAGACAGACTAAGGATAAAATCAACAAAGCAAGAGTTTGAGATTTTAACTAAATAGTGGTGATTGAACATTAATTTTAAATACAGCGAGAGCACTTTAAAATTAATTAGACTTTATTTGTTTTCAAAAAATACTTTTAAATTTTAAATGACACAGCGAGAGCGGTCATTTGAGTTTAATAATATGACCTGAATCGATAGAACGAAAGTGTGAGACAAGGGTTTTTAAATTAATAGTTTCCACAAAAATAGTGTTTTAATACTCAAAACTATGCCAATGACTTATTGAATCCCTGAAGTCGACAAATTACATACAGTGTCCCATTATCAATTATTAAAGCTTAGTTAATTCTCATTTAAACCCCAACATTCTAGTTTTATAATTAGCCTTAGTTGTACACAGTGACCTTAGATAAGAATAGTTTGACCATTGGTCCTTATGGGTTCGATATCTTTTAAAACTACGCGATTAGACTGTGCACTTGCAGCCACTACACCTGACAGACTCTTAAAGTCACGATCAGTATTGTTTTAGAATATTTGACAGGATTTTTGTATTTAGCATTTGTTTCATGTTTATGTTATTGTTGTAGTTTAGTGGTAGGTATGTTTCTTCACGTGTACCGTTTTTCATTTGAACCATTGCATTTGTCTTCCGTTTTCAAAACTTGTTGATTCATAATATTTTGGTTGATTACTTTTGGTTCTGAGTTTTTTGGCTTTGTTTGAGGACAAACAAGTTCAAGTTGGGGAGAGTTTGAGAAGTGCAAATTGTAGCTATTTTTGTATATACTTTTTGTTGCACTTATCGACTTTTTGATGTTAATATCGTTGAATAATTCCCTGATTTTTGTATAATTATGTGAAAATTGTATTTAATCGAGTTTTTTTGTATTTGTGTATCGTTTGGTAGTTTTCCATTCATTTTATAGGTATTGATGCATATTTGGAGCATGGGCAATAAAGTGTCGAAGACACAGCTTCAAACGCGCAATTTTGAGCAACTCGTCAACGAATAAGGCTCAAAATTAAAGAATAATAAATCATAAATTTGGTTGATATTTAGGCTCTGTTAGATAGATAATTGAATAAGCTTTCCAACGCTTCAAACCGAGCATAAATCGGAGTTACGGTTCTCAAGTTATGGCGAAAACAAAAAAGCTGATTTTTTTCTCATGATAGTAGAGCGCGCTTAGCAGGATTTTGTCGCTTAGCGCGGTCTCCTGGACAAAATTGCGTTAAAAGGGCCAAAGTACACATTTTTTTAGTTTATGTTTTAGGGTATTTGTTCCAAACTCATCAAACCTTCATTTTTTTTGTAGAGAGAGAGCTTAGAAAACAATTTCAGAGCTTGCATATGGATGATTTGGGGTGGATTGATTATCAATCGGCACTGACAAACCGGGAGATTTTTTGTTCATTTCTCTTCCTCTTTGTGTATTTTTCTTTGGTTGGATTTTGTATATGATTTTACTTTGAACTCATGTATATTTGTTTCCCATGGCATTATATTTAATTTTCTTTACAAATTTGTGTCGATTGTTATCTTAGATTTTTGCTCTATGCTCGGGGTTTGGATTGTTATAGACATATATTGCTCAAATCTTTATCTAGGATGATTATCTGTTAGTTTCTGCATTCTAGAGATAGATTTAGAGCTAACAACTTTGTTGGGTGTCAAATCTTAATGCTTCCGTGTTGGTTATGTCGGTTGAGAGATCACCGATACGAGTAATATGTATGTTTGTTGTGTTGTTGAGGTTGGCTGAGAGTTCGTTGCCGAGATGATATAGTAGTTCTCTCTACTTTGGGTTAGAAATAACTTAGGGAGTGAGCGATGCTAGATGACTCTGAGGAGTATTGTAGGTTTAGTGTAATTGGTCGATAAGTTTAAGTTTGTGAGAAACAGATTATATGCATGCTTGATAAGTTTCTTCTCTCTAGAGAATGGATTCTTTCATGTTCATATTTACTTTTATGTTTTTATGTTTTACCAATTCAATCCAAACCTATTAACGAGAGATTTTTCGAATTCCATTTCAATTCACCAATCTCTATGGACACGATACGATCTAACCTATATCACCCAGTAAAAATAATACTTTACTTTTTGCTTGTCGCTATACCGCAGCAATAGGAGGCATTATTTGTTTGGATAGAGGTTTGATGTGTTTAGTGATCACAGGAGTTTGAAATATCTATTTGATAAAAAAGAGTTGAATATGAGGCAAAGAAGATGGTTGGAATTCTTAAAGGACTATAATTTTGGTTTGAACTACCATCCGGGTAAAGCGAATATTATAGCTGATTCTTTGAGTAGGAAGTCTTTGCATATGTTGGTGTTGATGGTGCAAGAGTTGGATTTACTTGAGCAATTTTGAGATTTGAGTTTAGTTTGTGAAGATACTTCTTCTGGTTTTAAGCTTGGTATGTTGAAGCTTACTAGTGGCATTCTTGAGGAGATTCGAGAATGTAAGAAATCTGATTTAAGTTTAGTTGATCAATTGACGTTGATCAATCAAGGTCGAGGTGGTGATTTTCCGATGAATGAGAATGGTATTATGAGGTGTCATGATAGATTTTGTGTTCCAGATGTAGGAGATTTGAAGAAGAGGATTCTTGATGAAGGACATCGCAGTGGTTTGTGTATTCATCCTGGAGCTACTAAAATGTACCAAGATTTGAGGATATTATTTTGGTGGTCTAGTATGAAGAAAAATATATCAGAGTTTGTGTATTCTTGTTTGATCTGTCAGAGTCTAAGATTGAACATCGGAAATTATATGGGTTGTTGCAACTGTTATCCATTCCTGAATGGAAGTGGGATAGCATTTATATGGATTTTGTTTCGGGTTTTCTGAGGACTCTGAGTAATTGTGATGTTGTTTGGGTTATTGTGGATATATTGATGAAATCTGCTCATTTTGTCTCGATTAAGATGGATTATCCAATGGAAAAGTTTGCTAAGTTGTATATTGAGAATGTTGTGAATTTGCATGGTGTTCCATCAAGTATTGTTTCCGATAGAGATCTGAGCTTTACTTCAAATTTTTGGGAAGGTTTGCAAGATGCTTTGGGTACGAAGTTGCCTTTGAGTTTGGCATATCATCCGCAAACAGATGGTTAGACTGAGAGGACGATTCATTCACTTGAGGATCTTCTGAGAACTTGTGTTTTGGAGAAAGTAGGTGTTTGGGATAGTTACTTTCCTTTGAATGAGTTTACTTATAACAACAGTTTCCATTCAAGTATTGAAATGCCACCGTTTGAGGTTTTGTATGGATGAAGGTGTAGGACGCCTTTGTGATGGTATGAATCTGGTGAGAGTGATGTGGTTGGACCTGAGATAGTTCAACAGGCTACATATAAGATTAATATGATTAAAGAAAAGATGAAGATTTTTCAGAGTCTTCGGAAGAGTTATCATGAAAAGAGAAGGAAGGGGCTTAAGTTTGAGAAAGATGATCATGTATTTCTAAGGGTTACTTTGGTACCTGGTGTTGGTAGAGCTTTGAAGTCGCATAAGTTGACGCCGTGTTTTATTGGTCCTTATCAGATTTTCGAGAAAGTAGGTGAAGTGGCATATTAGATTGCTTTGCCACCGTCACTTTCTAATCTCCATGACGTGTTCCATGTGTCTCAGTTGAGGAAATACATTATAGATTTGTCTCATGTTGTCTAATTAGATGATGTGCAAGTAAGAGATAATTTGACTGTTGACACATCACTTATGCAGATAGAGGATAGAGAAGTGAAGAAACTCTGAGGTAAATAGATTTCTTTGGTGAAAGTGGTTTAGGGAGGACCGACAGATAGTAATGTGACTTGGGAGCTGGAGAGTTAGATGAAGGATTCCTATCCTGAGTTGTTCGTTTGAGGTAATTTTTTAGGACAAAAATCTTTTAAGTGGGAGAGAGTTGTGACACCCCGGTTTTTATTTACTATTATTTAATTATTTTATTAATTATTATATTATATAGTAATTGATTTCATTGTGTGATTTGGTGATTATTTTAATTATTTGAATGTATGTGTTATTTGAATAATTGGAGTTATAAGTAAGAATAGTAAAAAATTGGAATTGAGCTTCATGTCATAATAGAATAGGTAAGTGGAATTAGGCTCATTAATGAAATAGAGTAGTAAGAAGAGGGATTAGAATTAGTGTTGTCATAAAACAAAAACAAAGAAGAGAATAGAAGAGGAAAGGAGAAAGAGGAGAAAAGAGAAAAAGTGAATAGGAAACTCTAAGGACTCTACGCTCAAGGTAAGGGTGATAATCTATGTTATTATGGGATTATATGATAGGTAGTAACATGTAATAGGATTGGGTATGTGAGTTTCTAGGTTTTGAATCACCCAAATTGTTTAGGGATTTGGAAATTAGGTTTTTAAAATCTAGTTTTTATGATATAAATAGGTTCCCTATGATGTATACATGTTAGAATATGTTTATTTGATAAAAAATGGACACTAAAACATGTCTCTATGGTAATTTTTGTACACAAGTCAGTAGTTGTTCGCAACAGATTTTTCTGGTTTTCACAGAGGGCGCTTAGCGCGAGTGGCTGGACACAAAAAATTTATTTTATGCATGAATGAGGTTGAGGTCTTGTATGTTATGATTTATCATGGATTTACATGTATTTTAATAGTTTATTTGACTTGATTCATATTGGTTTTGGAAGCGATTTGATGAGAAACTTAACACTTGAATTGTGTATGTAAGTGTTGGAAATTGATGATGTTTGAATATAACATGATTTTTATCTAATTGCTACATGTTATAATAATTTATTGAGAGGATTTATAGTATGAGACTATGTATATGTGATTGATTGGCCTGAAAGATATATGTTGTGCAATGTTGTGAAGATAATTCAAAATGTGTTGAATTATGTGATGAGTTATTGTGATGAGTTGTTGAGATTGCATATGTACATGCATCATTTGTGTCAAGAGGCAATGTTTGGTAATTCCGTGGGAACTATTAACCTGTCCCAAACCTAATGCTGAATGGGGTTTGAAAGCTTAAGGCTGAATCGGGCTTTATTGGTGGTTATCTATCTTGGAGATATGAACCCAAAAGGACCGGTAAGGATAACATTGGTACCACATACATATTTCATTTGAGTTGCATTGGAGTCACATGTGTTGATGCGAATTGTTGCATTATCACTCATTATATAATATTACTATGAATGTGGTGTTTTGATGTGCAACATGTGATAATTGATTTAATTGTATAATTGTGGTAATTGGAATTGAATTTCATTTGAAATATGAATTGATGAGCTATGTTGTATATGTGAATTGGTATATTAGATTATGTTATGCCTAATACGTGGTTTTATGAAGAGTGATCGATTCATATTGTTGTATGTATGTTTTACATTGCTTATGAATATATATTTTCATAATGATATGAATTCTCACACTTCTGTTGGAATGATTTTTTATACGACATCACCCAGGTACCAAAAAGAGTGGTGCTTCTTGCCAGGATTAGAGGAGGAGCTAGTCCTTATTTATCTGCTTATTCCTAGGTAGTGAGTCATTGCTCTGTTCTATGTAACACGACGAATTTTAGAATTCATGTTTTGATTTATTTTGAGAGATATTTGTTATTACTCTCTTTTATTTGGATATGTATGAGATTATGTGATGTTTGATCTCAGTGTCTAATATTTATGATATGATTGTCAGTATGAGATTTTAATCATTTATATCTTTGTGTTGTGATAATTATTCTGCTGCGAGATGCATAAATTTGTATTAGTGTATGAAACGTGTATTTGAATACTTGTTATGATCATGACCAGTATGCATGCTTAATTTTTTTATCATTTTTTAAAGTCAATTGTGACGCCCTCTTTGAGATGTATGCTAATTTACTCTGATTATGTTATTTATGTCTATGTGGGGTTAGAGGGTGTTACAAAATGCACTCACATTTTTCTCATCTTTTCATAATCCCAAGTTTATCATTTATCCTAATACTAACTCTATATAAGAGTGCATTTTACATAAGAAAATGATCCATAACTCACTCTTATAATTGCTAAAACTCTACCAATTTGAATCCTAAAATATTCAAATTTCTTCACCATGAAGAAACTTTGATTTTTCACTTCTTTTTTTTGGGTTCTTGAGCAATTTTGTTTCCATTTTTATTACATTTAATTTACAAAACCATTAACTACATAAATCACTGACCAAAATAGTTCAAATCAAGATCAATGGTTTAGTTCGATTTTGAACTCGAATTTTGAAGTTTCTCGGATCTTGAATTTGAGTTTGGATTTTGACTAGAAGATGTTGAGAGGATCCCAAATCTACAAAAATTTATGATCTGGAAGCTTGTTTGGACCTTTGTCGAAGCTCGATTGAAGAGTCACCGCGGTCACTATTGTTGTCAGCGTGAGCTTAAACATTTTTGTTCAAATAAGCATTAATCAATATAATTTGAGCGATTTCTTTGTATGGTTGAGTTTTTGCACTTATTTTGATCATTATCTATCATTTAATTTTATGTTTTTGTGCTAATTTGAGACTTATAAATTTTGACTCATGAACACATAAACTCAAAAATGGCAAAATCATGAATCTCAGCCATTTAATTTTATGTTTTTGTTTAATTCCATGAAATTTTTGCAATTTTTAAATTATGCCATGAAGCTCGTTTTGCTTGTTCTATATACCGTATTTTTGCTTTATATTTTGTGAGAAAGATGAAGTGAGGTGGGCCCCACGCAGCCCCCACCTTCTTTTTTATTTTATTTTATTATTTTTTGTTTTTCTTTGTCTTTTATTTCTCTTTTATTTATTTTTTTTATAATTAATTGATTAAATTGAGTTTTTAATTAATTAATTTGATTAATGGAATTTAATTAATTTGATTAGTTGATTAAATTTATTTTAATTAATTAATTTTGTTAGTTGATATCTTCCTCTCGCATAACCAATTCCCAAACTCGGATTTTGTGGGTTTTATTGATATTTTTCCTTTCCTTATGGAATAAATAAATTAGGTGGCGACTCTATTGTATCTCGAGCATTCCTTACACTCAGATATTTTTCGCACTGTGATAGTTGGCGACTCTGCTGGGGACACCCTCTTAAAGCGAGTCCACCCTAGTTTAGTTATTTTGTGATGAGCGTTATGTTTGTTTACTTGCTTTCTTCTTCATCTTTTATCTTTTATTTGTTATGTGTTTTATTTCCTGTTATATTCATATGTTGTTAAATTTCTAATATGTTGTATTGGGAGTTCTATGGGTGATTCCATTATGAGAGAGGCTTTGTACCCGAGTTTGAGAGCACACATAATTTAAGATGGTGGTTGTGCAGTATTGACTTTTTGAACGTATGTCTCACTTGGTTGGCACAAAGACCCCAACTAGAGTAGATCATTTTGAGATTGTTATTAGCCTACGAGTATTTGTTACATCGACAATATTTTTAATATGGGTCAATAATTCTAGCAAATTTTTGTCTAGATCCTTCAAACATGTTCTTATGACCTTTGTATAGAACCCAAGTTGATGTTTGTGTAGTATTGACCTCTGGATGTATGTCTCGCTTGGTTGGCACAAAGACCTGACCTATAGTAGATCCCCTTGATGGTACTATTGGCCTATTAGTATTCGTTACATCGATAATATTTTCAAATGGCACCTGAGACTTTAGGAACCATTTTATCCAGACCCCTAGAGCTTATCTGTGAAGGGAATGTTGGTTAGATGATACACAAAATTTTGCCACCCAGAAAACTCCTACACATGTTGTTTGAAACTAACACCTATGAACCCTACATAAAGCATTGCATTGCATTCATTTTCAAAAAAAATATTTTGACTATCATATTTCATTCATATGCATCCCTATCAAAAACAAAAAAAAAACTTTCATGCATCCATATTTATCACCATGCGTGCCCATTTTACAAAACAAAACTCATTATATTCTTTCCCATCCTCAGAAAACCAAGAAGTTAACAAGGCAAGTTGATTCCCTAAAATCCTTACGAGACTCGTGGTGTTTCTCAAAGAAAGATGGAAAACCTTGAACAAGAACAAGAAAAGATGAAAGGGGATATAGACGGACTCAGAGGATCTATGACCAAGATCGTGGAGATTCTTAATGAATTAAATGTTAGAACAATGTTTGAATCTAGTACCCTATATTTGAGTTTTGATGATAACAAAGTGAAAAGATATAGTAGTTAAATATTTTATGATTGAATTATATGCTGCCTAAAATTACTATGCTCTGACTTGCAGATATGCTGATTAAAATAAGCAAGATCACGTTTTCAGCATCAGAATATGAGTCTGCACATCAGCATCAGAAGTTGCTGAATCAGAACGTCAAGATCAGATGATCAACGCTTGCACATGCTGAAGCTTGATGAACAGAACTGCGCGTAAAACACTCTGATACAGAAACAAATTAGTTCATCAGCAGCGAAGCAGAATCAGAATGAGCCAAGCCAGATCGTGCATTGAAGAAGCAACGGTACTGTGCATTGAAAGCTAATCAATACCAACGGCATCATTCTAAGACAAGATCTGCTCAAAAAGGAAAGCTTGTTAATAGCATTGAATCAAGAATATTTGCTTCAACGTTCATCTTCTCAAAGTGCTATATAAACCAAGCTTTGAAGATTATCACGGCTAATGCTTCCAAACTCTCTACACGCACAAAGCTGAACAGTAATCTTCACTCTACAAGTTTTGCTAAACCACCAAACTCTGATACTCTATTAGCGTTTAGCATCTTAGTATTCTAAGCTTCATTTGTGTAAACATCACAGTTGTGATATAGTTTTTGTAGAAAACATTCATACACACTTATTCATTCCTTTGTAAGAAAGTGTTGCCTTGACAAACCGGATTGTGGTTTGAATCAAGAAGGTTTTAGCAGTTGCTAAAGCAGATTTGTATTCAGTTGAATATAGTGAATTAAGACCTCGTTGGAGAGAGGCGAAATCACCTTGAACGGGTGGACTGGAGTAGTTTGAGATCAAACGAACCAGGATAAAAATACCTTGTCATTTGCTTTAAGTTTCCAGTTTTTCAATTCAACCCCCCCCTTCTTGTGTTTTTCACCCCTTCAATTGGTATCAGAGCGCCTGGTTCTGAGCTAAAACACTTAACCGTGTCAGTAAAAGATCCAGCGTCAGAAAAACACTATGGCAGGAAACAACTCTCATTTCAGCAATGACAACAATGAGGATAGAGACAGATTCAGCGGCAAACCTCCAGTCTTTGATGGAGAAAACTTTGACTACTGGAAAGACAGAATTGAAAGCTTCTTTCTAGCACATGATGCTGATCTGTGGGATATGGTGACAGATGGATACACGCACCCTGTTAATGCAACTGGTCAGAAGATTGATAGAAAATCAATGACTGATCAACAAAAGCGTGATTTCAAGAATCACCATAAGGCCAGAACCATCCTCCTCAGTGCTATCTCCTATACTGAGTATGAGAAGATCTCCAACAGAGACACAGCTAAGAACATCTTTGATTCTCTCAGAATGACGCATGAGGGCAACGTCCAAGTCAAGGAAACAAAGGCTCTGGCGCTCATTCAGAAGTATGAGGCGTTTAAAATGGAAGAATCTGAATCCATTGAAACTATGTTCTCCAGATTCCAGATTCTGGTAGCTGGTCTCAAAGTTCTGGACAAGGGGTACTCTACTGCTGACCATGTCAAGAAGATAATCAGAAGTTTACCCAAGCAGTGGAGGCCTATGGTTACTGCTCTGAAGCTGGCGAAAGATCTCAACAAAATCACTCTGGAGGAACTTATAAGCTCCCTCAGAAGTCATGAGATAGAGCTGGAAGCTGACGAGCCTCGGAAGCAAGGTAAGCCTATAGCTTTAAAATCTAACAGAAAATCTGAATCTAAAGTTTTGCAGGCAGTTGAAGAAACATCTGATGGATCCTCATCAGAAGAAGACGAGCTTTCTCTTCTCTCCAGAAGAGTAAATCAACTGTGGAAGCAAAGACAAAAGAAATTCAGGAATCCCAGAAGATCTGATCAGAACGAGTCTTCTTCCAGATACAGAAGAACAGATTCTTCCTCTGGATACAGAAGATCTGAAGGCTCCTCAGGTAGCAAGAAGCCAAATACAAAAGACATCATCTGCTACGAGTGCAATGAGCAAGGTCACTACAAGAGTGACTGTCCAAAGCTTCAGAGGGAAAAGCCAAAAAGGAAGTTTGGAAGAGAGAAGAAGAAAAGTCTCATGGCCACATGGGATGACTCTGACTCGTCTGAAGCTGACTCAGAATCAGATGATGAAAGGGCGAACATAACGCTTATGGCTAACATTCCAGATGACAGTGAAGCTTCTGACTCAGACTCAGAATCAGACACAGAAGAGGTATTCCCTAACTTCGCTGTTAATTTTACAAAGGCTGAACTTGCTGAAAGCCTCAATGAAATTCTGGAACGTTATCAGCAGATTAGAGCTAAATTCAGAGACCTGAAAAGGACTCTTGAATCTGACTCTAATAAGTCTGAGAGTCTCAAATTGGAAAACTCTGAACTGAGAGATAAAATTTTAAAATTAGAAAACTCTTTACAAAACTCTCAGAAGGTACCAATTTCTGAAACTCCCAGCAACGCTGATGAGATCATCAAGGAGTATGATCATAGTTTCCAGAAGTTCCTTGCTAAAAGCATAGATAGAAGCAGAATGGCTTCAATGATCTATGGAGTTAGCGGAAACGGCAGGAAAGGAATAGGATACCTAGGTAAGGTTCCTACACCTAAAAATGTCATGGATTTAACAATTAAATACACTCCTCTAAATTCACACTTTGTGTATGGTCACACACATGACATCAAATATACTAGTAGTAATCACTGTGTGAAACCAAAATTCAACCAGAGTTTTGGTAAAACTAACAAATCAGGACCCAAGAAGATCTGGGTACCTAAGGATAAAATAATACATGTTGCAGATATCTTTAGCAGCAAGTCAGAAACACCAGTCATGGTACCTGGACTCTGGCTGCTCACGTCACATGACGGGAAGAAGGCATATGTTCCAAAGCCTGGAACTTAAGCCTGGAGGCCACGTTGGCTTTGGAGGCAATCAGAGGGGAAAGATAATTGGCTCTGGAACTGTAGGTAACGGAAATCTTCCCTCTATTAATAATGTTCTGCTTGTTGATGGATTGATGCATAACCTGTTATCCATAAGTCAATTAAGTGATAACGGTTATGATATAATCTTTAATCAAAAATCATGTAAAGCTGTTAGTCAGAAAGATGGGACTATCCTATTTAATGGTAAGAGGAAAAACAACATTTACAAAATCAAACTTTCTGAACTTAAGAGTCAGAACGTAAAATGTCTTCTGTCTGTTAACAACGAGCAATGGATCTGGCACAGAAGATTGGGACATGTTAGTATGAGAAGAATATCTCAGATTAACAAACTCAATCTGGTCAGAGGACTTCCAAATTTGAAGTTCAATTCAGATGCTCTGTGTGAAGCATGTCAGAAAGGCAAATTTGCAAAACCCTCTTTTAAATCCAAAAATGTTGTTTCTACCTCTAAGCCATTAGAACTTCTGCACATTGACTTATTTGGACCAGTTAAAACTGCTTCTGTCAGTGGCAAGAAGTATGGGTTAGTAATCGTAGATGACTATAGCAGATGGACATGGGTAAAGTTCTTAAGACACAAGGACGAGTCACACTCTGTGTTTGTTACCTTCTGTAACCAAGTTCAGAATGAAAAAGATCTTAGAATCGTTAAAGTCAGAAGTGATCATGGTGGAGAATTTGAAAATAAAGATTTTGAGTCATTCTTTAATGACAAAGGCATTCTGCATGATTTCTCTTGTCCTAGAACTCCCCAACAAAATGGAGTTGTAGAACGAAAGAACAGAACATTGCAAGAAATGGCCAGAACCATGATCAACGAGACAAACGTTGCTAAGACTTTCTGGGCAGAGGCAATAAACACAGCGTGCTACATTCAGAATAGAATCTCAATAAGACCTATTCTGGAAAAGACTCCATATGAATTGTGGAAGAACAGAAAGCCCAACATTTCGTATTTTCATCCATTTGGATGTACTTGCTATATGTTAAACACTAAGAATTATTTGAACAAGTTTGATTCTAAGGCACAGAAGTGTATTATGTTAGGATACTCTGAACGCTCAAGAGGGTACAGAGTATACAATACAGAAACACAGATTGTGGAAGAATCAATCAGTGTTCGTTTTGATGACAAGCTTGACTCTGAAAAGTCAAAGCAGAATGAAAATCTTGCAGGTATAGAAATTGAATTTGCAGGTTCTGAAGACAGGTCATCAGAAGCTCTCAACACAGACATTCCTTCAACGTCTGAAAGAAGCAATGCTAGAAATCCTACAACTGCTGTTGATCAACCTCAGAAGAGACTACCCAGAAGCAGTGTGGATCACCCAGAAGAGACTATTCTAGGAAGAAAGGAAGATCCAATCAGAACAAGAGCAAGCTTCAGAAACTCTGAAGAAACTCTGATGGGACTTGTGTCTCTGATTGAACCTTCTTCTATTGATGAAGCACTTCTGGACAATGACTGGATTCTGGCAATGCAAGAAGAGCTGAATCAATTCACCAGAAACGACGTTTGGGATCTCGTTCCAAGACCAAAAGGATTCAACGTCATTGGAACAAGATGGGTGTTCAGAAACAAGCTTAATGAACAAGGTGAAGTCGTCAGAAACAAGGCACGACTGGTTGCACAAGGTTATAGTCAGCAAGAGGGGATAGACTATACAGAAACCTTTGCCCCAGTCGCCAGGTTAGAATCTATCAGACTCTTAATCTCATTTGCTGTTAATAGAGGCATCACTCTGTATCAGATGGATGTCAAAAGTGCATTCTTAAATGGTTATATAGAAGAAGAAGTGTATGTTCACCAACCCCCAGGTTTTGAAAATACAAAACATCCAGAACATGTTTTCAAACTGAAAAAGTCACTGTATGGTCTGAAACAAGCTCCCAGAGCTTGGTATGAAAGGCTAAGTAACTTTCTGCTTGAAAATGAGTTCACCAGAGGGAAAGTGGACACCACTCTATTCTGTAAAACAGTTAAGAGTGACATTTTAGTCTGTCAAATTTATGTTGATGATATAATCTTTGGATCTACTAATCCTTCTCTTGGAAGAAAATTTGCTAAGTGTATGCAGGCAGAATTTGAGATGAGCCTCATGGGGGAACTGAAGTTCTTTTTAGGAATTCAGATCAATCAAACTCCAGAGGGAACTTACATTCATCAGAGCAAATACATCAGAGATCTTCTGAAGAAATTTGACCTCTCAGAATGTAAGCCATCAAAGATTCCAATGCATCCCACGTGCATTCTGGAAAGAGAAGAGGTAAGCAAAAGCGTAGAACAGAAGGTCTACAGAGGTATGATTGGTTCTCTCCTGTATCTGACTGCTTCAAGACCTGATATTCTATTCAGCGTATGTATTTGTGCTAGATTCCAATCAGATCCTAGAGAATCTCACTTAACAGCTGTTAAGCGAATTTTCAAGTATCTGAAAGGTACTACTAATCTGGGTTTGTTTTATAGAAAATCTAGTGATTACAGTTTAGTAGGCTACTGCGACGCTGATTTTGCTGGAGACAGAGTGGAACGCAAAAGTACTTCTGGAAGCTGCCAGTTTCTGGGAGAAAATCTGATCTCGTGGTCCAGCAAAAGGCAATCAACTATTGCTCTGTCAACAGCAGAAGCTGAGTACATAGCAGCAGCTGGATGTAGCACACAGATGCTCTGGATGAAAAGTCAGCTTGAAGACTTCCAGATTTTTGAGAGTAACATTCCTATTCTTTGTGATAATACTTCTGCTATTTGCTTAAGTAAGAATCCTATTTTACATTCTAGAGCTAAGCATATAGAAATAAAACATCATTTCATTAGGGACTATATTCAGAAAGGAATTTTAAACTTGAAATTTATAGATACAGACCATCAATGGGCTGATATCTTTACAAAACCCCTTTCAGAAGATAGGTTTAATTTCATTCTGAAACATCTCAGCATGAAAGTATGCCCAGAATGAAAATGCTTTAATTCCATATTTTTATCTTTCAGAATGTATTTATATTACTGTGAACTTCTGATCAATCTTCTTTCAGAAAGTAAGAACATGCAGATTGTATCAGAGGCAAGTCTAAAGATCTGAGAGTCTAATCTCAAATACAGACGTGCTGATCACTACATCAAACAAGTGTCATCCAATCATCAGAAAATCCCTGAAGCAGAACGCGTGCACGCTTCTGAGAAAGGAAAGCGCTGATTGGGTGCATTGAGACACATGTCTGGTAACCGTTTTTAAGTATCTTTCTCAAATCCCCCAAAATCAGCAAGCATTAAATGCAAAAGTAATCACGCTTGTTAATGGCAATCATTATTTTTCTCTCTCTCTTAAAAACGTTTTATTTTTCAAAATAATTTTTGAAAATTCTATTTAAGCACATTACTCTTCATGTTTATTCTTTACGCTTACTCATAATCTCTTAAGAATTTTTCTGCATATCTCCTTCAAAACCCTAGCTTTTCTCAAATCACTCTCAAGTTTTTTGTGTGAGAACAATGGCATCCTCCAGCATTTCTGCAGGAAATCAGAAGAAGGAAACCTCTGAGCAATATCAAGCGCCTACCAGAACTCTTCTCACACCGGTTAAGAATCTTGAGGTTCTCTCTGAATTAATCATCGATTTCGAAAGTTTGAAGGATAATGGATTTGACCTATCTGCTGAAGTCAAAGCTCAGAAGTGGGAGAGGTACTTTGATAGATTGGTTGGACCAACCTTCCCAGAGCTTGTCAAAGAATTTTGGATTCATGCCAAGATTGATAAGCATCTAGTTATCTCTTCTGTCATGGGGAAGAAGATAATAATTTCTGAAGACCTCATTGCCAGGTTAATAGGTCAGAGTGGTGGTGGAGTCCGCTGTGTGGACATGGCTGATAGGTGCCCTGATATTGGTGTGGTAGCAAACTGCATCTTCACTCTTGGTTTTCCCAGCAGCAAAATCAAGGATCTGAAGGATCACTGCAGAGTGTGGGCCAAGATTGTTCTAGGCTGTTTCAATCACAGGAAGCCCACAAGCTCTCCTGACTATATAAACGTGGATCAGCAATTTCTGATCTACTTTATTAATCAGAGGGTGAAGATCAATTTGGCACACTTCCTGTTCAATCATCTGAAGACTAGTGTGAAAGAGACTAGAGAAGAAGAAAGGACGAAAAGAGACTGGATACCTTTTGGGAGGCTCATATCAGATATTCTGACAGAGAATAAGCTGATAGATTATCTGAGCGAAGCTAAAGTACTGGGCAATTTTGAACCAACTGTTGGAAAAGCGCTGAATGCTAAGAATCTGAAAAAGATGAAGCTGATAGACAATATCAGGAAGGAACCCAGAGCTTCTTCAACTGCTGACATCTCCAGAAGAAGAGTGCCTCTGAGTGATTTCCCAAGATTTTCTGAAATGGAATCCCATCCTGACATGTTTGCCAAGTATCCAGATTCTCCCAAGGCAGAAGTTGCAGGTTCTAAGCTGAAGATCAAAGACCTGAGTCAAGTTCAACCTGAAGTGACTCAGAAGAAGTCAAAGAAGAGGAAAGCAGAAGGATCATCTCACCAGACTCCAAAGAAACGAGGTAATTCATCTGCTGCTCCTATTTCAATTTCAACTACTATTCCAACATCTGTTGCTCCGCCCCAAACCTCTCACAGAATTTCCATTCCAATCCCCACTATTGATGAAAACATACCAGAAGACCCTTCTGAGGCCTTACAACTCAGAAGAACCAGAATTAAAATTCCTCTCAAAATTACCAAACAACAACCAACTGTTTCAACAACATCAGCACTTGATAGCGTGCTAGCTGACATTGAGCGTGAACATGCTTCTGTTCAACCTCACTCTGAACCACCAAATATTCCTCCTCCACAACCTGAACCAGAAATTCAACCAGAACCACAACCAGAACCAGAACAACAACAACCTATCACAGAAGAACCTCTGATCCCTGAACAATCAGAAGTTCCACCTCCTCAACCAGAAAATAATCCTCCCTCACCTCAAACAGAGTTTCATCGCTATGAAACCCCATCTCCTCATCATTCTGATCCCCTCTCATCTCAACCTTCACCGCTGGCAATACAGTTGCCATGTGGAACCACCATTGTCACACCTCAGTTACCATCATCAGAGGAATCAACACCTCCAAAAACTCCAACCACTCCAATAGACATATCCTCTGACTCTGATAACCATCCACCAAAACAAACAGCACCTCAGCACACCTCTGAAAACCAATCATCTGAAAACCCCAGCAGAACATTCATTGACTTAACAAGTCTTGAACGTCTTGCTGATTTAAGACACAAATTGGCCATTCCCAAACCAAAGCAATTAGATGTTGGCTCTGGTATTTTGGACTTTGAAACAGGTATGCTGCAGTGGATTGCTTCGTTGAAGCAAGTTTGTCCGGGGATGATCGACCCAGCTGCTTCTGATCAGCTCTGGTCACAGTTCAGAGTATGGGTTCGTGCTGAAGCACTCAAGCTGCAGGACGTCAACTATGAGCAGGCTCAACAGAACTTTAGCAAGCTGCTGAAGGAAGTTGAGAGTCAGCTGCCTCAAGAAGTTGTGCTCCCTCTGGACTCTGAATCGTGGTCTGAGAAAGAACAAGCTGCACAGATGCAACCAGCAGAAGAAGACAAGACTCTTCAAGAAGAAAATCCAGCAGAAGATGTAGCTGAAAGTTCTGAGAAGCTTCCTCCTGCTGAAAGCTCTCAAGCTGCCTTGGACAGGCAGGCTCTGGAAGAATTAAGGCTGAATGACTTGCGTCTACAGCAGCGAATGGATGAGAATAATCAGAAGATGGAAGCAAGAATGAATGTCCAGGACAGCAAGATTGATTATGTTGTCACCATGGTTCAGAAGCAGAATGCAACTTCTGAAAAGATTCAGGCAATGCTGGAAAGCCTGTTCTCACGCATGCCCCCACAACCTTGAAATTTTTTTTCATGCATGACATTCTCCATATTTTCTTCATTTTCTGATGTACTTTTGACTATGTTTTGACTATGGTTTGTAATGCTATTTTGCTCTGATTCTGAACTATCTTTAATATTATTAGTTTTTCTGATCTAAATCATTTTAGCACATCACCAGCACTTTTTGATTGCTGACAAAAAGGGGGAGAACAAGAATGATATTTAAAATCAATAACGGCTAACTAGACAGAAATTCTCAAACATTCTAACTCTATTACTTGAAATGTTTTTCTGTTTTGTCTTTAAGTCTACAGGCACAATGAATACTAGAAGCTCTGATCAAAATGTAGAAGCTCATGTTGCTCTGATCAAATATGAAGTTCTGATATATGAAGCTCTGATCGACCTAACACTCTGATCCGAAGCAAAGCTCTGACAGGAAAAGCTCTGAAGCTCTGCTCTCTGATAAGTCAAAGACTTATAATCTGATGCTCAAAGATAGAAAAAGATCTGACTCTGAAGAACACGCATATCAAAGGGAAGTAACAAACTCAGGGGGAGTATTTCTTAACTCTGACTTCTCCGTACTTCTTATTCTGATACATAGATCTGATAACTTTTCACGTTACTCTTTCATTTAAAATATCTAGTTTTTGTCATCATCAAAAAGGGGGAGATTGTTAGAACAATGTTTGAATCTAGTACCCTATATTTGAGTTTTGATGATAACAAAGTGAAAAGATATAGTAGTTAAATATTTTATGATTGAATTATATGCTGCCTAAAATTACTATGCTCTGACTTGCAGATATGCTGATTAAAATAAGCAAGATCACATTTTCAGCATCAGAATATGAGTCTGCACATCAGCATCAGAAGTTGCTGAATCAGAACGTCAAGATCAGATGATCAACGCTTGCACATGCTGAAGCTTGATGAACAGAACTGCGCGTAAAACACTCTGATACAGAAACAAATTAGTTCATCAGCAGCGAAGCAGAATCAGAATGAGCCAAGCCAGATCGTGCATTGAAGAAGCAACGGTACTGTGCATTGAAAGCTAATCAATACCAATGGCATCATTCTAAGACAAGATCTGCTCAAAAAGGAAAGCTTGTTAATAGCATTGAATCAAGAATATTTGCTTCAACGTTCATCTTCTCAAAGTGCTATATAAACCAAGCTTTGAAGATTATCACGGCTAATGCTTCCAAACTCTCTACACGCACAAAGCTGAACAGTAATCTTCACTCTACAAGTTTTGCTAAACCACCAAACTCTGATACTCTATTAGCGTTTAGCATCTTAGTATTCTAAGCTTCATTTGTGTAAACATCACAGTTGTGATATAGTTTTTGTAGAAAACATTCATACACACTTATTCATTCCTTTGTAAGAAAGTGTTGCCTTGACAAACCGGATTGTGGTTTGAATCAAGAAGGTTTTAGCAGTTGCTAAAGCAGATTTGTATTCAGTTGAATATAGTGAATTAAGACCTCGTTGGAGAGAGGCGAAATCACCTTGAACGGGTGGACTGGAGTAGTTTGAGATCAAACGAACCAGGATAAAAATACCTTGTCATTTGCTTTAAGTTTCCAGTTTTTCAATTCAACCCCCCCTTCTTGTGTTTTTCACCCCTTCATTAAACACCAATGAGGATCATCCTCATTACACTATGATCTCTGAAATTTCTGGTCTCTTTATAAAGTCACAGGCTACTCAGAAGTTGAATGTTTTGTGGCCACAATTTGGTCTACCTCCCGACTACTCTCCACTATTTATTAATACTACTGGAGTAGGTCCTTCCACCATGAAGGTTGTGTAGATACCAATAGTCACTGAGCAACAACCAATTGTCCATACTACGGTTTAGACTCCCTTTGACGATAACTTCTTTGTGTATCATACTGGTGGCTCCTGTGATACGGTGGGAGAACTGACTTGAGGTTTTGCGTTTGTTTTCGCAAATGTTTCGGTTGAGCAAGAGTCGCCACCAACTTTTTATTTTATCCTAAGGAAAGGTTTAAAAAGCACAGCAAAAACCTTTGAGATTTTTCTTGGGTTCGGGGAGTAGATTATAGAAAGGGAAGGTATTAGCACCCTTTCTATCCATGGTTATCCATGGGCTCTTAGTTACTTGCTTAGATCACTTGCCTTTTGTTTTCAATTGTTTTAAATGGTGCTTGTGTGTGTGGGTTTGAAAATGTTTTGAAAAGAAGCCAATGTGGTGGCAACCTTTGTAATGATCCATGTGGGGATGTATACAAAGGTGTATGTCTTTTGAAAAAGGTTTTCATTTGTTTTTTTTGAAAGTTGTTTTGAAAGTGTAGTGATATGTGGTTTTTTTGAAATAGGCAAGTGTTTTAGTTTGCAAGATTGATTCAAGTAACTAAGAGGTTATCTACTCCTAAATTTCTCAAAAGATTATTGCTATGTTTTAACCCTTTTGACAAGTTTGTTCCACCATTGCATTTGGTGGACAATCTTATGTTTAGGATGTGAAAGGGACGGGCACGGGTCATCGTTTAGACCATAATTGCAATGGTGCCAAGTATCTTTGGGCATTTTCTTTAAGGGACTTGATCATTTGTTTTTTTTGAAGTATTTTGAAAATGTTATCGAGGGACTATGATCATTTGGTTTGTTTATTTTGCCCAAAGAGACTTAACATGCAATATGGCCCAATTTTGAAAGGCAACAAGTGGAGTACCCTAGGGGGTGCAAGTGTGATTTGTGTGTCCATTTTCATGCTTATTTGTCTTGAGATTAGGTCATAACTATTGGTTGTTTTTAGCATACAAACCCTAATTCTAACATGGTATAATTAGAAAGCAATAAAGTGCGAAAATAAATTTACTAGCTATTACAAAACCAAATATGGGAAGGGGGGTACAAATGTTCAAATGGGGGTATGGACAAGTAATCTAAACCTAAAACTATCACATCAATATTGAATTTATACAATTTAATTAATGTGCAATAATTAAATAAAAATGGAATAAAATATGCAAGGTGCAAAAATATTTTGTATATGTATGAAAAAAAAAAGTATTATTTATGTAAAAATAAAAGATAATAAAAAGATATTAGTTTTGGAGTTTTTTTCATATTTAGGGCAAAACCCTAATTCTATTAAATAAAACGTATTATTATTTAATTTAATACAAGTATTTATTTATTATGTACAAAAATAAAAATAAAAATAAAATGAAGTATATTATAAAAAAGTATTTTTTATATCAAATATTAATAAAATGAAAAATACAAATATTTTTATATTCTAACCTAAATA
Organism: Vicia faba; assembly: GCA_948472305.1. NCBI lineage: Eukaryota > Viridiplantae > Streptophyta > Magnoliopsida > Fabales > Fabaceae > Vicia > Vicia faba. The sequence goes on along the minus strand of OX451738.1, from coordinate 1,555,656,864 downwards.
TATTAATAGATATATATATATATATATATATATATATATATATATATATATATATATATATATATATATATATATATATATATATATATATATATATATATATATATATATATATATATATATATATATATATATATATATATATATATATATATATATATATATATATATATATATATATATATATAGGTATTAAGTTCTAAATATGTATTATATATAAGAATAATAATATTTATTATTTAATAAAAAAAGTATTTTTTCTATAAAAATATTTTCAGAAAGTAAAACAAAAATAAAAATGTATAGAAATGTATTGGCACTATTTGTTTTAGTATTTTAAATAAAATATGTATATTTATCTATTTATGTATAACTAAAGAAAAATTAAATAAAAGCCTAATAAAATCAAAAATGGTGAGAAAAAATATTTTTATATTTTTAATGTCATGATAAAAAAATAAACAAAGTCAATCAAAAAAGAAAAAGTCAAAAAGTCAAAGAAATAAGCAAATGGGCCTTGGGGGTGTAAAAGCAATTAGCATGGTGTGAATAAGAAAACTACACAGGCCCAGCCCAAAAGACCACTGTCTTCAACCTCCAGCCTTCTGTTTGAACAAAACGCGCGCCACTTTCCTCCATTGCTAAGTCCTGATTCTTGGCTTTTTAACAAAAACTCATAACATAAAAAATGTTCAGCATGAAGAGACGATTCTAACCATATGCATAACTTGATCTAACTCTCTAAGATGAGGGAGAATTTCTCCTCCCCCAAATCCTAACCTAGTTTTTCTGCCATTTTCAAACTCCAAATTCTCACAACTCAAGCAAAAGAAATGAAAAGTTAAAACATGTACATGTTCAGTGGCATGAGTAGAACCTTGTTTCTTCACAAACTTAAAGCTAATGATGCCTAATAAGAGAGATACGAATTCAAAAACTTACCTGTTCAGTTGAAGTTCTATCTGGAGATGTAGGAACTTTCAGTGCAAGGTGATGATTGGAGAAGCTTCCTTGAGGTCCAGGGATGCTATTCCAATGTTTACTTTGTCTTGAAAGCTTCTGAATCGAGCTAGAGAACTTCACCTGCAAGTCAGAAATGTGAAAATGGTGGAAGTGGTTAGAGTGATTACAGGTCGTGCTTTTGCTTTTGGTTAGCTTGCATAGATGGTATGGAAGGTGTGTGAACTGGTTTTGGCAAGAATGCTTGAGAGAAATAGAAGTTGGCACTCAAACTGCAGAGGCAACTCTATTATTGCAGTTTGATGGTGTTTTTTGGTTTGATGATGTTTTGGAGGCAAATGGCTCGTGCAATAGCTTGGTTATGATGTGTGTAATGTGTTTGATAACTTTGTCTAGGTGTTTGTAAGCTGGTTTCTGAGTTGGTACAAGTTATGCCACATTTCTTGAACTTGAAGCAAACAAAAGCCACTTGATCCTTCTAGCCTGTACAGGCCCTCACACTATGCTGCATCTTTTTGTCTTGATCAGAGTGTTATGTCCATGAATCTTGTGTCCAAAGATATGCATTGTACCATTTGATTTGTAAATTTGACATAAAGTTCTTCTTTTCAAAAATGGATAAACCACTTTTTCCAATTAAGGCTTAATTCCTTGTGTAATGACTATATGAACAAAACAAAGCTAAAACACAATGGATTGGCATTTAATTATTGAGTGTAACTTGGTTTAAGGACCTGTAATCAAGGGCATGCTGGTTTTGAGAAGTTTGCATAACTTATGAACATGAAAAATGGCCAATTCAAAAGTGAGTTTTTGCTATATTGTGAAATTCGATTCTCCCTAACCATGAGGTTGTTTGATGAGTTTTTGGACATTTTGGAAAGCTTGGAATGTGTACTACAATCCATCTTTGAAGTGCAATTTGAAATTCCAAGTGGAGGTGTATGGAAAATGGCCTTGAAGTGGGGTAGAAAAACTTGTCAAAATAGGTCAAAAATTCACTAAGTTAAGAATGGCTTAGTGCCCTTATTCAAAATTTGTAACTTGAGATACAAGCTTCAAATGAGAAAACTTTGTGAATCAAAGTTGTAGATTATGCAACAAGCTACAACTTTCATGTTTTGACTTTTGTTTGAATCCAAATGAATCATGGTGAAAGAGTGGGGCAAAGTTGGGGAAAAATTAGGGTTTTCCATAACTTAGAAAAATTCTAAGTTATAAAAAATTTCATTTTAAACCCTAATTTGCATTTCTTGGTTTCTTGGTGAAAAAGTTTCATGATTTGGCATGTTTTGATGAAAAATGAATCTTGACTCTTGATTTTGACCAAAAAGTCAAAGTTTGACTTTTCAGTGTACAGTCAAAATTGATCAATTGACTGGGAAATTCAACTGTCAATCTTGTGTACTTGGGATCTTTTGAGCTTGATGAATGTGTCAAGACCATTTCATGGGGTCCTTGAGTCCATATGTGAGCTTGGTTTGCCATTGGCTAGGTCAAACAGTCAAAAATTGCCTTTGTGCAGTCAAAACCCTAAAAATGACCATTTTGCCCTTTTGGTGATCTGATCAAATTTCTTGTGGAATTGTGATCCAAACTTGATCAAATGGTCCATATGAGTTCATAATGTTGAGGTGGGTCAATTTTCATGAGATTTGACTGTCAATTGGCCACAATTGACTTTTTCCCCAATACAGCTGATTTATAGGTCATCTGTCCAATTGACTGGGCAAAACTTGGGATCAAGACTTGAAACTTGGTATGGGTAAACTTGGGAGTCCAATATGAAGCATGAAAGTCATCTTAGGCATTTTAGGTCAAAACATCTTTGTTCAAACACAAACCCTAATTTGAGTCCACAGTGCAAGGAGAAGTCTTGAGCAGAGGAAACCCTAACTGGATCTTGATCTTCAAGGTTGATGAGAAAATGTTGAGGAAATGGGAGGGCAAATTTTGGGGTACAACAGTTGCCCCTGTTCAATCTTCTTGGACCTGAAGAGTTAGATTGGCAAGTTTGCCTTTCGTGACTCGAGGGTAAAAGGAGATTGGACACTAGAGTGCCCGGAAATTTGCACTCGCATGTTGAAGTATCAGCAAATGTGATGTCGGGAGTGGGCTTATAGATGCCATTTGGAGAGATGGTGGATAGGGAGATGGGCTTATAGACGCCATCTGGAGATGTGACAGAACCTTGTCGGGAATGGGCTTATAGATGCCATTTGGAAGTGTTGATCGCACAAGAGATTCCTTAGCGAGAACTTGTGTATTTGAGAAAGACAAATGTTTTCCTGGCTTGCTACAGGTGTTTGATCTTCAATCTCCTCATGCAGATATGCCCTGGCTGGATACAAGAATCGAATCCGGAAATGTGATAGTTGTTAGATATGCCCTGGCCTGATACAGGAATCGAATCTTCAAACTCTTCAGACGTGCCCTGGCTAGATACAGGAATCGAGTCTGGAAATGTGGTCAACAGATATGCCCTGGCTGGATACAGGAATCGAGTCTGGAAATGTGGTCAACAAATATGCCCTGGCTGGATACAGGAGTCGAATCCGGAATTGTGATAGTTGTTAGATATGCCCTGGCCTGATACAGGAATCGAATCTTCGAACTCTTCAGACGTGCCCTGGCTAGATACAGGAATCGAGTCTGGAAATGTGGTCAACAGATATGCCCTGGCTGGATACAGGAATCGAATCCGGAATTGTTATAGTTGAAGGTAGTTGTCTTTGGGATTGTCTTTTTCCCTGAAAAGGCAAAAACATAAGTTGTATGCAATGTCATGATGTATGATATGCATGATGTCATGATGTTCAACATGAGATAGTGTTGTATGCACTTTATCATGTATGTAAGCAAGATGTATGAAAATGTGAAATGTTTATAAATGTATTTTCGTCTTAGGAAAATAAATCCTTGACGACCGGCCGGGGAATTGCTCTGTGGAAGAGATATTTTGCCGAAGTTTCGACGAGAGACCTGCTGAGGACTTTAATGATGGATTCCGCTGGGGATAATGATGATAAACTCCGCTGGGGAACACCAAAGATAAACTCTGCCGGGGATTGAAGAAACTTTGCCGAGGGTGATCTTTCGTGGTAATTAGCTGAGGATAACCCAGTTATAAGTCCTTGTGAGGAAATAACTCTGAATAAAACTCGGGAGAGACGTCCGTACCCTGCAGGGAACAAGCTTTCAGAATCTACTGGGGATGAGCTTCAAGACCTGCCGGGGGATGTTGTGACTTTTCAGGATTGACGGGGAATCAGATTTCGTTTGGGGAAAGTATTACTGAATCTCGTCTTACTCTGCAGAGCGTTGAGATGATTTGGTCACATTCTTCAGTCGAATCTACCTTGGTACCTTGGCGGACAAAGCAACCAGACTGTATCAGACCACTTCGCATTTGCCCCTGTCTCTAATGTCACTTGTAATTAATCTTTTGTTTTATGTGCAAATATTTATGAGTCAGCAATTTTAATGTCAAATGCATATATCAAAAATGAACATTGGACGTTCTTCGCAAAACAAAACAGAAAAAAGGAAAAACAATGGAAATTTGTATAGACAAGTGAATTTGTATTGATTTGAATTTTGCTTGTGAATAGGCGTTTTTGTACAAGAGGCTGACATCCTAGTAAGAGAATGCCGCCGGATATCATAGAATTTACAATTTTGAAAAGGAAACAAAACAGCTATGTGAACAATCCCACTGGGTTCCAATTCTGCTATCGCCTTTATGTCTCCGAGCGTCTCATCGCTTTGCTGCCTAGTTGAAGATGAAGCTGATTGGTTGATGCCGAAGTCTGAGCCAGATAGTTGATGCCGAATTCCGGATGCGAAGTGATCCAATGAGACATAGTGTTACGCTTTATCCCTAACTTTTGCCTGGACCGCCCTTTCGGGTTTTCAGTCCACCGGGATACCCATTTTTGCCCAAGCCGCCTTTTCAGGTTTTCGACTTGCCGGGTGTACAGATTTTTATTCATTTCATCCCTTATTTTTGCCCGAACCCTTTTGGTTCGCCGGGAAGCCCTTATTTTTGCCTAGGTATGTCAACCTAGCGGGTCTTTTATTTATGTGTAGTATTTTTTCACTATGTCTGCATTGGCGGGGTGAGAAAGGTCGCCACCGTCCATGGTGGTTAGGATCATGGCTCCTCCTGAGAACACATGTTTAACCACAAATGGCCCTTCGTATGTAGGGGTCCATTTGCCCCGGGGATCACTTTGAGGAAGGATGATGCGCTTGATTACCAGATCCCCAACTTGATACTCTTGTGGTCTGACTTTCTTGTTAAATGCCCTGATCATTCGTTTTTGATACGTCTGACCATGACAAATAGCAGTGAGTCTCTTTTCGTCAATCATATTTAATTGATCAAGTCGAGTCTGGATCCAGTCATCTTCACTCAAGTCTGCATCCTTCATTATCCGGAGAGAGGGTATCTGAACTTCAATTGGCAAGACTGCCTCCATGCCATAGACCAAGGAGAAAGGAGTTTCCTCGGTTGACGTCCTTACTGAGGTACGGTACCCATGAAGAGCGAATGGTAACATCTCGTGCCAATCTTTATAGGCCACTGTCATCTTCTGCACAATTTTCTTGATATTCTTATTGGCTGCCTCTACAGCCCCATTCATCTTCGGCCGGTAGGGAGAAGAGTTGTGGTGCTGTATCTTGAATTGTTCACAGAGTTCAGTGATCATTGTGTTATTGAGATTGGTACCATTGTCCATAATGATTCTTTCTGGGACGTCGTACCGACAGATCAAATTATGCCGGATGAAACGTGCCACGACGCTCTTAGTTACTGTGGCGTAGGAAGCTGCCTCAACCCACTTCGTGAAATAATCGATCGCCACCAAGATGAAGCGATGCCCATTGGATGCCGTTGGTCGGATCTCACCGATCATATCAATGCCCCACATTGCAAAAGGCCAAGGTGCCGTCAGGACGTTCAGAGGAACCGGAGGGATATGCACCTTGTCAGCGTAGATCTGGCATTTATGACAAGTTCGAGAGTGTTGGTAACAATCGTCTTCCATTGTGGACCAGAAATATCCTGCCCGAAGGATTTTCTTAGCCATGGTGTGTCCACTGGAATGTGTTCCGATTGTACCTTCATGCAGTTCTATCATGATCTTTTCTGCTTCAGCCTTATCCACACAACGTAGTAGAGTTGAATCATGATTCCGTTTGTAGAGAATGTCGTTGCTGAGGAAGAATTTTGCAGCAAACCTCCTCATGAACTTCTTGTCATTGACAGATGCGCCCTCAGGGTATTCCTGAGCTTCCAAGTACCTCTTCACCTCGTGATACCAAGGTTTTTCAGTCACCTTATCAGCCTCAAGCTCGCAGCAGTATGCCGGTTCGTCCAACTTCTAGATAATGATCCGGGGAGCCTCGTTGTCCCATTTAACTTTGAACATTGAAGACATCGTAGCTAGTGCGTCCGCTAGCTGATTCTCCTCTCTTGGGAAGTGCTCAAAAGTTATTTCCTCAAAGTGGGGAAGCAAGGTTGACACATACTCCTTATAAGGAATAAGATTTGGGTGTTTCGTATCCCACTCGCCTTTGATCTGATTGATCACGAGAGCAGAATCTCTGAAGACACTCAGAAACTTGATCCTTAAGTCGATTGCAGCTTGCAGACCCATGATACATGCCTCATATTCTGCCATGTTGTTGGTGCAGCTGAAACATAATCGGGCGGTGAGCGGAGTATGAGTTCCTTTGGGAGATATGATTACAGCGCCGACGCCGTTACCCAAAGCATTGGAGGCTCCATCAAAATGCATAGACCATCGGGATCCTTCCTCAGGTCCTTCATCCAGTCCAGGTACTTCACAGTCGGTTACCACCATGATGTCTTCGTCCGGAAAGTCGAAGTTCAATGACTGGTAATCATCCACAGGTTGGTGTGCCAAATGATCTGCCAGTACACTTCCTTTAATTGCTTTCTGAGTTGTATACTGGATGTCATATTCTGTTAAGATCATTTGCCATCTCGCTATTCTTCCAGACAGAGCAGGCTTTTCAAATATCTACTTGATGGGATCCATCTTTGAAATCAACAAGGTAGTGTGAGTCAGCATATACTGTCTCAACCGGCGAGCAGCCCATACAAGAGCGCAGCAAGTTTTCTCAAGCAGTGAGTAACGAGACTCACAGTCGGTAAACTTTTTGCTCAAGTAATAAATAGCGTGCTCTTTTCGGCCAGACTCGTCATGCTGCCCCAGCACACACCCCATTGAATTATCAAGTACTGTCAAGTATAATATCAGAGGTCTTCCTTCCACCGGTGGCATAAGAATGGGTGGCTCTTGGAGATATTCCTTTATCTTTTCAAAGGCGGCCTGACATTCATCGTTCCAGCATACTACTTGATCTTTCTTCAGTAATTTGAAGATTGGCTCACAAGTAGTAGTCAGATGTGAGATGAATCGGGCAATGTAATTCAGTCGTCCCAGGAAGCCTCTGACTTCTTTCTCTGTCTTTGGAGTCGGCATCTCTTGAATGGCTTTAACCTTGGCAGGGTCCACCTGGATACCTTTATCACTTACAATGAAACCTAGCAATTTTCCGGACCTCACCCCAAAGGTGCATTTGTTGGGATTCAACCTCAGCTTGTATAACTTGAGTCGGTCAAACAACTTCCTCAGATGGTCAAGGTGCTCTTCCTTAGTTTGAGACCTTGAAATCATGTCATCAACGTATACCTCAATCTCATGATGGATCATATCATGAAATAAAGCAACCATGGCACGTTGATAGGTTGCCCCAACATTTTTCAATCCGAATGGCATGACCTTATAACAGAAGGTGCCCCACTGAGTCACAAAGGTAGTCTTCTCCATATCCTCGGGAGCCATCTTGATCTGATTATACCCTGAAAAACCATCCATGAAGGAGAAAACCTTGTGTTGAGCAGTATTGTCAACAAGAACATCGATGTGGGGTAAGGGGAAGTCATCCTTGGGGCTTGCCCTGTTCAAATCTCTGTAGTCGACACACATTCTGACTTTACCGTCCTTCTTCGATACTGGCACCACATTGGCAACCCACTGAGGGTAAGAAGTCACCGCAAGAAACCCGGCATCGAATTGCTTCATAACTTCGGCCTTGATCTTTTCAGACATCTCTGGGCGCATACGTCGGACCTTTTGCTTTACCGGAGGGCAATCTTCCTTGGTTGGCAGGTGATGAACTACAATGTCGGCATCCAAACCAGGCATGTCTTCATAGGACCAAGCAAATATCTCCATGTAATCCTGTAGCATCTGGATCAATCGTTGCTTCACGCTGAGCTCTAGATTAGCCCCAATCTTGACCTCTTTCCTATTTGTCTCAGTACTCAGATTAATCGTCTCTACCGGCTCTTCATGTGGTTGAATAGCCCTCTCTTCCTGGAGTAGCAGTCTTGCGAGTTCACCAGGCACTTCGCAATCATCTTCACCTTCCTCTTCGGCCAAGTTGATCGGATTCTCGAAGTCATAACTGGCGGTAGCAGAGCTGTTACCAGTGAGATCCAGAGTGGATTGAAACTTGTATAAGTGAGTGTGTGTAAATATAGCTGTTTTGCAATATATATAACACAGAAAGAAAAAGAGCACAAGATTTGAAATGCAACAAACGTCCAATGTTTTGATTGATGATATATGGAAATGCCATACAAAAAGCCCTCACAAATGGAGCTACGATGCCCCGGGTAGGACACCGAGCCAACAAAGTTTTAACATATTGTTTGTTACAAATTGGAAATCAAAAGAAATTAATTACTGCGTGACAAATGTGATAGGTGTAAAATCCTTTGCCATCCAGTTGCTCGGTCCGTTGCCGGCAGTCGGGTAGATCCAACTGTCAAACTCTGCTTCTTCTACATCCTCCTCAATAGAATTCACCCTTGGGTTGGATATAAACACCGGAGCCTTTCTGATCTTTTCCTTGCGCACAGCCCTCTAAGCCTTTGCAGTAAAGCCCAGCCCAAACTTGTCGTTCTTTTGAGTGAATTCAGGAAGCTGACCCCAGTTTGCACAATTGCCTTTCTTGATTACAGCCCGGGCATCTTTCAAAGATGCCATCTTCAACGGAAAATCCTCTTCAACCACTGCCTCAGCCGATGCCAACACTGGGGGTACCTCCTCAAAATGCTGAAAGGGGGTTTCAATAAACTCCCCGTCCATCTCGATATACCGGAATGAATTCAAGTGACTCACCATGTATTCCTCCTCACCCTGCACAGTAACAATCTTCCCTTTGACAGGGTATTTGAGCTTTTGGTGTAGAGTGGAAGTTACTGCCCCAGCTTTGTGAATCCAGGGTCGACCCAATAAGCAGGAGTAAGATGGACGAATATCCATTACATAGAACGTTGAGTCAAAAACTTGGGAACCCACACGAATAGGGATGTCTACTTCACCGTGCACCATCCTCTTAGAACCGTCGAAGGCTCTAACAATGATGTTACTAGGTTTCAACTCCAGGCCCTCACAATCCAAGCGATCCAATGCTTTCTTGGGCAAAACATTCAGGGAAGAACCGGTATCCACCAACACGTGTGCGAGAGTAGTGCCCCTGCATTCTATGGAAACATGCAGGGCATCATTATGATTTTTCCCTTTGGCGGTAAGGTCAGCATCCGAGAACCCTAAGCCATTGTCAGCCGTCAAATTAGCCACACAGTCGGTGAATTGATCCGCGGAGGTCTCTTGCGGCACATGGGCCGTTTTCAGAAATGAAATCAGGGCTTTTGCATGGGCCTCTGAGCATAGCAGCAATGATAACATAGAGATTTTGGAGGGAGTATGCCCCAACTGTTCAACAACGTTAAAGTCACTCTTTTTGATAATCTTAAGAATTTCCTCCATTTCTTGTTGGGAGGCTTCCACAGCAGTCTTCTTTTTTGGTGCCTCCGTCCTGGCAGGCGAATCAGTAGCAACTTCTTTGCCCCGAGTATCAGAGGACTCGGCGGCAGTAGTAGACACAGGAACTTGAATTGGAACATGCACACTTGCGGGTGTGATGGTGAGAGGTTTTCAGATAACTGGCGGTGCAATGTCAGGCGAGAAGAGCCTGCCACTGCGGTTAATCTTTGCGGGACCAGTGATATTACTGATATTGGTATTGGTGTTGAACTCCTGCTTCACCCCAAGCACATACACGTCGGCTCCATAATGCCATGGGACCGCTTTATCAGACTCATACGGGAGAGGCCCCGGGACAGTAATAGTGATGGGTGCAACAGACATAATTTGGACTGGTTTCTTTACGGGAGCTTTGGCAGGATTATAAATTGTGACAACAGATATTTCTTCAATGGAAACAGACGGAACAACAGTTTTCTTGAATAGAATTTCCTTGCTATCCATCAGGCCTTGGATGCCTAATTTTAGCAGTGGACAATCGGTAGGGATAACAGCACACAAGAGCCAACCCTTACTACAACCCGGAAATAAACCGGCTAGTAGCAAGTTCCTCTTAACAGTCAAAAGAGGGGTAACAACTTCATTTACCGAAACAGCATACAACCCTTCCTCAATGGCAATTACCCTATGCTGGGGCATAGGAGCGGTCACAACATTCGGTCTCTCAGGCGCTTCAAACTGAATTTCCTTTGCGTCGATAAGATCTTGCACTTTGTTTCTCAAGGCCCAGCAATCATCAGTAGTGTGCCCGGGACTATCAGAATGATAAGCACACCGGGCATTTGGGTTATACTTAGGAGATGCAGTGTTGACGACCTTAGGAGCTTCTTTGAGGGTCACCAAGTTGGTTGATAACAGTTGGGGTAAAATTTGAGATAAGGTCATACTCAGCCGAGTATACTGCCTCTTGGGCCTTTCACTTCTTTGTTAATTGTACTGCTGAGGAGCAGCAACAGGTTTTGAGATGACCAAAGCGTTGACGGCTTGGAGATTTTCGGGCTTGACTTGTCTTCTAGGACCATAGACGGCACTTGCTTCTTTCTTAAACGGCCTCTTCTCAGTACTTGTAGAGGCAGCCTTTTGTATCTTTCCTGACCTGATGCCAGCTTCAATTCTTTCTCCCGTTAGAATCAAATCCGTAAACCCAGCGGAGGAGTTACCAACCAAATGATTGAAAAACGGATCAGACAAAGTCCCTAGGAACATATCAACCAGCTCACGATCAGTCAATGGAGGCTGCACCCTTCCAGCCAAATCTCTCCATTTTTGTGCGTACTCTTTGAACCCTTCACCCGTTCCTAGAGACATACCCTGAAGTTGGGTACGCGTAGGAGCGAGATCAGAATTGTATTGGTATTGTCTGTAGAATGCGGTTGCCAAGTCTTCCCAGTGTCGGATGCTAGTTCCATCTAATTGATAGAACCATTCAAGCTGTGACCCCGAGAGGCTATCTTGGAAGAAGTGAATCCAGAGGTTCTTATCCGCCGTGTAAGGTTGGATCTTCCTTACGTACGACCTCAGATGCAGCTTTGGGCAGGAGACCCCATCATACTTGGCGAAAGCAGGCGCCTTAAACTTGTGAGGAATTACTACCCCAGAAGATAACCCCAGATCTCCAAAATCCAGTCCCGGCACATTCTGAATTTCCATGGCGCTCAAGCGGTCTTCCAATTGCTTGTATCTGTCAGCAGCAGGTGGGTATTTTTCGTCATTGTAGTCCGTCTCGTTGTCGGAGACTGCGGGACTAGGAGCTCCTCCCCCTTGGGGACTGTTTTTCTCAGCAGAGGAAGTAGTTGGTTCAGCTTCATTATGGAGTGTGTTCCCAAATCTGTGTCCGGCGTTGAACAACGCAGTCCTCTTTTTCTTCTTCTTCTTCAGGAGTAGAGTCTTCAACTCTTGCTGACCTTGGGCTAGGCTTAGGACCATCTCTTGAAACTGTGCACTTTGGGCCTGAAGGGCCTTGATTGCTTGCTCACTGGAGGAGTCTGGATTCATGATGACTGTTCAAAATAAACAGCGAAGGAGATTAAGAAACCTGTGAAATAGGGTACCTGCTATGCATATGGTGCAATGGAATGCGTATGTTTTATGTTTTCAAAGACAAACAAGATTCAACTTTGTAGACAAAAAGGAAACACACTTCATTAGATTAAAATTTTCAATTGTTCAACAATTTGCCCTTAGGCATTACAGGAATGAAAAATACTGGAAAGGAAATAAAACTATAAAAGGAAATATCCAAAGCTCATCAATGCTCCCATGGCCTCCTCTTTTCAGTGCTGATGTAGTTGTTCAGGACCCGTTCTTCCTCCAATTGCTTAGTTAGCCTCTGGATCTTCCGTTCCCGCTCGTTGAACTTCTCCCGATAGAAATCCCGTTCTTCCTTTAGCTGTGCCCAAGATCTCTTCATCGTGTCAAAATCAGTGGGTATTTGAGGAGGGAGGACAGTTGGAGGAACCCCATCTTCATCAGGAGATTCAAGAATGAGAGGTCTAACAGCTTCGTATGGCATACCTAACCTCTGAGCACGGATGCGGACCCATTTGCAATAGGGCTCCATTGGTAGAGAAGTCTTTGGTCCCAACTCATGTGGGTCAGCTTTGTGAATTCTGTCCCAAGCTCTAATGAATCCATGGCGTAGTTTGTCACTGTCTGCCTGAAGTTCAAAATGGAAGTGAGGAACCAGCATTTCATGAGGCCCATCTCCTCTGGCTCTTCCAAACTGACGGAGAGCTAAGCATGGATTGTAAGAGATTCCTCCTTGGATACCAATCAACGGAACATTAGGGTATTCTCCGCAACGGTCAATAACAGCTACCTCATCCAAACCTCTGAGAGTCCAGGTGATGTCATTATCAGTGAGAGACATTAACCTCCGAGCCCAACCTTTTCCTTCTTCATTCTTCAGCACGAACTTAGGAAGGTGCGAAATAAACCACCTTACTAGCAAAGGAGCACAACACCACGGAGTTCCCTGTTTTCGAGCAGTGCGAGCATAGAGTTGTTGTAGAATGTCACCCAAAAGAGTGGGTACAGGATTCCGAGACATGAAGATCCTTATGACATGGGTACTGATAAAGGTGTCAGGGTTGGGAAACAATACCAGACCATAGATCAAAAGAGCCAGAATATCTTCGTATGCCCTGAAGTCCAAGTCATTCCAGAAATCATTAGCCTTGCTAACCAGAAATTTGACCAAAAAGCCCTTGACCCCATTTCTAGTTTCCCAATTGGCTAATACCTCTTCTTTGGTCAAGGGGAGAATTGCAACAATCTCTTCAGGCCTAGGAGTCTTTTCCAAACCAGTGAAGGGAGTTTGTTCAAAAACAGGGATCCCAAGCAGATAAGAGAATTCTTCCAGGGTAGGAACCAGCTGGAAGTCTTGAAAGGTGAAACAATGATACAGAGGGTCATAAAACTGGGTCAGAACACTTATCAGTTGTTGGTCCCATTTTGCAGTGATCAAGCCAAGGAGAGAACCATGTCTGTTGATGAAGGAAGAAGTGTTTGGAACCCTTCAAACCAAATCCTTGAGTAAAACTGGTGGTTGAACAAAGTTGAGCCGGATGGTATTCCTACGTACGGGCATCATGATGTCCTACAAAACAGAGCAAAGATGAAACCTTTTTGTCTTTGAAATGGGTTAGTCCTTTATACAGGATGCATGCAATGGTATGATGGCATGATGCTATGATGAAGCACACCACAAGTATTCACACAGGCAAACATGATAAGGCACACAAGTCATACAAGACACCCTTAGGTTTCAGGCCAGCATGAATTTCAGGTATTACCCTCTTTTGGTTTTGTTGGTTAAAACCTGTCCTATCAAAAGTAACCGGGTTCTAGAGGATCTCAGATCATTGGCTACCCTCAATCAGTCATAACTCCAGCATCGTAATCTTTTCTCGCAGCCAGAACCATCTCGAGAGTTTAGCCTCAATGAGTGTAGCATACTGCTACTGTCCTAATAGCCAAGTTGGTCAATTTAGGGTTCTAAGGTTGGTTGGTGCTTAATGACTCCTTAGAAGACCTATATTCTCCCCGTTGCAACACAAGGGATATAGGTACAGACTAAGATGCCACACCAATATAGCCACTGCTTCACCCATGTCGGTCTACGCCGGACAGGTCCCTCACAGATTATGCTACCTAAAAAGGGTATTTCCCAGATCCGGGTTAGGATCTATGAAACTCCGATGCAAAGCCCACAAATATAAAAGCAAACAAAGCAAACAATTGAAAACAAAGGTGATCTAAGCCCTAAGGTTACTCCACTTTAAAAACCTCCCCAGCAGAGTCGCCAGTTCTGTGATACGGTGGGAGAACTGACTTGAGGTTTTGCGTTTGTTTTCGCAAATGTTTCGGTTGAGCAAGAGTCGCCACCGACTTTTTATTTTATCCTAAGGAAAGGTTTAAAAAGCACAACAAAAACCTTTGAGATTTTTCTTGGGTTCGGGGAGTAGATTATAGAAAGGGAAGGTATTAGCACCCTTTCTATCCATGGTTATCCATGGGCTCTTAGTTACTTGCTTAGATCACTTGCCTTTTGTTTTCAATTGTTTTAAATGGTGCTTGTGTGTGTGGGTTTGAAAATGTTTTGAAAAGAAGCCAATGTGGTGGCAACCTTTGTAATGATCCATGTGGGGATGTATACAAAGGTGTATGTCTTTTGAAAAAGGTTTTCATTTGTTTTTTTTTAAAGTTGTTTTGAAAGTGTAGTGATATGTGGTTTTTTTGAAATAGGCAAGTGTTTTAGTTTGCAAGATTGATTCAAGTAACTAAGAGGTTATCTACTCCTAAATTTCTCAAAAGATTATTGCTATGTTTTAACCCTTTTGACAAGTTTGTTCCACCATTGCATTTGGTGGACAATCTTATGTTTAGGATGTGAAAGGGACGGGCACGGGTCATCGTTTAGACCATAATTGCAATGGTGCCAAGTATCTTTGGGCATTTTCTTTAAGGGACTTGATCATTTGTTTTTTTTGAAGTATTTTGAAAATGTTATCGAGGGACTATGATCATTTGGTTTGTTTATTTTGCCCAAAGAGACTTAACATGCAATATGGCCCAATTTTGAAAGGCAACAAGTGGAGTACCCTAGGGGGTGCAAGTGTGATTTGTGTGTCCATTTTCATGCTTGTTTGTCTTGAGATTAGGTCATAACTATTGGTTGTTTTTAGCATACAAACCCTAATTCTAACATGGTATAATTAGAAAGCAATAAAGTGCGAAAATAAATTTACTAGCTATTACAAAACCAAATATGGGAAGGGGGGTACAAATGTTCAAATGGGGGTATGGACAAGTAATTTAAACCTGAAACTATCACATCAATATTGAATTTATACAATTTAATTAATGTACAATAATTAGATAAAAATGGAATAAAATATGCAAGGTGCAAAAATATTTTGTATATGTATGAAAAAAAAAGTATTATTTATGTAAAAATAAAAGATAATAAAAAGATATTAGTTTTGGAGTTTTTTTCATATTTAGGGCAAAACTCTAATTCTATTAAATAAAACGTATTATTATTTAATTTAATACAAGTATTTATTTATTATGTACAAAAATAAAAATAAAAATAAAATGAAGTATATTATAAAAAAGTATTTTTTATATCAAATATTAATAAAATGAAAAATACAAATATTTTTATATTCTAACCTAAATATATTAATAGATATATATATATATATATATATATATATATATATATATATATATATATATATATATATATATATATATATATATATATATATATATATATATATATATATATATATATATATATATATATATATATATATATATATATATATATATATATATATATATATATATATATATATATATATATATATATATATATATATATATATATATATATATATATATATATATATATATAGGTATTAAGTTCTATATATGTATTATATATAAGAATAATAATATTTATTATTTAATAAAAAAAGTATTTTTTTCTATAAAAATATTTTCAGAAAGTAAAACAAAAATAAAAATGTATAGAAATGTATTGGCACTATTTGTTTTAGTATTTTAAATAAAATATGTATATTTATCTATTTATGTATAACTAAAGAAAAATTAAATAAAAGCCTAATAAAATCAAAAATGGTGAGAAAAAATATTTTTATATTTTTAATGTCATGATAAAAAATAAACAAAGTCAATCAAAAAAGAAAAAGTCAAAAAGTCAAAGAAATAAGCAAATGGGCCTTGGGGGTGTAAAAGCAATTAGCATGGTGTGAATAAGAAAACTACACAGGCCCAGCCCAAAAGACCACTGTCTTTAACCTCCAGCCTTCTGTTTGAACAAAACGCGCGCCACTTTCCTCCATTGCTAAGTCCTGATTCTTGGCTTTTTAACAAAAACTCATAACATAAAAAATGTTCAGCATGAAGAGACGATTCTAACCATATGCATAACTTGATCTAACTCTCTAAGATGAGGGAGAATTTCTCCTCCCCCAAATCCTAACCTAGTTTTTCTGCCATTTTCAAACTCCAAATTCTCACAACTCAAGCAAAAGAAATGAAAAGTAAAAACATGTACATGTTCAGTGGCATGAGTAGAACCTTGTTTCTTCACAAACTTAAAGCTAATGATGCCTAATAAGAGAGATACGAATTCAAAAACTTACCTGTTCAGTTGAAGTTCTATCTGGAGATGTAGGAACTTTCAGTGCAAGGTGATGATTGGAGAAGCTTCCTTGAGGTCCAGGGATGCTATTCCAATATTTACTTTGTCTTGAAAGCTTCTGAATCGAGCTAGAGAACTTCACCTGCAAGTCAGAAATGTGAAAATGGTGGAAGTGGTTAGAGTGATTACAGGTCGTGCTTTTGCTTTTGGTTAGCTTGCATAGATGGTATGGAAGGTGTGTGAACTGGTTTTGGCAAGAATGCTTGAGAGAAATAGAAGTTGGCACTCAAACTGCAGAGGCAACTCTGTTTTTGCAGTTTGATGGTGTTTTTGGTTTGATGATATTTTGGAGGCAAATGGCTCGTGCAATAGCTTGGTTATGATGTGTGTAATGTGTTTGATAACTTTGTGTAGGTGTTTGTAAGCTGGTTTCTGAGTTGGTACAAGTTCTGCCACATTTCTTGAACTTGAAGCAAACAAAAGCCACTTGATCCTTCTAGCCTGTACAGGCCCTCACACTATGCTGCATCTTTTTGTCTTGATCAAAGTGTTATGTCCATGAATCTTGTGTCCAAAGATATGCATTGTACCATTTGATTTGTAAATTTGACATAAAGTTCTTCTTTTCAAAAATGGATAAACCACTTTTTCCAATTAAGGCTTAATTCCTTGTGTAATGACTATATGAACAAAACAAAGCTAAAACACAATGGATTGGCATTTAATTATTGAGTGTAACTTGGTTTAAGGACCTGTAATCAAGGGCATGCTAGTTTTGAGAAGTTTGCATAACTTATGAACATGAAAAATGGCCAATTCAAAAGTGAGTTTTTGCTATATTGTGAAATTCGATTCTCCCTAACCATGAGGTTGTTTGATGAGTTTTTGGACATTTTGGAAAGCTTGGAATGTGTACTACAATACATCTTTGAAGTGCAATTTGAAATTACAAGTGGAGGTGTATGGAAAATGGCCTTGAAGTGGGGTAGAAAAACTTGTCAAAATAGGTCAAAAATTCACTAAGTTAAGAATGGCTTAGTGCCCTTATTCAAAAATTTGTAACTTGAGATACAAGCTTCAAATGAGAAAACTTTGTGAATCAAAGTTGTAGATTATGCAACAAGCTACAACTTTCATGTTTTGACTTTTGTTTGAATCCAAATGAATCATGGTGAAAGAGTGGGGCAAAGTTGGGAAACAATTAGGGTTTTCCATAACTTAGAAAAATTCTAAGTTATAAAAAATTCCATTTTAAACCCTAATTTGCATTTCTTGGTTTCTTGGTGAACAAGTTTCATGATTTGCCATGTTTTGATGAAAAATGAATCTTGACTCTTGATTTTGACCAAAAAGTCAAAGTTTGACTTTTCAGTGTACAATCAAAATTGATCAATTGACTGGGATATTCAACTGTCAATCTTGTGTACTTGGGATCTTTTGAGCTTGATGAATGTGTCAAGACCATTTCATGGGGTCCTTGAGTCCATATGTGAGCTTGGTTTGCCATTGGCTAGGTCAAACAGTCAAAAATTGCCTTTGTGCAGTCAAAACCCTAAAAATGACCATTTTGCCCTTTTGGTGATCTGATCAAATTTCTTGTGGAATTGTGATCCAAACTTGATCAAATGGTCCATATGAGTTCATAATGTTTATGTGGGTCAATTTTCATGAGATTTGACTATCAATTGGCCACAGTTGACTTTTTCCCCAATACAGCTGATTTCTAGGTCATCTGTCCAATTGACTGGGCAAAACTTGGGATCAAGACTTGAAACTTGGTATGGGTAAACTTGGGAGTCCAATATGAAGCATGAAAGTCATCTTAGGCATTTTAGGTCAAAACATCTTTGTTCAAACACAAACCCTAATTTGAGTCCACAGTGCAAGGAGAAGTCTTGAGCAGAGGAAACCCTAACTGGATCTTGATCTTCAAGGTTGATGAGAAAATGTTGAGGAAATGGGAGGGCAAATTTTGGGGTACAACAGCTCCCAAAATGGTGATCAAGAGCAGACTAATGAGGTAAATAAGGTGAAATAGAAATACCAAGTCCTTAAAAAGAGTCTGAAGGTTTTAGAAGGAAGTGACATCTTTAGCTTTGATACCGTGGACTTGTGTTTGGTCTGTGACCTGACTTTTCCTGCGAAATTTAAAGTTCCTAAATTTGAAAAGTACAAGGGGCATACTTTTCCAAAGAATCATCTAATAATGTACTTCCTCAAAATGGTTACCCATGAAAAGAATGATAAGATGTTGATCCATTACTTTCAGGATAGTCTAACTAGAGTGTCTCTAAAGTGGTATATGGGCTTAGAGAGGGACTATGTCCAATCGTGGTAGGATTTGGATGATGCCTTCCTAAAATAGTACAAACACAACAAGAATATGGTTCATGACCGGAGGCAACTATAGACCATGACCATGAAGGAAAAAGAAAAATTCTAGGAGTACACTCAACGCTGGAGAGAGCTAACTGCTCAGGTTGAGCCACTTCATGCTGAGAAGGAACTCAATGGCATGTTCACAGGCACGTTCCAGTCTGTCTTTTATGAAAACATGATACGGAGCATATCATTGGGCTTTGCTGATTTGGAAGTGAACTGGTAGAAGAAGGGCTAAAAAGTGGTAAAATTGTTGGTGCTGCTGGATCACCCAATAATGCAAAGAAAATCCTTGGAAATTTCCAGAAGAACAAAGAGGGAGAAACTAATGCTATTGCAACTATTGGAGAAGGATCTCATAATCCGATATCCTACCAGCCCTCAGTTCATCAATAACCACTTGTTGTTCCATAATACTAGTATAGATGTGTGGCAACTACACAGTACCAGCAACCACCTTTCCCGGTGCCTTCATACCAACAGCCATGGGCAGCTTCTCCATAAAATCAGAATCAACAACATAATCAATATAGACCTTCAAGAAACTAACAAAAGGAAATTTGTTGTATTGACCTTATTCTGATGGCGTACACTCAATTGTGGTCTCTTTTGGCTCTTAACTCACTGTTATATCCCAACCCAACCTAACCTATTAAATTTCCATTCGCTTATGGGTATGATCCAAATGTCGAGTGCGACTTTCATAACAGAGTAGTAAGACACTCAGCTAAGGATTATATGATTCTTAAAGAGAAGATGAAAGGGATGATTGACAAAAATTTGTTGACATTCAAGGATGATAACTATAATATGGTCAATAATACCATGTCCTGATGGGTGCCAAGGCTCCAGGAAATAAGTTATCTCATATATCTAGTGGATCAGTGTTCTTCTCTCTGGATCGAATTTCCTCACTTCAAACACCACATTCAAATTCCGATCCCCACTACCTAGAGAACCTCTACCAATGGCAACCTCCCTCTGCCATCTACTTTCTTCTCTCTTCTAACCAATTACCATTCTCTTCTTCACCTCCGTCGGTGACCCATCCCCATCACTAAACACACTACCGACTTTCACTCCTTCGTGAACAGCAACAGCAAACCATGCCAACAAATTGCCAACAACCTCCTACATCTGCAATAATCATCACTGCACTACAACTCTTTGTCGACCTTCTCCATGCCTCTCAACCACCATCAACCAAATTCATTTCAAGCACCACCACGAGCTCACATCTCTACCTCAGAACATTCAACAACAAACCACACCATCCAACAACGCCGATTTTTCTCTAAACGCCACCAACACTCCTCCATTGCTTCGATAAAACGCAACTGTCAAAGCCTCGCAAAAACGCACCAACAAAGTTATACATATGTCTCCTCTAATGTGATCTCATGGTTTTAATGGAAATGTAGTAGCTGTACTCGATTGGTAACGATTAAAATTTCATTTTCTTTTGTGTTTATTATGGATTTGTTGTTTTGTACGTATATGTATAAATATTATTGGTAGTTCTCCATAACGTCATATCACGTTTTCTTTCACTACTTTGAGTTTTGTCACATGACGTTACTTTCATTATATACAATATGTTGTGTCATGTGTGTTAGATATTTGGGTATGATAATTCTGGATAACTTCGAAGAATCGTGTTCGTACACTTTCCGAACAAAGTATTTCGACCATATTCTTGCCTGGGTTCACGAAATCTTTGTGGGGATAATTCTCGAAAAACAATTTGTTTATGGCAAAAGAAACTGATTACAAATGTAGAGAGAAAGTGTCGTTTTTCGTGTTTGAAACCGAGGCCAAATGACTCCTTATATAGGAGATCTGAAACCGAAAAGACACACCTGTTCGGAAAAACGGTTATGTCAGTTGGGGAAAAGGATTCAAAAATTTCGCCCCTTGGACCCCAACGGGGCACTGCCCCGCACCCTGCCAGGGGCTTCGCCCTTTGGAACCCCAATGGGACGCTGCCCCGTACCCCGCCAGGAGCTTCACCCCTTGGAACCCCGTTTCAATTATTCATATTCAATTATACATTGGCTCGACGAGCGTGCACTCCGCACTTCCCTAACTCGTTTCCAAACTTAACGCATAATTGCATCGGCCTTTAGTAAATCACATTACTACTAAAATACATTGATGATACTAAAATCACCAACAATGTGTTCATATTTCAATTTGATTGTGATGATCATGCTTCATGCTAGCAGTTTGTTGTTTGATTTGTGTTGGCATGCACCATTTCAATTTCATTGTGTATAAATCAGATTTAAATTTTGTGTTGTCGGCTTTGTATTGTACGCTAAGAGCCATCCTCATGTTATGTGAATTCAATTCGAGTACTCGTGTTATATGAACTCAATTCACGACCTTGTGTTAAGATTCGTGGCCTTGCGTTACAATTTGTGCTTTCACAGCTTAATTTGCACCTTTAATGTTTTGCCTTTGGGTACACTAGTTTAATTTTCATCCTTGTGTTATGTCTTCACGTATGATAACTCTTTTCACGATTAAATTGAGTTTAATTGCATTTTTACAATCAAATGTTTTTATATCAATTTCAAATGTATGGAAAATAAAATCACTTGATCAACATAAAGTCATTTTCAGGAAAAAAAATATTTCACTAACCTTCATCAAACTTCAAAACCATTTTCATCATCAAAATAAAACCTTTTCAAATCAATTGCAGCAAACACAAATCAACACTTGGTTAACACCAAGTTCTTTTTCCGTGTAATTAAAAATGTTTCCAATATCTTTTTAGAAATAAATCAGTTGAAAAAGGATTGCTTTAGATGTGATTATCCTCTTTTTCCCAAGAGTATTTTGAATGTTGATCGTACTTAGCTTGTTGCTCAAATGCTTGTCTTCCATTAAGGATTGCCTTACAAATTTCATAATTGATTTGGATGAAAAAGGATTGGTTTGGACGTATTATCCTCTCTTTTCCCCGAGCATTTTGAATTCTAGTTGTACTTAGCTTGTTGTTCAAATATTAGTCATCTGGCTGAAAATAATCTCAACTTATCAAATCAATTTTTCACCTCCGCGTGATGTCAAAACCTTTTCATAAACGAGCATGCTTTATCTATCCGTTCTGATGTGAAAAAAACAAACACTTCAGCCTCCGATGGACAAGCAATAAGCAATGTTTAACCGCTTGAATATGATCAAAGTAGGATCCATTTTGACGCAAAACTATCAAGCGCTTCAGCCTCTCAAGCACGAGCAATAAGTAATGTTTAACTGTTCAAATACGACCTAAGCATCGTTCATTAAAATAAACCAACACATACATAGCTTTCTACCCAGATCTACGTAGCCTTGATTTCTCCATCACTCATGGGATATCTAGGAGCAAGATTCAACATCTCGCCATACACTATTTTAAAAAATATAAAAATAAAAATTATTTTCTACTAAGAATTACATAAATTTAATTTTCTCGTGGCACCTGGGGATACGTAGGAGTGAAATTCAATGTCTCGTCAAGCACTCCAATGGAAAAAACCCTAAAAATAAATATATAATAATTAGAAGAAAAATAAATAACATCATGAAAACTCTCTTTTGTAAAACTAACTAAATGGTTCACATTGAGTACAATGGATGTGAAGGGTGAAAATACTTTCCCCTTGCATAACCATCTCCTGAATCATAATTTTGTTTCGTCGACCATTTTTTATTCTTTTAAGTGTTTTATCATTGTTTTCTCTTTCCTTTTAGAATAAGTAAACTTTGGGGGCGGCTCTATTGTATTTCGAGTGTGTGTTATGCTCGGGTATTTTTTTGTAATGCGACACAAGGAAAGATAGGCACAACAAGTAATTGACTACATGATGAAAAACAAGAAAGAAGAAGCATGTCTTCCATATGGTAATTTAGTCAAAATAATCTGGAAGAAACAAGATATAACTTTAGAGGTGAAGAATTCAAGGAAGAAACAACTAAAATAGAAAATTTTGTCTTACCATCAATGAAGTTTGAGATCATAAATGGAAGGATAACTGAAAATACCCCATCAAATGAGAAGAAAAGGAAATCCAAGAGTTAGGAAATACCCATAGAGATAGACAACTCCAACAACTTCATTCCTAAAATATCCACAATCAAAGACATACTTTAAATTGTGAGTGGGAAGATATATGTAATTAATGACAAGATAGACTTCATAGTACGACACTTCATCCCAGACCAAATCCAACTACTACATGGCCTATTTATATATGATAATCTTGATGTAGAATAATCTCACATATATGTATAAGTGTGTTAAATTTCTTGTTATTTCCTGTTTTCAACAATTTCAATTCTGTGATTTTACATTCTTGTACTTTGAATTTTAAGCATCTTATCTTTAGTAATAATACAATGTTTTTCCTTTCCTAAATGCTTTGTTTTTCTATATCTACATATTTATTTTTTGCAATGTATCTTTACGTTCCTTTTTAATTTCGAGAAAGGGGAAGAAGTATACTCTCACGAGGAGCTGAGTATATTCTATATTTAACGCAGGGGAGTTTATTTACTCCAAACATATATGTGATATTTTCTTTACCGCCTCCTCAGAGAGATGTGTTGTTATCATAAAAAAAGGGACAATGTGGAACCTCATTTTGCAGGTGATATGCTTTTAAAAAAGGATAACAAATTTTGATAATGACTACTAATATCTTCTAACAAGTCAAGCATAAGTGGTTAAGCGAATAAAGATGCAACCTAAGTGTAACACCCGTAATTTAATTAATTATTTAATTAAATTATTTTTGGATTATTTGTGAAGTTGTGTTATGATGATAGATGTTGTGTTGTGGTTATTTGAATTAATTTATTCGATTAAATTGTAGAATAATATTAGAATAATACTATTATTTGATGTGAGCTTATTTTTAATGATTAAAAATAGTAGAAAGGGGGGTGTAGGAGTTTAAGACCATTAAGACATAATGAGAATTATAGTGTTATGATATTGGTTATTTAGAAATAATAAGGATAAAGAAGTAACAATAAGAAGAAAAAGGAATAAGGGTTGGAAGAGAGAAAGAGAAAGTGGAAGTTGCAGAGAAGAAGGAAAAGAGGCAAAACGGAATTCAATATGAAAATTGTAGAGCAAACTTCAATCCAAGGTAAGGGTGGGGTTCTGGATCTATAATAGGGTTTTTGGTGAGTAGTATATGGGATTGGATTTGAAAGAAATTGTTTTTCTTGTGATTGATATATATGTATTGTTGTTTGATGAGAAATCAATGATTTAGAGATGAATAATGATGCCCAAATGATGTATAATTGATGTAGAAACATAGGATTATCATAAGTGATGATTACCTATGATTAGATGATGTTTTTAGGACCTAGGATAGGGAAATCACAGTGAAAATGCAGTGAAATCACATAATAAATTTAGCACAAATCAGTATGAGTCGACCTCAAAGGCCATGCGTCGACACGTGCAGGATTTAAGACTCAGGATGAGTCGATACGAAAGGATCATGCATCGACACATGCAGTATTTCAGACTCAGTATGAGTCGACACAAGATGGTTACGCGTCGACTCATGCAGGATTCCGGACCCAGTACGCGTCGACTCATGCAGTCCAATTTTTAACAGATTTTTCCAAAGGTTTTAACTTGAATTTCCGTACTCCATTTGAGGTGCCATTTGAAGTGTTGGATAGTTAACATGATGAAATTCGTTCATAAGGATTAAAGTGAAGGATAAGAAGAATAATCCTAGTACCCAAATTAGGATAGAGTTAGCTTCCCGCGTTAATCGCTATGATGATTTTGTGAAGTATGATGAGGATAAGACTATCTTAGATTATTGTCTGGTTCATAACAGTAAGATTAATAGTAATAATGATGTAGTATCACAGTATAATAATATGTAAAGGTTTAGTAATTAGAGATAAGCATTAGATGAATGATTAATCGGCATAGTCGAGAATTTTCTGAATATTTATGGACGATATCATGTTGTAGGCCTATGGACAATATTGAATGGTTATTGACCTATTGTTGTGTTGTGGTTATGGTTGAGTTGATGTGGATTTACGTGGATGAAATATGCTGATGAGTTATGTTGATGAATTGAGTTGATGAATTATGATGAGATGCCTCTAATTATTGGCAGCAATTGAGTTGTAGGCTTCTGGCCAATGATGATTCGTGTTGAGATGTTATTAGTTGTGGTTGTTGTTACTACATTCATGATTGTGTCGCATATATTGCATATCAAGATGGAGTCGATGCTCGTTAAGATGGCTTGTATTGGCGAATATTAAGATGAAGGCTTATGCCTTGTTGATGCCTCTATTTATTGGCATATATTTTAAGATGGGAGTTCTTCTCCAATGGTACCACATGCATTTGAATAGTATTGAGTCACATTACATGATTGCATAAGGAAGTTGTGTATTGATGCGGTAAATGTTGTATGTCGTTGATGTTCCTCTGCAATTATTGTTGTTTATAAGATGTGAAGTGGTGATATTATATGATCTGATCTAATATATTACTTATCATACGTTTTATTATGTTGTTAGATATCTCACCCCTTCTATTTGAATGTTACCATTATGTTGGTAATGTGCAGGTAATCCAGAGTGAAGGTGGTATAACTTCAGTAGTTCGAGTCAGTGTCATTGCTCTGATACGTAATACTCGGGGGGGATGAACACTTGTTGCTTTTAGTTATTGTTATTCCAGTTGTTGAACTTTAATTTGATTGTTGCTAAGTATATGTTATTTTGAAGTTGTTGTAATGTTGGACAAGGATGTTATTATGATTCCGCTGTGTAGTTGTTCAAGTTGTTGAATTAAGAGATTAATTTATTTTTATGTTGGTTCATCTGAAGTTTTAAAGTTTTATGTATCCATGATGAATGCAATGGTTTTTTAAGTTGAATTTGTGGCATCCTGATTCAGATGTATAAATTTTATAACTCTGATTTACATTTATAATAGCCGGGTAGAATTGAGGTGTTACAAAGTTGGTATTAGAGCAAGTCGGTCCATCCGACCAAGTTGTCGAGTCGTAGTTTTATTTAACAATCAAGTATTGTTAATTTGAGTTCTAACTATTGTTTATGTTATAGAGATAAGTTGATATGGTTGGAAGGAATAATGCTGCACTTGTTGCTGCTTTAGAAGTAATGGCGCATGCGATGGAGAATCAGCCAAATACTGACGGGAATGCTGGATCTTGTAGTTTGGAGACTTTCCAGAGAGAGAATCTGCCTACCTTCAAGGGTAAGTATGATCCTGACGGAGAATTGGATTGGTTGAAAGAGATTGAGAGAATCTTCTGTGTGATGGACTTCACTCCAGCGCAGAAGGTTCAGTATGGTACTCATATGCTAGCAATCGAAGCTGATGACTGGTGGCTAGAGACTTGTTGAAGGTTGGAAGTTGCAGGTGAAAATGTCACTTGGGTTGTGTTCTGTATGGAATTTCTGAGGAAGTAATTTCCTGAAGATGTTCGTGGTAAGAAGGAGATTGAGTTCCTTGAGTTGAAGCAATGGAGTATGTCGATTGTTGAGTATGCTGCAAGGTTTGCTGAGTTGGCTAAGTTTTATCCGTACTACAGTGAGGTAAATGTTGAGTTTTCGAAGTGCATATGTTTGAAAACGGGTTGTGCCCAGAGATCAAGAAGGCAATTGGATACCAGAAGATATGTGTATTTTCTGATTTGATTAATAGTTGCAGGATTTATGAAGAGGATAATAATGCTTACTATAAGATTATCAGTAAGAAGAGGGGTAAGCACCAACAGAATCATGGTAAGCCTTATGATGTTCTAGCTGGTAAAGGTAAACAGAAAGCTACTCAAGGTCAGAGGACTAGTGGAGGAGATGCTCCTGCTGGTGTTGTTTGTTTCAAATGTGGAAAACCTGGGCATAAGAGTAATGTGTGTACTGCTGAGGTAAAGAGGTGTTTCCATTGTTGTAAGATTGGACATGTTGTATCTGAGTGCAAGCATAAGGAGGTGATTTGTTTCAATTATGGTGAAGAAGGGCACATTGGTAGTCAGTGTCAGAAACCAAAGAGGGCGCAGATAAGTGGTAAAGTGTTCGCTTTGGTTGAGGATCAGGCAGCTGCTGAGGATAGACTTATCAGAGGTACATGTTTTATTAATAGTACTCCTTTAATTACTATTATTGATACTGGTGCTACTCATTGCTTTATTGCTGTTGATTATGTTGAAAGATTAGATCTTATGTTATCTTCTATGAATGGAGAGATGGTCGTTGATACTCCAGCCAAGGGGTCGGTGACTACTTCTTTTGTGTGTTTGAAGTTTCCCCTTGTCGATCTTTGATAGATACTTTGCTATTGATTTGGTTTGTTTGCCTTTAAGAGTGTTGGATGTGATTCTGCGTATGAACTAGTTAGAGCGTAACTATGTTCATATTAACTGCTATAGCAAGTCTGTGAGGTTTTCTACTCTTGAAGAAGAGGGAGATAGTATATTGTCTTCTAGACAGTTGCGACAGGTGATGCTAGAAGAAGCACAAATGTTCTCATTGATGGCGTCGCTATCTTTCGAGACTCAAGCTATAATTGAGGAATTGTAAGTGGTGCATGAGTTTCCTGAAGTTTTCCCTGATGAAATTCCTGATGTACCGCCAGAGAGGGAAGTTGAGTTTACTATTAATCTTTTACCTGGTACCAGACATGTGTCTATGGAACCATACAAGATGTCTGCATCTGAATTGTCAGAATTAAAGAAGAAATTGGAAGAGTTACTTGAAAAGAAGTTTGTAAGACCAAGTGTATCGCCGTAGGGAGCTCAGTGTTGCTAGTAAAGAAGAAAGATGGAAGTATGTGGCTTTGTGTTGATTATAGACAGTTGAATAAAGTGACGATTAAGACAAGTATCCGCTTCTAAGAACAGATGACTTGATGGATCGATTGGTGGATGCTCGTGTGTTCAGTAAGATTGATTTGAGGTTGAGTTATCATCAGATTAAAGTGAAGGATGAAGATATCCAGAAGACGACTTTCAGAATGTGTTATGGACATTATGAGTATTCGGGTGATGCCTTTCGGTGTTACTAATACGTTGGGAGTATTCATGGAATACATGAAACCGATCTTTCATACTTATTTGGATCGGTTTGTAGTGGTGTTCATTGATGACATTTTGATTTACTCTAAGTCAGAAGAAGAGCATGCAGAACACTTAAGAGTAGTATTGCAAGTTTGAAAGAGAAGAAGTTGTATGCAAAGCTGTCTAAGTTTGAGTTCTGGTTAAAGGGAGTTAGTTTTCTTGGTCATATGATCTCAGGTAGGGGCATTGCAGTAGATCTATCGACAGCTGATGCTGTGTTGCAATGGAAAACTCCGAAGTCAGCTACTGAGATTAGAAGCTTTTTGGGATTAGCTGGTTACTATAAAAGGTTTATCGAAGGTTTTCTAAGTTGGCACTTCCGTTGACTAAGTTGACTTGTAAAGGTAGAGCCTTTGTGTGGGATGTTTAGTGTGAAGAGAGTTTTGCAGAGTTGAAGAGAGGATTGACATCGGCTCCAATTTTGACGTTACCTAATCCAGGAGAACCTTTTGTGGTATATTGTGATGCTTCTAAGATGGGTTTATGAGGTGTGCTCATGCAGAATGATAAGGTAGTTGCTTATGTGTTAAGGCAGTTGAGGACTCATGAGAAGAACTATCCTACGCATGATTTAGAGCTTGTATGTAGTTGTTTTTGTATTTTAAAATTTGGAGGCATTATCTTTATGGTTCTAGATTTGAAGTGTTTAGTGACCATAAGAGCTTAATGTATTTATTCTATTAGAAGGAGTTGAATATGAGGCAACGAAAATGGTTATAATTGTTAAAGGATTATAGTTTTGGTTTGAATTATCATCCAGGAAAACAGAATGTGGTAGCTGATGGCGTTGAGCCCGAAAGACTTACATATGTCGGCAATGATGGTTAAAGAGTTGGAATTAATTGAACAGTTCAGGGATATGAGCTTAGTTTGCGAGGTGGGACACTGCGGAGTGTTATATTGGGTATGTTGAAGATTAATAATGAATTTCTAGACAGTATCAGAAAATCTAAGAAGTTGAATGTGATATTGGTAGATTCGATGGTTGGGATCGATCAGTCTGAGAATAGTGATTTAAGTTAGATGTGCATTGGTGTGGTTAGATTTCATATCGGATTTGTATTCATGATGATGCAGAGATGAAGAAAGCGATTCTTGAAGAGAGCCATAGGAGCAATTTGAGTATTCATCCAGGAGCTACAAAGATGTATCAGGATTTGAAGAATTTGTTTTGGTGGCCTGGGATGAAGAGTGATGTGGCTCGGTTTGTGTATGCATGTTTGACTTGTCAGAAGTCGAAAGTTGAACATCAGAAGCCTGCAGGGTTAATGCAACCGTTAGAAAGTTCCAGAATGGAAATGGGGGTACAATTTTGATGGACTTTGTGACGGGGTTACCTAATACTTTAAGAGGACATGATTCGATTTGGGTGATTGTTGATAGACTTATGAAGGTCGGCTCATTTTATTCATATTAACATCAGTTTTCCAGTGACGAAGTTGGCTGAGATTTACACTAGTGTAATAGTAAAGCTGCATGGTGTTTCTTTGTACATTGTGTCAATAGAGATCTGAGGTTTACTTCTGATTTTTGGAAGAGTTTGCAAGAAGCGTTGGGTTCTAAGTTGAGGTTGAGTTTGGCGTATCATCCTCAGACAGATGTCAGACTGAACGGAATATTCATCGTTGGAATATTTATTGAGGGCATGTGTTCTTGAGCAGGAAGGTCGTGGATACTTACCTTCCATTGATAGAGTTCACTTATAATAATAGTTACCATTCTAGTATTAGGATGGCACCTTTTAAAGTGTTGTATGGTCGAAGATGTAGAACTCCTTTATGTTGGCATGAATTTGGGAGGAAAGTGTAGTACTTGGACCTAACTTGTTCGTGAGGACTACTGAGAAGGTGAAGTTGATTCGAGAAAGATGAAAGCTTCCCAAAGTAGACAGAAGATTTATCATGACAAGCGAAGGAAGGACTTAGAATTTCAAGTAGGTGACCATGTGTTTTTGAGAGTTACACCTGTGACTGGTGTTGGACGAGCATTGATGTCTAAGAAGCTCACTTCTCGTTTTATTGGTCCATATCAGATTTCAGAGAGAGTTGGGGAATGTTGCCTTATATAGAGTGGCCTTACCGCCTAATCTTTCGAATTTTCATGATGTGTTTCATGTGTCGCAACTCCAGAAGTATATTCCCGATCCATCTCATGTGATTCATATGGATAACGTGCAAGTACGGGATAACCTTACTGTAGAGACGATACCTGTACGAATCGCGGATCGTGAAATAATGGCTCTGAGGGGCAAGAGATTGATTTGGTGAAAGTGGTTTGGCTAGGAGCTGCCGGAGAAAGCATGACTTGGGAGTTGAAAGCAAGATGCGGGACTCCTATCCTGAGTTGTTTTGATTAAGGTAAATTTTCGGAGGACGAAATATTCAAAGTGGGGGAGAGTTGTAACGCCCGTAATTTAATTAATTATTAATTAAATTATTTTTGGATTACTTGTGAAGTTGTGATATATGATAGATGTTGTGTTGTGGTTATTTGAATTAATTTATTCGATTAAGTTGTAGAATAATATTAGAATAATACTATTATTTGATGTGGGCTTATTTTAATGATTAGAAGTAATAGAAAAGGGGTGTAGGAGTTTAAGCCCATTAAGACATAATGAGAATTATAGTGTTATGATATTACTTTTTATAAATAATAAGGAACAAGAAGTAATAGTAAGAAGAAAAAGGAATAAGGGTTGGAAGAGAGAAAGAGAACGTGGAAGTTGCAGAAAAAGAAGGAAAGAGGCAAAACGGAATTCAATCGAAAAATTGTAGAGCAGCTTCATCCAAGGTAAGGGTGAGGTTTCTAACTCTATTATAGGGTTTTGTGATGAGTAGTATATTGGATTGAATTTGAAAGAAATTTTTTTGTTTGTGATTGATATATATGTATTGTTTTTTATGAGAAGTCAATGATTTAGAGATGAATAAAGATGCCCAATTGATGTATAATTGATGTAGAAACATAGGATTATCATAAGTGATGATTTACCTATGATTAGATGATGTTTTTTAGGACCTAGGGCATGGAAACCGTAGTTAAAACATAGTGAAATCGCGGAATAAATTCATTACAGATCGGTATGAGTCGACCTCAAAGGCCATGCGTCGACACATGCAGGGTTAAAGACTCAGGGTGAGTCGATACGAAAGAATCATGCATCGACACATGTAGTATTTCATACTCTGTATGAGTCGACACAATATGGTTACGCATCGATTCATGCAGGATTCTAGACCCAGTACGCGTCGACCCAGAGAGGCACGCGTCGACTCATGCAGTCCAATTTTTGACAAATTTTTCTAAGGCTGTAACTTGAGTTTCTGGACTCCGTTTGAGGTGTCGTTTGAAGCATGGATAGCTAACGCGATGAACTTCATTCATAATGATTAAAGTGAAGGATAATAAGAATAATCCTAGTAACCAATTAGGATAGAGGTTAGCTTCCCGTGTTGATCGCTATGATGATTTCGTGAAGTATGATGAGGATAAGACGATCTTAAATTATTACTTGGTTCATAACAGTAAGATTAATAGTAATAATGCTGTAGTATTAGAGTATAATAATATGTAAAGGTTTAGTTATTAGAGATAAGTATTAGATGAGTGATTAATCGGCATAGTCGAGAATTGTCCGAATATTTATGGGCGATATCATGTTGTAGGTCTATGGTCAATGTTGAATGGTTGTTGACCTGCTGTTGTGTTGTGGTTATGGTTGAGTTGTTGTGGATTTACGTGGATGAAATATGTTGATGACTTATGTTGATGAATTGAGAGGATGATTATGATGAGATGCCTCTAATTGTTGGCAGCTATTGCGTTGTAGGCTTCTGGCTAACGATGATTTGTGTTGAGATGTTGTTAGTTGTGGTTGTTGTTACTACATTCATGATTGTGTCGCATACATTGCATATCAAGATGAAGTTGATGCTCGTTAAGATGGACTGTATTGGCGAATATTAATGATGAAGGCTTATGCCTTGTTGATGCCTCTATTTATTGGCAATTATTTTAAGATGGGAGTTCTGCTCCAATGGTACCACATGCATTTGCATAGTATTGAGTCGCATTACATGATTGCATAAGGAAGTTGTGTATTGATGCGGTAAATGTTGTATGTTGTTGATGTTCCCTTGCAATTATTGTTGTTTATAAGATGTGAAGTGGTGATATTATATGATCTGATCTAATATATTATTTATCTTACGTTTTTATTATATTGTTGATATCTCACTCCTTCTATTTGAATGTTACCCTTATGTTGGTAACGTGCAGGTAATCAGAGTGAAGGTGGTATACCTTCAGTAGTTCAATTCGGTGTCATTGCTCTGATACGTAAACACTCGGAGAT